>CM061747.1:211694696-212294696 GCA_030979885.1 Lolium multiflorum | reverse complement strand
CGACTCGCCGGTCCGGGAGCAGCATCTCAGGGCAATGGCTGCGATCTTTGGGAAGACCATGCCGGACAGTTTCAATCCTTTGGCAGGGCCTGGAGCGGTCCTGGTGCAGTAGTACTGCTGGGCCACGGTGTTGGTGTGTCGTTTGATCAATGGATAACAAACCAGAGATTTTAAGCTTGAACGTGAGAGGCCTTAACGATCCGGCCAAGAGAGATGCTGTCAGGGAGTTTGTAGTTTCAGTCAAGGTGAATGTGGTGGCGTTGCAGGAAACGCACTTGGCGGTGTTTGATCCCTTCATTGTTATGCAGTGTTTGGGACCATCCTTTGATGGATTTGCGTATTTGCCGGCGCAGGAGACTAGGGGAGGGATCCTTCTTGCCTGGGATTCCTCCATCGTGCGTGTGGGCCGAGTGTCGTTTGATACTTTTTCTCTGAACGCGGAGGTTATGGCCCCAGGAGGGGAGCCTTGGTGGGTCACGGTGGTGTATGGACCGCAACGCAGAGAGGACAAGTTCTTGTTCCTACGGGAGATGGAGGAGAGGAGGGCTCTGTGCATTGGGCCATGGCTCATAATTGGCGATTTCAATATGATCCTTAGGGCCTCTGAGAAGAATAATGACAATCTGGACTTGGGGATGATGGCCAGATTCAGGGAGTTTGTGAGGCGCATGGAGCTAAAGGATCTGTATCTGCATGGCAGGCTGTTCACTTGGAGCAATGCCAGAGAGAACCCTACCTTAACAAGGATTGACAGGGCTTTGGTGTCGGTGGATTGGGATATGGCTTTCCCGGATGCTTTGTTGCAAGCTTTGGCAGCGTCTTTATCGGATCACGCGCCACTACATTTGTCGCTCAACAATGGTTTCCGTCCCAAGCAAAGGTTCAAGTTCGAGGTGTTTTGGGCAAAATTACCTGGATTCCAGGAGGCGTTGGTGGAGGCATGGGCTTGTGATGATAGTATTGTGGACCCGTTTAAAAGGTTGGACGCGTTGTTCAGAAATGCTGCGGCTTCACTGCAGGCATGGAGTCAGAGATCGGTGGGTAATATCAAGTTGCAATTGTCCATCGCCAACCTGATCATCCTCCGCTTCGATGCGGCACAGGATAGACGGCAGCTGTCGCCGGGGGAGAAGTGGCTAAGGAATACGCTCAAGGCCACTGTTCTGGGGCTCTCATCCCTTGAGAGGACTATTGCACGACAGAGGTCGCGGATGAAATGGCTGCGGGAGGGGGACGCAAACACGAAGCTCTTCCATGCGATTGCCAATGGGCGTAGGATCAAGAACTTCATCCCGGCGGTTCGTGTTGGTGATCAGCTTTTCACGGAGCAGGAGGATAAAGAGAAAGCGTTCTTTCAGGCTTACTCGGAGCTTTTGGGCAACACGCGGTCAGAGAGCTCACGGTGGACCTGGATAGTGTTGGATTGCACGCGAGGGATCTGCGGAGTCTGGATGACCTATTCACAGAAGATGAGGTCTGGAGGGTGGTTCAGGACCTGCCTGCTGATCGTGCTCCGGGGCCTGACGGGTTCATTGGCTTGTTCTACCAAAAGGCGTGGAGCCTTATCAAAGGGGACATAATGGCGGCCATCTTGAAGCTTGCAGTCGGTGATGGTAGGGGTTTTGATAGGCTTAACAGGTCTATTGTGGTTTTGATCCCAAAGAGGCAGGATGCTATCGAGGTGGGGGATTTCAGGCCCATCAGCTTGGTTCATAGCTTTGGCAAGCTCTTCTCCAAGATTATTGCCAATAGGCTAAGAGGCAGACTAGGGGAGTTGGTCAGTGAAAACCAATCTGCTTTCGTTAAGGGGAGGTGCTTGCACGATAATTTTTTGCTAGTCAGACAGCTTGCCAGGAAGATCAGTACTAGGAGGGCCAAGGGGGTGTTTCTGAAGTTGGATATATCAAGAGCCTTTGACTCCCTGTCGTGGCCGTTCCTGTTTGAGGTTCTACGACAGATGGGTTTTGGGGACAAGTGTCGCAGGTGGCTGGCGCTCCTACTGCATACGGCCAGCGTCAAGATCTTGGTGAATGGGGTGCCAGGGAAATCAATCAAAATTGTCCGAGGACTCCGACAGGGGGACCCAACATCCCCACAACTCTTCGTGCTCGCGATGGAAGTCCTGACTTTGTGCATCGTCAGAGCCTCGGAGGAAGGACTGCTTTCGCCATTGGTGGGATGTGCTCCAAAGCAACGGGTGTCGATTTATGCTGATGATGTAGCGATCTTTCTCAAGCCCCAAGTACAGGAGCTGGTGACGGTCAGAGAGGTGTTGGGGGCTTTTGGAGAGGCATCAGGCTTACGAGTTAATTACGGAAAGACAGAAGCGGTGATTATTCGAGGTGATGTGGAGGATAGCATGATTGTCAAGCATCTCTTACATTGCGAGATCGGAACCTTCCCTTGCAGATATCTTGGGCTGCAACTAACAACTGGGCAGCTCAGAAAGGTGCACTGGCAGCCGATCCTCGATCAGATTGTGCATGTTCTCCCGGCATGGCAGCGGGGCATGCTTGCTAGGGCTGGCAGGTTGATTTTGATTAAAGCGGTGGTATCGGCGAGGCCGATTCATCAGCTCCTCGTCATGGACGCCCCAGCATGGGTACTTGAGGAAATCGATCGGTGGATGAGGGCTTTTTTCTGGGCTGGGAAGGAAAAGGTTAATGGTGGTCAGTGCTTGGTGGCATGGCAACAAATCTGCAAGCCATACGGTTTTGGCGGTCTAGGAGTCAAAAACCTCAGCCTACAGGGGCTGGCTTTGCGAGTGCGCTGGGAGTGGCTACGGCGAACCGATGAGCAGCGGCCATGGCAGGGGCTACCAGTCATGAAGGATACACAAGCTGCGGAGGTTTTTAACAGCTTGGTACAAATCTCTGTCGGGGACGGATCCAAGGTCCTATTCTGGACAGATAGGTGGTTAGCGGGGCGAGCGATTGGTGACTTTGCGCCGATGGTGGTGGCCTCGGTGAACAGCCATAGGCGGAATCGAAGAAGTGTCAGAGAGGCTCTGCTGAATCTCACCTGGATCAATGATGTGGGGGCGGGCTTAGGCCTGCAGGGCTGCCTGGAGTGTCTGATGGTTTTGGCGTTGGTGGGATCAGTAACCATTGTAGATGGGGTCCCTGATACTTTCAGATGGCCGTGGTCAGGGGATGGACGATACTCGGCGCAATCGACTTACAAGATGCTGTGCCAGGGTGACGTGAGTTTCTCTGGGGCGGTTTGTGTTTGGAAGAGCTGGGCCCCGCTCAAGTGTAAGATTTTCGCATGGATGGCCTGGCAAGGAAGGTTGTGGACTTCGGACAGGCGCATGCGACATGGACTCCAGCCAACCACGTCGGCCTGCTACACTTGTCTTCAGGAGGAGGACACGGTGAAGCATATCATGGCAGGGTGCGTTTTCTCGAGGCAGGTGTGGTACCAATGCTTTATGGCACTGGGGTTGGGGGTAGATGCTCCGCTGATGAATGAAGATTGGACAGAGTGGTGGCTTCGAGCCCGGAGGAGGTTCAGAAGGAAGGAGAGAAGAGCGTTTGATTCTCTGGCGATCCTCATCTGCTGGCGTATGTGGAAACAGCGTAATGCTAGGGCTTTTGCTAATGTTAGGGGTCAGTTCTCTGCTGCTGGTTTGGTCGAACAAGTGTTGGCTGAGTGGGATCTCTGGACCAAGGCGGGCTTAGGTGGGTGTAATGCTTTTGCGAGAGTAGTCCATTAGGGTTTGATGTGGGTGGGTGTGTGTTCTGTGACAACTGTTGTTCGCAACGGTATGTCAGTCTTGTAAAACCTTTTTTCTGCCTTCTATAAAAATATGGTACGCAATTGCGTACTCTCGAAAAAAAAAAAAAGGATTTGGTAAACCTGGGTGTGTGCGAATCCTTTTTTAATAATAAATATTTTTGAGAAAAGCAGAAATCATGTGTGTAGAGAATGTATGCATATTTGTGGATGTCAAGTTTAAAACTAAAATACAAAAGTACGTAGCTTACGCAAAAAATGACAAAATTTCCAGGTAACAATATAAGGACTGGATTCCTACTATTCAACAAATACAAAATTCTCTTTTCTCTTTCTGATGTATGCCATGTATATATGGTCGTATTTTCTCTTGAAATTTTGCAGGAGTTAGTATCAAAATAATATCGGTTTTGATAATGCTCAGTCGACTAAGAAATAGGATAGTTCTTAGTCAACTCATAAACCTATGATTGCGCCATGATCCATGCTAGATTTAAATTAAATTTTTGTTGATTAAGAATTAATCACCCAAGTAATATGTAGTGAGCGAATTATTTAATTTTTTATGAAACTTCAAAATAATATTTTTTGACTACTAAAAATTTGGATTCACTTGCACCAGAGTTCTACTGGCTATTTTCGTGCGCATATGCAACTTTTTTGTGGTTAAGTGGTCAATAGCCATCCGTTGGGCATTCAGGTTTGTTCGTTTGCCTTTACTCAAAGTAGAAATGTTATCGATCAAACGTTCCAGCTGTGCATAATTATATGAAACAGAACTCGATTCTTAGTCCATGCTCACTCAATAAAAGGGAGTTACTCAGCACTAAAATTGTTTAAAGGTACCAACGTCAAGTACGGAGAATTATGTGTGATTTATTTACATTCGAACTAAGACGGTAAACTATTGCATGTGTGTTTATGATGATTGCGCTTTTTTGTGAAGAAAAAACTAAAATCCGATAATAGCTTTGTACTAAATTAGCAATAGTATAGATCGGAGGGAGTAAGAAATTTGCTTTTTTTTGTACCCCTTGCACGGCAGTACCAGCGCGTCGCGATGGCGGTTGCGTCTGTCCTCGCGGAAGCGTGGCGACTTCGGGCGGCGCGGCGACCTCAGCCCTTGGTCCGTCGACGGCAGGACATGGCAGCGGGGATGGAGCTGGTAAGGGGCGGCGCGGGGCAGCAGGTGGCTGGCGACGGCAGCCATGGCGCTGCAGCGCGGCGGCGGGGCAACTCAGGCCTGATCTGCGCCTAGATCTGGGCTAGCTTGGGCCTGATCTGGGCATGACGGGCCCTGCCTGCTGCATCCGGTCGGCGGTGGAGGGCGGCTGATACCCTCTGGTTGGCTGCTGTGCTGACCAACTGCGACCTTGCAGTTCTTCCTCTTCCGATTCATCGACCTTGCAATGGACTATCGATCGCGCCACGAGCTTGAGGTCGAGGATGCCGGAGCAGCGGCTCTGGATGGCGGGCTACACGGTCTGGCTCTCCGGCAGGCAGCGTGGTAGCGGGTGTTGACTGCATACTTCGGCCATGTGGATGGCGAGGTGTGTGGTGGCAGTTGGTCCTGGCTTTGTCGCTGCTGGCGGTCAAGCCCTGATCTAGACCTGGAGTTCTCGGTCCGCTATGGTGGGTTCCCCGTCGGGATGCTTGTGCCTTAGACGTGGTGGGTGGGGGGGGTCGAGCGAAAGCTATGTGCCTTGGCACCGACGGTGGTGTCACCTGTGGGTGTCACAATCCTCTTGGGGCGCCGCTTTGACCTTTCCCCCTCCTTCCGACACTCAAGGTGAAAACCTATGTCTGCCTCGAGCAGGCGCGGCGACGGCGGCGCTTGGCGTCGTGACCCTCTTGAGGGCGTTGTTGTTGAGTGAGGGTGTCTCCCTGGCGCGCCGGTGTCTCCTGAGCTTCTACTTGGCAACTCTTTGGAGGCGTTTAGTTTAGCGTTTTTAGCGAGTCTTGTCGTGCATCTTTGTATGTTCAGCCTTTGAGGGCTTTCTCAACACCTTGTATCGTTCGGCCGTGTGGCTTTATTAATATAAAGCGGGACGAAATCCTATTTCGAGGAGGAAATTTGCTCTTTTTTGTACCCCTTGGTGCTACCAACATGCATTAATCATCTATTCGTTCATCCATCGAGAGTGGTGATTTGGCACATGGGAGCATGTGCTCTCTCTATTTCGAAATGCATGTTACATATATTTTAAAATTTTGCAAAATTAAAATAAAAAATTATCATGTACATCTTCATGTGCTACGCGCTCACAAAGTCTCTTCATGAAAAAACGACTTACCATGTGTTGTGTGTAAAAAAGATAAAATTCAATGCTAAAAATAAGGCTTTTGAGAAGATAATTTTTCTCTTTCTTTACATAAACCACACAAAATATTGGTTCCTCGCGAAACTTGACGAACGCACATATATTGTGGAGATGTACATATAGTTTTTTTGTCAAAAAAAATCAACATTTCAAAATATAACTTTGTGGTAGAGGGACCATTTGCACCCGGGGGGCGAATTGAATTTCCGTCATCCACAACACTAAATTGCGGATATAACAACCTCAACAAAATGCTTACATAAAAATATGTTATATTTCCATCATTAAGGGCATCCACGTCATAACAAAATACATCATGTAACAAGGAAAGGTACATCACATCTCAGCAAAGATAGGTTTAGCATATGTTCTGTTAAAAAAGAATTTTTTTTTTTTGCTTCAATGCACCCCTCTCCCCCCAAAACTCAAACACATCAAAAGCTGAGATTGCTCCGTACGCTTCGTAATGAAACTTATGAAGGGGTATGAAGTGATCTCAACCCTTCATGTGTTTGAGTTATCTTGAACGACAAGCGGGGTCAATGTTGTTGCACATAATGTCATTAGTTCGACCCAAAAACTAGGCATGACCTGTCACTACACAACACCACCGCATTTTACATTGGTAGGAAAAACTGCTTTCACCGGCAGTTGGTCGGGAGTCGGTTTTGCCGACCGACCTTGTCTATTACCACAAGTTTGGCTAGCATGTTTCCCGGCCGTCATATATTTGCCAACCGATTGTCTGACACTACTATTAAAGATTTCCTAAGACTACACTGTAGCCGTGCACTCACTTATATCACTATTATAAACCCGCTATTCAAGGCCGACCATTAAAGGCGGTTTAGCATGACCCCGCCTCGAATATTATCTATTGGAAGCAGGTGGGCATGACCAATCAGACACGAATCAAAATCAATAAAACAAAATGTTGGGTTATTTTTAGCTTTCTTAGATGTTCAGTTTCTTTGAACACTTTTTTCAACCCATGAACATTTATCCAAAAATAATAATAAAATGGAAATAAAAATAGAACAAAGAAAAAATAGAACTAAAGCAAAAGGAAAGGAAGAAAAATAACTAAAGCCAAAAAGGAGGAAAAAACCGAAGAGGAAACCCGGAATAAAACAAGAACCGGAAAAAACCTATGTATTGGGATGGCCCATGTGGATCTGCACCGTGAGCGAGTGCTTGGTCGGGCTGGCTATAAGAAAGATATAGCTTTGTCTCAAAAAAAAGTTAATAAGGATATAGCGTTCGCGAGACTCGCATTGCAATGCAAGCCTCGACCTGGAAAGGAAAGGAAAAAAAATTGAGTCAGGCCTCACCCATGGAACAATGATACTACTTATGTTTTAATGAATAAGTCGCACACATATTTTCAGATGAACTTTGCTCATAAAAATTAAATAACAAAATCTAGATTATATTATATGTAAATAGTATCGTTGTATTCGTATTGAAAAGCACTTTCTAATGATGTTAATTTCATATAAAATCTTTATATTTTTGAAGTAATTTTTGATCAAATAAAAAACACGAAAAATAAGAACATCTTATTCTTCGAAACGGAGGGAGTATATGTTAATACTCCTATACACTGGTGGAACGTCAACCAAAATGAAAGCCGGGCTAGAGCATGAAAATGGGCCCTAAACAAGGCGATATCTGTAGCAAAGTTATGGGCCACTGTAGCAATATACTGTAGACTACAAGCTAGGCAACTTTTCTGAGTGCAATTCCAATAGTGCAGTCGGGTGCTGGCTATAAGGCCAGCTATAGTTAACTTATAGCTAACTTGTACAATAGTTGGCTTTAAGGATTGATAACTTTATGTGTAAAAGGCCCACCACACATACTCACAAAGTGCCTAGGAGCACGTGCAAGAGCTGGCTCTTGCATGAGAGCCCATCTCTCTTCTCTCTCCACTTCTCTCTCGTCCACCTAAGCAAAACAATACTATTTTAATTCTTATAGCCTGCTGAGTCAGCCTTATTGTACTTGCTCTGAGAAGGTCAAGCCACGGCCTAGGATGGTCACGCCAACGGTTCGTGCACGTATCCCAACACATATGAAGTCTGAACCACCTAAGTACTTCGTCTTGCTTATATTATGCTGCTCATAATTTTTGTGTAAGTTAAATTTTGCAAACTTTGATCAAATATATGGATAAAAATATAAAAAACTACTATACCAAATTCATATAATTTGGAAATCTATTTCATAAATATTCTTAAAATATGAATATTTCATTTTATATATTTATATTTTTATCAATATACATGGTTAAATTTTAGAAAGTTTATCTTTGACCAAACTTTATGTACAACTTATTTATCACACAATAGGAGTAGAATGCTACGCGCGAGGACCTTGCGTGTACATTTCAAAGTACATGACGACATGTTGCTTGTCAGGTTACTCCACCCTTGTCTGCACTGCCGCCCGCGCCCACACCTGCACGTTGGGGAGAGGAGCCCAAGTCGGTCTTGCTTTGACGGAAAGGACATCGAATCGTCACCATGACGATGGACACAACAGAAAAGGGCTTCTCTTACTTTTTTTTTGCAAAAATTCCACAAATCTATAATAGTAGTATAAAGAGATCTAAAAATAATACAAATTATAAATAGGTCTCTGGACCACCTAGCGATGACTACACTGGCGTAGGCTGAAGGCGCGTCGCTCGTCCTCGCCCCTCCATCACCGGAGCCGGGCAAATCTTGTCGTCGTAGAGCTTGTTGCAATAGACAAACGGAAAGTCATCGTGCTAAGGCCCCAAAAGACAATCGTAAATTGGAAGAAATTGATCTGAAACCACACCAACAAACACAAAAGTCGACCGGATCCCATGAGATCCGCCAGGCACACGACTCCACGCAACCTCCGCCGATGCAAGACCCACCACCTGAGCGAGGATAGGTGGGGAGGACCTTATTCTGACTTCAAGATGTAGCCACCGAATTACCATCCCAAGGAAGACACTAGAAACAACCTAACAAAGAACGAAAACCCTGCGCTGGCGAGAGGCCGTGGTCCGCCATACCTCCAAGGTCCGAAGGCCACCGAAGACGAGCGAACCGATGGTGTCGTCAGCAAGTGGACGAAACCCTAGATGGGATTTTTTTTGCGAAAACGCAAAAGACTTGCGTTTCGATGCATTGATAGAAAAAGAAGGTTATATGTACAAGTCCGTGGCCAGACGAACACCACGCCGTACAACTCGACCCAAGAAAGGAAAAACCTAGTCAAGGGGAGCAGAAGGCGCACACCCCGGGCTCCCACGTCCGCCCATTGCCGCGCCTCCGCCACGATGTCGCTGAACAGGGTTGTCACCGAAGGTCGCGCGTTGTTAAAGACCGCCGCGTTTCGATGCTTTCATATCCACCACGCCGTAAGCACGATAATCGACGAAGTGCCTTTGCGCAACTGGCGAGGCGCAGTCAGCACCACCAGCGACCACCACTCCGCGAAGTCGCCCTCAGCCGTGGGAGGGCCTAAAGTGAATCGAATCCACGACAGCACCTCAAACCAAACCATCCTGGAGAACGAGCAGCCTGTGAGTAGATGGCACATGGTCTCCGTGGACTGGTCACAGAGCAGGCAGTTGGGGGTATGCGGCAACCCCCGTCTGGCCAGCCTCTCCCCCGTCCAACATCTTTCAAGACAGATGCTTGTGACGGTAAAGCACACGTCCGTTGGGAACCCCAAGAGGAAGGTATGATGAGTACAGCATCGAGTTTTCCCTCAGTAAGAAACCAAGATTATCGAACCAGTAGGAGATGAAGACCACATGAAGGTTGTTGGTGAAGGAGTGTAGTGCGGCGCAATGCTTGTGACGGTAAAGCACACGTCCGTTGGGAACCCCAAGAGGAAGGTATGATGCGTACAGCAGCAAGATTTCCCTCAGTAAGAAACCAAGGTTATCGAACCAGTAGGAGATGAAGGCCACGTGAAGGTTGTTGGTGAAGGAGTGTAGTGCGCAACACCAGGGATTCCGGCGCCAACGTGGAACCTGCACAACACAATCAAAATACTTTGCCCCAACTTAACATGAGGTTGTCAATCTCACCGGCTTGCTGAAAACAAAGGATTAAACGTATGGTGTGGAGAATGATGTTTGCAGAAAACAAAAGAGAACAATAATTGCAGTAGGTTGTATTTCAGATGTAAAAGAATGGACCGGGGTCCACAGTTCACTAGTGGTGTCTCTCCAATAAGATAAATAACATGTTGGGTGAACAAATTACAGTTGGGCAATTGACAAATAGAGAGGGCATAACAATGCACATACATATCATAATGACTACTATGAGATTTACTTAGGGCATTACGACAAAGAACATAGACCGCTATCCAGCATGCATCTATGCCTAAAAAGTCCACCTTCGGGTTAGCATCCGCACCCTTTCCAGTATTAAGTTGCAAACAACAGACAATTGCATTAAGTATTGTGCGTAATGTAAATAATACAAATATCCTTAGACAAAGCATTGATGTTTTGTCCCAGATTCAATGGAGGCATGAACCCACTATCTAGCATAAATACCCCCTCTTGGAGTTACAAGTATCAACTTGGCCAGAGCCTCTACTAGCAACGGAGAGCATGCAAGATCATAAATAACACATATATGATAGATCAATAATCAACTTGACATAGTATTCCATATTCATCGGATCCCAACAAACACAACATGTAGCATTACAAATAGATGATCTTGATCATGATAGGCAGCTCACAAGATCTAAACATGATGGCATAATAGGAGAAGACAACCATCTAGCTACTGCTATGGACCCATAGTCCAAGGATGAACTACTCACGCATCATCCGGAGGCGGGCATGGTGATGTAGAGCCCTCCGGTGATGATTCCCCTCTCCGACAGGGTGCCGGAGGAGATCTTCTGAACCCCGAGATGGGGTTGACGGCGGCGGCGTCTCTGGAACTTTTCTCGTATTTTGGCTCTCGGTACTAGGGTTTTCCGATACGAAGGAATATATAGGCGAAGAGGCAGCGTCGGGGAGCCAGGGGTGGCCTCCCCACCTGGGCGCGGCAGGGGGCCTGATGTCTACGGGTGCTTCTATTCTTTTAGAGTGTTGGGCCTCCAAGAGCAGAGGTTTGTAGAACAGCAGCAAGTTTCCCTTAAGTGGATCACCCAAGGTTTATCGAACTCAGGGAGGAAGAGGTCAAAGATATCCCTCTCATGCAACCCTGCAACCACAAAAGCAAGAAGTCTCTTGTGTCCCCAACACACCTAATAGGTGCACTAGTTCGGCGAAGAGATAGTGAAATACAAGTGGTATGAATGAATATGAGCAGTAGTAACGGTGCCAGAAAAGTGCTTGCTGGCGTGCAGTTGATGGTATTAATATTGCAGGAAGTAAAGATGCAGTAAAACAGTAAACAAGCAGCGATAGCAGTATTTAGGAACAAGGCCTAGGGATCATACTTTCACTAGTGGACACTCTCAACATTGATCACATAACAGAATAAATAGATAGATGCTAGACTCTACACCCTCTTGTTGGATGATGAACACCACTAACTGTGTAGGATTACACGAACCCTCAATGCCGGAGTTAACAAGCTCCACAATATTCAATGTTCATATTTAAATAACCTTAGAGTGCATGACAGATCAACATAACCAAACCAAGTACTAAGATAGCATGCACACTGTCACCTTCACACTACGAAAGGAGGAATAGATCACATCAATACTATCATAGCAATAGTTAACTTCATAATCTACAAGAGATCACAATCATAGCCTACGCCAAGTACTACACGATGCACACACTGTCACCATTACACCGTGCAGGAGGAATAAACTACTTTAATAACATCACTAGAGTAGCACACAGATAAATTGTGATACAAAACACATTGCAATCATAAAGAGATATAAATAAGCACTTCACTATGCCATTCATAACAGTGAATAAGTATTCTGTGAAATATAGCCTAAGAGACCCACACGGTGCACACACTGTCACCTTTACACACGTGGGACAAGGAGTCTCCGGAGATCACATAAGTAAAATCCACTTGACTAGCATAATGACATCTAGATTACAAGCATCATCATATGAATCTCAATCATGTAAGGCAGCTCATGAGATTATTGTATTGAAGTACATAGGAGAGAGATGAACCACATAGCTACCGGTACAGCCCCGAGCCTCGTGGAGAACTACTCCCTCCTCATGGGAGACAGCAGCGTTGATGGAGATGGCGGTGGTGTCGATGGAGGAGCCTTCGGGGGCACTTCCCCGTCCCGGCGTGCGTACCGAGACTCCTGTCCCCAGATCTTGGCTTCGCGATGGCGGCGGCTCTGGAAGGTTTCTCGTACCGTGGCTTTTTCCGTATCGTGTTTTAGGTCAGGGACCTTTATATAGGCGAAGAGGCGGAGTCGGAGGGTCGACGACGCGGTGACACACTAGGGGGGCGGCGGGCCCGGGCCGCGCCACCCGCGCCCGGTGGCCCTGGCCCCCCCTCCGGCCTCTCTCGGGTGTTTTGGAAGCTTCGTGATCCTAAGATGCGGGCGTTGATTTCGTCCGATTCCGAGAATATTTCCTTACTAGGATTTTGAAACAAAAACAAGCAGAACAAAGAACTGGCCCTTCGGCATCTCGTCAATAGGTTAGTTCCGGAAAACGCATAATAATGCCATAAAGTATGCATAAAACATGTAGATATCATCAATAATGTGGCATGGAACATAAGAAATTATCGATACGTCGGAGACGTATCAGCATCCCTACTTGTCCTCGAGCAGGTAAACGATAACAAAGATAATTTCTGGAGTGACATGCCATCATAACCTTGATCATACTATTGTAAGCATATGTAATGAATGCAGCGATCAAAACAATGGTAATGACATGAGTAAACAACTGAATCATAAAGCAAAGACTTTTCATGAATAGTACTTTCAAGACAAGCATCAATAAGTCTTGCATAAGAGTTAACTCATAAAGCAATAAATTCATAGTAAAGGTATTGAAGCAACACAAAGGAAGATTAAGTTTCAGCGGTTGCTTTCAACTTATAACATGTATATCTCATGGATATTGTCAATGTAAAGTAATATAACAAGTGCAATATGCAAGTATGTAGGAATCAATGCACAATTCACACAAGTGTTTGCTTCTTGAGGTGGAGAGAGATAGGTGAACTGACTCAACATAAAAGTAAAAGAAAGACCCTTCGCAGAGGGAAGCATTGATTGCTATATTTGTGCTAGAGCTTTGGTTTTGAAAACATAAAGAGAGCATAAAAGTAAAATTTTGAGAGATGTTTGTTGTTGTCAACGAATGGTAGTGGGCACTCTAACCCCCTTGCCAGACAAACCTTCAAAGAGCGGCTCCCATGAATTATTTTTATTTTTGGGTGGCACTCCTTCCAACCTTTCTTTCACAAACCATGGCTAACCGAATCCTCGGGTGCCGCCAACAATCTCATACCATGAAGGAGTGCCTTTTTATTTTAGTTTTATTATGATGACACTCCTCCCAACCTTTTGCTTACACAAGCCATGGCTAACCGAACCTTCGGGTGCCGTCCAACAATCACATACCATGGAGGAGTGTCTATTTAGGTTAATTAATTTGGGACTGGGAATCCCATTGCCAGCTCTTTTTGCAAAATTATTGGATAAGCGGATGAAGCCACTAGTCCATTGGTGAAAGTTGCCCAACAAGAATGAAAGATAAACACCACATACTTCCTCATGAGCTATAAAACATTGACACAAATCAGAGGTGATAAATTTTGAATTATTTAAAGGTAGCACTCAAGCAATTTACTTTGGAATGGCGGAGAAATATCATGTAGTAGGTAGGTATGGTGGACACAAATGGCATAGTGGTTGGCTCAAGGATTTTGGATGCATGAGAAGTATTCCTCTCGATACAAGGTTTAGGCTAGCAAGGTTTATTTGAAACAAACACAAGGATGAACCGGTGCAGCAAAACTCACATAAAAGACATATTGTAAACATTATAAGACTCTACACCGTCTTCCTTGTTGTTCAAACTCTTTACTAGAAATTATCTAGACCTTAGAGAGACCAATTATACAAACCAAATTTTAGCAAGCTCTATGTATTTCTTCATTAATAGGTGCAAAGTATATGATGTAAGAGCTTAAACATGAGCACAACAATTGCCAAGTATCACATTATCCAAGACATTTTACCAATTACTACATGTAGCATTTTCCGTTTCCAACCATATAACAATGAACGAAGCAGTTTCAACCTTCGCCATGAACATTAAAAGCTAAGAACACATGTGTTCATATGAACCAGCGGAGCGTGTCTCTCTCCCACACAATCATTTATTCAAACAAAAACACAAACAAAAGCACACAGACGCTCCAAGTAAAGTACATAAGATGTGACCGAATAAAAATATAGTTTCAAGAGAAGGAACCTGATAATTTGTCGATGAAGAAGGGGATGCCTTGGGCATCCCCAAGCTTAGATGCTTGAGTCTTCTTGAAATATGCAGGGATGAACCACGGGGGCATCCCCAAGCTTAGACTCTTCACTCTTCTTGATCATAGTATATCATCCTCCTCTCTTGACCCTTGAAAACTTCCTCCACACCAAACTCGAAACAACTCATTAGAGGGTTAGTGCATAATCAAAAATTCACATGTTCAGAGGTGACACAATCATTCTTAACACTTCTGGACATTGCCCAAAGCTACTGGAAGTCAATGGAACAAAGGAATCCATCCCACATAACAAAAGAGGCAATGCGAAATAAAAGGCAGAATCTGTCAAAACAGAACAGTCCGTAAAGACGAATTTTATTGAGGCACCAGACTTGCTCAAATGAAAATGCTCAAATTGAATGAAAGTTGCGTACATATCTGAGGATCACTCACGTAAATTGGCATAATTTTCTGAGTTACCTACAGAGAATTAAGCCCAGATTCGTGACAGCAAGAAATCTGTTTCTGCGCAGTAATCCAAATCTAGTATGAACTTCTATCAAAGACTTTACTTGGCACAACAATGCAACAAAACTAAGATAAGGAGAGGTTGCTACAGTAGCAACAACTTCCAAGACACAAATACAAAATAAAAGTACTGTAACAAAATAAACACATGGGTTATCTCCCAAGAAGTTCTTTCTTTATAGCCATTAAGATGGGCTCAGCAGTTTTAATGATGCACTCACAAGAAATAGTAGTTGAAGCAAAAGAGAGCATCAAAAGCAAATTCAAAACAAATTTAAGCCTAACATGCTTCCTATGAAAAGGAATCTTGTAAATAAACAAGTTCATGAAGAGCAAAGTAACAAGCATAGGAAGATAGAACAAGTGTAGCTTCAAAAATTTCAGCATGTAGAGAGGCATTTTAGTAACATGAAAATTTCTACAACCATATTTTCCTCTCTCATAATAATATCCAGTAGCATCATGAGCAAACTCAACAATATAACTATCACATAAAGCATTCTTATCATGAGTCTCATGCATAAAATTATTACTCTCCACATAAGCATAATCAATTTTATTAGTTGTAGTGGGAGCAAATTCAACAAAGTAGCTATCATTATTATTCTCATCATCAAATATAGGAGGCATATTGTAATCATAATCAAATTTATCCTCCATAACAGGCGGTACTAAAAGACTACTATCATTATAATCATCATAAATAGGAGGCAAAGTATCATCAAAGTAAATTTTCTCCTCAATGCTTGGGGACTAAAAATATCATGCTCATCAAAGCCAGCTTCCCCAAGCTTAGAATTTTCCATATCATTAGCAACAATGGTGTTCAAAGCGTTCATACTAATATGTTCCATAGGTTTTTTAATTTTCGCATCAAACCATCCATGTCTTAAATCAGGAAATAGAATAAGAAGCTCATTGTTGTCCATTATGCCTAACTAGTGTAAACAAGAAACAAAAAGATGCAATTGCAGGATCTAAAGGAAATAGCTTCGAGCACACACACAATGGCGCCAGAAAAGTACTGTTACCTGGGACCGAAGTATGAGTGCCTTTTACCTTTCCTCCCCGGCAACGGCGCCAGAAAAGTGCTTGATGTCTACGGTGCTTCTATTCTTGTAGACAATGTTGGGCCTCCAAGAGCAGAGGTTTGTAGAACAGCAGCAAGTTTCCCTTAAGTGGATCACCCAAGGTTTATCGAACTCGGGAGGAAGAGGTCAAAGATATCCCTCTCATGCAACCCTGCAACCACAAAGCAAGAAGTCTCTTGTGTCCCCAACACACCAAATAGGTGCACTAGTTCGGCGAAGAGATAGTGAAATACAAGTGGTATGAATGAATATGAGCAGTAGTACGGCGCCAGAAAAGTGCTTGCTGGCGTGCAGTTGATGGTATTAATATTGCAGGAAGTAAAGATGCAGTAAAACAGTAAACAAGCAGCGATAGCAGTATTTAGGAACAAGGCCTAGGGATCATACTTTCACTAGTGGACACTCTCAACATTGATCACATAACATAATAAATAGATAGATGCTAGACTCTACACCCTCTTGTTGGATGATGAACACCACTAACTGTGTAGGATTACACGAACCCTCAATGCCGGAGTTAACAAGCTCCACAATATTCAATGTTCATATTTAAATAACCTTAGAGTGCATGACAGATCAACATAACCAAACCAAGTACTAACATAGCATGCACACTGTCACCTTCACACTACGAAAGGAGGAATAGATCACATCAATACTATCATAGCAATAGTTAACTTCATAATCTACAAGAGATCACAATCATAGCCTACGCCAAGTACTACACGATGCACACACTGTCACCATTACACCGTGCAGGAGGAATAAACTACTTTAATAACATCACTAGAGTAGCACACAGATAAATTGTGATACAAAACACATTGCAATCATAAAGAGATATAAATAAGCACTTCACTATGCCATTCATAACAGTGAATAAGTATTCGTGAAATATAGCCTAAGAGACCCACACGGTGCACACACTGTCACCTTTACACACGTGGAACAAGGAGTCTCCGGAGATCACATAAGTAAAATCCACTTGACTAGCATAATGACATCTAGATTACAAGCATCATCATATGAATCTCAATCATGTAAGGCAGCTCATGAGATTATTGTATTGAAGTACATAGGAGAGAGATGAACCACATAGCTACCGGTACAGCCCCGAGCCTCGATGGAGAACTACTCCCTCCTCATGGGAGATAGCAGCGTTGATGGAGATGGCGGTGGTGTCGATGGAGGAGCCTTCCGGGGGCACTTCCCGGCGGCATGCCGAACAGACTCCCTGTCCCCGATCTTGGCTTCGCGATGGCGGTGACTCGGAAGGTTTCTCGTACCGTGGCTTTTTCCATATCGTGTTTTAGGTCAGGGACCTTTATATAGGCGAAGAGGCGGAGCCTCGAGGGTCGACGAGGCGTGACACACTAGGGGCGCAGCCGCCCGCCGCGCCACCCTAGCGTCTGGTGGCCCAGTGGCCCCCCTCTAGCCTCTCTCGGGTGTTCTGGAAGCTTCGCGTGATCCTAAGATGCTGGGCGTTGATTTCGTCCGATTCCGAGAATATTTCCTTATTAGGATTTCTGAAACCAAAAACAGCAGAAAACAGCAACTGGCCCTTCGCATCTCGTCAATAGGTTAGTTCCGGAAAACGCATAATAATGACATAAAGTATGCATAAAACATGTAGATATCATCAATAATGTGGCATGGAACATAAGAAATTATCGATACGTCGGAGACGTATCAGGGCCTGGCCGCGCCGCCCTATGGGGTGGCCCCCCTGCTGGCCCTCTCCGACTCTTATTCGATGTTCTGGAACCCTCCGTGGAAAATAGGGCCGTGGGCTTTTGTTTCGTCCAATTCCGAGAATATTTCCTTGTAAGATTTCTGAAACCAAAACAATAAACAGGAATTGCGCTTTCGGCATCTTGTTAATAGGTTAGTCCCGGAAAATGCATAAAAATGATATAAAGTATGAGTAAAACATGTAGATATTGTCATAAAACTAGCATGGAACATAAGAAATTATAGATACGTTGGAGACGTATCAAGCATCCCCAAGCTTAGTTCCTACTCGCCCTCGAGTAGGTAAACGATAAAAAGGATAATTTCTGAAGTGACATGCTACCAACATAATCTTGATCAATACTATTGTAAAGCATATGAGATGAATGAAGTGACTCAAAGCAATGGTCTATAGTTTGCTAACAAATAGATAATGACTAAACAACTGAATCATATAGCAAAACTTTTCATGAATAGTACTTTCAAGACAAGCATCAAAAAGTCTTGCATAAGAGTTAACTCATAAAGCAATAGATTCTTAATAGAAGGTTTTGAAGCAACACAAAGGAAGATTTAAGTTTCAGCAATTGCTTTCAACTTTCAACATGTATATCTCATGGATAATTGTCAACACAAAGTAATATGATGAGTGCAATAAGTAAGCATGTAAGAATCAACACAAGTTGACACAAGTGTTTGCTTCTAAGATAGAAAGAAGTAGGTAAACTGACTCAACATAAAGTAAAAGAAAGGCCCTTCAGGGAAGTGATACGTCTCCAACGTATCGATAATTTCTTATGTTCCATGCTACTTTATTGATGATACCTACATGTTTTATGCACATTATATGTCATATTTATGCATTTTCTGGAACTAACCTATTAACAAGATGCCGAAGAGCCAGTTGCTGTTTTCTGCTGTTTTTGGTTTCAGAAATCCTAGTAAAGAAATATTCTCGGAATTGGACGAAACTTTCGCCCAGGGTCCTATTTTTGCACGAAGCTTCCAGAAGACCGAAGACCTAACGAAGTGGGGCCACGAGGCAGCCAGGGGGTGGCCGGCGCGGCCTAGGGCTTGGCCGCGCGGCCCTGCCCCCTGGGCCCCTCGTGTGGCCCCTCGCGTTGACCTTCCGCCTACTTAAAGCCTCCGTCGCGAAACCCCCAGTACCGAGAGCCACGATACGGAAAACCTTACAGAGACGCCGCCGCGAATCCCATCTCGGGGGATTCAGGAGATCGCCTCCGGCACCCTGCCGGAGAGGGGATTCATCTCCCGGAGGACTCTTCATCGCCATGATCGCCTCCGGAGTGATGAGTGAGTAGTTCACCCCTGGACCATGGGTCCATAGCAGTAGCTAGATGGTCGTCTTCTCCTTGTTGTGCTTCATTGTTGGATCTTGTGAGCTGCCTAACATGATCAAGATCATCTATATGTAATTCTATATGTTGTGTTTGTCGGGATCCGATGGATAGAGAGTACTATGATTATGGTGATTATCAATCTATTGTTCATGTGTTGTTTATGATCTTGCATGCTCTCCGTTTCTAGTAGAGGCTCTGGCCAAGTTTTTACTTAACTCCAAGAGGGAGTAATTATGCTCGATAGTGGGTTCATGCCTTCATTGACACCTGGGACAGTGACAGAAAGTTCTAAGGTTGTGATGTGCTGTTGCCACTAGGGATAAAACATTGATGCTATGTCTAAGGATGTAGTTATTGATTACATTACGCACAATACTTAATGCAATTGTCTGTTGCTTTGCAACTTAATACTGGAGGGGGTTCGGATGATAACCTGAAGGTGGACTTTTTAGGCATAGATGCAGTTGGATGGCGGTCTATGTACTTTGTCGTAATGCCCAATTAAATCTCACTATATTTACCATGTCATGTATATGCATTGTTATGCCTTTCTCTATTTGTCAATTGCCCGACTGTAATTTGTTCACCCAACATGCTTTTATCTTATGGGAGAGACACCTCTAGTGAACTGTGGACCCCGGTCCTATTCTTTCCATAGCATACAATCTACTTGTTTTACTGTTTTCTTTGCAAACATCTTCCACTCGATACGTTTAATCCTTTGTTACAGCAAGCCGGTGAGATTGACAACCTCACTGTTTCGTTGGGGCAAAGTACTTTGGTTGTGTTGTGCAGGTTCCTAGTTGGCGCCGGAATCCCTGGTGTTGCGCCGCATCACATTTCGCGACCATCAACCTTCAACGTGCTTCTTGGCTCCTACTGGTTCGATTAAACCTTGGTTTCATACTGAGGGAAAACTTGCCACTGTGCGCATCATACCTTCCTCTTGGGGTTCCCAACGGACGTGTACATCTACGCGCATCAAGCACTTTTTCTGGCGCCGTTGCCGGGGAGATCAAGACACGCTGCAAGGGGAGTCTCCACTTCTCAATCTCTTTACTTTGTTTTTGTCTTGCTTTATTTTATTTACTACTTTGTTTGCTGCACTAAATCAAAATACAAAAAAATTAGTTGCTAGTTTTACTTTATTTGCTATCTTGTTTGCTATATCAAAAACACAAAAAAATTAGTTACTCGCATTTACTTTATCTAGTTTGCTTTATTTACTGTTGCTAAAATGGCCAACCATGAAAATACTAAGTTGTGTGACTTCACAAATGCAAATAATAATGATTTCCTATGCACACCTATTGCTCCACCTGCTACTACAGCAGAATTCTTTGAAATTAAACCTGCTTTACTAAATCTAGTCATGAGAGAACAATTTTCTGGTGCTAGTTCTGATGATGCTGCTGCCCATCTCAATAATTTTGTTGAACTTTGTGAAATGCAAAAGTATAAAGATGTAGATGGTGATATTATTAAATTGAAAGTGTTTCCTTTCTCATTAAGAGGAAGAGCTAAAGATTGGTTGCTATCTTTGCCTAAGAATAGTATTGATTCATGGACTAAATGCAAGGATGCTTTTATTGGTAGATATTATCCTCCCGCTAAAATTATTTCTTTGAGAAGTAGCATAATGAATTTTAAACAATTAGATACTGAACATGTTGCTCAAGCTTGGGAGAGAATGAAAACTTTGGTAAAGAATTGCCCAACCCATGGACTGACTACTTGGATGATCATCCAAACCTTCTATGCAGGACTAAATTTTTCTTCACGGAATTTATTGGATTCAGCTGCTGGAGGTACCTTTATGTCCATCACATTGGGGGCGGCTACAAAACTTCTTGATGATATGATGATAAATTACTCTGAATGGCACACGGAAAGAGCTCCACAAGGTAAGAAGGTAAATTCTGTTGAGGAAACCTCTTCCTTGAGTGATAAGATTGATGTGATTATGTCTATGCTTGTGAATGGTAGATCTAATGTTGATCCAAATAATGTTCCTTTAGCTTCATTGGTTGCTCAAGAAGAAAATGTTGATGTGAATTTCATTAAAAATAATAATTTCAACAACAATGCTTATAGGAACAACTCTGGTAATAACTATAGGCCATATCCTTCTGCTAATGGTAATGGTTATGGTAATTCTTATGGGAATTCTTACAACAATAATAGGAATGTACCCTCTGGTCTTGAAGCCATGCTTAAAGAATTTATTAGTACACAAACTGCTTTTAACAAATCTGTTGAGGAAAAGCTTGATAAAATTGATACTATCGCTTCTAGAGTTGATAGGCTTGCCTCTGATGTTAATCTTTTAAAGTTGAAAGTTATGCCTAATAATGATCTTGATAATAAGATTACTACTACAGCAAATGCCATCCAAGTTAGAATTAATGAGAATATAAGATTAATGGCTGAGTTGCGTGCTAGGTGGGATAGAGAAGAAAATGAAAAACTAGCTAAAGAGAATAATGTAGCTAAAGTTTGGACTATTACCACCACTAGTAATGCTAATTCTTCACATGTTGCTGCACCTCCTACTATCAATGGTAATATAATTGGTGTTGGCAATGTTTCTACTCCTAGTGCAAAGCGTACAAAACTGCCTGAAATTGCTAAAACTGCTGAAACTGCTTGTGATAAAACTGCTGAAATTTTTTCCAACCTTGGGAACAATGATCCCATTGCTGTAGCTCATAATGATTTAGATTTTGATGATTGCCACATCTCTGAAGTTATAAAGTTCTTACAAAAACTTGCTAAAAGTCCTAATGCTAGTGCTATAAATTTAGCCTTTACAAAACATATTACAAATGCTCTCATAAAAGCTAGAGAAGAGAAACTAAAACTTGAAACTTCTATTCCTAGAAAGTTAGAGGATGGTTGGGAGCCCATCATTAAAATGAAATTCAATGACTTTGAATGTAATGCTTTATGTGATCTTGGTGCAAGTATTTCTGTTATGCCTAAAAAGATTTATGATATGCTTGACTTGCCACCATTAAAGAATTGTTATTTGGATGTTAATCTCGCCGATAATGTTAAAAAGAAACCTTTGGGGAGGATTGATAATGTGCATATTACGGTTAACAATAACCTTGTCCCCGTTGATTTTGTTGTCTTGGATATCGAATGCAATGCATCTTGTCCAATTGTGTTGGGAAGACCTTTTCTTCGAACTGTTGGTGCTGTTATTGATATGAGGGAAGGTAATATTAAATATCAATTTCCTCTCAAGAAAGGTATGGAACACTTCCCTAGAAAGAGAATGAAGTTGCCTTTTGATTCTATTATTAGAACAAGCTATGATGTTGATGCTTCTACTCTCGATGTTACTTGATTTGCACTTTCTGCGCCTAGCTGAAAGGCGTTAAAGAAAAGCGCTTATGGGAGACAACCCATGTTTTTACCTACAGCAATTTTTTGTTTTATTGAGTCTTGGAAGTTGTTTACTACTGTAGCAACCTCTCCTTATCAAGTTTTTGTGCCAAGTAAAGTTTCTATGTCAAAGTTGATGTTATATTTGGGATCGCTGCGCAGAAACAGCATTGCTGTCTGTCACGAATCTGGGCATAATTCTCTGTAGAAAATTCGAAAAAATCTGCCAATTTACGAGCGTGATCCTCAGATATGTACGCAACTTTCATTAGTTTTGAGTTTTTCCATTTGAGCAAGTCTGGTGCCATTTATAAATTCGTCTTTACGGACTGTTCTGTTTTTGACAGATTCTGCCTTTTATTTCGCATTGCCTCTTTTGCTATGTTGGATTTATTTCTTTGATCCATTAATGTCCAGTAGCATTATGCAATGTCCAGAAGTGAAAAGAATGATTGTGTCACCTCTGAATGAGTGAATTATTAATGATGCACTAACCCTCTAATGAGTTTGCTTGAAGTTTGGTGTGAAGGAAGTTTTCAAGGGTCAAGAGAGGAGAATGATATACTATGATCAAGAGGAGTGAAAGCTCTAAGCTTGGGGATGCCCCCGTGGTTCATCCCTGCATATTTTAAGAAGACTCAAGCGTCTAAGCTTGGGGATGCCCAAGGCATCCCCTTCTTCATCGACAACATCATCAGGTTCCTCCCCTGAAACTATATTTTTATTCAATCACATCTTGTGTTCTTTACTTGGAGCGTCGGTTTGTTTTTGTTTTTGTTTTTGTTTGAATAAGATGGATCCTAGAATTCACTTTGTGGGAGAGAGACACGCTCCGCTGTTGCATATGGACACATGTGTCCTTAGGCTTTACTCATAATGTTCAAGGCGAAGTTTCTTCTTCGTTAATTTGTTATATGGTTGGAATTGGAAAATGCTACATGTAGTAATTCTAAAAATGTCTTGGATAATGTGATACTTTGCAATTGTTGTGCTCATGATTAAGCTCTTGCATCATATGCTTTGCACCCATTAATGAAGAAATACATAGAGCTTGCTAAAATTTGATTTGCATATTTGGTTTCTCTAAGGTCTAGATAATATCTAGTATTGAGTTTTGAACAACAAGGAAGACAGTGTAGAGTCTTATAATGTTTACAATATGTCTTTTATGTGAGTCTTGCTGCACTTGTTCATCCTTGAGTTTGCTTCAAATAACCTTGCTAGCCTAAACCTTGTATCGAGAGGGAATACTTCTCATGCATCCAAAATCCTTGAGCCAACTACTATGCCATTTGTGTCCACCATACCTACCTACTACATGGTATTTACCCGCCATTCCAAAGTAAATTGCTTGAGTGCTACCTTTAAAATTCCATCATTCACCTTTGCAATATATAGCTCATGGGACAAAATAGCCTTAAAAACTATCGTAGTATTGAATATGTACTTATGCACTTTATATTTTATTAAGTTGCTTGTTGTGCGATAACCATGTTTCTGGGGAACGCCATCAACTATTGTTGAATATCATGTGAGTTGCTATGCATGTCCGTCTTGTCTGAAGGTCTATCATTTTAGTGGTTGGAGCATGCAAAATTGTTAGAGAAGAACATTGGGCCGCTAACTAAAGCCATGAATCATGGTGGAAGTTTCAGTTTTGGACATATATCCTCAATCTCATATGAGAATAATAACTTTGCTACATGCTTATGCATTTAAGAGGAGTCCATTATCTGTTGTCCATGTTGTCCCGGTATGGATGTCTAAGTTGAGAATAATCAAAAGCGAGAAATCCGAAATGCGAGCATTCTCCTTGGACCTTTGTACAGGCGGCATGGAGGTACCCCTTTGTGACACTTGGTTGAAACATGGCATGCAAAGATCCGGTAGTCCAAGTTAAGTAGGACGAGGTGCGGGCACTATTAGTATACTATGCGTGAGGCTTGCAACTTGTAAGATATAATTTTCATAACTCATATGCTTTATTACTACCGTTGACAAAATTGTTTCATGTTTTCAAAATAAAAGCTCTAGCACAAATACAGCAATCGATGCTTTCCTCTGCGAAGGACCATTCTTTTACTTTTATTGTTGAGTCAGTTTACCTATCTCCTTCCACCTTAAGAAGCAAACACTTGTGTGAACTGTGCATTGATTCCTACATACTTGCATATTGCACTTGTTATATTACTTTATGTTGACAATATCCATGAGATATACATGTTACAAGTTGAAAGCAACCGCTGAAACTTAATCTTCTTATGTGTTGCTTCAACACCTTTACTTTGATTTATTGCTTTACGAGTTAACTCTTATGCAAGACTTATTGATGCTTGTCTTGAAGTACTATTCATGAAAAGTCTTTGCTATATGATTCATTGTTTACTCATGTCATTACCTTTGCTTTGATCGCTGCATTCATTACATATGTTTACAAATAGTATGATCAAGATTATGATGGCATGTCACTTCAGAAATTATCTTTGTTATCGTTTTACCTGCTCGGGACGAGCAGAACTAAGCTTGGGGATGCTGATACGTCTCCAACGTATCGATAATTTCTTATGTTCCATGCTACTTTATTGATGATACCTACATGTTTTATGCACATTATATGTCATATTTATGCATTTTCTGGAACTAACCTATTAACAAGATGCCGAAGAGCCAGTTGCTGTTTTCTGCTGTTTTTGGTTTCAGAAATCCTAGTAAAGAAATATTCTCGGAATTGGACGAAACTTTCGCCCAGGGTCCTATTTTTGCACGAAGCTTCCAGAAGACCGAAGACCTAACGAAGTGGGGCCACGAGGCAGCCAGGGGGGTGGCCGGCGCGGCCTAGGGCTTGGCCGCGCGGCCCTGCCCCCTGGGCCCCTCGCGTTGACCTTCCGCCTACTTAAAGCCTCCGTCGCGAAACCCCCAGTACCGAGAGCCACGATACGGAAAACCCAGAGACGCCGCCGCGAATCCCATCTCGGGGGATTCGAGATCGCCTCCGGCACCCCGCCGGAGAGGGGATTCATCTCCCGGAGGACTCTTCATCGCCATGATCGCCTCCGGAGTGATGAGTGAGTAGTTCACCCTGGACCATGGGTCCATAGCAGTAGCTAGATGGTCGTCTTCTCCTTGTTGTGCTTCATTGTTGGATCTTGTGAGCTGCCTAACATGATCAAGATCATCTATATGTAATTCTATATGTTGTGTTTGTCGGGATCCGATGGATAGAGAGTACTATGATTATGGTGATTATCAATCTATTGTTCATGTGTTGTTTATGATCTTGCATGCTCTCCGTTTCTAGTAGAGGCTCTGGCCAAGTTTTTACTTTTAACTCCAAGAGGGAGTAATTATGCTCGATAGTGGGTTCATGCCTTCATTGACACTGGGACAGTGACAGAAAGTTCTAAGGTTGTGATGTGCTGTTGCCACTAGGGATAAAACATTGATGCTATGTCTAAGGATGTAGTTATTGATTACATTACGCACAATACTTAATGCAATTGTCTGTTGCTTTGCAACTTAATACTGGAGGGGGTTCGGACGATAACCTGAAGGTGGACTTTTTAGGCATAGATGCAGTTGGATGGCGGTCTATGTACTTTGTCGTAATGCCCAATTAAATCTCACTATATTTACCATGTCATGTATATGCATTGTTATGCCTTTCTCTATTTGTCAATTGCCCGACTGTAATTTGTTCACCCAACATGCTTTTATCTTATGGGAGAGACACCTCTAGTGAACTGTGGACCCCGGTCCTATTCTTTCCATAGCATACAATCTACTTGTTTTACTGTTTTCTTTGCAAACATCTTCCACTCGATACGTTTAATCCTTTGTTACAGCAAGCCGGTGAGATTGACAACCTCACTGTTTCGTTGGGGCAAAGTACTTTGGTTGTGTTGTGCAGGTTCCTAGTTGGCGCCGGAATCCCCGGTGTTGCGCCGCATCACATTTCGCGACCATCAACCTTCAACGTGCTTCTTGGCTACTGGTTCGATTAAACCTTGGTTTCATACTGAGGGAAACTTGCCACTGTGCGCATCATACCTTCCTCTTGGGGTTCCCAACGGACGTGTACATCTACGCGCAAAGCATGGATTAAATCATGTGCTAGAGCTTTTCAAGTTTTGAAATCATATAGAGAGCATAAAAGTAAAGTTTTGAGAGGTGTTTGTTGTTGTCAACGAATGGTAGTGGGCACTCTAACCCCCTTGTCAAACAGACTTTCAAAGAGCGGCTCCCATGAAGGACGTTATCTCTACCAGCAAGGTAGATCATCCCTCTTCTCTTTTGTTTACACATGTACTTTAGTTTTATTTATGGATGACACTCCTCCCAACCTTTTCTTTCACAAGCCATGGCTAACCGAATCCTCGGGTGCCTTCCAACATTTCACATACCATGGAGGAGTGTCTATTTGCAAAATTAAGTTGCTTACTGATGAATCAGGGCAAAACATGTGAAGAGAATTATTAATGAAAGTTAATTAATTGGGGCTGGGAACCCCATTGCCAGCTCTTTTTGCAAAATTATTGGATAAGCGGATGTGCCACTAGTCCATTGGTGAAAGTCTGCCCAACAAGATTGAAAGATAAAACACCACATACTTCCTCATGAGCTATAAAACATTGACACAAATAAAGAGTAATAAAGTTTTGAATTGTTTAAAGGTAGCACATGAAGTATTTACTTGGAATGGCAGAAAATACCACATAGTAGGTAGTTATGGTGGACACAAATGGCATAGGTTTTGGCTCAAGGTTTTGGATGCACGAGAAGCATTCCCTCTCAGTACAAGGCTTTGGCTAGCAAGGTTGTTTGAAGCAACACAAGTATGAACCGGTACAGCAAAACTTACATAAGAACATATTGCAAGCATTATAAGACTCTACATGTCTTCCTTGTTGCTCAAACACTTTTACCAGAAAATATCTAGACCTTAGAGAGACCAATCATGCAAACCAAATTTCAACAAGCTCTACGGTAGTTCTCCACTAATAGGTTTAAACTACATGATGCAAGAGCTTAAACATGATCTACTTGAGAGCTCAAAACAATTGCCAAGTATCAAATTATTCAAGACAATATACCAATTACCACATGAAGCATTTTCTGTTTCCAACCAAATAACAATAAGTGCAGCGGTTTCAGCCTTTGCCATGAACATTAAAAGTAAAACGAAGAACACAAGTGTTCAAATGAAAAAGCGGAGCGTGTCTCTCTCCCACACAAGCATGTTAGGATCCGATTTATTCAGAGAATGAAAATAACAAACGAAAATAAAAGCATACAGACGCTCCAAGTAAAGCACATAAGATGTGACGGAATTAAAATATAGTTTCACTAGAGGTGACCTGATAAGTTATTGATGAAGAAGGGGATGCCTTGGGCATCCCCAAGCTTAGATTCTTGAGTCTTCTTGAAATATGCAGGGATGAACCACGGGGGCATCCCCAAGCTTATACTTTTCACTCTTCTTGATCATATTATATCATCCTCCTCTCTTGATCCTTGAAAACTTCGTTCACACCAGACTCAAAACAATCTCATTAGAGGGTTAGTGCATAATCAAAAATTTACATGTTCAGCAAGGACACAATCATTCCCAACACTTCTGGACATTACCCAAGGTTACTGATTTAATGGAGCAAACAAACCAACTCAAACACAGTAAAAGAGGCAATGCGAAATAAAAGGCGTAATCTGTCAAACAACAAATCGTAAAGACGAAATTTTTCGAGGCACTTAACATGCTCAGATGAAAAAGCTCAAATTGAATGAAAGTTGCGTAAATATCTGAGGATTACACATGAATTTTTTCAGAATTTTAAGATTCTTCTAGAGAGAGAACAACTCAAATTCGTGACAGCTAAAAATCTATTTCTTCGCAGAAATCCAAATCTAGTATCAACTTTCTATCAAAGACTTAACTTGGCACAACAATGCAATAAAATAAAGATACAAATGTATTGCTACAGTAGTAACAAGCACCTTGACTCAAATATAAAACAAAAATTGCAGAAATAAAATAATGGGTTGTCTCCCATAAGCGCTTTTCTTTAACGCCTTTCAGCTAGGCGCAGAAAGTGAAAATCAAGTAACATCAAGAGAAGAAGCATCAACATCATAATTTGTTCTAATAATAGAATCAAAAGGCAACTTCATTCTCTTTCTAGGGAAGTGTTCCATACCTTTCTTAAGAGGGAATTGATATTTAATATTTCCTTCTTTCATATCAATAATAGCACCAACGGTTCGAAGAAAGGGTCTTCCCAACACAATAGGACAAGATGCATTGCATTCAATATCCAAAACAACAAAATCAACGGGGACAAGGTTATTGTTAACCGTAATGTGAACATTGTCAATCCTCCCCAAAGGTTTCTTTATAGAATTATCAGCAAGATTAACATCCAAATAACAACATTTCAAAGGTGGCAAGTGATGACCCACACGTATAGGGGATCGCAACAGTCTTCGAGGGAAGTAAAACCCAATTTATTGATTCGACACAAGAGGAGCCAAAGAATATTTGTAAGCCTTAACAACGGAGTTGTCAATTCAGCTGCACCTGGAAACAGACTTGCTCGCAAGAGTTTATCAGTAGTAACAGTTTTATAGCAGAGTTAGTGAAATATCGCAGCCAGTGTAACAAAGACAGCAGAGGATTATAAATGTAAAGGGATTAAAATACCGTAGGCACGTGGATGGATGAACGTGCGTTGCATGGATGAGAGAAACTCATGTAACAATCAAGGTAGGGCATTTGCAGATAATAATAAAAAGGTATCCAAGTAATAATCCATAGGCATGTGTTCCATATTTAGTCGTACGTGCTCGCAATGAGAAACTTGCACAACATCTTTTGTCCTACCAGCCGGTGGCAGCCGGGCCTCTAGGGAATCTACTGGAAATTAAGGTACTCCTTTTAATAGAGCACCGAGCAAAGCATTAACACTCCGTGAACACATGTGATCCTCATATCACCGCCTTCCCCTTCGGTTGTCCCAATTTCTGTCACTTTGGGGCCTCGGGTTCCGGACAACAATACGTGTATACAACTTGCAGGTAAGATCATAAAGCAATGAATATCATCATGAATTGATAACATGTTCAGATCTGAGATCATGGCACTCGGGCCCTAGTGACAAGCATTAAGCATAACAAGTTGCAACAATATCATAAAAGTACCAATTACGGACACTAGGCACTATGCCCTAACAATCTTATGCTATTACATGACCAATCTCATCCAATCCCTACCATCCCCTTCAGCCTACAGCGGGGGAATTACTCACACATGGATGGGGAAACATGGCTGGTCGATGGAGAGGCGTCGGTGGTGATGATGGCGATGATCTCCTCCAATTCCCCGTCCCGGCGAGGTGCCAGAAGGAGTTTCGGTCCCGAGACGGAGTTTCGCGATGGCGGCGTATCCGGATGTCTTCGGCGATTTCGTCTAACCCCGTGCGTTTTTAGGTCGAAACCTTTAAGTAGTCTGGCGAGGCACTGGGGGCCCGCCCGCCATAGGCCGGCGTGGCCCAGGCCTACGCGCCCCTCGGGTGGGGGTGGCTGCCTCGTGGCCCCCTCCTTCCGGTCTTCTCGGCTCGTTATTCTTCCGTGAAAATAATCCCGGGATTTTCCTAGTTGAGTTTCTCGCACAAAAACGAGACACCAGGCAATTCTGCTGAAAACAGCGTTAGTCTGTGTTAGTTGTATCCAAAATACACAAATTAGAGGCAAAACAATAGCAAAAGTGTTCGAGAAAGTAGATACGTTTTGGACGTATCAGCAAGTCAAGCATATCATAAAGTTTCTTAGGCATAACAGAAATACTTGCACCAAGATCACATAAAGCATTACAATCAAAATCATTGACCTTCATTTTAATGATGGGCTCCCAACCATCTTCCAACTTCCTAGGGATAGAAGCTTCAAGTTTTAATTCCTCTTCTCTAGCTTTAATGAGAGCATTTGTAATATGTTTTGTAAAGGCCAAATTTATAGCACTAGCATTAGGACTTCTAGCAAGTTTTTGCAAGAACTTAATAACTTCAGAAATATGACAATTATCAAAATCAAAACCATTATGATCTAAAGCAATGGGATCATTGTCCCCAATACTCTGAAAAATTTCAGCACTTTTATCACAAACAGTTTCAGCAGTTTCAGGCAATTTTGCACGCTTTGTAGTAGAAGTAGAAACATTGCCAACACCAATTATTTTACCATTGATAGTAGGAGGTTTAGCAACATGTGAAGCATCAACATTACTAGTGGTGGTAATAGTCCAAACTTTAGCTATATTATTCTCTTTAGCAAGTTTTTCTTCTCTTTCCCACCTAGCATGCAATTCAGCCATCATTCTAATATTGTCATTAATTCAAACTTGGATAGCATTTGCTGTAGCAAATGACTTAATATCTTTAGTTTCATTAGGCATAACTTTCAGTTTTAAAAGATCAACATCAAGAGCAAGACTATCAACCTTAGAAGCAAGAACATCAATTTTACCAAACTTTTCCTCAACAGATTTGTTAAAAGCAGTTTGTGTACTAATAAATTCTTTAAGCATGACTTCAAGACCAGAGGGTACACTCCTACTATTGTTGTAAGAATTACCATAAGAATTACCATAAGAATTACCATAACCATTACCATTATTAGAAGGATATGGCCTATAGTTGTTACCAAAATTATTCCTATAAGCATTGTTGTTGAAATTATTATTTTTAATGAAGTTCACATCAACATGTTCTTCTTGAGCAACCAATGAAGCTAAAGGAACATTATTAGGATCAACATGAGATCTACCATTAACAAGCATAGACATAATAACATCAATCTTATCACTCAAGGAAGAGGTTTCTTCATTTACCTTCTTACCTTGAGGAGTCCTTTCAGTGTGCCATTCAGAGTAGTTGATCATCATATCATCAAGAAGCTTTGTTGCAGCACCCAAAGTGATGGACATAAAAGTACCTCCAGCAGCTGAATCCAATAGGTTCCTTGAAGAAAAATTTAATCCTGCATAAAAGGTTTGGATGATCATCCAAGTAGTTAGTCCATGGGTAGGGCAATTCTTTACCAAAGATTTCATTCTCTCCCATGCTTGGGCAACATGTTCATTATCCAATTGCTTAAAATTCATAATGCTACTTCTCAAAGATATAATTTTAGCAGGAGGATAATATTTTCCAATGAAAGCATCTTTACATTTAGTCCATGAATCAATACTATTTTTAGGCAAAGATAGCAACCAATCTTTAGCTCTTCCTCTCAAGGAGAAAGGAAACAATTTCAGTTTTATAATATCCCCATCTACATCCTTATACTTTTGCATTTCACAAAGTTCAACAAAATTATTAAGATGGGCAGCAACATCATCAGAACTAACACCAGAAAATTGCTCTCTCATAACAAGATTTAGTAAAGCAGGTTTAATTTCATAAAATTCTGCTGTAGAAGCAGGTGGAGCAATAGGAGTGCATATGAAATCATTATTATTTGTGCTAGTGAAGTCACACAACTTAGTGTTCTCAGGAGTATTCATTTTAGCAATAGTAAAAATAAATAAAGCAAAACCGAATTAAATAAAGTAAAACAAGTAACTAATTTTTTTGTGTTTTTGATATAAAGAAAGCAAACAAGATAGAAAATAAAATAAAGCAAGACAATAAACAAAGTAAAGAGATTGGGTGTGAGAGACTCCCCTTGCAGCGTGTCTTGATCTCCCCGGCAATGGCGCCAGAAAAGTTGCTTGTGACGGTAAAGCACACGTCCGTTGGGAACCCCAAGAGGAAGGTATGATGGTACAACAGCAAGTTTTCCCTTAGTAAGAAACCAAGGTTATCGAACCAATAGGAGATGAAGGCCACGTGAAGGTTGTTGGTGAAGGAGTGTAGCGGCGCAACACCAGGGACTCCGGCGCAACGTGGAACTCGCACAATGTAATCAAAATAATTTGCTCCAACTTAATGCTGAGGTTGTCAATCCACCGCTTGCCGAAAACAAAGGATTAAACGTATGGTGTGGAGAATGATATTTGCTTGCGAAAACAAAAAGAACAATGATTGCAGTAGGTTGTATTCGATGTAAAAGAATGGACCGGGGTCCACAGTTCACTAGTGGTGTCTCTCCAATAAGATAAATAACATGCTGGGTGAACAAATTACAGTTGGGCAATTGACAAATAGAGAGGGCATAACAATGCACATACATATCATGATGACTACTATGAGATTTACTTAGGGCATTACGACAAAGAACATAGACCGCTATCCAAGATGCATCTATGCCTAAAAAGTCCACCTTCGGGTTAGCATCCGCACCCCTTCCAGTATTAAGTTGCAAACAACAGACAATTGCATTAAGTACTGTGCGTAATGTAAACAATACAAATATCCTTAGACAAAGCATTGATGTTTTATCCCTAGTGGCAACAGCACATCCACAACCTTAGAACTTTCTCTGTCCCAGATTCAATGGAGGCATGAACCCACTATCTAGCATAAATACCCCCTCTTGGAGTTACAAGTATCAACTTGGCCAGAGCCTCTACAAGCAACGGAGAGCATGCAAGATCATAAATAACACATATATGATAGATCAATAATCAACTTGACATAGTATTCCATATTCATCGGATCCCAACAAACACAACATGTAGTATTACAAATAGATGATCTTGATCATGATAGGCAGCTCACAAGATCTAAACATGATGGCACAATAGGAGAAGACAACCATCTAGCTACTGCTATGGACCCATAGTCCAAGGATGAACTACTCACGCATCAGTCCGGAGGCGGGCATGGTGATGTAGAGCCCTCCTGGTGCCCCTCTCCGGCAGGGTGCCGGAGGAGATCTTCTGAACCCCCGAGATGGGGTTGACGGCGGCGGCGTCTCTGGAACTTTTTCGTATTTTGGCTCTCGGTACTAGGGTTTTCCGATACGAAGGAATATATAGGCGAAGAGGCCGCGGGGAGCCAGGGGGTGGCCTCCCCACACCTAGGCGCGCAGGGCCCGGCCGCGCCACCCTATGGGTGGCCCTCTGCCGTCCCCTCTCCGACTCTTTTTGATGTCTGGAACCCTCCCTGAAATAGGCCGTGGGCTTTTGTTTCGTCCAATTCCGAGAATATTTCCTTTGTAGGATTTCTAAACTAAAAATACAGAAAACAGGAATTGGGCTTCGGTGATCTTGTTAATAGGTTAGTCCCGAAAATGCATAAAAATGATATAAAGTATGAGTAAAACATGTAGGTATTGTCATAAACTAGCATGGAACATAAGAAATTATAGATACGTTGGAGACGTATCAGGCAACACTAGGGATTCCGGTGCCAACGTGGAACCCGAACAACACAATCAAAATACTTTGCCCCAACTTAACAGTGAGGTTGTAAAATCTCACCGGTGCTACGTCCCAAACGTATCTATAATTTCTTATGTTCCATGCTACTTTTATGATGATACTCACATGTTTTATACACATTATATGTCATTATTATGCATTTTCCAGCACTAACCTATTGACGAGATGCCGAAGAGCCAGTTGCTGTTTTTTTTGGTTTCAAAAACCTAGTAAGGAAATATTCTCGGAATTGGACGAAATCAACGCCCAGGTCCTATTTTTGCACGAAGCTTCCAGAAGGAAAATCAGTGGGCCACGAACCAACAGGCGCGCGGCCCGTGTGCCGCCGCGGCTAGCGTGTGGGCCCTCGTGTGGCCCCGACCTGCCCTTTCCGCCTACTTAAAGCCTTCGTCGCGAAACCCCAAGACCGAGAGCCACGATACGAAACCTCAGACGCCGCCGCAATCCCATCTCGGATTCAGAGACGCCTCCGCACCCCCGGCCTGAGAGGGAATCATCTCCGGAGGTCTCTTGCCATGATCGCTCCGGATCGATGTGTGAGTAGTCACCCTGGACTAGGGTCCATACAGTAGCTGGATGGTTGTCTTCTCATTGTGCTATCATGTTAGATCTTGTGAGCTGCCTATCATGATCAAGATCATCTATTTGTAATCCTTCATGTTGTGTTTGTTGGGATCCGATGAATATTGAATACTATGTCAAGTTGATTATCAATCTATCATATATGTTATTTATGTTCTTGCATCTCCGTTGCTAGTAGAGGCTCGGCCAAGTTGATACTTGTCACTCCAAGAGGGAGTATTTATGGAGAGTGGGTTCATGCCTCCATTGAATCTCGGACAGTGACATAAAGTTCTAAGGTTGTGATGTGTGCTGTTGCCACTAGGGATAAAACATCGATGCTTTGTCTAAGGATATTTGTGTTGATTACATTACGCACCATACTTAATGCAATTGTCTGTTGTTTGCAACTTAATACTGGAAGGGGTTCGGATGATAACCTGAAGGTGGACTTTTTAGGCATAGATGCATGCTGGATAGCGGTCTATGTACTTTGTCGTAATGCCCCGATTAAATCTCATAGTACTCATCATGATATATGTATGTGCATTGTTATGCCTTCTTTATTTGTCAATTGCCCAATTGTAATTTGTTCACCCAACATCTATATCTTATGGGAGAGACACCCTAGTGAACTGTGGACCCCGGTCCTATTCTTTACATCTGAAATACAATCTGCTGCAATTGTTCTTTACTGTTCTTCGCAAACAATCATCATCATCCACACTATACATCTAATCCTTTGTTTACAGCAAGTCGGTGAGATTGACAACCTCATCATTACGTTGGGGCAAAGTACTGTGATTGTGTTGTGCGTGTTCCACGTTGGCGCCGGAATCCCTGGTGTTGCGGCACTACATCCCGTCGCCATCAACCTTCAACGTGCTTCTTGGCTCCTACTGGTTCGATAACCTTGGTTTCTTACTGAGGGAAAACTTGCTGTTGTGCGCATCACACCTTCCTCTTGGGGTTCCCAACGGACGTGTTAACTACGCGTAATCAAGCTCTTTTTCTGGCGCCGTTGCCGGGGAGATCAAGACACGCTGCAAGGGGAGTCTCCCACTTCCAATCTCTTTACTTTGTTTTTGTCTTGCTTTGTTTTACTTTATTTACTACTTTGTTTGCTGCACTTATATCAAAACACAAAAAAATTAGTTGCTAGTTTTACTTTATTTACTGTCTTGCTCTCTATATCAAGAACACAAAAAATTAGTTACTTGCATTTACTTTATTTACTTTCTGTTTATTTCATCATGTTTCCTCCTACAAAAGACATACCGGTAGGACGTGGGTCTATAATTGGGAGAGATAATATAGAAGATTTTTTCACTCATGTTAGTACCGTTGAAGATTTTGAAGATAGACACTTGGTAGAACTTGCTCCTACTTATGAAATTGCTGCTGCTTCTTTAGTACACATGTTGGAAACTAAATTTGTTAATCTCAATCCTATAATCCAACACATGTTTCTCACACTCGGTGATATGGAAGAAGGGGAAAAGAAAGATTTTGTTTTAGAAACCCTTCTTAAAGAATTTGGTGGTGTAGCAAGAGAGGCTAGAAAGGTCTTTATTAAATACAATATGCTTGGCTCTTATACCAATTTTGTTAGTATCCTTGAAAAGATGGATATGGAGAGAGTAAGGTACACTAATAATATTAATGATGGTGGGGAGATTAAGACAACAATACCTTGTAAGCTCCTAGGAATGCATGAAGCTCTAGAAAATAACTATGGTTGGCTTGTTCCTGAAAATTTGTTTGACGAGGATAGCAAACCTAAGAATAATGAAAAGGGAGCCTCTGAAACTCACATAGATAAGATAAAATGCATAGTTGAGAAAACTCCCAACACCTATGTTGATGCTTCATCTCTTGATAATACTTGATACACACTTTCTGCGCCTAGCTGAAAGGCGTTAAAGAAAAGCGCTTATGGGAGACAACCCATTATTTTACTTCTGCACTTTGTTTTATATTTGAGTCTTGGAAGTTGTTTACTACTGTAGCAACCTCTCCTTATCTTTATTTTATTGCAATGTTGTGCCAAGTAAAGTCTTTGATAGTAAAGTCAATACCAGATTTGGATTACTGCGCAGAAACAGATTTCTTGCTGTCACGAATTTCGACCTGCCTCCCTGTAGGTAGCTCAGCCAATTTACGTGCGTGATCCTCAGATATGTACGCAACTTTCATTCAATTTGGGAATTTTCATCTGAGCAAGTCTGGTGCCTCAATAAAATTCGTCTTTACGGACTGTTCTGTTTTGACAGATTCTGCTTTTTATTTCGCATTGCCTCTTTTGCTATGTTGGATGAATTTTTTTGATCCATTAATGTCCAGTAGCTTTGTGCAATGTCCGGTATGAATGATTATGTCATCTCCGAACATGTGAATTTTTTATTATGCACTAACCCTCTAATGAGTTTTCTAATGGTGGGAGGAAGCTTTCAAGGGTCAAGAGAGGAGGATGATACAATATGATCAAGGAGAGTGAAAGGTTGTAGCTTGGGGATGCCCCGTGGTTCATCCCCGCATATTTTAAGAAGACCCAAGCGTCTAAGCTTGGGGGCCCAAGGCATCCCTTCTTCATCGACAACTTATCAAGTTCCTCTAGTGAAACTATATTTTTATTCCGTCACATCTTATGTGCTTTACTTGGAGCGTCCGTTTGTTTTTGTTTTTGTTTTTGTTTGAATAAGATCGGATCCTAGCATTCTTTGTGTGGGAGAGAGACACACGCTCCGCTGTTTTGTATGAACAAATATGTTCTTAGCTTTATCTTTAATGTTCACTGCGAAAGTTGGACTATTTCATTCATTGTTATATGGTTGGAAACGAAAAATGCCGCATGTGGTAAATGGTTTAATGTCTTGAATAATGTGATACTTGGCAATTGTTGTGCTCATATAGATCATGTTTAAGCTCTTGCATCATGTACCTTGTACTCATTAATGAATAACTACATAGAGCTTGTTAAAATTTGGTTTGCATGATTGATCTCTAGAGTCTAGATATTTTCTGGTTAAGGTGTTTGAACAACAAGGAGACAATGTAAAGTCTTATAATACCTACAATATGTTCATATGTGAGCTTTGCTGCACCTTTTATACTTGAGTTTGCTTCAAACAACCTTGCTATCCTAGCCTTGTATTGAGAGGAATTCTTCTCGTGCATCCAAATCCTTGAGCCAAAAACTATGCTATTTGTGTCCACCATACCTACCTACTACATGGTATTTCTCTGCCATTCCAAAGTAAATTACTTGAGTGCTACCTTTAAAATTTCTATTATTTGCCTTTGCAATATATAGCTCATGGGACAAATAGCCTTAAAAACTATTGTGGTGAAGAATATGTACTTATGTGTCTTATTTCTTAATAAGTTGCTTGTTGAGCGGTAACCATGCTTCTGGGGACGCCATCAACTTTTACCTTTGTTGAATATCATGTGAGTTGCTATGCATGTTCGTCTTGTCTGAAGTAAGGGCGATTTTCATGATCAAATGGTTTGAGTATGTATATCGTTAGAGAAGAACATTGGGCCGCTAACTAAAGCCATGATTCATGGTGGAAGTTTCAGTTGGACAATCAATCCTCAATCTCTTATGAGAATATTAATTTTTGTTGAATGCTTATGCATTAAAGAGGAGTCCATTATCTGTTGTCTATGTTGTCCCGGTATGAATGTCTAAGTTGAGAATAATCAAAAGCGAGAAATCCAATGCGAGCTTTCTCCTTAGACCTTTGTACAGGCGGCATAGAGGTACCTCTTTGTGACACTTGGTTGAAACATATGCTATGCAATGATAATCCGTGTTAATCCAAGCTAATTAGAACAAGGTGCGAGCACTATTAGTATACTATGCATGAGGCTTGCAACTTATAGGATATCTTATACATAACACATATGATTTATTACTACCGTTGACAAATTGTTTCTTGTTTTCAAAATGAAAAGCTATAGCACAAATATAGTAATCAATGCTTCCCTCCTCGAAGGGCCTATCTTCTATCACTTTATTGTTGAGTCAGCTTCACCTATTCTTTCTATCTCGTATAAACACTTGTGTCAACTGTAGGCATTGAATCTTACATGTTTACTTATTGCACTTGTTATATTGCTTTGTGTTGACAATTATTCATGAGATAAATATGTTGAAGTTGAAAGCAACCGCTGAAACTTTTCTTTTGTGTTGCTTCAATGCTTTTACTTTGAATTTATTGCTTTATGAGTAACTCTTATGCAAGTATTATTGATGCTTGTCTTGAAAGTATTATTCATGAAAAGTTTTGCTATATGATTCATTAGTTTACTCATTATCTTCATCATTGCTTCGAATCGCTGCATTCATCTCATATGCTTACAATAGTATGATCAAGATTATGATAGCATGTCACTTCAGAAATTATCTTTGTTATCATTTACCTACTCGAGGGCGAGTAGGAACTAAGCTTGGGGATGCTGATACGTATCTATAATTTCTTATGTTCCATGCTACTTTTATGATGATACTCACATGTTTTATACACATTATATGTCATTATTATGCATTTTTCGGCACTAACCTATTGACGAGATGCCGAAGAGCCAGTTGCTGTCTTGTTTTTGGTTTCATAAATCCTAGTAAGGAAATATCCTCATTGGACGAAATCAACGCCCAGTGGTCCTATTTTTAACGGTTTCCGGCAAGACCGAAAGGATCACTTAAGTGGGGCCACGAGGCGCTCATTGAACAGGCGGCGTTGTGCTGGCCGCGCGTCTCGCTTAGGGGCTCCCGTGGCCCCCGACCGCCTCTTTCCGCCTACTTCCTAGCCTTCGTCGCGAAACCCCCGCATCGAGAGCCACGACATTTAAAACCTTCAGATACCACTGTCGTTAATTCATCTCTGGGATTCAGAGATGGCCCGGGGCACCCCACGGAGAGGAAACATCTCCCTGGAGGTCTCTTCATCGCCATGATCGTCTCCGGAGTGATGTGAGTAGTTCACCCCCGGACTATGGGTCCATAGCAGTAGCTAGATGGTTGTCTTCCTCATTGTGCTATCATGTTAGATCTTGTGAGCTGTCTATCATGATCAAGATCATCTATTTGTAATCCTTCATGTTGTGTTTGTTGGGATCCGATGAATATGAATATCTGCGTCAGGTTGATTATCAATCTATCATATATGTTATTTATGTTCTTGCATGCTCTCCGTTATTGGTCGCCAAGTTGATACTTTTGACTCCAAGAGGGAGTATTTATGCTCGAGTAGTGGGTTCATGCCTCCATTAAACTGGCACAGGAAGTTCTAAGGTTGTGGATGTGTTGTTGCTACTAGGGATAAAACATCAATGCTTTGTCTAAGGATATTTGTGTTGATTGCATTACGCACCATACTTAATGCAATTGTGTGTTGTTTACAACTTAATACCTGGAGGGGTTCGGATGATAACCTCGAAGGTGGACTTTTTAGGCATAGATGCATGCCGGATAGGTCTGTGTACTTTGTCGTAATGCCTCCGATTAAATCTTGTGTACTCATCATGATATATGTGCATTGTTATGCTTTATTTGTCACTCTTAACCGTAATTTGTTCACCCAACATCTCGCATTTTATGGGAGAGACACGCAAGGACCCCGGTCCTATTTTACATCCGAAATACACCGCACAATTGTTCTTTACCGTTCTTCGCAAACAATCATCATCATCCACACTATACATCTAATCCTTTGTTTACAACAAGCCGTGAGAGATTGACAACCTCACCGTTACGTTGGGGCAAAGTACCGTGATTGTGCAGAAACACGTTGGCGCCGGAATCCCGGTGTTGCGCCGCACTACACCCGCCGCCATCAACCTTCAACGTGCTTCTTGCTCCTAATGGTTCGATAACCTGGTTTTTACTGAGGGAAAACTTGCTGCTGTGCGCATCACACCTTCCTCTTGGGGTTCCCAGCGGACGTGTTAACTACGCGCAATCAACCGGCTTGCTGAAAACAAAGGATTAAACGTATGGTGTGGAAAATGATGTTTGCTTGCAGAAAACAAAAGAGAACAATGATTGCAGTAGGTTGTATTTCAGATGTAAAAGAATGGACCGGGGTCCACAGCTCACTAGTGGTGTCTCTCCAATAAGATAAATAACATGTTGGGTAAACAAATTACAGTTGGGCAATTGACAAATAGAGAGGGCATAACAATGCACATATATATCATGATGACTACTATGAGATTTACTTAGGGCATTACGAAAAGAACATAGACCGCCATCCAGCATGCATCTATGCCTAAAAAGTCCACCTTCGGGTTAGCATCCGCACCTCTTCCAGTATTAAGTTGCAAACAGACAATTGCATTAAGTACCGTGCGTAATGTAAACAATACAAATATCTTTAGACAAAGCATTGATGTTTTATCCCTAGTGGCAACAGACATCCACAACCTTAGAACTTTCTCTCACTGTCCCATTCAATGGAGGCATGAACCCACTATCTAGCATAAATACCCCCTCTTGGAGTTACAAGTATCAACTTGGCCAGAGCTTCTACTAGCAACGGAGAGCATGCAAGATCATAAATAACACATATATGATAGATCAATAATCAACTTGACATAGTATTCCATATTCATCGGATCCCAACAAACACAACATGTAGCATTACAAATAGATGATCTTGATCATGATAGGCAGCTCACAAGATCAAACATGATGGCATAATAGAGAAGACAACCATCTAGCTATTGCATGGACCCATAGTCCAAGTATGAACTACTCACGCATCAATCCGGAGGTGGGCATGGTGATGTAGAGCCCTCCGGTGATCCCCTCTCCGGCAGGGTGCCGGAGGCGATCTTCTGAACCCCCGAGATGGGGTTGACTCGGCGCATCTCCGGAACTGCTCTCTGGAACTAGGTTTTCCGTGGAAAATAGGCCGTGGGCTTTTGTTTCGTCCAATTCCGAGAATATTTGTAAACCAACTTTTCTGAAATCAAAAACAAACAGGAACCGGCACTGTGGCATCTTGTTAATAGGTTAGTCCCAGAAAATGCATAAAAACATTATAAAGTGTGAATAAAACATGTAGGTATTGTCATAAAACTAGCATGGAACATAAGAGATTATAGATACGTTGGAGACGTATCAACATGCCAGCCACAAGAAGAATTTCACCCTCTGATGGCGTGTAAGACACACGTCCGTTGGGAACCCCAAGAGGAAGGTGTGATGTGTACAGCGACAAGTTTTCCCTCAGTAAGAAACCAAGGTTATCGAACCAATAGGAGTCAAGAACACGTGAAGGTTGTTGTGGCGGAGGTAGTGCGGCGCAACACCAGGGATTCCGGCGCAACGTTGAACCTGCACAACACAATCAAAGTACTTTGCCCCAACGTAACAGTGAGGTTGTCAATCTCACCGACTCTGTCTGAAACAAAGGATTAAATGTATAGTGTGGAAGATGATGTTTGTTTGCGAAGAACAACAAAGAACAATTGCAGATTGTATTTTTTTCAAAGAATGGATCGGGTCCACACCACTAGTGGTGTCTCTCCCATAAGATAAATAGCATGTTGGGTGAACAAATTACAGTTGGGATTGACAAATAAAGAAGGCATAACAATGCACATACATATATCATGATGAGTACTATGAGATTTAATCATGGCATTACGACAAAGTACATAGACCGCTATCCAACATGCATCTATGCCTAAAAGTCCACCTTCAGGTTATCATCCGAACCCCTTCCAATATTAAGTTGCAAACAACAGACAATTGCATTAAGTATGGTGCGTAATGTAATCAACACAAATATCCTTAGACTAAAGCATTGATGTTTTATCCCTAGTGGCAACAACACATCCACAACCTTAGAACTTTCGTCACTGTCCTGATTCAATGGAGGCATGAACCCACTATCGAGCATAATACTCTCTCTTGAGTTACAAGTATCAACTTGGCAAGAGCCTCTACTAGCAACGGGAGCATGCAAGAACATAAACAACATATATGATAGATTGATAATCAACTTGACATAGTATTCAATATTCATCGGATCCCAACAAACACAACATGTAGCATTACAAATAGATGATCTTGATCATGATAGGCAGCTCACAAGATCTAACATGATAGCACAATGAGGAGAAGACAACCATCTAGCTACCGCTATGGACCCATAGTCCAGGGGTGAACTACTCACACATCGATCCGAGGCGATCATGGCGATGAAGAGACCTCCGGGAGATGATTCCCCTCTCCGGCAGGGTGCCGGAGGCGATCTCCCGAATCCCCGAGATGGGATTCGGCGGCGGCAGCGTCTCTGGAAGGTTTTCCGTATCGTGGCTCTCGGTACGGGGGTTTCGCGACGAAGGCTTTAAGTAGGCGGAAGGGTAGGTTTAGGGGCGACACGAGGGCCCCACACGCCAGGGCCGCGCCGCCCTGTTGTGTCGGCGCCTCGTCGCCCCACTTCGTTTCCCTTTCGGTCTTCTGGAAGCTTCGTGGAAAAATAAGACCCCGGCGTTGATTTCGTCCAATTCCGAGAATATTTCCTTTGTAGGATTTCTTAAAACAAAAACCGCAGAAAACAGCAACTGGCTCTTCGGCATCTCGTCAATAGGTTAGTGCCGGAAAATGCATAATAACGACATATAATGTGTATAAAACATGTGAGTATCATCATAAAAGTAGCATGGAACATAAGAAATTATAGATACGTTTGAGACGTATCAAGCTTAGTTCCTACTCGCCCTCGAGTAAGTAAACGATAACAATGATAATTTCTGAAGTGACATGCTATCATAATCTTGATCAATACTATTGTAAAGCATATGAGATGAATGCAGCGATTCGAAGCAATGGTGAAGACAATGAGTAAACAAATGAATCATATAGAAAGACTTTTCATGAATAGTACTTTCAAGACAAGCATCAATAAGACTTATAAGAGTTACTCATAAAGCAAAATTCTTAGTAGAAAGCTTTGAAGCAACACAAAGGAAGATATAAGTTTCAGCAATTGCTTTCAACTTCAACATATTTATCTCATGGATAATTGTCAACACAAAGTAACATAACAAGTGCAATAGGTAAACATGTAAGAATTAATGCACAGTTGATACAAGTGTTTGCTTCTAAGATAGAAGGAATAGGTAAACTGACTCAACAATAAAGTAGAAGATTGGCCCTTCGCAGAGGGAAGCATGGATTACTATTTTTTGTGCTAGAGCTTTTCATTTTGAAAACATAGAAACAATTTTGTCAACGGTACTAATAAATCATATGTGTTATGTATAAGACATCTTATAAGTTGCAAGCCTCATGCATAGTATACCAATAGTGCTCGTACCTTGTCCTAATTAGCTTGGATTAACATGGATTATCATTGCATAGCATATGTTTCAACCAAGTGTCACAAAGGGGTACCTCTATGCCGCCCGTACAAAGGTCTAAGGAGAAAGCTCGCATTGGATTTCTCGCTTTGATTATTCTCAACTTACACATCCATACCGAGACAACATAGACAATGATAATGGACTCCTCTTTAATGCATAAGCATTCAACAACAGATATTCTCATAAGAGATTGAGGATTAATTGTCCAACTGGAACTTCCACCATGAATCATGGCTTTAGTTAGCGGCCCAATGTTCTTCTCTAACAATATGCATACTCAAACCATTTGATCATGAAAATCGCCCTTACTTCACAAGACGAACATGCATAGCAACTCACATGATATTCAACAAAGGTGTAAAAGTTGATGGCGTCCCCAGAAACATGGTTACCGCTCAACAAGCAACTTATTAAGAAATAAGACACATAAGTACATATTCTTCACCACAATAGTTTTTAAGGCTATTTTTCCCATGTGCTATATATTGCAAAGACAAAGGATAGAATTTTTTAAAGGTAGCACTCAAGTAATGTACTTTGGAATGGCAGAGAAATACCATGTAGTAGGTAGGTATGGTGGACACAAATGGCATAGTTTTTGGCTCAAGGATTTGGATGCACGAGAAGAATTCCTCTCAATACAAGGCTAGGCTAGCAAGGTTGTTTGAAGCAAACTCAAGTATAAAAGGTGCAGCAAAGCTCACATATGAACATATTGTAAGCATTATAAGACTTTACATCGTCTCCTTGTTGTTCAAACACCTTAACCAGAAAATATCTAGACTCTAGAGAACAATCATGCAAACCAAATTTTAACAAGCTCTATGTAGTTCTTCATTAATAGGTGCAAAGTACATGATGCAAGAGCTTAAACATGATCTATATGAGCACAACAATTGCCAAGTATCAAATTATTCAAGACATTATACCAATTACCACATGCAGCATTTTCTGTTTCCAACCATATAACAATGAACGAAGCAGTTTCAACCTTCGCCATGAACATTAAGAATAAAGCTAAGAACATATGTGTTCATACGAAACAGCGGATCGTGTCTCTCTCCCAAACAAGGAATGCTAGGATCCGATTTTATTCAAACAAAAACAAAAAAAAAACAAACAGACGCTCCAAGTAAAGCACATAAGATGTGACGGAATAAAAATATAGTTTCACTAGAGGTGACCTGATAAGTTGTCGATGAAGAAGGGATGCCTTGGGTATCCCCAAGCTTAGATGCTTGAGTCTTCTTGAAATATGCAGGGATGAACCACGGGGGCATCCCCAAGCTTAGACTTTTCACTCTTCTTGATCATATTGTATCATCCTCCTCTCTTGACCCTTGAAAACTTCCTCCACGCCAAACTCAAAACAAACTCATTAGAGGGTTAGTGCATAATCGAAAATTCATATATTCAGAGGTGACATAATCATTCTTAACACTTCTGACATTGCACAAAGCTACTGAAAGTTAATGGAACAAAGAAATCCATCAAACATAGCAAAACATGCAATGCGAAATAAAAGGCAGAATCTGTCAAACAGAACAGTCCGTAAAGACGAATTTTTCTGGGGCACTTAACTTGCTCAGATGAAAATGCTCGAATTGAATGAAATGCGTACATATCTGAGGATCATGCACGTAAATTGGCAGATTTTTCTGAGTTACCTACAGAGACGGCGGCTCAATTCGTGACAGCAAGAAATCTGTCCGCAGTAATCCAAATCTAGTATTGACTTTACTATCAAAGACTTTACTTGGCACAACAATGCAATAAAATAAAGATAAGGAGAGGTTGCTACAGTAATAACAACTTCCAAGACTCAAATATAAAACAAAAATAAAATAATGGGTTGTCTCCCATAAGCGCTTTTCTTTAACGCCTTCAGCTAGGCGCAGAAAGTGTGAATCAAGTATTATCAAGAGATGAAGCATCAACATCATAATTTGTTCTAATAATAGAATCATTAGGTAACTTCATTCTCTTTCTAGGGAAGTGTTCCATACCTTTCTTAAGAGGAAATTGATATTTAATATTACCTTCCTTCATATCAATGGTAGCACCAATAGTTCGAAGAAAAGGTCTTCCCAATATAATAGGAGAAGATGCATTGCATTCAATATCCAAGACAACAAAATCAACGGGGACAAGGTTATTGTTAACCATAATGCGAACATTATCAATCCTCCCCAAAGGTTTCTTTATAGCATTATCAGCAAGATTAACATCCAAATAACAATTTTTCAATGGTGGCAAGTCAAGCATATCATAGATTTTCTTAGGCATAACAGAAATACTTGCACCAAGATCACTGATGGCGTGTAACACACACGTTCGTTGGGAACCCCAAGAGGAAGGTATGTTGCACACAGTAGCAAGTTTTCCCTTAGAAAGAAACCAAGGTTTATCGAACCAGGAGGAGCCAAGAAGCACGTTGAAGGTTGATGGCGGCGAGATGTAGTGCGGCGCAACACCAGGGATTCCGGCGCTAACGTGAACCCGCACAACACAACAAAAGTACTTTGCCCCAACGAAAAACACAGGTTGTCAATCTCACCGGCTTGTCGTAACAAAGGATTAGATGTATAGTGTGGATGATGATTGTTTGCAAAAAGAGAACAAGTATTTGTACATTGTATTCAATGTAAAAGAATGGACCGGGTCCACAGCTCACTAGAGGTGTCTCTCCCATAAGATAAATAGCATGTTGGGTGAACAAATTCGGGCAATTGACAAATAGAGAGGGCATGACCATGCACATACATGATATGATGAGTATTGTGAGATTTTAATTGGGCATTACGACAAAGTACATAGACCGCTATCCAGATGCATCTATGCCTAAAAAGTCCACCTTCAGGTTATCATCCGAACCCTTGTATTAAGTTGTAAACAACAGAATTGCATTAAGTATGGTGCGTAATGTAATCAATAACTACATCCTTAGACATAGCATCAATGTTTTATCCCTAGTGGCAACAACACATCCACAACCTTAGAACTTTCTGTCACTGTCCCAGATTTAATGGAGGCATGAACCCACTATCGAGCATAAATACTCCCTCTTAAGAGTAAAAACTTGGCTAGAGCCTCTACTAATAACGGAGAGCATGCAAGATCATAAACAACACATAGGTAATAGATTGATAATCAACATAACATAGTATTCTCATCCATCGGATCCCGACAAACACAACATATAGCATTACAGATAGATGATCTTGATCATGTTAGGCATCACAAGATCCGACAATGAAGCACATGAGGAGAAGACAACCATCTAGCTACATAGTCCAGGGTGAACTACTCACTCATCACTCCCGGAGGCGACCATGGCGGTGAAGAGTCCTCCAGAGATGATTCCCCTCTCCGGCAGGGTGCCGGAGGCGATCTCCCGAATCCCCGAGATGGGATTGGCGGCGGCGGCGGCTCGCAAGGTTTTCCGGGATCGTGGCTCCTCGCATCGGGCTCTCGCACGAAGGCTATTTGTAGGTGGAAGGGTGGGTAGGGCATCAGAGGGCCCACACACCAGCGGCGCGGCCGGGCCAGGGGCCGCGCCGCCCTGGCGTCTGGCCACCTCGTGGCCCCACTCGTCTATCCCTCGGTCTTCCGGAAGCTTCGTGCAAAAATAGGACCCGGGCGTTGATTTCTGGCCCAATTCCGAGAATATTTCCTTACTAGGATTTTTCTGAAACCAAAAACAGCAAAAAACAGCAACTGGTTCTTCGGCATCTCGTTAATAGGTTAGTGCCGGAAATGCATAAATACGACATATAATGTGTATAAAACATGTAGATATCATCAATAATGTGGCATGGAACATAAGAAATTATCGATACGTCGAGACGTATCGCATCCCCAGCTTAGCTCGTCCCGAGCAGGTAAACGATAACAAAGATAATTTCTGAGTGACATGCCATCATAACCTTGATCATACTATTGTAAGCATATGTAATGAATGCAATGATCAAAACAATGGTAATGACATGAGTAAACAAATGAATCATAAAGCAAAGACTTTTCATGAATAGTACTTCAAGACAAGCATCAATAAGTCTTGCATAAGAGTTAACTCATAAAGCAATAAATCAAAGTAAAGGTATTGAAGCAACACAAAAGAAGATTAAGTTTCAGCGGTTGCTTTCAACTTATAACATGTATATCTCATGGATAGTGTCAATGTAAAGTAATATAACAAGTGCAATATGCAAGTATGTAGGAATCAATGCATTCACACAAGTGTTTGCTTCTTGAGATGGAGAGAAATAGGTGAACTCGACATAAAAGTAAAAGAATGGTCCTTCAAAGAGGAAAGCACGATTGCTATATTTGTGCTAGAGCTTTTGGTTTGAAAACATGAAACAATTTGTCAACGGTAGTAATAAAGCATATGTATCATGTAAATTATATCTTACAAGTTGCAAGCCTCATGCATAGTATACTAATAGTGCCCGCACCTTGTCCTAATTAGCTTGGATCACCAGGATTATCATTGCAATACACATGTTTTAACCAAGTGTCACAAAGGGGTACCTCTATGCCGCCTGTACAAAGGTCTAAGGAGAAAGCTCGCATTGGATTTCTCGCTTTTGATTATTCTCAACTTAGACATCCATACCGGGACAACATAGACAACAGATAATGGACTCCTCTATAATGCATAAGCATGCAGCAACAATTAATGTTCTCATATGAGATTGAGGATATATGTCCAAAACTGAAACTTCCACCATGATTCATGGCTTTAGTTAGCGGCCCAATGTTCTTCTCTAACAATATGCATGCTCTAACCATTTAAATGAGTGGTAAATCTCCCTTACTTCAGACAAGACGGACATGCATAGCAACTCACATGATATTCAACAAAGAGTAGTTGATGGCGTCCCCAGAAACATGGTTATCGCACAACAAGCAACTTAATAAGAGATAAAGTGCATAAGTACATATTCAATACCACAATAGTTTTTAAGGCTATTTTATCCCATGAGCTATATATTGCAAAGGCGAATGATGGAAATTTTAAAGGTAGCACTCAAGCAATTTACTTTGGAATGGCGGAGAAATACCATGTAGGTAGGTATGGTGGACACAAATGGCATAGTGGTTGGCTCAAGGATTTTGGATGCATGAGAAGTATTCCTCTCGATACAAGGTTTAGGCTAGCAAGGTTATTTGAAACAAACACAAGGATGAACCGGTGCAGCAAAACTCACATAAAAGACATATTGTAAACATTATAAGACTCTACACCGTCTTCCTTGTTGTTCAAAACTCAATACTAGAAATTATCTAGACTTTAGAGAGACCAAATATGCAAACCAAATTTTAGCAAGCTCTATGTATTTCTTCATTAATGGGTGCAAAGTATATGATGCAAGAGCTTAAACATGAGCACAAAAATTGCCAAGTATCAAATTATTCAAGACATTTTACCAATTACTACATGTAGCATTTCCCGATTCCAACCATATAACAATTTAACGAAGAAGATTCAACCTTCGCCATGAATACTATGAGTAAAGCCTAAGGACATATTTGTCCATATGCAACAGCGGAGCGTGTCTCTCTCCCACACAATGAATGCTAGGATCCATTTTATTCAAACAAAACAAAAACAAAAACAAACCGACGCTCCAAGCAAAGTACATAAGATGTGATGGAATAAAATATAGTTTCAGGGGAGGAACCTGATAATGTTGTCGATGAAGAAGGGGATGCCTTGGGCATCCCCAAGCTTAGACGCTTGAGTCTTCTTAAAATATGCAGGGTGAACCACCGGCATCCTTAGAGCTTTCACTCTCCTTGATCATATTGCATCATTTCCCTCTCTTGATCCTTGAAAACTTCCTCCACACCAAACTCGAAACAACTCATTAGAGGGTTAGTGCACAATAAAAATTTATATGTTCAGAGGTGACATAATCATTCTTAACACTTCTGGACATTGCATAAAGCTACTGGACATTAATGGATGAAAGAAATTCATCCAACATAGCAAATGAGGCAATGCGAAATAAAAGGCAGAATCTGTCAAACAGAACAGTTCGTAAAGACGAATTTTAAAGTGGCACCAGACTTGCTCAAATGAAAATGCCCAAATTGAATGAAAGTTGCGTACATATCTGAGGATCACGCACGTAAATTGGCATATTTTTCTGAGCTACCTACAGAGAGGCAGGTCGAAATTCGTGACAGCAAAGAAATCTGTTACTGCGCAGTAATCCAAATCTAGTATGAACCTTACTATCAAAGACTTTACTTGGCACAACAATGCACAAAACTAAGATAAGGAGATGTTGCTACAGTAGTAAACAACTTCCAAGACTCAAATATAAAATAAAAGTACTGTAGTAAAAACATGGGTTGTCTCCCATAAGCGCTTTTTAACGCCTTTCAGCTAGGCAGAAAGTGTGTATCAAGTATTATCAAGAGATGCAGTATCAACATCATAACTTGTTCTAATAATAGAATCAAAAGGTAACTTCATTCTCTTTCTAGGGAAGTGTTCCATACCTTTCTTGAGAGGAAATTGATATTTAATATTACCTTCTTTCATATCAATGATAGCACCAACAGTTCGCAAAAGGTCTTCCCAATATAATGGGGCAAGACGCATTGCATTCAATATCCAAGACAACAAAATCAACGGGGACAAGGTTATTGTTAACGGTAATGTGAACATTATCAACTCTCCCCAAAGGTTTCTTTATAGCATTATCAACAAGATTAACATCCAAATAACAATTCTTCAATGGTGGCAAGTCAAGCATTTTATAAATTTTCTTAGGCATAACAGAAATACTTGCACCAAGATCACACAAAGCAATACAATCAAAGTTATTGACTTTCATCTTAATGATGGGCTCCCAACCATCTTCTAGCTTCCTAGGAATAGAAGCTTCATGTTCTAGTTTCTCTTCTCTAGCTTTTATGAGAGCATTTGTAATATGTTTTGTGAAAGCCAAGTTTATAGCACTAGCATTAGGACTCTTAGCAAGTTTTTGCAAGAACTTTATAACTTCAGAGATATGGCAATCATCAAAATCCAAACCATTATAATCTAAAGCAATGGGATCATCATCCCCAATGTTGGAAAAAATTTCAGCAGTTTTATCACTTTCAGTTTTAGCAGTTTTTGCAGTTTTGTGCTTTGCATTAGGAGTAGAAACATTGCCAACACCAATTATTTTATCATTGATAGTAGGAGGTGCAGCAACATGTGAATCATTAACATTACTAGTGGTGGTAATAGTCCAAACTTTAGCTACATTATTCTCTTTAGCTAGTTTTTCATTTTCCTCTCTTTCCCACCTAGCATGCAATTCAGCCATTAATCTTATATTCTCATTAATTCTAACTTAGATGGCATTTGCTGTAGTAACAATTTTATTTTCAATATCCTCAGGTTTAGCAGCCATTTTATTAATTAAAGAAGATTGTGACGCAGACATGTATGAGATTCGGTTTTCAGCATTTGCAAGTTTAGTTTGCAACCCAGAAATCTCCATATTCATATTTTCAAGTTGATTTCCTATTTTCTTCAACAAGGTAGATTGTTCATTCATGGTTTTAGTAAACAATTTGTTTTGCTCATATTGTGATTGCATAAAGCTCTTGGTGGATCTTTCAATTTCTAACATCTTTTCCTCATTAGGTGAAACATATCTACCATAAGAGTTACCATTAGCAGGATATGGCCTAGAATTATTGTAATTGTTATCTTTAATGAAATTTATATCAACATGTTCTTTTTGGGCAACCAATGAAGCTAATGGAACATTATTAGGATCAACATTAGTCCTACCATTCACAAGCATAGACATAATAGCATCAATCTTATCACTCAAGGAGGAGGTTTCTTCGACAGAATTTACCTTCTTACCTTGTGGAGCTCTTTCCGTGTGCCATTCAGAGTAATTAATCATCATATTATCAAGAAGCTTTGTTGCTTCACCAAGAGTGATGGACATAAAGGTACCTCAGCAGCTGAATCCAATAGGTTCCGCGAGAAAAATTCAGTCCTGTATAAAAGGTTTGGATGATCATCCAAGTAGTCAGTCCATGGGTTGGGCAATTTTTAACCAAAGATTTCATTCTTTCCCAAGCTTGTGCAACATGCTCATTATCCAATTGTTTAAAATTCATTATGCTACTTCTCAAAGATATAATTTTAGCAGGGGGATAATATCTATCAATAAAAGCATCCTTGCATTTAGTCCATGAATCAATACTATTCTTAGGCAGAGATAGCAACCAATCTTTAGCTCTTCCTCTTAAGGAGAAAGGAAACAATTTTAATTTTATAATATCACCATCTACATCTTTATACTTTTGCATTTCACACAATTCAACAAAATTATTGAGATGGGCAGCAGCATCATCAGAACTAACACAGAAAATTGCTCTCGCATAACAAGATTCGGTAAAGTAGGTTTAATTTCAAAGAATTCTACTGTAGTAGCAGGTGGAGCAATAGGTGTGCATAAGAAATCATTATTGTTTGTGGTTGTGAAGTCACACAACTTAGTATTTTCAGGAGTGGCCATTTTAGCAGTAGTAAATAAAGCAAACTAGATAAAGTAAATGCAAGTAACTAATTTTTTTGTGTTTTTGATATAGAGCAAGTAAATAAGACAGTAAATAAAGTAAAGCTAGCAACTAATTTTTTTGTGTTTTGATATAATGCAGCAAACAAAGTACTAAATAAAATAAAGCAAGACAAAAACAAAGTAAAGAGATTGGATTGTGGAGACTCTTGGCGTGTCTTGATCTCCCCGCAACGGCGCCTAAAAAGAGATGTAGTTGACGTGGAGTTAGAAATCTTTGTGGTGTAGCTTTTCTTCCCCGGCAACGGCGCCAAAAGAGCTTGATGGCGTGTAACACACACGTTCGTTGGGAACCCCAAGAGGAAGGTATGTTGCGCACAGTAGCAAGTTTTCCTCGAAAGAAACCAAGGTTTATCGAACCAGGAGGAGCCAAGAAGCACGTTGAAGGTTGATGGCGGCGAGATGTAGTGCGCAACACCGGGATTCCGGCGCCAACGTGGAACCCGCACAACACAACCAAAGTACTTTGCCCCAACGAAACAGTGAGGTTGTCAATCTCACCGGCTTGCTATAACAAAGGATTAGATGTATAGTGTGGATGATGATTGTTTGCGAAAACAGTAGAACAAGTATTGCAGTAGATTGTATTCAATGTAAAAGAATGGACCGGGGTCCACAGTTCACTAGAGGTGTCTCTCCCATAAGATAAATAGCATGTTGGGTGAACAAATTACCGTCGGGCAATTGACAAATAGAGAGGGCATGACCATGCACATACATGATATGATGAGTATTGTGAGATTTAATTGGGCATTACGACAAAGTACATAGACCGCTATCCATGCATCTATGCCTAAAGTCCACCTTCGGGTTATCATCCGAACCCCTTCCGTATTAAGTTGTAAACAAGATTGCAATGCATATGGTGCGTAATGTAATCAATAACTACATCCTTAGACATAGCATCAATGTTTTATCCCTAGTGGCAACAGCACATCCACAACCTTAGAACTTTCTGTCACTGTCCCAGATTTAATGGAGGCATGAACCCACTATCGAGCATAAATACTCCCTCTTGGAGTTAAGAGTAAAACTGGGCAGAGCCTCTACTAATAACGGAGAGCATGCAAGATCATAAACAACACATAGGTAATAGATTGATAATCAACATAACATAGTATTCTCTATCCATCGGATCCCGACAAACACAACATATAGCATTACAGATAGATGATCTTGATCATGTTAGGCAGCTCACAAGATCCGACAATGAAGCACATGAGGAGAAGACAACCATCTATCTACTGCTATGGACCCATAGTCCAGGGGTGAACTACTCACTCATCACTCCGGAGGCGACCATGGCGGTGAAGAGTCCTCCGGGATATGATTCCCCTCTCCGGCGGTGCCGGGGCGATCTCCTGAATCCCCGAGATGGGATTGGCGGCGGCGGCTCGGAAGGTTTTCCGCTCGGTACCGGGGGTTTCGCGACGAAGGCTATTTGTAGGCGGAAGGCGTAAAGGCCACGGGGCCCACACACCAGGCCGGCGCGGCCGGGGCCGGGCCCGCGCTGCGTCTGGCCACCTCGTGGCCCCACTTCGTCTATCCCTCGGTCTTCTGGAAGTTTCGTGCAAAAATAGGACCCTGGGCGTTGATTTCGTCCAATTCCGAGAATATTTCCTTACTAGGATTTCTGAAACCAAAAACAGCAGAAAAAGAACTGGCTCTTCGGCATCTCGTTAATAGGTTAGTGCCAGAAAATGCATAAATACGACATATAATGTGTATAAAACAAGTAGATATCATCAATAATGTGGCATGGAACATAAGAAATTATCGATACGTCGGAGACGTATCAATCACATAAAGCATTACAATCAAAATCATTGACCCTCATCTTAATGATGGGCTCCCAACCATCTTCTAACTTCCTAGGAATAGAGGTTTTAAGTTTTAGTTTCTCTTCTCTATCTTTTATAAGAGCATTTGTAATATGTTTTGTAAAGGCCAAATTTATAGCACTAGCATTGGGACTTTTAGCAACTTTTTGTAAGAACTTTATAACTTCAGAGATGTGACAATTATCAAAATCTAAACCATTATGATCTACAGCAATGGAATCATTGTCCCCAATATTTTGAAAAATTTCAGCAGTTTTATCACAAACAGTTTCAGCAGTTTAGCAGCAGTTTTGCACGCTTTGCACTAGGAGTAGAAACATTGCCAACACCAATTATTTTACCATTGATAGTAAGAGGTGTAGCAACATGTGAAGCATTATCATTACTAGTGGTGGTAATAGTCCAAACTTTAGCTACATTATTCTCTTTAGCTGGTTTTTCGTTTTCTTCTCTTTCCCACCTAGCATGCAATTTAGCCATCAATCTAATATTTTCATTAATTCGAACTTGGATGGCGTTTGCTGTAGTAACAATTTTATTATCATTATCCTCAGGTTTAGCAGCCATTTTATTAATTAAAGAAGATTGTGACGCAGACATGTATGAGATTCGGTTTAATTCGAAAACTGTCTTGATGGCGTGTAAGACACACGTCCGTTGGGAACCCCAAGAGGAAGGTGTACATACAAGTTTTCCTCAGTAAGAAACCAAGGTTATCGAACCAGGAGTCAAGGAACACGTGAAGGTTGTTGGTGGCGGAGTGCGGCGCAACACCAGGGATTCGCGCCAACGTGGAACCTGCACAACACAATCAAAGTACTTTGCCCCAACGTAACGTGAGGTTGTCAATCTCACCGGCTTGCGTAAACAAAGGATTAAATGTATAGTCTGGAAGATGATGTTTGTTTGCGAACAAGAAGAACAATTGCAGTAGATTGTATTTCAGATGTAAAGAATGGATCGGGGTCCACAGTTCACTAGTGGTGTCTCTCCCATAAGATAAATAGCATGTTGGGTGAACAAATTACAGTTGAGAAATTGACAAATAAAGAAGGCATAACAATGCACATACATATATCATGATGAGTACTATGAGATTTAATCAGGGCATTACGACAAAGTACATAGACCGCTATCCAAGATGCATCTATGCCTAAAAAGTCCACCTTCAGTTATCATCCGAACCCCTTCCAAAAGTTGCAAACAAAGACAATTGCATTAAGTATGGTGCGTAATGTAATCAACACAAATATCCTTAGACATTGATGTTTTATCCCTAGTGGCAACAGCACATCCACAACCTTAGAACTTTCTCACTCGTCCAGATTCAATGGAGGCATGAACCCACTATCGAGCATAAGTACTCCCTCTTGGAGTTACAAGTATCAACTTGGCCAGAGCCTCTACTAGCAACGGAGAGCATGCAAGAACATAAACAACATATATGATAGATTGATAATCAACTTGACATAGTATTCAATATTCATCGGATCCCAACAAACACAACATGTAGCATTACAAATAGATGATCTTGATCATGATAGGCAGCTCACAAGATCTAACATGATAGCACAATGAGGAGAAGACAACCATCTAGCTACTGCTATGGACCCATAGTCCAGGGTGAACTACTCACACATCGATCCGGAAGCGATCATGGCGATGAAGAGACCTCTGGGAGATGATTCCCCTCTCCGGCAGGGTGCCGGAGGCGATCTCCTGAATCCCCCGAGATGGGATTGGCGGCGGCGGTCTCGGAAGGTTTTCTCGTATCGTGGCTCTCGCACCGGGGTTTTCGCGATGAAGGCTTTAAGTAGGCGGTAGGTTTAGGGGCGACACGAGGGCCCCACACGCCAGGGCCGCGCGGCCAAGGCCCGGGCCGCCGCCCCTGTTGTGTCGGCGTCGTCGCCACTCGTTTCCTTTCGGTCTTCTAGAAGCTTCGTGGAAAAATAAGACCGGGCGTTGATTTCGTCTAATTCCGAGAATATTTCCTTTGTAGGATTTCTGAAACCAAAAACAGCAGAAAAACAGCAACTGGCTCTTCGGCATCTCGTCAATAGGTTAGTGCCGGAAAATGCATAATAACGACATATAATGTGTATAAAACATGTGAGTTTCATCATAAAAGTAGGATGGAACATAAGAAATTATAGATACGTTTGAGACGTATCACCCTCGGCGGCGCCCAGGATTTCTAGTTCAGCTTCCAGAAGCCTGCGATTATCGCCCCTTGAAAGAGGGCGTCATAGCAAGAACTGGAAGAGTACTGGCCATCCGCCGTCCAGCGCCAAATCATCTTGTCTGGATCCGCCGAGAGTAGGGTATCCCTGAGCCGGCTCCACAGCTGCACATATTGCCATAGTGCCAGAGCGCTCGGTGCCCCCACTATATCAGCGATCCACGTGCGGTCCATCAGGGCTTGGCGAACCGTGCGTGTCTTTCTCCGGCGCTTCGGTACCAGCGCATACACCTCAGGCACCACCTCCTTCATGGCTTTGCCGTCCAGCCACCTGTCCTCCCAGAAAAGGGCGGATTCCCCATTCCCGATCACCATGGTGGTGGAGACCGCGAAGGCATCCAGCTCCGTCTTTGAGAAGTTCATGTCCAGCCCGCGTCAAGGTCGCAGGAGGTCAGTATGCATCCTCCAGATCCACCTCACCCTTAGGCTGGTAGCAGTGCGAGGCAGGTCCGGAATCCCGAGGCCCCCGAGTCGCAGAGGTCGACAGACCCGTGCCCAGTTGACATGGCAGTGCCCCCCATTGGCATCAGCTCTGCCGGCCCATAGGAAACCCCTCAGGATTTTGTTGACATGCTTCAGGACGGTTTTGTTGACTCCTAACACCATCAGCTGGTGTAGCGGGATAGCTGCGAGGACCGAGCAAATAAGTGTCAGGCGTCCCGCCCTTGGTATCAAAGCCGCCCTCCAGGTGGGAAGTTCGGCAAGCCGGTCCACCAGTGGCTGGAATGAGGTAGCCGTCACCCTAGATGGGATTTCTTGGCCGCCTTCCTATCGCCTTCTCATGAGCCACCAAGGGCTTCTCTTACTTTGTGTGTGGCCGTGGATATGCCTGCAGAAGTGGAAAATTCAATGGGCTGTGCTCCGGTGTCCCCCCCTGCGAACGACGTTCAGGTGGTAAACGTGTGTTTAGTTCGTGACCAGAAAATATGGATGATCCCATCCCAAAAGCCGAATATTTCTGAGAAAGGTTGGACCATATGATCCGTGAATTTCATGACTAATCTCACTAGCCGCCTGAGAATCCATGGCCGTCGACGCGACTCCGACACCTGCCACCGTCGTATGTGTGGCTCCCCAGCTCAGCGGCGACCACCATGTCACGGCGAGCGGTGGGCTTTTCCACATGGCCCCCAGCTCGACATCGGCGGCCTCCAGGGCGCGGTAAGCGGCGGGCTTGATTTTCAACGTGGCTCCCTAGCGGCGGCGGCCTCCATGGCGTGGCGAGCAACGAGCTTGCTACGTCTGCGCCACACCCACGACAGAAACGGCCTCGCTAAATATGTGCGGGTAGTGACCTTGCTAGGCATGGGTAGGCGGCCGCCCGCTAGGTCCGGCCTCCACCACAAAGGGAAAAGGACCCGTTAATTACATATTAACCGGTGTGTTAATGGCATATTTATCTTTTTCTATTATACGTTAATTAAACATATTTTATCCCATCCCATCCTGTAATTTTTGTCCATGAACCAAACACACATGTTAAGTCAACCCACGAAGGGGTAACAAATCCTAGCCGTCTAAATAGAACAAAGTTTAGAAGGGGGGACACCGGAGCAATAGCCAAATTCAATGCGGTGGCTTTGCTCTCGTAAAACGGGGCTTGAATTGTGTGAGAGTTTACGGCCGGATTGGGCTTGCTCTTCTGGAAAGCACCGATCGCTTAAAAGAGAAAGATTGGTACCAGTACTTAGGACCAGATGAAACATGGAAAGAGGTGAGGTGTCACACCTTTTTCAGTTCACCAAACGTCTACCGCATGCATCTAGTGCACTAACCCCTCATCAAAATCAAATGTTGCAAGCAACGCATGATGTTTGCACCCAAGAAGCAGCTAGCCAAAGAGAGGCCAAGGCAAGGCAGCACCGTGTATATATTGCCTGGGTAAGCTGCGAGCAGACTACACCCTGAGAGGGGATCACCGGAGATATGTACAGGGTTGGCGTGGCGGCGGCGCTCGGCGTTCTGACAGCGTGCGCGTTGGCGGCCGCGGCGGCGGGAGACAGGTGGCGGGTGGGGCGGGAGGGAGGAGGCGACCATGCGGCGGCGCGAGGAGAGGTCACCTACGACGGCAGGGCTCTGGTGCTGAACGGCACGAGGAGGATGCTCTTCTCCGGGGAGATACACTACACCAGAAGCACCCCCGAGGTATGTGCCTACTCCCTTCAGTCGTTCCTGCGATTGATGCAGTCTCTGCTCTGCATTTCTAGCTAGTGTTGTTTCTGTTGCCGGGAGAGGTAGTACATTCATGGAGTCTTGTAAACCGCCACGCCAAACAATGTGGCGAACGTACTTGCTCAAACCACGGCCCAGAGCAACTCCCTTTCGTCTGCGGCCACGGCGGCGAAGGGGGAGCGGCGATCGGCGAGATACCATTGATTGGTGATCACCGGAAAGTGGCAGCAGGTTAATAGGTCGCCGTAACTTCGTCCAGCGGTGATCCACCTGCTCACCGCTCTATTCATTTCCAGCATGAACGCCTTGCCGTTTTGGTTAGAGTTATAGAAGGTCCGGTACTGACAGCAGACTAAGCTTTTTGGACCTGGCCTAAGCGGGTTCGTGCGCGTTCTATACTTCCATTTAAGGAACCAATTGAGTACGTAGCTAGGCAAATACACGGTGTCGAGTGATCCTGACGCGGCATGCCTAGCCAGTCACACAAGCTTTTTTTTTTTTTTTGCTTAAGCCATATACCTCCGTTTCGAATGAATAACGCATATATTTGTTTTTCTAAAGGTTAAACTATGTAAAATTTAACCAAATTTATAGAAAAAAATTATTAACATGTACAATACAAAATCAATAATGTTAGATACATCATAAAATATATTTTTATGTGATATATAATTTAATAGTTGTTAATAGTTTTTCCTAAAAAATTGGTAAAATTTTACTTAGATTAGTTTTGAAAAAAAAAAGTCTTACTCATTGGAACGGATGTAATACGTTAAGTATGACGATTGACCTTTCCGATGAAAACGGCTTATAATATATATAGACACCTGTCCACTATAGATACCTGTGAATGTTCACTCAATATTAACTTTTCTAAGTCAGGCCGTGAAATAGTCATGCCCATTAACTTTTTGAACTTTTGACTAGAAAAGTACTTTCAGAATATACCTTTTTCTTGGATTTACAGATATATAGTAAATCAATAGTCATTGCCAAAAATGAAAACAATCTAAGATGAATCCAACATTTTCTCTTTGCGTGTGAAAAACAAACGATTTTCCACGGAATTATGAGCACGCATTAATTGACTCGTGGGACAGGATTTATTGAAGATATCTTGCTCGTGCATAGGGCCACACTGAAATTCGTCCAGCTATAGAGCAATTATTAAGGCCCCATTACAAATTTATACTCCAAAGATACTATTACCAGCAAAAGGCAAGCCAAACTTTATTAGCAGGGGCGACAGCAACTCATCACCAATAAATTTTTTCCTTTCTTCAGCCACCTGCAAATATTTGCCAAGCATGCACATGTTGTCTTCGGGAATATATATAACACACCAACTTGAGGAGAGACCGCAAGGAAATCCCATCCAACTCGTTGCTAGTGATTAACGACCTCGAGAATCATGGCTGTTGCAGTGGCGCTAGCCATGTTGACGGTGTGCATATGTGCCGCCACCACAACGGGAAGTCGGTGGGAGGTTGACGGGGTGAGAAGGGAGGTGACGTACGATGGCAGGGCTTTGGTGCTTAATGGCGCTAGAAGGATCATGTTCTCTGGTGAGATGCACTACACAAGAAGCACGCCTGAGGTGAGTGTTCCCCCCAGTGCTTTGAGGCCATTTCCCAAGTTCATCCTCTTGATTCAATCACAGCGTAGTTAATGGTAGCATAGCTAAGTTCTTCTCTGTTTTGGTCATAGAGGGGCAATTTGCTGATATGTCATACACAGATGAAGCATGAACGTCTGCTGTAGAATATGAACCCAGGTGGTTGCAGGTCCAAAGTTTTGGGATTCGAATTGGCAATTTTAGTCCTGTTTATCGGGACTGTACTTCTACCCGTAGGGATCAGCCGGAGTACACTCGGCCCAAAGGACATCCCGGTTGAGTTGAACGACTTCTTTCATGGGCTTCTCTGCCCACGTACGCCTTACATGGCCCAGCATGAACACCACGAGAAGCTCGTTTCCTCTATACCTGTGTTCTGTTCTGGCCCACGGACCATCAGACAGAAGCAGAGCCTCGACACTTTTCTGAACCGCGCACCATCAGAATGAAGCAGAGCCGTGCCAATTTTCTGAAAGTACTCAAGTACCACGAATGTTACTCTTCAAATATTTTGCCAGCTACTATATTTTGTACTAGCTATCAAATGCTGCAAAACATATTTTTACCTGCATAACTATAATAACCTCGACTGTCAATCCTTATCTGCCTCTGCCTACATCCACAACAAAACATTACTCAGTTAGTCAGTTGACAGGTATAAATCCACATATGGCAGAGTACTGTCAAACTTAGCTTCAGGCATCGATAAGACATACACGGATTACCTCATGGATCAGGCGTACTGGGTAGTAGATGGACACAACAACTCCACGAGTAAGAGGGGAGGAGACAACTCTTGAGAATATCGTCGAGTAGAAAAGTCTCCTGCACACAAGACAATCGTCCATTCTGAGGCAGCATTTGAAGTGAACTAACATACTACTTCCTAGCTTCCTTGAAGCAATCTTGTGATAAGCTACATCTTCCTTTCTAAAATTTGTGCATCCTAAAACTGACAGATGTGGCCAAAACTAATAGCGAAAGCCAGGAGAGGTGGCCTCGATGTGATCCAAACCTACGTCTTTTGGAATGTCCATGAGCCTGTGCAGGGCCAGGTATGTGCTCTTTCTAGCTTGATATGTGCACATATATGGCTGTGAAAAGCACACGAGACGTATTTTGAAAATGAGTTATTCAGTACCAACACATGTATCCACTGTATCATTGGATCAGTATAACTTTGAGGGGAGATACGATATTGTGAAGTTCATCAGAGAAATTCAAGCTCAAGGACTCTATGTAAGCCTCAGGATTGGTCCATTCATAGAGGCAGAATGGAAGTACGGGTAAGAATGCAGGAAACCACTCTTCTTATTTATATGTATGTAAGGTGGGATACTTTCCATCAGAAAATAGTCCATATATATAATTACATTTCATAAATCTCAATATAATGTCTGTTTTCAAACGTTACCCTCAGTTCTAATGACTCCAATATTATTTATCTCATTATATTGTCGCCTCTAAACTGCGAACTTTGCAATTTTGCGTATGCATAATACCCGTTTTTTCCCCTTCAAGTGGTCTATAGTGTAAACAAGTCCAAATGAACTTATGTTATAAATATGGTTTCTATATCATGTTAGTATCTATTCCATAAAATTATTGTGTAAAACATGCAATGCACATATGTGCTTGCTAATGTAGATACCCGTCTTGCTTCCTGAATTATTCTAAAGAACACAACTCTTTCTACGGTAACTGTTTATAAGTGCAGAATACGTAAGTGATGAATAAACGAAAATGCGACCTGAACAAATGATTTATATCTTGTGTTCATCCAGAGGATTTCCATTTTGGCTACATGATGTTCCAAACATTACCTTCCGAACTGACAATGAACCATTCAAGGTAATTACCTGTGAGATGGCATTCTTAAACTTCGTAACCTGAAAAACTATGAACTGTGGCTGGTGATTTCAGAGTTTTCATCTGGCACAACTAGATTAATTTAATATTGGTTAATTTAAATATAATTACCATGATAAATTATAGTTGTTTACTCATGCAGCAACATATGCAAAGATTTGTCACTCAGATAGTAAACATGATGAAACATGAAGGACTTTATTACCCACAGGGAGGCCCGATCGTCATTTCTCAGGTTAGTAAAATTAACTTGAATTAGCATTTGTTTTTAGTTCTCCATCTCAATGTGCCCATTATGTAACTAAATAAGTAAATGCAGATCGAGAATGAGTACCAGATGGTTGAGCCTGCATTTGGCCCCAGTGGCCAAAGTTACGTCCGTTGGGCAGCTCAAATGGCTGTAGGTCTCCAGACAGGTGTTCCATGGATGATGTGCAAGCAGGATGATGCCCCAGACCCAATTGTCGGTGTTCATTATTATATAATTTGACCTGACTGTATCTTGTTAGAGAAAAAATCATATCAGTTTGACAAATAACTTCTTTTCTAGATTAATACCTGCAATGGCCTCATCTGCGGAGAAACATTCGTTGGACCAAACTCACCTAGCAAGCCTGCATTATGGACAGAAAATTGGACAACACGGTAATGTTGCAACCTCACTTCTGCTCACTTGGTTTTGGATCTTCTCGTTCTGATGGAAAAAGGTCTGATGGCCAACTGTTTATGTGTCCAGCTACCCTATATATGGCAATGATACAAAACTTAGATCTACAGAAGATATTGCCTTTGCAGTTGCACTCTTTATAGCAAGAAAGAGGGGAAGCTTTGTGAGCTACTACATGGTATGGATTTATAAATAAATAACTAAAAAAATCGAACTGAAAACTCTTAGAAAATTTTCCTGTTGGTTATGATCCAGTACCATGGAGGAACAAACTTTGGGAGGTCTGCCTCTTCATATGTAACAACAAGCTACTATGATGGAGCTCCTCTTGATGAATATGGTAAATAGTTAACCAATAGACCAGGCATGCTAGAAGCATTTACACATGTCAACCATATAACAGAAACTAATAAATTTAGTGGTGTTGTATCTAGGTCTTATATGGCGACCTACATGGGGTCATCTTAGAGAACTGCATGCCGCAGTGAAACAGTCCTCAGAACCACTGCTGTTTGGAAGATACTCCAATTTTTCATTAGGTCAAGAACAAGAGGTAAAATTACAGAGTTTTATTAGAACACATAGTTCAATGAATTCTAGCAATACAAGCACATAATTAATGACGTACTCTAGGCACATGTCTTTGAAACAGAATTGAAATGTGTGGCTTTCCTGGTCAACTTCGATAAGCATCAGACACCAACAGTAGTGTTCCGTAATATATCTTTCCAACTGGCACCCAAATCCATCAGTATTGTATCAGATTGCAGGACAACGGTCTTCGAAACAGCCAAGGTATGTGACCTATTGACATAAATTCCTTTGTGGCACACCTTTTTCATCACAGGAAAATGCCATAGTCTCTTGTTATGATATTTTACTTTATTAATTTATCACAGGTAAATGCTCAGCGTGGGTCAAGAACTGCTGAAGTTGTACAGTCGCTCAGTGATATTCATACTTGGAAGGCATTCAAAGAACCAATTCCTCAAGATATAAGCAAAGCTGCATACACTGGAGACCAGCTCTTTGAACATCTCTCAACAACTAAAGATGAGACAGATTACCTTTGGTACATCGTCAGGTAAGAAAAGTTCCTCAAAGGTGATGTTCATATTTTGGATTTTAGTTAGTTACTCGACTTGAATCTATACTAATTGTTTCACTTAAATGCAGCTATGAATATAGGCAGAGTGATGATAGCCAGCTCGTGCTTCTTAATGTTGAGTCCCGAGCACATATATTGCATGCTTTTGTCAACAGGGAATTTGTAGGTCAGTATCCTATTAGTTAAATTGTGGTTTATCTGGTTCTTCATATACCTTTTGTGAAAAGTAACAACTAATTCACATGCCATCGTGAACTACAGGTGCATCATATAAATTATTCAGATTATGTTATCTCGTAATTACATTTTACAACGGATGTGCTATGTTATTGCTCATCACACTTCACTCATATCTATTATTGTATAACTTCCCTCCATATTATGGTCAGGGAGTGTGCATGGGAGTCATGAGGCACGTGGCAACATAATTCTCAACGCGAATATTTCTCTAAAGGAGGGGCAGAACACCATAGCATTACTCAGTGTAATGGTTGGATCACCGGTATGGTTCCTATTACTCACCCTGCCAATATAAATGATTATAAAAGAAACTAATAGATGGGAACCAAGACTTAGTAAAAATGGGTCTATATGGTGTCAAACTGCCAATCCAAGCATTTGTTTATGCTGTTAGTTCTAATGAAGTAAAATGAGCAAATGGGTTTAGTGAAACTTATCAAACACATAGGTGTTAAGAAATTTTCAGGTTTTCGATTTTCACAACATATAGTGGAGCTTGAGTACCATAAATTTCAAACATAAATTGTTACAGAAAGTGAATTAACTAGCCATGCATCAAAACTGAGATCTTCTAACTGGAAGGACTCTGGTGCTCACATGGAAAATAGAAGCTTTGGAATCCGTAAAGTGAGCATACAACAAGGACAACAACCACTACATTTCCTCGACAACGAGTTATGGGGATACCAGGTAAATCCAAGTCAACTCATTTGGAATGTGAAAGAGAGATCATTATAAACTCTAGGATGTGATCTGACAGATTAAATGCAGGTTGGCTTATTTGGAGAAGGGAATAGGATATACACGCAAGAAGGGTCATACAGTGTTGAATGGAGAGATATCTACAATTTGGCATACCTTCCCCTTACTTGGTACCAGGTACATTAACAGAACTAGTTCATAATCCTGAGCTAAATGTCAAGCCTTCGCGGCAATAAAGTATTCCTTGAGTCATTCATTATGTGATTCAGACAACATTTGCCACACCAATGAGCAATGATGCAGTGACACTGAACCTAACGAGTATGGGAAAGGGTGAAGTGTGGGTCAACGGGGAGAGCATTGGCCGTTATTGGGTCTCATTCAAGACCCCGAGTGGGCAACCTTCTCAATCCCTGTAAGTAGAGTTAATTCAAATCTCAGATTCTCTTCGCTGACCTATGATCGTACAGGCAGTATCTAACTGGCATGAAATTTCTGAAACTCCAAAGGTATCACATACCCCAACACTTTCTGAAACCTAGAGACAACCTCCTTGTTCTTGTTGAGGAAATGGGAGGCGACCCGCTACATATAACAGTGAACACAGTGTCCATCACAACAGTGTGCGGTAACGTAAATGAGTTTTCGGCTCCGGCTCTCCATACTCAAGGAAGGGAACCAGAAGTACGTCTACGGTGTCAAAGGGGCAAGCACATCTCAGCAATCGAGTTTGCGAGTTATGGGAATCCTGCAGGAGACTGCACAGCATTTTCCATTGGAAGCTGCCATGCCGAATCGTCGGAATCTGTTGTAGAACAGGTAACTCGTGTATTATAATTTGCGACTACATTATTACCAACACACAACTTCAACTATTTATTTTGTTCTCTCAGGCTTGCATAGGCAAGAGGGGTTGCTCTATTCCAGTATCCCCTGCCAAATTTGGTGGCAATCCATGCCCTGGAATCCAAAAATCCCTTGTAGTCGTCGCAAACTGCAGATGATAGCACACACTGAAGGAAGGAAGGTTAATGGCTAAATGAGCAGCATGCAGGAATTGGATAAATTGAGGGTGGTAAGTATACAGATCCATGGATTCGATACAAAACAGTCCAATTGGTGTATGTGTAATTCACCGAAAACCAACATATAGGTCATTCTTCTGTGAATCTACAATGTAGAAAATCCCTCACATTTTGGTCGTCTCTTGTGTTCTCTCTGAACCATGCTACCGCAACGGCAATCTCTGCCGCGTGTTGAAACCTAGCTGTAACAAACTGAAGAACGATAGACGAAATGCTAGGGCATCGCAGCACGGAAAAGATTCTACTTACAGTGATCTTCCGTTAAAATCCTCGGCTTCGCGATGTACCTTCCCTCTCCTGCCCCGCCAACTTGACACGATTTGGCCAGAACAGGGCAAGGTCAAAGATGGCCGCTGCAATCTCCGTCACCGTCTCATTCTCCTGAGAGTACCCACCCTTCTGAGATCTCCACTGGTTCACATTCTCGATCATCTGTCGACCCCTAGAGCAAACTACGGCGAGCTCTCCGGTGAAAGAGCGCCGCCCTCACCCCACCTCAGCGCACGGGACAGAGGAAAGAGGAAGAATGCTACCTCACGTGATGGGCTTGGGCCCATTAAACATGGGCAAGTGCGCTTCTACTACTGGGCTGCGTTTTGTTCAATTTCGGCTAACACGCGCTTTGCACTCTGAAGCCCTGGGGATTAGACTTGTCTACAGCTTCTTTTATTTTATTTTAGATTGCAAAAACATAGAGACTCTGTGTTCCCCTGAAAACAAAACAAAGACTTGTACTGTAGACAGTTTCTTAAAGAAAAATGATGATAGTAGTATACAGACCTCTGACACTACATAAATGGATAAAAATACAAGAGATGTGCAGAAAAAAGAAGCTCTCGCTAGGCACGCACACAAAGCCCACAATTGTGATCTAGTTTTTGTCTTTTGTTTTTGAGATTACAAAGAGATATGCTAAAGAAAATAGATTACAAAGAGACACGTATGTATGCTTAACGCCATGTAAAAATGCACATATTTGAGTGAACTGAGTGCCCGGTGATAAATCCTATCTAGATACATGCATACAATTGAACAAATCTGATGATAAAACCAGAAAGTAATTAAGAAAGTTCATAGGATACCTGCGAAAGGTTTTGAATATTGGAATGGTTCAAATCTGAGAGCCATCTAAATCTGCAAAATTTAATTATTTGGGAACTGCTTCATCCAATTATCACCAAATTTAAACAAACTTTTTTATTTTTTTTGGAATTTGGTCCTAACCTAGTCCAATGTTTTTTGGAAAAATAATTTTTCAAAATCGCAAAAAAAATCTTTGAAATTTAAATCCTTATGTGGGCGTGTGTAAATGTGAGTATCCAAACTTAGTCTTTGGGTAGATTTGTGCCATATGCAACTCTTTCATTTCATAACAAGATAGTTCTTCACCATTGTTTCCATTTGGCAAAAGTGTAGCACCGACGATGGGCCGGTCTCCGAGTTCTTTTGCATTTAGGTTCATGTCCTGGGTTTTAAAGGAACATGCTCATATGTTCATAGTGAACTTAACATATTCCAGAAAAATAATGGGTAGCAAAAAATCCTTCCCAAGGGTTATTTTTTGGATCAAAAGATTGAGAAACAGAGAAGTACAAGAATCTAACAAGTTTGCTGGTTTTAAAAGATGATTGTAAATTATCGGAAAACTAAGAGAATAGGTGTTTGGATGGTATATAGGGCAGAAAACACAGGAGTAATGTCTTAATCCTACACGACTGGATCATAATAAGAGGTGGAGTGGCGTTCAAATTTATATACAATTCACGCAGAGGAATGATATCTAGATTAATTTTAAAAGTGTCATTCATTTCATTCAATTGTAATCTATATAGAAAATACTAAGAAATGTAATTCCACAGAAGTCCTATATATGATTCTTATGATCCAAAGAATGTCTAAAAAGATTTGGTTAGCCGTGACTTGACTATCTTAATTGTCTTTATAATTTATACCATTTGACAAATTTTTACCCACATGGTTTTGTTGGCAAGAATTTTCGACAATATATCCATGTGCACAAAAAATCATTGGTCTGAATCTAGTCATCCAATTTTACTGTTTTTTTTTGTCGATTTTGGGTCTCACGTGCTATTATTCAATGATTGTATTTTGTGGATAAATTAAGTCGTTTCACTCATGAAAACATATAACAAACTCAATGTAATACTTCAACCTATTTAGTGGTGGCTCAAGTGGAATTATGTGGAGTGATTAGTCCCGCACAGGTAGTTTCTTAGAGAAAGCTTGCCCTTCATACATATTAGTGTGTTCTAGACATAGCATCAATCCACATGTGAACTTACCTCTTTCATGTGAAGCAGCGAAGACCTAGAAATACCGGTTGGAATCAGCTGATGGCAGTTGTAGAGACTATCTTCAGCCAGAGTGGCTAACCGCATTTTTAGCGTATTCAAGATGCATAGAGGTCATTCTTATTATTTTTTAGGTGGCTGATTTTCACTGCTACTTTGAGCGTTCTTGAGTTGTAAAACTGATACTTCGAACCCTGCAATAAAATAAAGGTTGCGTGCATCGATGCAGAGGCAGAGCGATCGATGCTCCGATTTCAAAAAAAAAACTTCAGGTTAACCATTTTACCCAAAAGAGCACAAAAGTTTTAGAGACAGTTGAGATGTATGTTAAGCAAACTTGCACCCAGGTGTTACACTCAACAAGGAGAATCAAGCCTTACAAAATAAAATGAAGATCATCCACGGTTACTTCATAAAACAGACTCTAGCTAACTCAAGTGGCTAAGGATGTAGCTAGAGTTTGTTTCATGAATATTAGTTCTTGTAAATATGCTGGTAACTCCTTTAATTTTCTTTTAGAATATCTTTTGTTGGTAATTAGTAAAGACCAGAGCAAAATCCTGCTGAGTACCTCGAACTAGGAGCTGATAGTGCTATGATATTGACAACAAGAGCGTGCCAAACTGACATCGCATTCCCCTCACCTTCTTAGCTTTCAGAACGATGTAATGCGCCATCTAACCCGGCAGGAGTACGATGGACACTATGGTGAACACCACTTAAGCAGCATCCTGCTAACATGTAATACCGGCAGAATAAAGAAAGACATATCCTACAAGAACCAAGAGACCTGTCTCTTTTCAGGAAATCTCCCGTTGGCTCCCCGTCAAGTTGATTTATGCGTGTGATTGCGACTAAACTTGCATAAGTGTGGTTCAATTGGCTCCTATCAGATAAGCCCGTGACGTGTATGCTGGCAATACCGTACCTCATGGATCTGCGTCAAGAATTTTTTAAGAACTTTCTGTTCACCTTCAAGGTCATTTGATTCCAACTTCGAGTTGTTGTCGGGACAAGCTGTGACCCCGTACCTACAAGCAGTGACCTCTTCTTGGCCCTTCCACCCTGTGAGTGTCATTATATTGTTGTTCTCGATGAGACTATGGATGCAGCATCTTGATTTTGAAGCACTTTCATACACGAGACAAGGGTTCGAGTCTAGCACCAACGATCTGCTATTTACAACTGAACGTAAGGAGGGTGCGAGAAAAAGAACTGTACTTGGTTTTTCCCTGTTCTTGTTTGGGCAAGGAGATTGAAAGGCTCGTACGAGTTTTGGCCCTACGCCTGTACGGCTGCACGCAGGGATCGATGACGGCAGCGAATGATCGCATCACGAGGGAATTGTACTTCCAGTATATTTGAGGGGATGAGAGGGAATTAAGTCCATCCCCCCCCCCTCTCTCTCTCTCTCTCTCGTAAGGCTACAGTAATTTGGTCGCCTCCTCTCTCAGGCTGGGCCGATCCAAGGCCGCTCTGCCGGAATAGCCGGCCGGAGTTGGTCACGGTGACGCGCCGGAGTAGTTTAGGGTTAGTATAGACTTCGTCCTCCTCTAGTTTTTCTGGTTTACCCTTGTGGATATTGGCGTCATGCCCGTAGGGAGGTGGTGGCGGTGGAGATCGAGCTGCTCCCCACAGCCTGCGGCGATGTTGCTGCTGCTCATGGTGCTCCGGTGGTCGGAGCCGAAGGCGGGCGACATCAGTGCTCCGGCGGCCTCTTCAATAAAGCTCATCCGCGGCTCACGAGTTCTGGGTAGGTTTGTCTTGGATCTTCCCCTCTCTGGCCATCGTGGTGGTGGAGATGCTGAGGGGATTCCAAACGAATCTGTTGTTCACCAATCTTCTGAGAAGCATCCTGGAGCGACTCTTCCTCGCGCGTAACACACGGTAACCGTGTTCGTCACCGTGATCCTCGGCCAAGACGGTGGCCCATCTTCTACCTCCATGACGGAGGCTCTACTGATCAGCTGCTGGAGCTCGACGCTGTTGGATAGTCAAGTGGTTCGTCCCTGACCTTCCAGCAGTAGCCAGGGGCTAGATCTGATCGCCGGACAAGAGTTCAAGCTTGCTGTGCTCGGGGCTCGGCGGAAACGCCTGGAGTTCGCTGGCGTTGGGTGGCAGAGGCACCTTTGGACTTGATTGATTTTTCTACTTTTTCGTCAGGGTTTTTTTTGTAAAGTGGAGGGCCTCTTCTTCAAATGTTAGGTTTATTAGTGACGAGGGATTAACTCATCAATGCCTACGTATTGTAGACTTAGGGTTTCGTAAGAAGTAGAGGGTAAGTAGATCTCGAAGGCTCAGCTGAACAAAGGTGCTCAACTCAAGATTATGGTGGGTAAGGTTACATTGATTTTCCGTCCCTTCTTTCTCCCTCGGCTTCCCCTTTATATAGGAGGTGAAGCCGAGGCTTTCCGTGTTGTACAAGTTACAAACTGTTCGAGCCGTGTTGGGCCTTTTCTATATTGATACAAGTTTCCTATGACAACTCTACTTTCCTATCCCGAAGATCTTTAACCTTCTGGGCCTCCAAATCTTCGAGTCCATGGGCTTCATACTTTCTCATAGACCCAGGGTACTTTATTTGGCATGCCCGTTAGGCATATCTATGTCAGTAGCCCCCGAGATTTTGCTTGAATCGTAGAGTCGAGTAAAATCTCCATCGTAAAAACTTTCGAGTCATGCTGAGTTTTTTACTTAATGTCTATTTTGTACATGGATAATAGTAAATGAGGCTGGTTCATCTGACGGATCAAGTACCAGTTAATTGCTCTCATGGCAAACCCGCATAAACCTACTTCAAGCTCAAGTCCCTAGACTCGAACCTGGGATACTGGCGTAATTCGACACGCACCGCTTCAGGACTTATCGTGAATCGAATCTCGGATTTACTTTATCGAGTACCCAACGCGTCCGTCAGGATTTTTCTTCACATCTGTTGATGCGGATAAAGTGGGAGAACGCATTCATGTGCGATGCCACGCCTCACAAGACGGATCCTGGGGTCTTACCTTCGCATACTTTTTTTCGAGTCACGACATTCAGAGTTTTACCGCGGCGGACGCCCTGTGAGAATATATTGTTGAGTGCCTTTGTGCGGCTGCTGGAATTCTTCATTTTTCCGAGTTGACATGTTAAACAATATTTTGACCTCCCGATGTACGTAAAATTTCTTCGACTTCTATATTGACTTGTTATTTTGCTTCTCCTTCTTTTCCCTCTATATTTCATCAGGTGCGCGACCAGCGCTTCCGATGGGAGTAGCCCCCGAGGCTACAGCCGAGTGCTTGCACTTGGTTGTAGGCTCAACTTCTATTATTAAACCAACTCTGTATTTTTATCATTATCACGTCATCTTCTCAGAAGTACATTCAATACTTCTGATAAGAGTAGCCCCCGAGCATATGAACTGGTGCTTGCATCTGGACATAAGCTCCCGAAGCTTGCTTCTAACTATGTATTGCTCCAGCAACTCGAAGATTTTTCATCACCATGATGTCGATGCTGATGAAGGCCATGTGTGGCCACATTGGGAAGACACGACTACTGGTAGACCACTGTTTTGTGGGTCCACAGTTTTTCGTCTCCCACGTCGCGCAAGTGGGCCTTGCACGTTCTCCGATATTCCCGGCACCCGCGCAGTAACTTCCTCCCGTCGAAAATAAAATGTAAAAACTTTTTACCGCACAACCACGTGTAGGGTCTGGGATCTTCCCACTTTCATCCAATGGTTGAGCCTCATCGTCTTCCAGCTATAAATTCTTACCATGTGTCTCAGTTTTCCCCTTCGCTGCGCCGCACACTCATTTTCTCCCGCACGGATGCTCAAGAACTTGGGCCTGTTCAACAAGGAAGCGATGCAGATGCCAGGGGATGAAAGTACTCCTCGTCCGCCTGTAGGTTTCCAGGTAACCTTCGTTGACTTCCTCATCCGCGGGTTATCTGTTCTTGTGCATGAGTTTCTATGCGGTCTTCTCTTTATCTACGGGATTCAGCTTCATCAGCTAACCCCTAACTCTATCCTCCATATCTCCATCTTCATCACCTTATGCGAGTGCTTCCGAGGCATCCACCCTCACTTGGGCCTATGGAAACGCATTGTTTTACCTCTGCCGCAACAACTCGAAGAACACCATCTACAATGTAGGAGGTGTTTGTATTTGCGTCTAGCCAGAAGTTGGATATTTTGATTTGAAATTTGCTTATTCTGTCCAAGGCTGGCGCAAGAAGTGGCTCTATGTTAAGGACGAATCCTCGGATGCCCAAAAATATGGACTATCTCCTTGTGATTCGTCGGAAGACTTTCAGAGACGCAGATCCTGGGACACATAGGCCACAACCGAAGAAGAAGCGGCCACCCAGTCTCTAATTGCTCGTATCCAGGAGCTGCAAAACACTAAAGGGGAGGAGCTATCGGGTGTGCAGATCATCGCCCACTTCCTGCGGATTCGAGTGCAGCTTCTTCAAGCTCGCAAGAATCTTCTTTGGTTATATTCGGGTGCTGAAGATGCTGATAGGGTTTCCGAAGATCTTCCTTTGAAGGACCTAAAAAAACTAGTGCGCCGCTTCACCTCTTTGAGCAAGAAGAGTGAAGTTCCTTCCTCCTATCGCGTGGAACCATTTAGTGGTGTCCATGCGCTTCCAGTTGTAAGTGTTTTTTCTTCGAGTTTTACTCTTGCTTTTAACTGTATTTGTTTTTCCTTTAGATCTGATAATTATGTCGTGCTCTCTCGCTCTTTCTGCTTGCATGATCACAAAACTCTTTCGTCCCTTCCTCCACTACCTGAAGGTGGAGATGTATCCGAGCGAACCGTCATCACCGACGACTCGCAAGAAACTTCTGTTCGCGAGAGCAAACCCGCAGAATCTGATAAGATTGCAGGTTCCTCCGACAAAGTCGTGGAGTCAGGACAAGCTTCTGACTCTTCTCATTCAAACTCTCCTCCTGCTTCTGCTTCTCCGGATAAGCGCAAGAAGAAGAGGAACCCCGACGAAGAAGATTATGGCGCGTCTAAACTGTTTGAACCAGCCGTCGAAGAATCTTCTGTCGAAGAACAAGAAATCTTCGACCCCTTCACTGACACTGGCAATGTCAGCTCGTAAGTTGTTCCTTCTTTAATTCCAACTATTTTGTTTTCTAGTTCTCGTGTATTGAAATTGATGTTGTACGGATAGGGATGACAAAGAATAATTGGAGCTCGAAGCTCCTAGGCTAGCAAACACGAGCACATCCCATACGCTAGTTCTTTCCGAGGAACTACATGCTGCGCCAGAAACTTCGCCTCCACCATATGTTGCTCCAGAAGCGCCGGCTCCAGCGTGCAGCCCCCAAGAATCAAAGAAGAAGAGGGCTAGGACGGGTGCCGCTGGTAAGCAGGAAATTGCCACCGGGAGCTTATTGACTCCTCTCCTTGACGATGTAAGATATCTTTTTTGTCGCATTATTTGTTTACTCCAACAAACTTCAACTTCTTGATACTATATTAATTTCTGTCTCTCGAATATTTTGCAGCCCTTGATGAAGGAGATGGTTGACATAGGCTCTCGTTTTACCGGGTTCGCAATGAGGTTGAATCTTTGAGAGGTAAATTTTATTGCACCCAACGATTTAGACGTTTCTTTCTTGTCTTGTGCCTTCATCCGTTCTTTCTCTCAGAGGCGTTGCGTCTTGCTGAGGAGCGCACCAATGACTTGGAGAAAAAGCTTAAGGCTAGCGAGAAAGCTCGCAAAAAGGCTAAAAAAGAAGCTGCTGATTTTGAAGATCATCATCAAAGACTTCAAGCCGCCGAAGATGCCTTGAGCGACAAAGAAGTCAAGCTCGTCCAGCGCGAGAACGGCATAATTGCGCGCTTCGAGATGCAATCCTCCAGATTTTTGGAAATACCATCTCTCCCTTTGTCCTTTTACTTGCGTTTTCGTGCTGACGTTATATCCATATTGATAAAATATTTCCTTTCTCCAGCAGGGAAGATTGGTGAGAATTATACCAGGGACCAGGACTTGGACGAAGATCGTCTCCTGGATACTCTCACTGTCCTCGAGTTGAACTGCTCCCTGGCGCGCGAGTGCTTGACGTCTGCGCGGGCTGTGTTTGGAAGCATTTCCCTCACTTTTTCCCGAAGACCACACAGCCCGAGAGATTTGACCAACTTGTCAAGCCCTTCCTTGGAAAGGATGATCCAGCCTTGGCGCATCACCAAGCAAGCTTGAAGATTGGAGTCGAAGGAACTCTTGTCCTCGTGGCGGCCAGTGGTCAGAAAGCCGACTGGGCGAGGGTTGCTGCTGTCAGGGGCTTGAACAATGAGAAGTGAAAGGTTCTGGTGAAGGATGACAAACTCTACGCGAAGAAACTCATCGCCATCCTTGACCCAAGGTCTTCAACCTCTACCAGCACTGCCCAAACGGAGGTCAAGTAGACCAACTTGTACTCCTTTTTTCTTTTTTGTAGATACTTTCGCCTTTTGGTGCTCCCAACCATTTATGTAAGTGCCTTATGAGCCACATATTATGAAAAACTCCTTTATATAATGTAATGTCTCTATGAGTGAAAAATTGTCTTGCCGAATGATTGATTTCGATAATTTTTTGCCTTCCAGTTGATTTTTTGACAACTATATCGTCGCTGGATGCTCTGACGCATCCCCTGCTGCATCGCACTCCACGAAAATACATGAAAGTGCTTCCTTGGATGTTTCATCGTGTCCTGACTCGATTAAAAGGGAGGTGGCCGATTTGCGACAACAGGTTCAGTCGATGAAGAAACAAACCATGACTGCTTTAGAGCAAGCACTAAAATCTTCAGATCGGGAGCAAACTGTCCTTCGTCAGGCGCAAGAATCTCTTGAATTGAAAGAAGCTGCGACTTCCAACGCCGCTCGATCTGCTCAACGCGATAATTATATGATCGACCTCATGACTATTGCAAGTCAGGATATGGCTGGTACGTTATTTTTGCCTTAACTCTTTCGCATTGTTCTTTTGTGTCTATCACTGTGCTATATTTATTTTTTCCTTATCTTTCATAGGTGCATTTCTGGATACTGCTGCCGACGAACAGAGGGTAAATTTGTGAGTTGATAGCCTTCTTTGTCTTGCCAGGACCAACGATATTGATTTTTGGGCAGACGAGGCTCGTCGTCGCCGTATTGTCCAGTTTCAGGATCGTGCCACCCAAACTCGAGAATTTCTTGATTTCCGCAACAATACCTTGGCCATGGTATATAATGCCATGTTTCCTCACAATCCTCAACCCGAGAATCTTACTCAACTTATGGACAAGTTTAAATATGTGCGCAATATCCACGACTTCGTTTTTTTTCGAAAAAGGAGCATAGACCCAGCCTCTGCATCAATAAGATGCACACGGCTTGCTTTATTAATAAAAGTATCCAGTCACAACCAATTCAACATCGTTTATTACAACCACAGAATAGCGAAGGTCGATACAAAAATCAACCAACTGAAAATATGGCAAACAGAACAACTATGCATTTGCTATTCTATTAAGATGCCGCCACCCAGTAGTTTGGAAAAAGAAGTCCTGCGCAACCACTAGCATCCGGTTGCATCCAATAACCATATCCTCCCGCTGCTCCACTGGGAGGAGTAAAACCCATTGTTGAATTGAATGGGCAGCTCGCCGGATAACCTGCAAAAAATTAGTTCCACTTTGTTTGTTAAAGATGATATCATTTCTAGTTCTCCAAATAGCCCAACAAATAGCTGAGACACCCATTCTAATTCTTTGTTTGTCCTCTTTCCTCACCCCATTCAGCCATTTACCGAACATATTAGTAGTATTAGCTGGTGGAGGAATATTATAAGTAAGGTACATCATACGCCATATTATCTTCGCAAAAGGGCAATCAAGAAACAAATGATTAACAGTTTCCATGGAATCACAGAAACAGCATTTTTGGCATCCTTTCCACTTCCGTTTCGCTAAATTATCCTTAGTTAATAGCACTTTATTACTAAGGAACCACATAAAAAATTTAATTTTTAAAGGAATCTTTAACTTCCATAGGTACTTGCGAAGATAAATAGTATGGCCATTCATCCAATCAAGGTACATAGACTTGACCAAAAAAATGCCCGAATCCGTAAGCTTCCAAATAAACTTATCAGGTTCAGTTGTTAAATCAATTGTAATTAAACGTTGGCATAGATGTAACCATTGTACCCACTTATTGTCATTCAAACCTCTTCTAAAGGAAATATTAATAGGATTAGTAGCAAGCACAGTCGATACTAACACATTTTTATGTTGAACAATATTATAAAGTGCCGGATATTGATGGGATAATGGCGTATCCCCCAACCACACATCCTCCCAGAACCTAACAGATGTTCCATTACCTATTTTAAAATATCCACAACTTCGTGAAAGCTCAGATGGTTGTTGGTGCCAAGTTTGCTGATCTGGCTAAAGATTTGCCACTCAAGTTGGATCTCGACAAGGTTGTCGATGGTTTTCTTCTCAAGATGTCGAAGAGGAAGGTGAATATTGATCGACACAATGCGCTCGTGTCACCTATCGTCGAGAAGATGATTAATGAACTCCTCAAGCTGGATACCTCTTTCTTTAAAGAATAATGATACGATGATTCGACGCAACAGATGCATGCTGCAAGAGAAAAAATATAGAAGGGTTGATATAGGGATTCTTTATATTGGTCAACGCGTGAGGTTTGAGCCAAGACGCAATGTTGTATATATGTACTTGTCATATATCTTGTTTTAAATGTCGGGTGTTTGTTCGGACAATTTTTTCGTGTGCTATAGTGTCATCCCTTGTTGTAAAATGTTGCGAGACATCTACAGAGTCAAAGCAAATTCTTCTGGTTGTATTGTAATTTTCTTCTTAGCCCCCAAGTGTCTGGAGTAACATAAGAATACTATTTTTTCGCGAGGGTTTTGTGAAGCCAAAGCGGGTATATTGCCAAGTGTATCCAAATTGACTGTATTGTATATTTGCGGTTCGAGCCCCCGAGCATTTCTTGTAAAGAAAAGAAGAATCTTTGTTATCACTATTTTTTATTTCAACCATGCTATATTGCAGCGTCGCAAGCCCGCCTCATTAAAAACCTTTCAGCCCCACTCGGTGCCCTGAAAGGAAAAGAGTGCTGAAAACTTGTGAAATGTTCAGGTACAATGTATGTTTACATAGTTGCTACTATATTGGCTTCCTTCTAGGCGTAAAAATGTCGCAGCTGTGCAATGTTCCACGGGTTCCCTTCATATTTGCATGTCTTCTTGTCCTTTTCATCGATATGCTCCTCCTGGAATAACTTCGGTAATGATGTATGGCCCCAACCATGGTGATTCCAGCTTTTCATGCCCGTCTTGCTTGAGCCAAAGAACTATATCGCCGACTTCAAAGGATCTGGGCCGCAAACATCGACTGTGATAGTTTTTAAGGTTCTGCTGATATGCACTTACTCTTGATAGCACCACATCTCTTGCTTCATCGATTGCGTCGACATCATCTTCCAGTGCCTTCTGCGAAGCCTCTTCGTCATATTCTACGACCCTGGGAGAGTTATGTTCTATTTCTATCGGGAGCACTGCTTCAGCACCATGGACTAGGAAGAACGGAGTTTCTTGAGTCGCTGCATTTGGTGTTGTTCGTAAGCTCCATAACACGGAGGGTAGCTCATCGACCCAAGCATTTCTTGCTTTCTCTAGTGGTGCCAGCAGGCGTTTCTTGATGCCGTTGCATATGAGGCCGTTTGCTTTTTCGACTTGGCCATTGGTTTCGGATGTGCGACAGACGTAAACTGCAGCTTGATGCCTACACCTTCACAATAATCCTTAAATTCTCGGGAGGTGAAGTTGTTGTCGTTATCCTTGACTATGCTGTTAGGGACACCAAACCAAAAAAAAACTATCTCTTTGATAAAGTTTACTGCTGATGTTGCACCTGCCGAAGTTACTAGTATCGCTTCAATCCACTTGGTGAATCTGTCGACTGCTAAAAGCAGATATACATGTGTTATCATCAGATTTTGGCCAAATCAGGAGATGGGCCATAAGTGAAGATGGGCTTGAAGGATATACCCGTGGAGCGTCTTTGAAGCGGCCTTGCGCGAAGAGTTTGGGCTAGATTGCCCGTGTATCTGTAAATATAGTAGATCGCATCTTAGTTTAGAATTAAAAGATAGAGTTTAACCCGTGCACGGTTAGGTGCACACCCGAATTAGAAAGTCCCTTGGACTATAAATATGTATCTAGGGTTATCGAAAAAGGAGGACAATCACGTTCACAACAAACACAAATCAGGCGCATCGCCACCCCTTCTTTCGAGGGTTTCTCCCGGGTAAGCATCATGCGCCTAGATCGCATCTTGCGATCTAGGAAGCACACGTTTATTCATTTACCTTGTGTTGCTCGTGCTGAAGCGTTGTTGATGGCGAGTAGCACTATTTATCGTAGATGTTTTGGGGCTTGCATGGATGCTTTTCTTATGCATATTCTGCAGCTATGCCGTCCCTCGGATCTTTTGCCCTTACACCTATCCAGGGCAGCACTGCTTGTTCGTTGTTTAGTAGATCCGATCCGTCATAGTTGCTCCTTGATTCTTCAAGGATTGGTTTAATATCTGTATGGTTAGGCCTTGCAAACGGGTTGAACGATCCGGTAGTGCGTTAGGTATGGTGTTTTAGTCCTAAAAGGGATGTTCCGGGAATTAACTTAATGTTGGTTTTTAGGCCTCTTTTAGGGTTAGTTTTCCATCATCTTTCGTGTCTATTAGGCTCAACTACGCGTAGGATGTTCCGATCATACGGTGAAAACCCTAAACTGTCGTAGATTGGTTTAACTTTATATTGATCAAGCAGGAGCCCCAGGTCATTGATACGTCTCCAACGTATCGATAATTTCTTATGTTCCATGCTACTTTATTGATTATACCTACATGTTTTATACACATTATATGTCATTATTATGCGTTTTCCGGAACTAACCTATTGACGAGATGCCGAAAGGCCGCCTGTTTCTGCTGTTTTTGGTTTCAGAAATCCTAGTAAAGAAATATTTTCGAATCGGACGAAATAAAGACCGAGGACCTTATAATTCCTGAAGCTTCCAGAGCAGGAGAAGGAAGGGGGAGCCAGGGGGGCCCACACCACGCCCGGCGCGGGGGGCGCCCTGTGGTGTGGGCACCCCGTGGCCCCTCCGACTCCATCTCTTCGCCTATTTAGTCGTCCCCGACCTAAAAACACCGACGAGAGAAGACGAGACCCGAGAAAACCTTCGAGCCGCCGCCATCGCGAAATCAAGATTCGGGGGACAGAAGTCTCCCGGCACGCCGCCGAGACGGGAATTGCCCCCGGAAGCCGTCTCCACCGCCATCTTCACCATCGCTGCCATGATGTGGAGGGAGTAGTTCTCCCCGGGGTGAGGGCTCACCGTAGCTATGTGGTTAATCTCTCTCCGTACTCAATACAATGATCTCATGAGCGCTTTACATGATTGAGATCCATATGATGAGCTTTGTATCGCTACTAGTTATGTGCTACTCATGTGATGTTATTAAAGTAGTCTATTCCTCCTACTTGGTGTAAAGGTGATTAGTGTGTGCACCGTGTGGTTCTTGTCGTAGGCTATGATCATGATCTCTTGTAGATTGTGGAGTTAATTATCATTATGATAGTATTGATGTGATCTATTCCTCCTTCATAGTGTAATGTGGACAGGTGTGTGCACTATGTTAGTTCTTGGTTTATTTTGCAATGATCTATTATGCTCTAAGGTTATTTAAATATGAACATTGAATTGTGGAGCTTGTTAACTCCGGCATTGAGGGTTCGTGTAATCCTACGCAATGTGTTCATCATCCAACAAAAGAGTGTATGTAGCATATAAGAGAAAGAGTTATTTATTATGCGATCAATGTTGAGAGTGTCCACTAGTGAAAGTATGATCCCTAGGCCTTGTTTCCAATGCAAACACCGTTTACTTACTGTTCTGTTGCATGTTTACTCGCTGCCATATTTTATTCAGATTTCTACTACCACTCATATACATCCATATTACTTGTATTTCACTATCTCTTCGCGAACTAGTGCACCTATACATCAAGTGTATTTGGTGTGTTGGGGACACAAGAGACTTCTTGCTTTGTGATTGCAGGGTTGCTTGAGAGGGATATCTTTGACCTCTTCCTCCCCGAGTTCGATAAACCTTGGGTAATCCACTTAAGGGAAACTTGTTGTTCTACAAACCTCTCGCTCTTGGAGGCCCACAACGTCTACAAGAAGCACCCGTAGACATCAAGCACTTTTCTGCTGCCGCCGTTGGAGGAAAGGTAAAAGGCACTCATACTTCGGTTCCAGGTGTACTTTTCTGGCGCCATGTGTGTGTGTGCTCGGGTTATTTTTAGACTTGCAATTGCGACATTTGGTTTCTTGTTTACACTAGTTAGGCATAATGGACAACAAAGAGCTTCTTATTCTATTTCCTGATTTAAGACATGGATGGTTTGATGCGAAAATTAAAAAACCCATGGAACATATTAATATGAATGCTTTGAACACTATTGTTGCTAATGCTATGGAAAATTCTAAGCTTGGGGAAGCTGGCTTTGATGAGCATGATATTTTTAGTCCCCCAAGCATTGAGGAGAAAATTTACTTTGATGATACTTTGTCTCCTATTTATGATGATTATAATGATAGTAGTCTTTTGTTACCACCTGTTATGGAGGATAAATTTGATTATGATTACAATATACCTCCTATATTTCATAGCTACTTTGTTGAATTTGCTCCCACTACAATTAATAAGAATGACTATGCTTATGTTTTGAGTAGTAATTATTTTATGCATGAGACTCATGATAAGAATGCTTTATGTGATAGTTATATTGTTGAGTTTGCTCATGTTGCTACTGAAAGTTATTATGAGAGAGGAAAATATGGTTGTAGAAATTTTCATGTTACTAAAACACCTCTCTATGTGCTGAAATTTTTGAAGCTACACTTGTTTTATCTTCCTATGCTTGTTACTTTGCTCTTCATGAACTTGTTTATTTACAAGATTCCTATGCATAGGAAGCATGTTAGACTTAAATGTGTTTTGAATTTGCCTCTTGATGCTCTCTTTTGCTTCAACTTCTATTTCTTGCGAGTGCATCATTAAAACTGCTGAGCCCATCTTAATGGCTATAAAGAAAGAACTTCTTGGGAGATAACCCATGTGTTTATTTTACTACAGAATTTTTTGTTTTGTTGAGTCTTGGAAGTTGTTTACTACTGTAGCAACCTCTCCTTATCAAGTTTTTGTGCCAAGTAAAGTTTCTATGTTAAAGTTGATGTTATATTTTGGATTGCTGCGCAGAAACAGCATTGCTGTCTGTCACGAATCTGGGCACAAGTCTCTGTAGAAACTTCGAAAAAATCTGCCAATTTACGAGCGTGATCCTCAGATATGTACGCAACTTTCATTAGTTTTGAGTTTTTCCATTTGAGCAAGTCTGGTGCCATTTTAAAATTCGTCTTTACGGACTGTTCTGTTTTAGACAGATTCTGCCTTTTATTTCGCATTGCCGCTTTTGTTAAGTTGAATGAGTTTCTTTGTTCCATTAACTTTCAGAAGTTTTGTGCAATGTCCAAAGTGTTAAGAATGATTGTGTCACCTCTGAACATGTGAATTTTGATTATGCACTAACCCTCTAATGAGTTTGCTTGAAGTTTGGTGTGAAGAAGTTTTCAAGGGTCAAGAGGAGTATGATATACTACGATCAAGAAGAATGAAAAGTCTAAGCTTGGGGATGCCCGGTGGTTCATCCCTGCATATTTTAAGAAGACTCAAGCATCTAAGCTTAGGGATGCCCAAGGCATCCCTTCTTCATCGACAAAGTATCGGTTCCTTCTCTTGAAACTATATTTTTATTCGGTCACATTTTATGTACTTTACTTGGAGCGTCCGTGTTTTTGTTTTTGTTGAATAAATGATTGTTTGGGAGAGAGACACGCTCCGCTGGTTCGTATGAACACATGTGTTCTTAGCTTTTAATTTTCATGGCGAAGGTTCTTCTTCGTTAATTGTTATATGGTTGGAAACGAGAAAATGCTACATGTAGTAATTGGTGGAATGTCTTGAATAATTTGATACTTGGCAATTGTTGTGCTCATGTTTAAGCTCTTGCATCATATACTTTGCACCCATTAATGAAGAAATACATAGAGCTTGCTAAAATTTGGTTTGCATATTTGGTCTCTCTAAGGTCTAGATATCTAGTATCGAGTTTTGAACAACAAGGAAGACGGTGTAGAGTCTTATAATGTTTACGATATGTCTTTTATGTGAGTTTTGTCTGCACCGGTTCATCCTTGAGTTTGCTTCAATAACCTTGCTAGCCTAAACCTTGTATCGAGAGGGGGAATACTTCTCATGCATCCAAAATCCTTGAGCCAACCACTATGCCATGTGTCCACCATACCTACCTACTACATGGTATTTCTCCGCCATTCCAAAGTAAATTGCTTGAGTGCTACCTTTAAACATTTCAAAAGTTATTACCTCTTATTTGTGTCAATGTTTTATAGCTCATGAGGAAGTATGTGGTGTTTATCTTTCAATCTTGTTGGGCAACTTTCACCAATGGACTAGTGGCTTCATCCGCTTATCCAATAACTTTGCAAAAAGAGCTGGCAATGGGATTCCCAGTCCCAAATTAATTAACAAAAATAGACACTCCTCCATGGTATGTGATTGTTGGACGGCACCCGAAGGATTCGGTGGCTTGAGAAAGCAAAGGTGGGGAGGAGTGTCATCATAATAAAACTAAAAGAAAAAGGCACTCCTTCATGGTATGAGATTGTTGGCAGGCACCCGAGGATTCGGTTAGCCATGGTTTGTGAAAGAAAGGTTGGAAGGAGTGCCACCCAAAATAAAATAAAATGGGAGCCGCTCTTTGAAGGTTTGTCTGGCAAGGGGTTAGAGTACCCGCTACCATTCGTTGACAACAACAAACACCTCTCAAAACTTTATTTTTATGTTCTCTTTATGTTTTCAAAATAAAAGCTCTAGCACAAATATAGCAATCGATGCTTTCCTCTTTGAAGGACCTTTCTTTTACTTTTTATGTTGAGTCAGTTTACCTATCTCTTCCACCTTAAGAAGCAAACACTTGTGTGAACTGTGCATTGATTCCTACATACTTGCATATTGCACTTGTTATATTACTCTATGTTGACAATTATCCATGAGATATACATGTTACAAGTTGAAGCAACAGCTGAAACTTAATCTTCCATTGTGTTGCTTCAATGTCTATACTTTAAATTATTGCTTTATGAGTTAACTCTTATGCAAGACTTATTGATGCTTGTCTTGAAGTACTATTCATGAAAAGTCTTTGCTTTATGATTCATTTGTTTACTCATGACATTACCATTGTTTTGATCGCTGCATTCATTACATATGTTTACAAATAGTATGATCAAGGTTATGATGGCATGTCACAAGAAATTATCTTTGTTATCGTTTTACCTGCTTCGGGACGAGCAGAACTAAGCTTGGGGATGCTGATACGTCTCCAACGTATCGATAATTTCTTATGTTCCATGCTACTTTATTGATTATACCTACATGTTTTATACATTATATGTCATTATTATGCGTTTTCCGGAACTAACCTATTGACGAGATGCCGAAAGGCGAGTTTCTGCTTTTTTTTGGTTTCAGAAATCCTAGTAAAGAAATATTTTCGGAATCGGACGAAATAAGACCGGAGACCTTATAATTCCCGGAAGCTTCCAGAGCACCGAGAAGGATGAGAGGGGAGCGGGGCCCCACACCACGCCCGCGGCGCGGCCCGGGAGGGGGCGCGCCCCCCGTGGTGTGGGCACCCCGTGGCCCCTCCGACTCCATCTCTTCGCCTATTTAGTCATCCCCGACCTAAAAACACCGATGAGAAGAGACCCGAGAAAACCTTCCGAGCCGCCGCCATCGCGAAATCAAGATTCGGGACGGGGGTCTCTTTCAACACGCCGCGGGACGGGGAATTGCCCCCGGAAGCCGTCTCCACCACCATCTTCACCGCCATCATTGTTCCCATGATGAGGAGGGAGTAGTTCTCCCCTGGGGCTGAGGGCTCTACCGTAGCTATGTGGTTAATCTCTCTCTCTGTACTCCAATACAATGATCTCATGAGCTGCTTACATGATTGAGATCCATATGATGAGCTTTGTATCGCTACTAGTTGTGTGCTACTCATGTGATGTTATTAAAGTAGTCTATTCCTCCTACTTGGTGTAAAGGTGATTAGTGTGTGCACCGTGTGGTTCTTGTCGTAGGCTATGATCATGATCTCTTGTAGATTGTGGAGTTAATTATCATTATGATAGTATTGATGTGATCTATTCCTCCTTCATAGTGTAATGTGACAGTGTGTGCACTATGTTAGTTCTTGGTTTATTTTGCAATGATCTATTATGCTCTAAGGTTATTTAAATATGAACATTGAATTGTGGAGCTTGTTAACTCCGGCATTGAGGGTTCGTGTAATCCTACGCAATGTGTTCATCATCCAACAAAAGAGTGTATGTAGCATATAAGAGAAAGAGTTACTTATTATGCGATCAATGTTGAGAGTGTCCACTAGTGAAAGTATGATCCCTAGGCCTTGTTTCCAATACTGCAAACACCGTTTACTTACTGTTCCGTTGCATGTTTACTCGCTGCCATATTTTATTCAGATTGCTACACCACTCATATACATCCATATTACTTGTATTTCACTATCTCTTCGCCGAACTAGTGCACCTATACATCGACAAGTGTATTTGGTGTGTTGGGGACACAAGAGACTTCTTGCTTTGCAGGGTTGCTTGAGAGGGATATCTTTGACCTCTCCTCCCCGAGTTGATAAACCTTGGGTAATCCACTTAGGAAACTTGCTGCTGTTCTACAAACCTCTCGCTCTTGGAGGCCCAACACTTTCACAAGAATAGAAGCACCCGTAGACATCGATCAGTTAACCCGACGTAAACCATGGGGCGATCGGCTCTTTGAGCCGATCCACGGGGCAACCTGAGATCCGATCGTCTAGATAATTTACGTGTACTGCTGCGGGAAACTAATCGAAACAATCCAACACCTTCGACCAGGTATAGGTCCGTGGCACGCCCTAACCGCTAGGACGTGTGCCGGAACATTTGCGGGGCACGTCGAGAGGACCAGGGCCTGCAGCTTGGAAGCCTCGGCTCTTCGTGTTGCTTAACTGCTGCTCGTCGGTGGGTTTTGTAACACATTACGGCACGCCGAGTGGGACCATCGGGACAATCTTCACAACAACCACGTCAACATCCGAGATGGCGGAAGAACCGATCAAGTACGAAGATCTGCCTCTTGAGCATAAGAAGAAATATGATGAGCTCAAGGCCACCTTCGAAGCCGATCTCATCGGCTTCGAGAAGACCCGTTCGCACGGCATCAAGTTCAAAGGGTTCCAACCGAGGCGCGTTAGAGGGACTAGATCTATCTCTCCCTTCGGAGGAACGTGCCGAGCTCCCGACAGGAAATTAACTATGCCGGGCTCACTCCTTCATCGGCATTATGAGAGCCTCTGTGAACACTTTGGAGCGTGTTGCGCTTAATGTGGTGCAAGAAATCATGAAGCATCGGTATTCTCCGTCAGGACCTGCCCTAGGAACTCACCGGGGAGAGATACCGCTCTACACCAGCCACTGCCGTACACGATGGCAGCTCCACGGCAACAAGGTTCACCGGCGTACGTAGTCTACAAGGTTGGAGGTGATCCTGCGACTACCATTCCTGTATGAGCCGCCCAAGGAGATTCCACATGGATACGTGTGCACATACGTGCCGGATTGCAACAACTGGATGAGCCGAGTTAAGATAAGGGCGGCCAAGGAGGAGGGTCGCCGGAACAGAGTAGTCGTGGAGGGAAACGGTTAGGAGCAAGATGTTGAGAAAGGCGTGGCTAGCATCGCCACGGAACAAGTCATGAACTCTCAACCTCTGCAGCTCCTACGGTGGATGAGATCACCGCAATCTTGAGAGACAAGTTCGGCATCCCGCCAAGAAGAGGATGATCGCTATTCCAAGCTGTATCCCAACGAGTATGACCTAATCCCACTACCGCCTAAGTATCGGCTCCTGACTTCACAAAATTCGGTGGATCAAGGAACCAGCTCAATCGAGCACGTGAGCCGATATTTGGCACAATTGGGCATGGTCTCAACTTCAGATGAGTGCGTGTGAGGTTCTTTTCACAATCTCTCACGGGTCCAGCCTTTGGGTGGTACACCTCGGTGCCACCAGATTCGGTTCGAACGTGGAAGCAGCTGGAAGAGCGTTTCATACAGTACCATTCGAAGCTTGACGGTTTTGCATTGTTGATCCGACAGTTCGGCGAGGCGAGAGAGAGACGGTGTACGAATATCTCACGCTTCAGACCGTCGAAATGTTATTCGGTTTGTTTATCTCGAGAACAGCGGCTAGTGGCGAGAGGCCTGTCTGTCGCCGCTCAAAGATGTGACCTTCCAAGCTGACTACATTCACCGGCGCATATGGGTTGGAAATTGATCATCGTATGAACAGCGCCACCACCGTATCAGGACAAGTTCAAGCGCGTCCCCGATCGAGATGGAAGAGAGATTCTGTTTAAGATCGGGAGGTCGCCGTAGCTGAATGGACTCGGGGGACGGGGGGCAAAGCCGTGTCCTGCAAGTGGGTGAAACAACCAGGGCCTACAAGTTTGACTTTGATTTAAGCAAACGGAGCAAATTTTTGATTTGTTGCTGAAGGAAAAGCAAAGTTACCGAAGGCCACAAAATCCCATGTTACAAGAGATGAACGGCAGCCATACTGCAAATGGCATCACACGTTCACCCATGCCACCAACGACTGCAAAGTCTGGCGCGGAAGATCCAAATGGCGATAGAACAAGCCGATTACTCTTCGGTCGGTTGCCATGAGAGTTGACACCAGCCGTTCCGGACGTAACATGGTAGATCTCAGTCACTGCATACGCGAGCAGGTCTCTCTTTGGGATCAACATGGCAGGACTTGCAGATCGCCATAAGGATAAGCCAGAGAGCAGCTCTCCGTGGCAAAGATAAAGAGGAGGCCGATCCACGCGACCGGCCCGGAATGATGACATATTTGGCGAGGAAGAAGTGAGAAGCGTAGTGTCAACGACCACTTCCGTGCACCTCCTTAACAAATATGGAGCACGATACGACCACGTCGGGGCTAAGACGTGACGATGATAGATATCGTCGGTCGATGCACAACGGGAAATACCGCCGATACGAAGGGTAGGCGTCACGCCGAGGGAGGTCAAGAGAGCGAGAGGACATGGATATGCATTGGAACTGTCCTTCTTCAAACACTGCTGGGACTCGGGAATGAGCCGATTGCTACAATCGAGAACGCTGAATGTAGACGGAAGAGGAAGGGAACAAATGAAGTTTCAGTGTTCAGCGTCTATGACCTCCCACCTCGAACAAACGAGCTGATTCATCTCAAGATGAAGACTTTGAGGAGTCGGAGGAAGAAGATAGATATCACCGACCAAGGTGGTGTCTGATGGACTCAGCCACTCCCAAAAGCGCAGAGGCAACCGCGAACTGGAGAAGCCGAGGTTACCTATACGTTGAGGAAAGCACGGCCCGATCTGGCCGTGAAAATTCAGCAAACAACGGAGACGAGAAGCTCGCCCACCAAAGAAAGTGTGGCGACCCAAGCAAACAAAAAAAAAAAGCCAAGGTAGACTGGCATGGTGTTCATTCTTCCGTCAGAGTTTTGTGCTCCAAGAGATGAGGAATATCAGTGGCACACGGGCCATGACCGGTTATCTTCGAGAAGCCACGAGAGAGCTACATGCATCTGAAAGCCCTATACCGAAAGGTTATATCATGGGCAGCCTATCAAAATGGTTGTTGACACGGGAGCAGCAGTCAACATAATGCCGTACTCCATGTTGCGACGTTTGGGACATTCCAATGAAGATCTGATCAAGACCAACGTCATGCTAAGCGATTTCAACGGCCAAGCGTCGGCCAAAGGTGTCCTGAACGTGGACTCAACTGTCGGCCGAAAAACCATCCCTACGTCGTTCTTCATCGTCGACAAAGAAAGCACTTACGCTGTCTTGCTAGGGAAGAGATTGGATCCATGTTAACTGTTGCATTCCATCCACAATGCATCGGTGCATCATAAAATGGGATGGAGATGAAGTGGAGGTTGTTCATGCAGAACTCGATCGAGATCTCTTTGGCTGGCATGAACATCGGGAAGCAATGACCAAGAGCCGCTCTCCTGGAATCAATGGACGGTTGTGAGCGCATCGAAGCTTCAAAAAGCGGGGTGAGGCTGGTCTTATCTGGCCTGACTGAGTAGCAAGATCCGAGTCTATGGACGTACGTGGCAAGGCCGATCCTGCGATCGGCCCCAAAAAATAAAAGCAAGGATCTCAACCCAAGCATGCCACGTAGCTAGCGCGGAGAACCAAGAGGTTGTGAACCCTCATTAAGCATTGCAATGAAAAGGAGGCCGGTTCTAACAATCGGCCAAATTAGCCTCAACATGCCTTCTGGTGTTCAACATTGATTTAGCGGGCGATGGAAAGCTGAGGTATGGGTTTACATATGCTGATGAACTAGAAGAGGCTGACATTGGTCTGGGGATAAGCCACGACCAACATTTATCAGCAAATAGTTGGATCAACAATGCCAGGGAGAGCCGATTCCAGCAATCGGCTAAAATTATTCTCACCATACGTGTTAATCGCTGTGCTATTTAGCATGGTGAGTGGTGTGACAGGCTTATAGTTGGCTGGAAAGCCGATATCTTCAATCACTTGAAGGATTCGGCTTGGGGCAGCAACACAGAGAAGGTACAAGGCCACGAAGTATGTACCCAGGAGAGATTCATGAAATCGATCGGCTAATAAAAAATCGAAATAGAAAATTTAGCACAATGATGCTCATGATCACTATGTGACAGCCATCGACTCAAGAGGTATAAGTCATATACAAGTACATGCTCGGTGGAGCAGTTATCATTACATGGAGGAGCTCTATTGAAGGAATATACAAAGTGCACACGAACACAATCTACCTCGGCGATCTCGGCCTCTTCATCTTCATCCCGGCCTGCCAGCTGCTTGTTCAAGTGGATTTTGCCGATCAGTCTTCGATTCAGCTGGAACTTCCGCTTTCGTGGGAGCGGGCAATGAGAGCTTCCTTATCTTGGACAGCTGCTTGGTTACCCGCACCCTCTCTTGAGTCCTCAATTCCTTTAGCAAGATCTCCACTGCGGACTGGAGAGGTGTCGGTTTTTTTCCAAAGTCGCCTTTCTCTTTTTCTCATTAAGCCACGACATCTGTCCGTAAATACTCACAGCCGTCACACAAGCCGCTTGTCACAGCCAGTTTGCTTAATTAGCTGCTGCAACGTCAACTGCTGCAATGGACGAGCTGTTTCTCTCTCGAGAATGCTCTTTATTCCCTCGATATCCTCAATCAACGTCTCGATGGAGGAGGAGAGCAAGGCCTTGAGCTGTTTGATGAGGACATCCCTACCTCACTACTACCTCCGTCATTACCAACTGAAGATGAACCTGCTGTGAAGCTCAAGTCCAATGAAGTCGGGATTGGACCAATGACACGAGCCTGCGAAGCTACTTAAACAGGTGAACTTGTTCCTAACGATACTTTGATTGATGAGAACTATACTGTAAGTCCTGTTACTTATGTATCATCAGGTATGAGGAGACAAGCATCGCACGAGAGAGGAGCACTGGACATGAAGACGGACGTCAAATGGCGTGAGCGGACATGGAGCTGGACAAGAAGATATCTCATGGACGAGGGAGGGAGCGGGAGGCATGCGAGAGGAGGAAGAAGAAGTCCAGGCCGGTCCAGAACCGGTCAGACCGCCCCACCGGCCAGCCTGGTCCTGGCCGGTCGACCGCCGTTGCCGACGGCAACTGACGAAGCCACCGGACGAAAACCCGGAAACTGCAGCTCTCGGTCATCGGCCGTTGAACGGACCTGAACCGGACCATTCGGTCCACGGCCAGTTGACGGCCGCCAACCGGACAGCGGGGCTGCTCGATCACGGATCCCGACTGACGGCGTGAGTCTGTCTCGACCGAATCTATGCTGCGGTTATTTTGTATCTTTTCGACCGAACCGTCCCACAGCCTGCATAAGTGCCCGGGACGTCCCCCAGCTGTTTGACCACGTTTAAGATAAACCTAGTTCTTAGTTGCTTGTCAAAACTATTGAATTCCTACACCATATTGCTTGGATATTGTGTAGATCACATTTAAAGTCTTGTGTGATCTCTTTGTTCCATTGGGAACTAGTTTGCAACTTACCGCTTGTGGTCGGCGGCTACGTGCGCAAGTGTGTGGAGCGAATATCTTGCAAGAGAGCTGTTGCATCCGCGAGGACCACCGAGAGATCTTACGTCACTAAGATTATCATCCACTTCATCGTCGTGTATCTCCGCTGCCATCACCCGTGATCATCATCACCACCGTTGCTTACGAAGATCGGGCCACCCCTTATCATCTTGGTATCAGATTTCCGCTTTTCCTCGGTAAGCCATCCACAATCCACCCCATAGTTGAGTTGATGTTTTCCTATCCAAAAGCCAAACATTAGTTAGGGTTTGCCATAGCCATTGCACTAATTGAGTTTTAGTTGCTTTTCGTAGTTGTTTTTGCGTAACTTTATCTTTCTTCTAGTAGAATTGTTAGGGTTTGTGTTTTCTCTTTTATCTAGTTTATCTTCTAGTATCAGTTTTGTTATCGAGTCCACATAGCGTACGGTGTGCTTGTTCCCAACCATAGACAACGATAAAAGTGATCAGGGAACTTCCCCTGAAGAGACTAGTTACCGCTAAGGCTGCTTGGGATTTGGTGCTTTGCATATCTTGTTTGCCGTGTTATCAAGGAGTTGAGTCAAAAAAAAGAGAAAATTGAAAAGAAGCAAAAGAGCTACATGCTGCGTGTGTTACAAAAAGAAAATACAAAAGAAAAGTGTGTGCTAGTTGAAATCAAGTGAAAGGCCTAAGTTTTCTTTCTGCATCCGTAGTTGAGCAATCTTGTGCCTGTCTCGTTGAGCTTTGCTAGCGTCTCTCTTGTGCATTGCAACCTTTCCTCCATATAGTTGCATTGCCCCATTATATCGCCTTGTGTGAGTATCTTTGGTTGTCTACGGTCAGCGCTAGAGCTTGTTATTGGTGCAAATAGGTAGCCTACCTACAGCCCCACATATACCCTGCTTTTTCGTGTGATTGTTCTTATACCCTGATATTCTCAAGCTACATCCGTGCACTAGTTGTTACTCAAGTGGTAAGCAACACTAATTAACTTTGGAACGGTAAGATTTTCTTATCAGTTTTGAGTGAGTTGTGAGAGTACCACCATATATTTTTGATTTAGTGCACTAATCTACTAATCATCCTAGTGATAAGATTGTTAACCAGAGAACAAGAATTCACGATATATGACATGGAAGGAGTATGAAGCTCTTCGTAATGAGATGCGACTGTAATTCACCAACGATATGACTTAAGAGCACGTTGATGAGATCAAACAAACGCTGGATGCTACTAATGTCACCGTCACTGGATTGTCGATCAAATGACGGATACATGCATAATATTAGGATATGCGTCTAGCATTGAGAATGATACTACAACAACAACAAGAAGAGTGATGACGATCCCGAGCTTGAGACGCACACAATGCTCGTGGTGCGCCTCGTAGTCATCGTCCTCGTGGCTGGGTTCCACTTGGTCGCAATGGTCGTGGACAAGATGAAGAAGATGGATTGGGTAAGCCTAAGTTTTCCATACCCAAGTTTGAAGGAGGAGCTGATGTTGAATACCTCACTTGGGAGCTCAAGATTGAGAAATTATGGAGCCATCCACACTCAGAAGATAGGAAGATCAAGCTTGCGTCTTCTGAATTTGATGGTTATGCATTGCGTTGGTGGGATTCTTTGATTCGTAACCTCGATGAAGATGGTGCACAACCTATCCGTACATGGCGTGCTATGAAGAGGCAATGACTTCTCGTTTTGTGCCTACAAATTATATGCGGAACATATTTGATAAGCTAACACTCTTGAGGCAAGGTGTGAAGACTGTTGATGAGTACTACATGGAGATGGAGATGCTTATGCAGCGTGGCCGTGCCGTGAGTCTCTAGAGATGACAATGCGCGTTTTCCAATGGATGAAGTATGATGTTAAAGGCATTGTTCGTCATTACACCCTACACCAATATGAATCAATTGTTACATCATGCGCAGGTTTCAACTGCTGCAGTTGAAGAAGCAGGTTAAGGGACGTGCTACGGGAGCGGGCGTTTTACACCCGTGCGCCTACACAGCCGGCGCCTTCGACGCGCTCCGCTCCTTACTCTACTCCGCCTAGCAAACCGGTCTCCAATGTATCTAATGCAAAGAAGTCCGAATCTGCTGCAAGTACGAGTGGTTCCGGTGTGTCTACAACGCGCAACCGTGATATGCTTTGCCTTACATGTGGTGGCAAGGGTCACTTAAGAGAGATTGTCCTAACCGCAAAGTCATGTTTATCAATGAGGACAATGAGTATTAGGCTGGAGATGATGCTGATCCAAATGCTCCAGAAATGATGACTATGACACTGATGGTGAAGATGCATATCCTTCTGATGCTCGCACCATTGTTGTGTCGTTGCGTGCTCTTAATGTGTTGCCTAGTGCATCTACTCATTGCAATTTGTTCCAAGCGAAAGCTTTAGTTGGTCCCCACAAGGCTTGAAGGTCATTATTGATGGCGGGAGTTGCCACAATTTAGCAAGCAAGGAGTTATGTACCAAGCTGAAGTTGAAGTATTTACCGCACCCATCCATATTATATTCGGTGGTTGAGCGACAATGAGTGAGATGAAGGTAAACCACATGGTGTGTATGAGTTTGCGATTGGACCGTATAAGGATTGTATTGATTTTGATGTGGTTCCTATGACGGTTTGTCACCTCTTATTGGGTCGCCTTGGCTCTATGACCGTTCTGCAACACAATGGCCGCCAATACATATCACTTGGAGTACAAGGGCAAGAAAATTAACTTGTACCTATGTCACCACAACAAATTGTCAATGAGTCTCGTCGGAAGATCGAAGTGAATTTGGAGGATGCACCTCTAGATAGGCGAGAGAATTTAATGTCGTGAGTGATATAACGAAAAGTGAGAGAGTGAATTCCTTAGTCTCATTAGCCACCAAAAGAAGACATGAGAGAATTTAGTGAGGATCCTACGGCCATGCCTCTTGTGCTTTTGTACAAGGGTACGGTTTTGGTTTCTAATGACATGACCCCTCTTTCTTGGTGTTTCTAATGTTTTGCGGGAATTGGCGACGTGTTTGGAGGAGGTACCCGCAGGACTACCACCATTGCGAGGTATTGAGCATCAAATTGACTTGATTCCCGGAGCGCTGCCCAATAGGGCGCCATATCGCACTAATCCCGAAGAGACGAAGGAGACAGAAGCAAGCACAAGCGCTACTCGACAAAGGTTATATTCGCATAAGCCTTAGTCCTTGTGATGTTCTGTTATTCTAGTTCCTAAGAAAGATGGTACTTGGCGTATGTGCGTAGATTGTAGAGCTATAAACAACATTACTATTCGATATCGTCATCCTATTCCCGTTTAGAGGATATGCTAGATGAATTGAGTGGTTGTGTTTCTCTAAAATTGATTTGCGTAGTGGCTATCATCAAATTAGGATGAAAGAAGGGGATGATGGAAAACGCCTTTAAAACAAAATTTGGTTTATATGAGTGGTTAGTAATGCCTTTTGGGTTAACTAATGCACCTAGCACTTTCATGAGACTGATGAACCATGTTTTGCGTGAATTTATTGGCAAATTTGTGGTTGTGTATTTTGATGACATATTAATCTACAGCCGCAATGAATCTGACTATATACATATTCGACATGTTTTGCAAGTGTTGCGTGATAATCAACTCTATGGTAATCTTGAGAAGTGCACATTTTGCAAAGATAAGGTCATATTTCCGGGTTATGTTGTCTCTAAGCATGGAGTAGAAGTAGATGTGTCTAAAATTGAAGCTATTCAAAATTGGCCTACTCCCATGAATGTGAGTCAAGTAAGAAGTTTTCATGGTCTAGCGGGTTTTATAGAAGATTTGTGCCCAACTTTAGTACTATTGCTGCACCTTTGAATGATTTAATTAAAAAGGGTGTTGTCTTTGAGGGCGCAGCCAAGATCATGCTTTTGATGAACTTAAGAGATTGTTAACTTCTGCACCGTTGCTTGCACTTCCTGATTTCAATAAGCAATTTGAGATTGAATGTGATGTGGTATTGGAATTGGTGGTGTTGATGATAAGAGGGTCGCCCAATTGCATTTTTCTGAGAAACTTTCTGGTGCTAAGTTGAACTATCCTATATGATAAAGAATTGTATGCTTTAATTAGAGTTCTTGAGGTTTGGCAACATTACTTGTGGCCAAAAGAATTTATCATACATTATCATCAAGCTTTGAAATACCAAAGCCCAATCTACTTTGCATAAGCGTCTAGCTAAGTGGGTTGAGTTCATTGAGTCTTTTTACATTATTAAGCATAAGAAGGGAAAAGATAATATTGTTGCTGATGCTTTATCTAGGAAGAATATGCTATTAACTCAACTTGATGTTAAAATTCCTGGTTTAGAGATACTATGTGATTTGTATGCCACTGATCATGATTTTGCTGAACCATATCGCTTATGTGCTCTTGGTAAAGCATGGGAAAAATATCACATACATGATGGGTTCTTGTTTAGGGCTAACAAACTATGTTCCAGAATCGTCTGTGCGTTTGGCTTATTGCAGGAATCACATGTTGGAGGTTTGATGGGCACCTGGGCGTGAGAAGACGCTACTCAAGCTGACCACTTTTTGGCCAAAGATGAGGGGACGTGGATAGATATGTGATTGCTTACTTGCAACAAGTCCAAGTCCAAGCTGAAGCCTTACGGTTTGTATACTCTTTACCGGCACCTACACCTCAGGAGGATATTAGTATGGATTTTGTGTTGGGTTTGCGTACTAAGAGAGGCCATGATTCTATATTTGTGGTAGTGGATAGATTCTCTAAGATGTCCCACTTTATTGCACAAGAGCGACGATGCGTCGCATATTGCTAACCTGTTTTTCCGGGAGATTGTACGTCTCATGGAGTTCCGAAGACTATTGTTTCGATCGTGACGTGAAGTTTATAGCTACTTCGGAAGACGCTTTGGAGAAAGGACGAAGCTGCTGTTCGCACTACTTGTCATCCCCAAACCGATGGTCAAACCGAAGTGGTGAATAGAACATTGTCACAACCGTTGAGATCCATGATCAAGAAGAACCGAAGGAGTGGGAAGATTGTTTGCCGCATGTGGAGTTTGCTTACAACAGGGCGGTACATTCTACCACGGAGCTGTGTCCTTTGAGGTGGTGTATGGTTTCAAACCATTACTCCATGACTTGTTGCCTTGCCCATACATGAGTTAATATGGAGGCATCCAGAGAGGGCAGATTATGTGAAGAAGATTCATGAGAAGACTAAAGAGTTGATTGAGAAGAAAGGCAAGAGCAATCAAGGATGAATAAGAAGCGCAAGAGATGTTGTTCAAGCCTGGTGATTTGGTCTGTACATTTTCGCAAGGATAGGTTCCCGAGGAAGTCTAAATTGAAGCCTCGTGGTGATGGCCCTTACAAAGTGCTTGCCAAGATCAATGATAATGCATACTCGATAGATCTTCCAGGATGAGTTTGGTGTCGGTAATTCTTTCAATGTTGCTGATTTGACACCATATGACGGAGAAGACCTTGGAGCGTCGGGTCGACGCCTTTTGAAGGGGGAGATGATGAGGACATCCCTACTCCCACTACCTCCGTCATTACCAACCGAAGATGAACCTGGTGTGAAGCTCAAGTCCAATGAAGTCGAAGATTGGACCAATGACACGAGCTCGTGCGACTTAAACAACGGGTGAACTTGTTCCTAAACGATACTTTGATTGATGAGAACTTTATACTGCCTAAGTCCTATTACTTATGTATCATCGGGTATCAAGAGGAGACGAGCATCGCACGAGGAGAGGAGCGGTGGACATGAAGACAGACGTCAAGATGGCCGTGAAGCGGACATGGAGCTGGACAAGATATCTCATGGACGCGCGAGGAGGAGCGGAGGCATGCGAGAGGAGAAGAAGAAGTCCAGGCGGTCGAACCCGGTCGACTGCCCCGCACGGCCAGCCGGTCCTCAGCCCGCCGACCGGCCGCTAACCGACGACAACCTGAAGCCCCGCACGGGACGAAACCGGAAACCTCGCAGTTTCGGTCATCACTTGACCGGACCACGACGGACCATTCGGTCCACGGCCCGATTGACCGGCCGCCAATGACCGCCGGTCCACGCCCGGCCGACCGGATCCGAGACGAGACGCGTCCGAGTCTCTCGACCAGATCTATTACGGGTCGGTTATTTTTGTATCTTTTCGACCACTTCGTCCGGACGCCTATATAAGTGCCCAGGCGTCCCCCTAGCTGTTTTAGACCACGTTTAAGATAAACCCTAGTTCTTAGTTGTTTGCTGCAAAACTATTGAATTCCCTACACCATATTGCTTGGATATTGTGTAGATCCGTTTAAAGTCTTGTGTGATCTGCTGTTCCATTGGGAATGAGACGGTTGCAACTTACCGCTTCGTGGTCGGCGGCTACGTGCGCAAGTGTGTGGAGTTGCGAATATCTTGCGGGTTGAGAGCTGTTGCATCGGCGACGGGACCAATCGAGATCTCGTTGCGTCATACAAGTTATCATCCACTTCATCGTCGTGTATCTCCGCTGCCATCACCCGTGATCATCATCACCACCGTTGCTTACTGAGAAGATCGGGCCACCCCTTATCACTGTTGGAGCTGACCATGGGTAGCGTTAGGCCCCGACGCTTCGCTTGCTTTATCAGTTGGTTCGATGAATTCAGGGTCAAACGTTAGCAAGTTTGAGAGGTCATAACCCTGACAAGCAACAAGAACAACGTTCCTTGACTTCCCCACTAGAGGTATCATCAGTCTGAAAAAGGGAATGGTCAGCCGATAGGAAAAACAACATGTCAGCATAGGATATGAGTCAAAGAGAATGTAGAGAGCAATTATGTTCGAAAGCTCCTGGTCTGATGAAGAGGTTCGTGGCGTCTTGCGAGCTCTCTTGATGCATCGACTCTTTATGCGAAGACCACCTTGTCCTGCTTTTGGAGAAGCCCGGGAGGAAGCAGGTTCGGGGGCTGACCTTTTCTTGGAAGCCGACGGTGGTAAGTCTGGCTCGTTCGGTGTGGTGTTCTCCCCGGGGGTGCCTGAGCTTGAATCCTCTCGACCGGACTGGGTATCCTCGCTGGAGATTTCTTCAGTAGAGGTCTGAAAAAGGAATATGAAACTATTGCAAAAGCCTAGAAGAATGAATGAAACCAGCCAGGGAGCGGATGAGCTTACGTGCAGAATTTCTTGAGCTGGAGAGGAGGTGTGGCGCCTCAAGGTCTTCCTGGCAGCTACTTTCCTCACTGCTGTTCTCGCTGGGGCTCGGGGGGTAGCTGGCCTAGAAGACACTCCGCTTTGGGAAGCCGATTTGGGTAAAATCGGCTGGCTCTGCATCACGACCTTCTTCAAAGATGGTGAGTTTTTGCAGAAAAGGACCACCGGAGCTGGTGGGTGGAGTGTAAGAGAGGAGCCGTCATCATGAGCAGGCTCTGGACCGTCTTGTTGCTGCAAGAAAACGGAGCAGGGTCGTAAAAAAGAATCACGATAGGCCACTTCAAGACAAAATTATGAGTGATGGTACCTGTTCTGCATGGATATCGTATTCAGCATCAAGTTGTTTCAGCAATGGTCTAGAGCCCTCCTGAAGGCGTGAGTCTTCCACATTGCCCACCAGCCTCAAGTCATCCGTTGATGAGGTGAAAGAGAGGTTGTGAGGAATTGGGATGACCAGAGCATCAAAGAAAGAGTAACACCTCTGACCAGTGAGGACATCTGGCAAGTCAGCCCTACTCTCTGTTAAGAAGTGAAGGAAGAAGTGGGGAGACACCTGCCCAAGACCAAATTGCCGGGCTGCTACGACCGGCTGATAGGACTCATAGCCAGGTTTGATGATCCTGTTGGAGGTACTCATGCCCACTGGAAGAAAATAGGGACGAATCATGATGGAGTATAATTGCGGTCTTGTTGTCATCGGCAAAATGTCTAACCTGAAGAGGACTTCTCGAAATGTTCAGACTCGTGTAAGGAAAGAAGAGGATTGTCGGCCTTGGAAGAAGACTTGAACCACTCGAGGCTTCTGGGGAATCAACTTACTACTGGGAGGCTGTACAGCTTGGCCAGCTGGGCATCGAATTTGCTTCCCAGCATAGGAAAGGTGCGAGTTGCAGCAGAGAAGTTTGGGATGTGGTTCCGGAAGTATAGTTGGGCCCATAGCCGAATAAACCACCAAGGACCTCTGTTTTGACCGACTTTTGGGAACACATGTACATTAGTCTGAGATATCTATAGACTTCTCCAAAACAGTTTGCCAATACCAAGCTTGGTGCCTTTGGCAAGTCTAGGAGGGAAAGGTAATTTTTGGTGGGAGCAAGGAAGGGCCACAAAATATGAAGTGCTCCAACCGAAGTTTAAGAAGGCTGTGTGTTCTTTCTCTGTTACGGGGCCTTTGGTTTTCATGTAGCGTCAAGATAAGCCCCAGTTTGTGCATTCCTTTTTGGAGGAAAGTGGAAAGGAACTTTTGGCAGCCTAAAGGCAGAAGGGCTTGGGGATGCAATATCTAGACCAGTGATCATGGCCACGTCTAGTAGGGTTGGGGTCATGGGACCATGGCCGAACATGAAACAGTTCAAAGCATCAGACCAGAAGTAGCCGATGGTTTTCAAAAGGTTTTCATGTTTCTCAAGGGGGGACAGCGATAAGGCTAAGGCATCGGCTATTCCCGTAGTTTCCCAGGTAGATTGGTGGGTTTTGGCCATCCTGTTATACCATGAAACCCAATCCTCAGGAGGATTAGGCCAGGCTCGTAAGTAATCGGCCCAAGTAGAGAGATCCAAGTTCTGGTTCACAAAGGGGATCCTATTGGCCTCGCATGAAATCAGATGAACAGGACTCTCGGTGGAACGAGGACCAAGGCAAAGAGAATTCGGAAGGGAAGGATGCGGCAGCAGAATATCTGATACCTAAAAAATTTATGGCGTAATGAGACATTAATTCAGGTGTTTTGGGGCTAATTCCAGCAATTTACTCGGATGGTGAGGAACGTGGGGGATTACCTTCAATCCAGAGACCTCAGTGTTGGCGTTGAATGATTCCGCCATTGGAGTCGTCACGGAGGAGTCTGTGCGATCGGGATCTGAGAGTTGCGTGGCTGGAAGTTGGATCTGTGCGAGCGGTGATTTGGGGATCTGAGTTTGCTCTTATAGGCAAGGGTGCAAGTTATCGTTTGAACAGGCGACTGGGTTGGCATCTTTCGCGTTTTGTGATAAGGGCCGACGTTTTGCCATCGGCTCTTTGCGCGTTGACTCGCATTTGACAATCGGCAAACAATCTGTGATAAAAGCCGATGTGTGCCATCGGCTGTTTGCATCTTAACTCGTGTTGACAATCGGCAAAATCGGTGATTTCCGAAGAGCATCGTAGGCAGTTCGCTCGCCACGACATGACCCTTCAAGGAAAAGCAGTGGTTTTGGAATTATCATTGCCAAAACCGGGGGGGTGTGTTATCATCGATTTTGGCCAAATCGGAGATGGGCCGTAAGTGAAGATGGCTTGAAGGATATACACGTGAAGCGTCTTTGAAGCGGCCTTGCGCGAAGAGTTTGGGCTAGATTGCCCGTGTATCTGTAAATATAGTAGATCGCATCTTAGTTTAGAATTAAAAGATAGAGTTTAACCCGTGTACGGTTAGGTGCACACCAATTAGAAAGTCCCTTGACTATAAATATGTATCTAGGGTTATCGAAAAAGGAGGACAATCACGTTCACAACAAACACAAATCCGGCGCATCGCCACCCCTCCTTTCGAGGGTTTCTCCCGGAGTAAGCATCATGCCTAGATCGCATCTTGCGATCTAGGCAGCACACGTTTATTCGTTTACCTTGTGTTGCTCGTGCTGAAGCGTTGTTGATGGCGAGTAGCACTATTTATCGTAGATGTTTTGGGGCTTGCATGGATGCTTTTCTTATGCATATCCGCTAGCTATGCCGTCCCTCGATATCTAGCTGCACCTATCCAGTGTAAGGGCAGCACTTGCTGTTCGTTGTTTAGTAGATCCGATCCGTTATAGTTGCTCCTTGATTCTTCAAGGATTGGTTTAATATCTGTATGGTTAGGCCTTGCAAACGGGTTGAACGATCCGGTAGTGCGTTAGGTATGGTGTGTTAGTCCTAAAAGGGATGTTCCGGGAATTAACTTAATGGTTGTTTTAGGCCTCTTTTAGGGTTAGTTTTCCATCATCTCTCGTGTCTATTAGGCTCAACTACGCGTAGGATGTTCCGATCATACGGTGAAAACCCTAAACTGTCGTAGATTGGTTTAACTTTATATTGATCAAGCAGGAGCCCCAGGTCATCGTTAACCCGACGCAAACCATGGGCGATCGGCTCTTTGAGCGATCCGGGCAACCTGAGAGTCGATCGGGCTCGTATTTAATGTTTACGTGTCCGCCGCGAAAACTAATCGAAGCAATCCAACACCTTCCTGGCCGGTATAGGTCGTGGCACGCCTTGCAACCGCTAGACGTGTGCCGGAACATTTGCGGGACGACGTCGAGGGACTGGGCCCCCAGCCTTGGAAGCCTCCCGGCTCTTCATGTTGCTTAACCACTGCTCGCCGGTGGGTTTTGGCAGGCAACAACATGTCCTCTTGGCCAAGACTTGTGTAATTTTCTCACCATATCTAGTCCCCATTGTGCAAAAGTACACGCCAAAGGTATTAGCATTAATTCTGCTGCTGGAGAGAGCTATTAGGGCCGCTCCATAGATTTGGGGGGCCTAGGGTGATGAGACACCAAGGGCCCCTTGTTCACAGTGGCGGAGCTTTCCTAGGGCAAGGGGTCATGGCCTTCTATTCCTGAAAAATCCTTAAATATATCTATTTATGCTAAATTTTTAAATATTGCTCAAACTTTAACCATGATAGGTGTTCTTGGACCCCTTAACAATCTCCGCCACTTGGTCACACAAAAAAGACTTAAAAAATATTAGTATTCTGCAAGTCAAATATAAAGATAATGCAATAGCAAACTAAATAATATATATATATATATATATATATATATATATTTGAAATATCCATGGTCTTCGAAATCTTGGTGACAATATTTGGAACTATTTATTTCTATTGATTGAGCAAACTATATAACATGATTCTTATTTCTACCAATGTCTACTTGTGTACATGTGTATGTACATATATATCTCTAGAATTAATCATATAAAAAATTAGTTTTGCATATTTGGGAAGGCTAGAGAGAAATCATGCCATCGGGAAAAGTTATTTTGAGATATTGGCACACCTTTTTTTTTAAAGTAATTGGAGTAGAGGCGCAGTAAGCTGCAGCTTAGGCCTTCTATAATTTCTAGAAATGTTCAAAACCATACGACTTAAGGAGTAAATATTGAAGTGTTTCTTTTTTTGTGAAAGGAGTCGGAGTAGAGAGGCATGGTAAGTTGCACCTTGAGGCATCAATATTTTCTAGAATTATTCCAAACTATATATCCTAGTGGGATTCAACGAACAAGCCCTAAAGATTACGAGAGAATGAGGGGTTTATTTCCAGGTCCCTGCAGAATTGGACGTGCACGCTACAGAATTGATGCGCTAGCTAATTGAATCAAAAGTCTGAAATGATAGAAGTGTTTCTTTTTTTGTGAGAGAATATTGATGCCTCAAGGCTATGAAATATATTTATATTCAACGCTTCCCCGCATGGTCTATGCTATTTTAGTTCTTAATGTAGGTTTGGTGTAGACCATAGAATCTTTTTATTTTTCTTAATACTACGTGAGCAGGCTCTCGAAATTGAAACTTCTTGGTTGTCATACTATATAGAACTGATGCTAATTAAACCAAAAGTAATAAAAAGAACTATATAATACATTTATATTCGAGGCACACATCATAGACGTTCTTGGATCTCGTTAGACGTTCGCATGAGTGAGTTGAGTTACTGGCATATGTAATAATACGCTGGGACTGGTCACAAAGGTAACGATGATACGTGCATGCATGTCAGTCATGCAACTGTGGTCTGGCCTGATGATCCAGATCTAGACGAAGTTGTCGACGAACACAATAAATACAGTCGTTGTACATGTCAGTACGGACGGTAAAGAGCAAGCTGCTAGTACCTGTTCTACTCTTCTTCTACGCAACTAGATAAAGCCATGATTGTGATCAAGAACACGGCCTGCCTCCTTGATGCATGCATGATGACCAAGTTGGCTGGCGACCGTGGCTCGCTCAGTGCATGCTAACCAAGCCTCATCCGTACTATGTTTGGGTTGCAAGATTAGAAATCATAGGAATTTTTGTACTGAGATATTCTGCATTTAGTTCCATTAAAAAATCCTGATGTCTAGCCTTGTGGCAATTTTCCTTGTTTCAGTGACAACTATGGCATGAGCGATGAGCCTATTATTCTTAAAGACAAATTATCCTCTTTTTCATGTGGTGCAACAAACAACTTGTAGTGCATATTTATTTGTTTTTCGATTCCCGTAATATGACATATCTGACGAGGGAATACCCAAGGAGCCGAGTCGAACCATGGTACTAAAGTGGCCCGTGACATGCTCACATGCGCCTCCATGATGGGCTTGTATGAACATAACCGGGTTGTCTATATGTCGATGTGATCATGTAAACCCTAGCCGGGTCATCTATATGATCTGGCCAGGAGCATTAGAGGGCACTGGATATTATGTTCACTCTTACTCTAACTCTAGTTATACTCTCCACCTCCGCCGGTCCTTAATTATAAACAAATATGAGCAATACAAATCTTTAAGACAGGAAGTAGGTATTTACCTCCATCGAGAGGGATCGAACCTAAGTAGACACGTGTGCCAATCCCATACAGGTAATCCAATGTCGCCATCTTCTTCCACCTCTTTTAAGCAACCCCATGTAGAAGATGTCTCGATAAAACCTCGACAGTGCCATCACACTTCTCCACCTTTCTCATTTCCACGTTAGTATGTTACCAGAGAAGCCCTAGATACAAGTTTTTTTTTCTCTTTTCTGTTGGAGTTAGAACTTCGTTCAGGTTGGTGCCACCAACATAAAATGATACACTACAACGAATTAGTAAAATGTTTGTATTCCAAAAACAAATAATAATAATAATAATAATAATAATAATAATAATAATAATAATAATAATAATAATAATAATATGATCCTATGTAACAAATACGGTTTACCTACGGGAATTCTTAAAGATGGTGAAAGAGAACAACTTTTCCGACCTATTCACCAGCACACGCCTAAATTATTAATGTATCAAAACAATCACTAGTATAGAGAAATCTTATGGACACGGGTCGGAACCCTCATTGGGAATGGAGATAGGGGTGGTCGCTAGAACCATGTTTGTGAAGTGTTAGGCTCATCGACCATGAAAGCGCAACCCATTTGCTTTGATGACCACTCAATAAGAACGTACATGCACATATACCTCAAAAGAAAAACGTACATACACATGCCATTTGTTGATGATGAACCACATCAGAAACGGTGACGCACCATTCGCCTTGTGCTCAAATCAGCAACATTAGAATTGTGGTTTTCAAACATAGGAATCATGTGTTTAGCAACCACATATTTCTTGCACATCACAGTTAAATATTTCACAACACATTTACATATTCCACGAAACATGCATACGCACTATATGGACCACAACAATTACATTCATAATATAGACGCTGCCACATAGACAATGTCCTGCTTACAAATTTCAAAAAATTACAATGTCACCTAATACATAATGTTGTTCGCATCCTAAACTTGCAAAGGAACAAAAAAACAGTCTATTTTTTACTACATTGTTCATCTCAACAATAAAAGGGTGTAAGAAACTATTATCAATGCCTTCCAACCTTTAAGCTCACGATCGCACCATACTCATTTCATCTGTCTCGCCTTAGCTTTCCGAGAAAATGAGGTAGTTAGAGATGAAAATGTGATGCTCTTAACATCTAACATCGTCGTACACGGTGTAACTAAGAGGAACATAACGTTTCAACGCATTTGGATATCCATGTCGAAAGCAGTGATGTGTCCGATACCGACCTGAGGAGTACACGTGAAGTCATTGAGACCATGCCCCTTTCTCTGGCCACTAGATATAGCATGTTGCCTTGAAACTCGTGTAGCTAGGCCAACTCCTACAAAGTCTAGGGCCCATCTCACACGTCCCAGAAAAATAAAAATGAAAATCAGGCTCTGCCGTTGTTAGCACATGTTGAACGTATGTACGTATCGTCAATGTATGGCATACGTGTACCCTGACGGTGCGAAAGAACAACCCGAAAGAATTAAATCGTAGGCAACGATAGTGGGCATTTGAAGGAGAAGGTTCCGTAGAGACTTAGCGAGTGAGAAGTGAGGGGAGGGTGGAGCCGTGGAGGTACGAAGAGCATGTGGGGCGAGCATGGCGAACAACCGGAGGAGAGTAATAGACCAATCAAATTGAGTGATCGATCTAGATATTTTTCCTTATTTGAAACCTAGGGGCTTGTTTGGTGTAAAGGAGAAGCGGAAGATTAACATAGGAATTGCGAACGGTGGCACTATTTCTGTTTGTCTCAAAAGAATAGAACAAAGGAAAAAATGCATAAAATGTTCTTGGATCTATATCTCAGAGGAAGAAAAAAACATAAACTTTACAATCCACTTAGATATCCTTTTCAAAGATTTCTCAAAAAGAAAGATATCCTTTTCAAATTCCCACGTACAAAGAACGAGACTGGTGTATCCATGGCATCATAACATCCTAATTATACTTTTTTTTATGTAGTTTGACTTTGACTATGAAATCCTGTGTTTTTCCTATTTCTATGAACCAAATAATCAAGTTTGCAGGATTTCTGAGTTTTTCATTCCTTCATTTCGTATGCACATTTCAATCATATTTCTGCTTTTTTCCCCTATTCCCGTGTTATAAGAATCCTGGGAACCAAATATACTCCGGCAGCTCCTACAAAGTGGGAACCAAATATACTCTGGACGATGCCTGAGATGTTTTAACTTTATATTCTTAAACTTTTAATAAAAAATCGTGTGCATCATCATGATGCAGAAGCCAGGGTTCCATTCCCCATTTCAAAAAAAAAAAAACTCCTACAAAGTCCAGGCTCCATCCATGCCGAAAAACTCAAGATGAAAATGCAGGCTCTGGCACCTGCTGTACGTACGTACGGATCGTCAATGTACGTGGTACGCGTACCACACCTGATGCTGCACGCACGAGGCCGTAGCTGCTGGATCTGCATTTCGACAAGCTTGGGCAGATGATCCATTTCCTCATCAAGGCTCTCGTCTCAGCTCGTGGCACCTTGGCCTACATGTACCTCCACTCCCGCACCAGCAACCAACCCCGTCGCCATCGCCCTCTTCCTCCCCGGCCGATCCAAATATCCCTACATAGGAGCCACGCATCTCGCTCCATTTCCTCATTATAGCAGAGCACTGAACAGGTCGCAGCCCTCCTCCGGAATTCGCTCGCTTGCTCACTCCACCCCTGTGCGTTCCTCGTACGTCGCCGTCCTCGCAACAGCTCTCTTTGATTACCAGGGGCGGCGGCAATGGGGAACCCACCGGAGCTGTACTACAAGGTGCTCAACATCACCAGGGACACGCCCCCGCAGGAGATCAGGGCCGCCTACAGGTGCCTGGTCCGGCAATGGCACCCCGACAAGCACCCGCCGGAGTCCAAGACGGAGGCCGAGGCAATGTTCAAGGCCATCACCCAGGCATACGAGGTGACCGCCCGATCCGTACATCCGTCGACGCTTGGCCAACCCTGTTTCGATCTTGACGATGCAGAATTCAGGATTTTCCTTCTGCATTACGCATGACGTCGTGGCCGGGTTTCAATTCTTTCCAGGCGCTCCTGGACCAGCAGGAGAACAGGGCGGTGCTCCGGGCGTGCAGCCTCGACGCGGGGAGGAGAAGCTGTGCCAGTGCCGACAAGGGGCCGCGGGCTACCGATACCGAGAAGGCCGCCGCCGGGGCGAGGACGAGCGCCGCGGCGCCGCCGCCGCCCTGCACGCCGCCGGCGAGGGAGTCCCAGAAGGTGTACAGCTCCACGGACGTCGGCGGCGGCGGGCGGCGCGCGTTCGCCGAGTTCTCCAGCTACGTCGTGCGCAAGGCGCCGCCGCTGGAGCGCAAGGTGGAGTGCACCCTCGAGGAGCTCTGCGCCGGGTGCAGGAAGGAGGTCAGGTACACCCGCGACGTCGTCACCAAGAACGGGTAAGCCGTCGCGCCACCCATGACGTGGAACCGTGCGGCAAGTAGGCACATTCATCCATACCAATCTCTATCTGCAGCCCTGTTACTCACCTGAGACAACATCATTGCCGCTCTGCTCTCCGCTAGCAACAACATAAGGCCTGATATAGCAAATCGTTTTCTACAAAATATAACTTATTTATTGACCGTCTATACATTTTGAAAACATACATCGCGTATAGACTAACAGTATCTCACTAGGCATCTATATGAGGATTTTTTTTCAAGTATATACTTTATAATACTGCACAGCACAGAGCCCACATGCCACATCAAGCTATACATCATGCATGGACATAGGCTCATGGCTGCCTTTACATTTACAAATGATGAAGAACACTCCTGCGTGTGATCACTCTTTTTTGGTGGCCACACTTAAGACATTCTACCATAGAATTGCATTTTTTGCCAATGCCACTGATGTTACATCTTTGCAAAGAAAAAAGAGTCAGAGTGTATAGATTGCCGTATGAACGTGCGCCTGTTTGATGAAGGAGTGTCTAGATTGCTTGAAACTTCAGGCTAGACAAACAGAGCTGTTGTGTACTGTGACACCAAATGAATTAACTTCAGTCCCAATTATGTGGTGTACGTTTAGGAAAGAAATGTTCAAATAGCAAATCTGCTCAACACCCTCATCAAGAGACACACTTAAATAATTGGTACAGTCTCTGAGGGTACGGGGGCAGTTTCTGCAGCCAGCCACGGAGTTGCATTTGTCACTAAACTACGCAAGCTAGAGCTACGTACGCGCTGTGTGTGTTCAGTCATGCTCCCCTTGCTGTCTCCCTGTGTGGTTGTGTGCAAGATTATCCAAGTTAACAGTCCTAACTAACTGGTAACGAACACACGATAAAGTTCCAAAGAAAGTGATGAGCTAACTATAATATGCTACGTACTGCAAATCTGAAGAAGATTCTCAGGCAGGTAATTAGGGGTAGCATAGCTTTAATGTACTAAGAACATCATGTTTGGTTGAATACCATTATTTTGGAGGTTATCACCTGTCACAAAATGTGGTGGTCCTTTTGGGCATTAGGTGGTGTGTAATTCATGTATGCTGCGTCCATGTGAGGGTGCTGGCCTAGCTGGTACCTTGAGACAGTGACTCTGCACTTCCTTTCTGCTTGGACACGCCCAAGCCAGCCTCCGTTAGTGGATCGGGCCAATGCTTCACCAATCTTTCATTTTATACGGTACTAATCGGTGATTGCTAAATCTGATCTCTGACAGGCTGATCGCTAAGAAGGAGGTGACGCAGATCATCAGGGTGAAGCCCGGGTGGAAGAAGGGGACGAAGGTGACGTTCGAGGGCATGGGCAACGAGCGGCCGGGCTGCCTCCCCGGCGACGCCGTCTTCACCGTGTCGGCGAGGAAGCACAAGGCGTTCAAGCGGCAGGGGGACGACCTGGTGCTCAAGGCCGAGGTGCCGCTGGTGAGCGCGCTCACCGGGTGGAGCTTCTCGTTCCGGCTGCTCGGCGGCGAGAAGGTGAGCTGGACGTTCCGCGACGAGGTCATTGGCCCCGGGTACGAGAAGGTCGTCAGAGGGGAAGGCATGCCCGTCGCCGGCGGCAAGAGGGGCGCCCGCGGGGACGTGCGGGTGAAGTTCGACGTCGTCTTCCCCAAGAACCTCACCGACGAGCAGCGGAGGGGCCTCGTCGAGATCCTCAGGGGCTGTGCCTGAATTTTGTGAGCAGCTAGCCCTGGAGTGAAATTTTGTTTCAAGTTGCAGCCAAGCATGTTAATACACGGGACAGAAACTGGAGAGCGCCAAGCTCTCGTGAAAGATCCATGTCTTTGTACATAGAGATTTTGAATATGAGGCGCAAACGACACTTTTTTTTATGGAGATACTACTTGTATAAAATACACACATGGAGCATGGATGTTTGTTGCAACTTGCATGAGCAATGATCTTTGGCATATTGCTTCTTTCACATCAACCTCATTAATTTCTTTTGAAGCTTAGCTATGGCCTGCGTGGGCATTCCACGGCCGCACCAAACGCTATCATTCTGGGCATATACATGTGATGATTATTCGCTGCTAGTAAAATTGTACACTTGTATCCGTACGACATTTTGGCACTCCCTCGGTGGTTGACGAGTTATCGTCGCTAGCACATGATATGCTCGAGAATGTGGGTAATACACTAATATACATACTGTAGTTCAAGAAGTATCACGAGCTACAATTCATAGTAGAGCTTGTCTAAGTCTCACGCCACTGAAATTGTTCTAACTTCTAAGTCTCAGTCATCCTAAAAAGTGCAACTGCATTTTAGAGAAAAATGCATCTTGTTCCGGTTATACTTTTCTACCACACAATTGCACCTTTTCATAAAAGTATAACTCTGTTACAAAAAAGAGTAATGCTACACCTACGGACAGGCTTTACGGAAATCTCTTACGGACCTATAACGTGGCATAGCATGAATGGGTGAAACTACAAACCACTCCCGGTTTTTCAGCAAGGGATAAAATTTCACCCAACCATTTTCGGCCACGTTCGTCCGTAATCTTTTTGTAAGCCTATCAGTCCGTAAGTCTAGGATTATTGTACAAAAAAAAGTGAAACTAGATGTGAGCTGCACTTTTCTGAACGTGGTTGCACTTTTCTCGGGTAACTAAGACTTAAAAAAATTCTTAGTAGCGTGAGATGTAGCAAAACAGTTCATAATAATTATCTAAAGATGATGCTGGATCCATGGTTTATGTGGTTTTGATCCCAACAATTTACAGCCTGTCAGCTCTCGGTGAATCGATCTGGTTTGGATTTGTGGCATACATGCCACACTTGCCGGTCGTGACATCACCATCAATCACCACGGTATCCACGACGACATCTTCCGCCGGCTCCTGCATGGAGTTTAACTCGATGTCGGCTTTCTGCTTGACATCTGCATCGACCTCTACACCAACAATGGTCTATGTATTGCTTCGACTGCGACGCTCATCACGCCTCTTGACATCTGCATCGATCTCTAAGTTGGTGTCATGATAGTCTCATGAGTTGAGTTATGGTTGACTAATGTTTAGAGCATGCAATCAAATTAAGAGTTATTTATGTATCTCAAGATATTATGATAGAGCATGAAGAGATACAAGGTTAACCAACATTAAGAGGGAAGATTGAATTCAAGATTGGTCAACACATGAAGCATAAAGATTGTACCACTTTGGATCATGTGATCTTATGGTATGGTAAGACTTGTCAATTATGCTTCATGAGCTAACCCACTATATATGTGCATTTGTGTTGTCTACGTGTGTTAGGTATCTTGCCATGGGTATGCATCAAGAGAATGATCTCATATATATAAGCCCATGTGAGGATGACATCAAGTATGGATGTCATCAAGGTTGAGAAGGGCGAGTTCAAGATGAGCATACCAAGAAGATCATGCTTGAAGCTTGACGTCTATTTGGTGATAATGGACTTGTGAAGATGTGCCTCAATGGACCTTTCCCATAGTGATGTATGGGGGAGCAATCATGAGTCTTCACAAAGCAACAATGATAAAGTGAGGCATTCCGGCTAGAATGAAGCTTGAAGTGTTTTCAGCAAGATCAAGCGGAATGTGCAAGGCAAAGGTATGGCTTTGCTAGGTTTTCCTTTTACCGGTCTCAAGGTGGTTGTTGGGAGATCATGTTATAGGATAGATAGCCGCACTAGCAAGAGAGGCTTCCGGTTGGGTAACTTGGTCGCATCGTCTTAGGGAGGTTAATCATTTGCATACTTTGCATCCTTATATTCTTGTTGCTTCTTGGTGTTTCTTTGTGTGAGGTTCTTGAGCTTGTTGGTAGATTTTTAACAAGCCCAAGTTAACAGTAAACGAAATCCGTATGCATCTTCGATTGCGTTTTCGAGTTTGGACGTCCTTAATGTTTCTTGATGTTGGGAGGATCCCTCTCTAAAATCATCCAAAAACATTATGTGACGAGTCTCAATATTTTGTCGTGGTTCTATTCGTTGTTATCTTTCCAACAAAATTGGTTTCATGTCATTCGGAGTTCGGGAACTACGTGAGAAGAGTTTTTAGTTCTCAAAGAAAAAATGGTCATTTGAGCGAAGTCGAGCAACCCGACATAGTGCCCGGCAAGACCGACCCAGCCGCCAGGCAGGTCGGTACCCAGCCCAGCCTGCCAAATGCTGCTGCCAGGTAGGCCGGCCTCTGGCCCGGCCCACCGAGTGCTGCTACTGGGTGGCCCGGCCCTGCCAAGATGGCTGCCAGGTTGCCCGACTCTGCCCTCAAACGACTAGTTTTTTTCTTGGACTATTTATATCCCTTCTTCCTCCTTGAGAAAGTAAGGCCAGCCATTCTATTCTCTCTCTCTCCCCCTACTCTATTGTTGAACCTCAAAAGCTTGCTACCTCTCCATCCCTCAGATGATTCTTGCATATTTTTGAGGGATTTGAAAGAGGAGATCTAGATCTACAACTCCACCAATCAATTCCTCCTTTTTGTCAGGGAAACTCTTGGGATCTAGATCTTGGAGTCAATTATTGATTTCCTTCTTTGTCTTCCTCTCTAATTCCTCCCTAGCACTTGTTGCTTGGGTGGGATTTGAGTGTGAGGGATTTGAATGTTGGAGATATGCCCAAGAGGCAATAATAAAAGTGTTTATTGCTATATTGTGTTCATGATAAATGTTTACATCCCATGCTATAATTGTATTAACCGGAAACATTAATACTTGCGTGTTTTGTAAACATAAAGGAGTCCCTAGTAAGCCTCTTGTTAAACTAGCTTGTTGATTAATAGATGATCATGGTTTCCTGATCATGAACATTGGATGCTATTAATAACAAGATCATATCATTAGGTGAATGATATGATGGACATACACCCATAGTAAGCGTAGCATATGATCAAGTCATTAAGTTTGTGCTTCAAGCTTTAAATATACATAGTAACCTAAGCCTTCGACCATGAGATCATGTTAATCCCCTACACCGGATGGATGCTTTGATGACACCAAACACTACTTCGTAAATGGGTTGTTATAAAGGTGGCATTAAGTGTTCGAAAAGTATAGGGTTGAGGCATGATGTCTACAGGTGCTTCTATGCTTGTAGACAGTGTTGGGCCTCCAAGAGCAGAGGTTTGTAGAACAGCAGCAAGTTTTCCCTTAAGTGGATCACCCAAAGTTTATCGAACTCGGGGAGGAAGAGGTCAAAGATATCCCTCTCATGCAACCCCACAACCACAAAGCAAGAAGTCTCTTGTGTCCCCAACACACCTAATAGGTGTACTAGTTCGACGAAGAGATAGTGAAATACAAGTGGTATGAATGAATATGAGCGTAGGTACGGCGCGAAAATAGCTTGTGGCGTGCGATTGATGGTAGTAATATTGGAAGTAAACATGCGTAGTAACGCAGAGAGTAACGCAGAAAAAAAGAACAAGATAGCGATATTTAGGAACAAGGCCTAGGGATTAGACTTTCACTAGTGGACACTCTCAACTTTGATCACATAACAGAATAGATAGATGCATACTCTACACTCTCTTGTTGGATGATGAACACATTGCGTAGGATTACACGAACCCTCAATGCCGGAGTTAATAAGCTCCACAATTCAATGTTCATATTTAAATAACCTTAGAGTGCATGAAAGATCGACACGACTAAACCAAGTACTAACATAGCATGCACACTGTCACCTTCACACCATGTAGGAGGAATAGATCACATCAATACCATCATAGCAATAGTTAACTTCATAATCTACAAGAGATCATAATCATAGCCTATGCCAAGTACTAACACGGATGCACACACTATCACCATTACACCGTGCAGGAGGAATAAACTACTTTAATAACATCACTAGAGTAGCACATGGATAAATTGTGATACAAAACACATTGCAATCATAAAGGGATATAAATAAGCACTTCACTATGCCATTCATAACAGTGAATAAGTATGTGAAATATAGCCTAAGAGACCCACACGGTGCACACACTGTCACCTTTACACACGTGGGACAAGGAGTCTCCGGAGATCACATAAGTAAAACCCACTTGACTAGCATAATGACATCTAGATTACAAGCATCATCATATGAATCTCAATCATGTGAGGCAGCTCATGAGATTATTGTATTGAAGTACATAGGAGAGAGATGAACCACATAGCTACCGGTACAGCCCCGAGCCTCAATGGAGAACTACTCCCTCCTCATGGGAGCAGCAGCGGTGATGAAGAAGGCGGTGGAGATGGCAGCGGTGTCGATGGAGAAGCCTTGGGCACTTCCCGATCCCCGGCGGCGTGCCGGAACAGACTCCCCCCCGGATCTTGGCCGCGATGGCGCTACGGAAGGTTTTGCACCGTGGCTTATTCGTCTCGTGTTTTAGGTCAGGACCTTTATATAGGCGAAGAGGCGAGTCGGAGGCTGACGGGCGACGACACAATAGGCGCGGGCCCCCCTTGGCCGCGCAGGGCCATGTGTGGTACGTGGCCCCTCCTCGTCCTTCTCTGTGCTCTGAAGCTTCCGGTGAAAATAGGAACCTGGGCGTTGATTTCATCCAATTCGAGAATATTTCCTTACTAGGATTTCTGAAACCAAAAAGCAAAAGGAACTGGCACTTCGCATCTCGTCAATAGGTTAGTTAGGAAAATGCATAATAATGACATATAATATGCATAAAACATGTAGGTATCATCAATAAAGTAGCATGGAACATAAGAAATTATAGATACGTTTGAGACGTATCAGCATCCTTAGTTCTCGTCCTCCGAGGTAAAACGATAACAAAGATAATTTTTGAAGTGACATGCCATCATAATCTTGATCATACTATTTGTAAACATATGTAATGAATGCAGCGATCAAAACAATGGTAATGACATGAGTAAACAAGTGAATCATAAAGCAAAGACTTTTCATGAATAGTACTTCAAGACAAGCATCAATATAATAAGTCTTGCATAAGAGTTAACTCATAAAGCAATAAATCAAAGTAAAGGTATTGAAGCAACACAAAGGAAGATTAAGTTTCAGCGGTTGCTTTCAACTTATAACATGTATATCTCATGGATAGTGTCAATGTAAAGTAATATAACAAGTGCAATATGCAAGTATGTAGGAAGCAATGCACAGTTCACACAAGTGTTTGCTTCTTAAGGTGGAGAGAGATAGGTGAACTGACTCAACAATAAAAGTAAAAGAAAGGTCCTTCAAAGAGGAAAGCATCGATTGCTGTATTTGTGCTAGAGCTTTTATTTTGAAAACATGAAACAATTTTATCAACGGTAGTAATAAAGGATATGAGTTATGTAAATTATATCTTACAAGTTGCAAGCCTCATGCATAGTATACTAATAGTGCCCGCACCTTGTCCTACTTAGCTTGGACTACCGGATCATCGCAATACACATGTTTCAACCAAGTGTCACAAGGGGTACCTCCATGCCGCCTGTACAAAGGTCTAAGGAGAAAGCTCGCATTTTGGATTTCTCGCTTTTGATTATTCTCAACTTAGACATCCATACCGGGACAACATGGACAACAGATACTGGACTCCTCTTTAATGCATAAGCATGTAGCAACAATTATTATTCTCATATGAGATTGAGGATATATGTCCAAAACTGAAACTTCCACCATGATTCATGGCTTTAGTTAGCGGCCCAATGTTCTTCTCTAACAATATGCATGCTCCAACCATTAAGGTGGTAGATCTCTCTTACTTGAGACAAGACGGACATGCATAGCAACTCACATGATATTCAACAAAAAATAGTTGATGGCGTCCCCAGAAGCATGGTTGTCGCACAACAAGCAACTTAATAAGAGATAAAGTGCATAAGTACATATTCAATATCACAATAGTTTTTAAGGCTATTTTGTCCCATGAGCTATATATTGCAAAGGCGAATGATGGAATTTAAAGGTAGCACTCAAGCAATTTACTTTGGAATGGCGGAGAAATACCATGTAGTAGGTAGGTATGGTGGACACAATTGGCATAGTGGTTGGCTCAAGGATTTTGGATGCATGAGAAGTATTCCCTCTCGATACAAGGTTTAGGCTAGCAAGGTTTATTTGAAACAAACACAAGGATGAACCGGTGCAGCAAAACTCACATAAAAGACATATTGTAAACATTATAAGACTCTACACCGTCTTCCTTGTTGTTCAAAACTCAATACTAGAAATTATCTAGACCTTAGAGAGACCAAATATGCAAACCAAATTTTGGCAAGCTCTATGTATTTATTTATTAATGGGTGCAAAGTATATAATGCAAGAGCTTAAACATGAGCACAACAATTGCCAAGTATCACATTATCCAAGACATTTTACCAATTACTACATGTAGCATTTTCTTTTTCCAACCATATAACAACAAGTGAAGCGATCAACTTTCGCCCTTGAACATTAAAAGCTAAGAACACATGTGTTCATATGAACCAGCGGAGCGTGTCTCTCTCCCACACAAGGATGAACTTATTCAGAGAATGAAAATAACAAAACAAAAATAAAAGCACACAGACGCTCCAAGTAAAATACATAAGATGTGACGGAATAAAAATATAGTTTCACTAAGTGACCTGATAAGTTGTCGATGAAGAAGGGGATGCCTTGGGCATCCCCAAGCTTAGATGCTTGAGTATTCTTAAAATATGCAGGGATGAACCACCGGGGCATCCCCAATCTTAGTCCTTTCACTCTTCTTGATCATAGTATATCATCCTCTTCTATTGACCCTTGAAAACTTCTGCCACACCAAACTTCAAGCAAACTCATTAGAGGGTTAGTGCATAAAACAAAACTCACATGTTCAGAGGTGACACAATCATTCTTAACACTTCTGGACATTGCACAAAGCTTCTGAAAGTTAATGGAACAAAGAAACACATTCAACATAGCAAAAGCGGCAATGCGAAATAAAAGGCAGAATCTGTCAAAAACAGAACAGTCCGTAAAGACGAATTTTAAAATGGCACCAGACTTGCTCAAATGGAAAAACTCAAAACTAATGAAAGTTGCGTACATATCTGAGGATCACTCACGTAAATTGGCATAATTTTCTGAGTTACCTACAGAGAATTCTGCGAGAATTCGTGACAGACAGCAATGCTGTTTCTGCGCAGCAATCCAAATCTAGCATCAACTTTACCATAGAGACTTTACTTGGCACAAAAACATGATAAGGAGAGGTTGCTACAGTATTAAACAACTTCCAAGACACAAATATAAAACAAAGTACTGTAGTAAAAAAACACATGGGTTATCTCCCAAGAAGTTCTTTCTTTATAGCCATTAAGATGGGCTCGCAGTTTTAATGATGCACTCGCAAGAAATAGTAGTTGAAGCAAAAGAGAGCATCAAGAGGCAAATTCAAAACAAATTTAAGTCTAACATGCTTCCTATGAAAAGGAATCTTGTACACAAATAAACTCATGAAGAGCAAAGTAACAAGATCAGGAAGATAAAACTAGTGTAGTTTCAAAAATTTCAGCACATAGAGAGGTGTTTTAGTAACATGAAAATTTCTACCACCATATTTTCCTCTCTCATAATAACTTTCAGTAGAAACATGAGCAAACTCAACAATATAACTATCACATAAAGCATTCTTATCATGAGTCTCATGCATAAAATTATTACTCTCCACATAAGCATAATCAATTTTATTAGTTGTAGTGGGAGAAAATTCAACAAAGTAGCTATTATTATCATTCTCATAAAGTGTAGGAGGCATAGTATAATCATAATAAAATTTACTCTCCATAGTAGGCGGCACCAAAAGAGCACTATCATTGTAATCATCATAAATAGGAGGCAAAGTATCATCAAAGAAAATTTTCTCCTCAATGCTTGGGGGACTAAAAATATCATGCTCATCAAAACCAGCTTCCCCAAGCTTAGAATTTTCCATATCATTAAAAACAATGGTGTTCAAAGCGTTCATACTAATATCATTGCTACCAGCATGCAAATAAGATTCCATAGGTTTTTTAATTTCGCATCAAACAATCCATGTCTTAACTCAGGAAATAAAATAAGAAGCTCATTGTTACTTTCCATTATGCCTAACTAGTGTAAACAAGAAAACAAAAGATGCAATTGCGGGATCTAAAGGAAATAGCTTTGAGTACTTACAACGCGGAAAATAGCTTAGTAGCCGAGATCGGAGTATGAGTACCTTTTACCTCCTCCTCCGGCCGGAAAATAGCTTGATGTCTATGGGTGCTTCTATTCTTGTAGACAGTGTTGGGCCTCCAAGAGCAGAGGTTTGTAGAACAGCAAGTTTTCCCTTAAGTGGATCACCCAAGGTTTATCGAACTCAGGGAGGAGAGGTCAAAGATATCCCTCTCATGCAACCGCAACCACAAAGCAAGAAGTCTCTTGTGTCCCCAACACACCTAATAGGTGCACTAGTTCGGCGAAGAGATAGTGAAATACAAGTGGTATGAATGAATATGACAGTAGTACGGCGCAGAAAATAGCTTGTTGGCGTGCGTTGATGGTAGTAATATTAGGAAGTAAACATGCGGTAATGTAATGAGATAAAACAGTAACAATCAGCGATAGCGATATTTAGGAACAAGGCCTAGGGATTAGACTTTCACTAGTGGACACTCTCAACTTTGATCACTTAACAGAATAGATAGATGCATACTCTACACTCTCTTGTTGGATGATGAACACATTGCGTAGGATTACACGAACCCTCAATGCCGGAGTTAACAAGCTCCACAATTCAATGTTCATATTTAAATAACCTTAGAGTGCATGAAAGATCGACACGACTAAACCAAGTACTAACATAGCATGCACACTGTCACCTTCACACCATGTAGGAGGAATAGATCACATCAATACCATCATAGCAATAGTTAACTTCATAATCTACAAGAGATCATAATCATAGCCTATGCCAAGTACTAACACGGATGCACACACTGTCACCATTACACCGTGCAGGAGGAATAAACTACTTTAATAACATCACTAGACTAGCACATGGATAAATTGTGATACAAAACACATTGCAATCATAAAGGGATATAAATAAGAACTTCACTATGCCATTCATAACGGTGAATAAGTATTCATGAAATATAGCCTAAGAGACCCACACGGTGCACACCATGTCACCTTTACACACGTGGGATAAGGAGTCTCGGAGATCACATAAGTAAAACCCACTTGACTAGCATAATGACATCTAGATTACAAGCATCAACATATGAATCTCAATCATGTAAGGCAGCTCATGAGATTATTGTATTGAAGTACATAGGAGAGATGAACCACATAGCTACCGGTACAGGCCCGAGCCTCAATGGAGAACTACTCCTCCTCATGGGAGGCAGCGGTGATGAAGAAGGCGGTGGAGATGGCAGCGGTGTCGATGGAGAAGCCTTCGGGGCACTTCCCCGTCCGGCGGCGTGCGGAACAGAGACTCTGTCCCCCGGATCTTGGCTTCGCGATGGCGGAGGCTCGGAAGGTTTCGCGTACCGTGGCTTATTCGTCTCGTGTTTTAGGTCAGGGACCTTTATATAGGCGAAGAGGCGGAGTCGGAGGGCTGACGGGGTGATGACACAATAGGGGGGCGCGGGCCCCCCCTTGGCCGCGCCAGGGCCATGTGTGGTGGGCCTGTGGCCCCCTCAGTCCTTCTCGGGTGCTCGGAAGCTTACGGTGAAAATAGGAACACGGGCGTTGATTTCGTCCAATTCCGAGAATATTTCCTTACTAGGATTTAAAAAAAAAAAAAGGAACCAGCACTTCAGCATCTCGTCAATAGGTTAGTTCCGTAAAACGCATAATAATGACATATAATATGCATAAAACATGTAGGTATCATCAATAAAGTAGCATGGAACATAAGAAATTATAGATACGTTTGAGACGTATCAAGGCACGTGGATCAAGAGTGGGATTTGTCCATCCAAATGACTGATAGATATACTCTAGGCCCTCTCGATGGAATGACATCCAATTAGCTTGCCAGCATGTGACTGGCTCACAAGGGATATCATATCACGGTACGAGTAAAGAGTACTTATCGGTAACGAGGTTGAACTTGGTATGGAGATACCGACGATCAAACTTCGGATAAGTAAAATATCGCGAGACAAAGGAAATTTTTATTTTATGTAAATGATTCTTTCGATCACGAAGTCATCGTTGAATATGTGGGAGCTATTATGGATCTGTAGGTCCCGCTATTAGTTATTGATCGGAGAAGAGTCTCGATCATGTCCGCATAGTTCTCGAACCGTAGGGTGACACACTTAAGGTTTGATGTCGTTTTAAGTAGATATGGAATATGGAATATGCAATGGAGTTCGAATGTTGTTCGGAGTCTCGGATGGGATCCAGGACACCACGAGGAGTTCCAGATTGGCCCGGAGAATAAGATTCATATATGGGAAGTCACATTCCAAATTTGGGAGTGGTCCGGTGAATTTATGGAAGGTTGTAGAAGGTGATGGGATTCGTAGCATAGAAAACAAAAAATTTCCTACCGCAAGAACGAAACACAAGCCAAGATCTAATCTAGTAGACGGTAGCAACGAGAGGATGAAGAGACTAACCCTCGAAGATTCGCAAAGCTTAACGAGATTAGATCTCGGGGTGGATGTAGTCGATCACTTGCCGCTTGCAAAGCGCGTAGAAGATCTTGACGGTGCCACAATCGCAGCACCTCGTACTCGGTCACACGTACGGTGTTGATGAAGACGACATCCTCCTCCCCGTTCCAGCGGGCAGCGGAAGTAGTAGATCCTCCTCGGAATCCCGGCAGCACGACGGCATGGTGGCGACGGTGGTGGTGATCTCCGGCAGGGCTTCGCCTATGCACCGCGGGAGAGATATGTGGGGGAGAGGCGCTAGGGTTTGGGGAGAGGGGGGTCTAGGGCGCCGGCCACTTGGGGGCTGCGGCCTAGGAGGGCTTGGTATGGCCAGCCCCTCCCCTTGGCTCCTCATTATATAGGTGGAAATCCCTAAGAGTTGTAGTCCAAGTCTTTGAATAAGACCCCAACAACAAAACCTCCCAAAAGTGGGAAACCTACTAAAGGGGGGGTCCTACTCAAGGTGGGACTCCCACCTTTCCTTGGTGGGGTGGCCGACCACCCTAGGTGGAGCCCACACAGGACTCCTCCCCTAGGGTTTGGCTAAGCTAGTGGAGTCCTTCCGGGACTCCACATTCCATAGTGCCTTTCTTCCGAACTTTTCTAGAACCTTCCATAAATGCACCGGATCATTTTCAAACTTATAAAATGACTTCGTATATATGAATCTTATTCTCCGGACCATTCCGGAACTCCTCGTGATGGATCCCATCCGAGACTCGAACAAAACTTCGAACTCCATTCCATATTCCATATCTACTCAAACGACATCAAACCTTAAGTGTGTCACCCTACGGTTCGCGAACTATGCATACATGGTTGAGACTTCCCTCCGACCAATAACCAATAGCGGGATCTGGAGATCCATAATGGCTCCCACATATTCAACGATGACTTAGTGATCGATTGAACCATTCACATACGATACCGATTCCCTTTGTCACGCGATATTTTACTTCTCGAGGTTTGATCATCGGTATCACGATACCTTGTTCAACCTCGTCTGACAAGTACTCTTTACTCGTACCGTGGTATGTGGTCTCTTATGAACCATTCATATGCTTGCAAGCTAATTAGACGACATTCCACCGAGAGGGCCCATAGTATATCTATCCGTCATCGGGATGGACAAATCCCTGTTGATCCATATGCCTCAACTCATACTTTCCGGATACCTAATCCCACCTTTATAACCACCCATTTACGCGGTGGCGTTTGATGTAATCAAAGTACCCTTCGGCATAAGTGATTTACATGATCTCATGGTCGAAAGGACTAGGTAACTATGTATCGAAAGCTTATAGCAAATGAACTTAATGACGTGATCTTATGCTACGCTTATTTGGGTGTGTCCATTACATCATTCTCATAATGACATAGCCTTGTTATTAATAACATCCAATGTTCATGATCATGAAACGATGATCATCTATTAATCAACAAGCTAGTTATACAAGAGGCTTACTAGGGACTTCTTGTTGTTTACATAACACACATGTATCAATGTTTCGGTTAATACAATTATAGCATGGTATATAAACATTTATCATAAACACAAAGATATATAATAACCAATTTATTATTGCCTCTTGGGCATATCTCCAACAGTAAGGTTCTAGAATCATCCAGAATAAATCACTATGGAAGGTGGAGTCCCGGAGGGACTCCACCAGCCCTAGCCAACCCACCAAGTGGGAAGGTGGAGTCCATGGTGGACTCCAGTTGGCCGGTGATACGTCTCCAACGTATCTATAATTTCTGATGTTCCATGCTACTTTTATGACAATACTCACATGTTTTATACATACTTTACATCATTATTATGCATTTTTGGCACTAACCTATTAACAAGATGCCAAAGCGCCAGTTGCTGTTTTCTGCTGTTTTTGGTTTTCAGAAATCGTACAAAGGAAATATTCTCGGAATTGGACGAAATCAACGCCCATGGTCTTATTTTTCCACGAAGCTTCCAGAAGATCGGAGAGGATATGAAGAGGGGCCACGAGGGCTCGGCACCATAGGTCGGCGCGGCCTAGGGGGGCCCGCGCCGCCCTATGTTGTGGGCCCCTCGCGCCGCCTCCTGACCTACCCTTCCGCCTACTTAAAGCCTTCGTCGCGAATACCTGCGAGAGCCACGATACGGAAAACCTTCGAGAGACGCCGCCAATCCCATCTCGGGATTCGGGAGATCGCCTCGCACCCTCGGAGAGGGAAATCATCACCGGAGGGCTCTACATCATCATGCCCGCCTCCGGATTGATGCGTGAGTAGTTCATCCTTGGACTATGGGTCCATAGCAGTAGCTTGATGGTTGTCTTCTCCTCTTGTGCTATCGTGTTTAGATCTTGTGAGCTGCCTAACATGATCAAGATCATCTATTTGTAATGCTACATGTTGTGTTTGGCGGGATCCGATGAATATAGAATATTATGTCAAGTTGATTATCAATCTATCATATATGTGTTGTTTATGTTCTTGCATGCTCTCCGTTGCTAGTAGAGGCTCGGCCAAGTTGATACTTGTAACTCCAAGAGGGGGTATTTATGCTCGATAGTGGGTTCATGCCTCCATTGAATCTGGGACAGTGACAGAAAGTTCTAAGGTTGTGGATGTGTTGTTGCTACTAGGGATAAAACATCAATGCTTTGTCTAAGGATATTTGTGTTGATTACATTACGCACCGTACTTAATGCAATTGTCTGTTGTTTGCAACTTACTGGAGGGGGTGCGGATGCTAACCTGAAGGTGGACTATTTAGGCATAGATGCATGTTGGATGGCGGTCTATGTTCTTTGTCGTAATGCCCGATTAAATCTCATAGTAATCATCATGATATGTATTGAATCTTTATTTGTCAATTGCTTTTGTAATTTGTTCACCCGACATGTTATTTATCTTATTGGAGAGACACCACTAGTGAACCGTGGACCCCGGTCCATTCTTTTACATCTGAATACAATCTCTGCAATCATTGTTCTCTGTTCTTTGCAAACAAACATCATCTTCCACACAATACGTTTAATCCTTTGTTTCAGCAGCCGGTGAGATTGACAACCTCACCATTACGTTGGGGCAAAGTATCTTGATTGTGTTGTGCGGGTTCCACGTTGGCGCCGGTTTCACCGGTGTTGCGCCGCACTACATTCCTCCACCAACAACCTTCACGTGTTCCTTGACTCCTACTGTTCGATAACCTTGGTTTCTTTCGAGGGAAAACTTGCTGTGCGCATCACACCTTCCTCTTGGGGTTCCCAACGGACGTGTGCATCACGCGCATCAAGACTGTTTTCTGGCGCCGGGGAGATCAAGACACGCTGCAAGGGGAGTCTTCCACATCCAATCTCTTTACTTTGTTTTGTCTTGCTTTACTTTATTTAATTTACTGTCTTGTTTGCTCTATATCAAAAACACAAAAAAATTAGTTGCTTTACTTTCTGTCTTGTTTACTTGTTCTATATCAAAACACAAAAAAATTAGTTACTTGCATTTACTTTATTTACCTTTTGTTTATTTCATCATGCTTCCTCCTAAGTTCACTCTGAAAGATATACCGGTAGGGCAAGGGTCTATCATTGGAAGAGATAATATAGAAGAATTTTCACTCATGTTAGTATGGTTGATGATTTTGAAGATAGATCCTTGGTAGAACTTGCTCCTGATTATGAAATTGCTACTTGCTTGTTGGAGGCTAGATTTGTTAAGATATAATGCTTACACTCTCTGATATGGAGATGGGGGGAAAAGAGAGATTTCGTTTTAGAGGTCCTTCTTAGAGAATTTGGTGATATAGCTAAAGAAGCTAGAAAAGTTTTTATTAAGCATAAGAGGCTTGGCTTTTATACTGATTTTGCAAAAACACTTGAAAAGAAGGACATGGATAGATTAAAGTACACTAATAATGTTAATGGTGAGGGGGAGATCAAAGTACCAATACCTAGTAAGCTCCTAGGGATGCATGAAGCTTTAGAAAATAACTATGCTTGGCTTGTTCCTGAAAATTTGTTTGATGAGAATAGTAAGCCTAAGAGTAATGAAAGAGGAGTTACTTATATAGACCAGATACAATGCATTGTTGAGAAAACTCCCAACTCCCCAGGTAATGATGTTGATGTTTCATCTCTAGATAATACTTGATTTGCACTTTTTGCGCCTAGCTGAAAGGCGTAAAAGAAAAGCACTTCTTGGGAGATAATCCATGTTTTATTTTACTATTGAATTGTTGAGTCTTGGAAGTTGTTACTACTGTAGCAACCTCTTCTTATCATGTTTTTGTGCCAAGTAAAGTCTCTATAGTAAAGTTGATGCTAGATTTGGATTGCTGCGTAGAAAAAGAATTGCTTTCTATCACGAATTTGCGTAGAACTCTCTGCAGAAAAATCAAAAAAATCTGCAAATTTACGTGCGTGATCCCCAGATATGTACGCAACTTTCATTAGTTTTGATTTTTTTCCGTTTGAGCAAGTTAAGTGCCTCTGGAAAATTCATCTTTACGGACTGTTTGTGATTCTGCCTTTTATTTCGCATTGCCGCTTTTGCTATGTTGAATGGATTTCTTTGTTCCATTAACTGGTAGCTTTGTGCAATGTCAGAAGTGTTAAGAATGATTATGTCACCTCTGAATGTATGAATTTTTGATTATGCACTAACCCTCTAATGAGTTTGCTTTAAGTTTGGTGTGGAGGAAGTTTTCAAGGGTCAAGAGAAGAGGATGGTACAATATGATCAAGAAGAGTGAAAGGTCTAAGCTTGGGGATGCCCGGTTCATCCCTGCATATTTTAAGAAGACTCAAGCATCTAAGCTTGGGGAGGCCCAAGGCATCCCTTCTTCATCGACAACTTATCGGGTCACTTCTAGTGAAACTATATTTTTATTCCATCACATCTTATGTTCTTTACTTGGAGCGTCTGTTTGCTTTTGTTTTGGTTTGAATAAAGTTGGATCCCGCCATCCTTGTATTGGAGATATTACGCTCCGCTTTTTCATATGGAACACTTGTGTTCTTAGTTGTGCTTTAATGTTCATGGCGAAGGCTGAAAATTGCTTCGTTGATTGCTATTTGGTTGGAATCAGAAAATGCTTCATATGGTTTGGAATAACTTGATACTTGGCAATTGTTTTGAGCTCTCATAGATAATGTTTAAGCTCTTGCATCATGTAGTTTAATCTATTAGTGGAGAACTACCGTAAAGCTTGTTAAAATTTGGTTTGCATGATTGGTCTCTCTAAGTCTAGATATTTTCTGGTAAAGTGTTTGAACAACAAGGAAGACAGTGTAGAGTCTTATAATGCTTGCAATATGTTCTTGTGTAAGTTTTGTTGTACCTGTTCATACTTGTGTTTGCTTCAAATAACCTTGCTAGCCCAAAGCCTTGTCTGAGAGGAAATGCTTCTCGTGCATCCAAACACCTTGAGCCAAAACCCATGCCATTTGTGTCCACCATATCTACCTACTATGTGGTATTTTGCCATTCCAAAGTAAATTACTTGAGTGCTACCTTTAAAATTTCATTCCTTTGTCTTTGCAATATATAGCTCATGGGAAAAATAGCTTAAAAACTATTGTGGTGATGAATATGTAGTTATGTGTCTTAGTTCTTATAAGTTGCTTGTTGAGCGGTAACCATGTTTCTGGGGACGCCATCAACTTTTTACCTTTGTTGGATATCATGTGAGATGCTATGCATTTTCGTCTTGTCTGAAGTAAGGGTGATTTATCATGATCAAATGATTTGAGTATGCATATGTTAGAGAAGAACATTGGGCCGCTAACCAAAGCCATGTATCATGGTGGAAGTTTCAGTTTGGACATTCATCCTCAATCTCTTATGAGAATATTATTTGTTGTTGAATGCTTATGCATTAAAGAGGAGTCCATTATCTGTTGTCTATGTTGCTCCGGTATGGATGTCCTAAGTTGAGATCTATTAAAAACGAGAAATCAAATGCGATTGATCTCCTTGGACCTTTGTACAGGCGGCAGAGGTACCCCTTTTTGACACTTGGTTGAAACATATGTTATGCAATGATAATCCATGTAATCCAAGCTAATTAGGACAAGGTGCGAGCACTATTGGTATTCTATGCATGAGGCTTGCAACTTGTAGGAAGTATTATGCATAACACATATGAATTATTACTACCGTTGACAAAATTGTTTCTATGTTTTCAAAACAAAAGCTCTAGCACAAAAATAGTAATCCATGCTTCCCTCTGCGAAGGGCCATTCTTTTACTTTATGTTGAGTCGTTTACCGCTTCTTTCTATCTTAGAAGCAAACACTTGTGTTAACTGTGTGCATTGATTCTTACATGTCTACTTATTGCACTTGTTAAACTACTCTATGTTGACAAATATCCATGAGATATACATCTTACAAGTTGAAAGCAACTGCTGAAACTTAATCATCCTTTGTGTTGCTTCAGTGCATTCTACTTTGAATCTAGTGCTTTATGAGTTAGCTCTTATGCAAGTCTTATTGATACTTGTCTTGAAAGTACTATTCATGAAAAGTTTTGCTATATGATTCAATTGTTTAGTCATTATCTTTTGTTAGCAATCTTTTGCTTCAGATCACTCCATTCATCTCATATGCTTTATAATAATGTTGATCAAGGTTATGTTGGTAGCATGTCACTTCAGAAATTATTTGTTGTTATCGTTTACCTACAGGAACTAAGCTTGGAGATGCTTGATACGTCTCCAACGTATCTATAATTTCTTATGTTCCATGCTACTTTTATGACAATACTCACATGTTTTATACATACTTTACATCATTATTATGCATTTTCGGCACTAACCTATTAACAAGATGCCGAAGCGCCACTGTTTTCTGTTTTTGGTTTCGAAATCCTACAAAGGAAATATTCGGGTGGACGAAATCAACGCCCGGGGTCTTATTTTTCCACGAAGCTTCCAGAAGATCGGAGAGGATATGAAGAGGGGCCACGAGGGCTCGGCACCAGCGAGGCCCTAGGGGGCCGCCGCCCTATGGTGTGGGCCGCCTCGACCTACCCTTCCGCCTACTTAAAGCCTCGTCGCGAATACCCCGAGAGCCACGATACGGAAAACCTTCCCGAGGCCGCCGCCAATCCCATCTCGGGGATTCGGAGATCGCCTCGGCACCGAGAGGGGAATCATCACGGAGGGCTCTACATCATCATGCCCGCCTCCGGATTGATGCGTGAGTAGTTCATCCTTGGACTATGGGTCCATAGCAGTAGCTTGATGGTTGTCTTCTCCTCTTGTGCTATCGTGTTTAGATCTTGTGAGCTGCCTAACATGATCAAGATCATCTATTTGTAATGCTACATGTTGTGTTTGGCGGGATCCGATGAATATAGAATATTATGTCAAGTTGATTATCAATCTATCATATATGTGTTGTTTATGTTCTTGCATGCTCTCTGGCCAAGTTGATACTTGTAACTCCAAGAGGGGGTATTTATGCTCGATAGTGGGTTCATGCCTCCATTGAATGTGGGACAGTGACAGAAAGTTCTAAGGTTGTGGATGTGTTGTTGCTACTAGGGATAAAACATCAATGCTTTGTCTAAGGATATTTGTGTTGATTACATTACGCACCGTATTTAATGCAATTGTCGTTGTTTGCAACTTAATGGAGGGTGCGGATGCTAACTGAAGGTGGACTATTTAGGCATAGATGCATGGATGGCGGTCTATGTTCTTTGTCGTAATGCCCTGATTAAATCTCATAGTAATCATCATGATATGTATTGAATCTTTATTTGTCAATTGCACACTGTAATTTGTTCACCTGACATGTTATTTATCTTATTGGAGAGACACCACTAGTGAGTTGGGACCCGGTCCATTCTTTTACATCTGAATACATCTACTGCAATCATTGTTCTCTTTTGTTCTTTGCAAACAAACATCATCTTCCACACAATACGTTTAATCCTTTGTTTTCGCAAGCCGGTGAGATTGACAACCTCTGTTACGTTGGGGCAAAGTATCTTGATTGTGTTGTGCGGGTTCCACGTTGGCGCCGGTTTCACTGGTGTTGCGCCACACTACACTCCTCCACCAACAACCTTCACGTGTTCCTTGACTCCCTCGGTTCGATAACCTTGGTTTCTTTCTGAGGGAAAACTTGTTGCTGTGCGCATCACACCTTCCTCTTGGGGTTCCCAACGGACGTGTGCATCACGCGCATCAGCCGGCCAGGAAGCAAAGAAAGGGAGTAATCCCACTTGACCTAGGTTCCCCATTATGGTAAGTTTTGGAGTTGGACTCCAAAGTGGTTTTGGGGCAACCCTAGGGGTTCCACCTATATAAAGAGGAGGAGAGGGAGGGGATGAACACATCAAGCCAGCCGCACCACCCAAGGGGCACCAAGGCCGGCGCCCAAGAGCCCCCCTCTCCCAAACCCTAGCTACCCCTCCTCCTATTTCTCCCGCATTGCTTATCCGAAGCGCTGCCGGAGATCTCCACTACCACCGTCACCATGCTGTCGTGTTGGCGGGATCCCAAGGAGGATCTACTACATCTGCTGCCCACTGGAACAGGGAAAAAGACGTCTTCATCGACACCGTACGTGTGACCGAGTGCGGAGGTGCTGCCCGATTGTGGCACCATCAAGATCTTCTACGCGCTTTTGAAAGCGGCAAGTGGTTGACTACATCCAGCACGGGATTTATCTCGTTAACGCTTAGCGATCTTCGAGGGTATGTTGATCTTCACCTCGTTGCTACCATCTACTAGATTAGATCTTGTCTTGTTATTCGTTCTTCCGGTAGGAATTTTTTTGTTTTCTATGCTACGAATCCCTACATTGAACACCTTTGGTTTTCTTGATTTTGGCATTCTTTCATAAGTGTTGAGATCTCCATTACGATTAGTTCAAGTGAGAGACCGTGAGCTTGTTATTCTTAGAGGGGTTACCTCCTAGTTGGCTTGGAGGTTGGTGCTCCGGTGACCTCTTCGTGGAAAATTTTGAAGAGGCCCAGGTTTCTCCTTCGTGCAGATTGCCATCATCGGAGTGGAGAAAAAGCTAGCCATAAGGGAAAGGCCTATGTCCTTCGTGATATTGGTTGGAGAAGAAGTTGAGCCTTCATGACGTTCGGGAGACCTTCGTGGTAGCCCGCATCTCTCCAACGTGACGTACCTCACCTTATGTGGGGGAACACGAGATTACATCTTCATCTCTGCGTGTCTCAGTTATCTCTATACTCGAGTTTACTTTCCTTGTGATAGCCATCTTGCTTAAAGTACTTATATCTTGCTGTCACTTGTGCTCTATATATCTTGTGCCTATCTTGCTTACCTAAGTTGTTGTTGTTGTTGCATCCTAGCATATTTAGGTTTTGTGCTTGTAAAATAAATGTTAGTTTAATTCCGCATTCTTATAACCCAAATCCATAATAGTTTTTAATACGCATATTCAACCCCCTTCTAGGTGACATCTCGTCTTTCCACGAGGCTACGACGCTCGTCACGACCTCACGCAAAAAAGGTCGATAGGGCTCTTGTAGAGCGTGCGACCCTTGAATCGAGCGATTCTGGAGACGACTAGGAGGTGTGCGGTGCGAGATGTTTTAACCTCCGTATTCGTTGAAAATCGATGCCCATAGGATTCAAGCTACCCTCGGACCATCGCAAATATTATGGATCTGAAGATCCAAAGACCCTGGTTGAAGGATCATCTGACGGTAGTTCGGTGTAGTGGAGGCACGAAGACCACTACCATGTAGTCCTTGCAGCTACACCTTAGGGGTTCCGCACGTGCTTGGCTCGAAAGCCTTCTTATGGGATCAATCCACGATTGGGACGAGCTAAAACACATCTTCATTCGCAACTTCTTGGCGACGTACAAACACCCATCATCCATCGAGGAGCCAAAGGCATAGCAGAGGATATCTCGGAGGAGGGCAATCGACGCCTTCAACAATGGGGTGCGTGGGAAAGAACTCAGGGAAGAACTGGGTCACAAAAATCGTAAATCCATTGCTCAGTTGATGAACCTCTCAAACCAATGGGATGATGGCTAAGATGTCGTGCACAACCTAGGACGCTCAGACGCTGACATGGGCGGAAGAAGGTTCGACCACAATGGCGACCACAGGAGGAAATACAAGATTCACAACTACAACAGAATCGACGACCCCGAGTTGGTCGCGGCGGGTTTTGCCAAAAGACGAGATGATCATAACCGAGCTAGTATTACTCGAAGAGTACGAGGAACCATAATTCCTAATGCTTTGATGAGGTCTCACGACCTTAATTGTTGCGTTGACCATGGCTTGTGGTAACACATGACAATATCAATAGAATTAGAAGAAATCCACCAGGAGGAGTCTCAACTAACAATGGGTTACTCGCATACTTACATATTATACGAAGAATTATTATCAGTTATTCTATTTTATTTCATTTTACACATTCACTACCAATGTGAATTAAATCTTTCAGCATCTATGGGAACTCCAAGCAACCTTTGTAGTATTTTATTTACTTTTAAGTATTGTTCAAGCTCCCACTAGAATAAACTCGCTACTCCCTCCATCTTAGTTTACTGGTCTTCCATGTATCCCTAGGTCGCCAAATTAACGTATATAATTTAAATTATATAATAAAAAATTATATCATTAGAAAATAGAACATCTAAACTTTCTAATGATAATTTTTATAACACATAACCAATGTTAACTTGATCAAATTTGCGACCTACGGGTACGCGCACGTCTAATAAACTGTGAGAGAGGGAGTGCTTAGAAACTGCCAATCGAGCAGGTTTACCATGAAAATGAAACAAAACGTCTTTGCTCAAAAACCTCAGAGGACCATGTACAAAAGCATGCATACGTCTGCTTAACGTTTCATGGCCAGCTACACGTGAGCGGTAGTTCCTTATTTTATGTGCTACGGGCGCTTAGTTTGTCGCCTGTTGTATTCTTTCTCTTCATTTCTCTTTCTTCAAGCTAAGAATTTGGTGACATGGACATGTTTATAGCTTCCTAAGTAAAACTTATTGTACTTTCAATGATTTTATTCTAATAATTCATTTTTCTCGCCAACTTGGATGGAATTCGACTTCCCAATGCTCAAGACTTCTATTCCCCATTAAAACCATACCACGCCTATCGCCATCCGCATATACTTTATCGAACGGCTCACATATTTGCCACCATTAAAACCAAGAAGCCTCGGGAACAGGCGCCCACCCATTATCCCCACTGACGCCCGGGCCCACCCACGACAATTCCCAAAGCCGTCTCGCCGTCGGCAGCCGAAACCGCACCGTCTCCCAACCACCCGCTAGATATAGCGCCCAGACTCACCCCCCTCACCAACCTCTTTCCATCTGCGCTCGTGCCTCCCTCAGCCGTCGTGTGCCAGTCGCTCGCTCGTTTGGACTCCTCCCCGTTGCGGCGTCGACCGCTCAGGCCCCCAGATCCGGTCCCCATGGCGAGGAACCCGGGCTGCGCCGTCTACATAGGTCAGATCCCAACCCGCTCCAGGTCCGAATCGCGCGGTACGGCTGGTCCGTCCATGCGGATTGGATTTCCCCCCATTTTTCCCGTGGTTCGGCTCGGGATTGAGGGGAAATTCGTGGTGATTTGATCTGTTTAATTTTCCTAAAGTTGTCTCCCTTGTTTACCGTTTGATTGATTGGTGGCCTGTGTTCCTACCCCGTCCCGGGAATTGGGATTTTTAGCGCCTTAGATGTTTTGATTCCTGAAGCAGGATTTTATCCTCCTTTTTCGAATTGGTTGGCGCAGATTCACTAATTGCCCTAGTTTAACTAGTAAGTTTGTTGCTCATGCTTGTACGGTCAGGTGATTGACTCATGTGCTGTTGCATTTCCCGGCTCCTAAATCCGTAAATAGGAATTGTTCGTTGCACTAGGTTTACTTGTATGCTAGCTGACTAGTTTACCTCAATCATGCTAATCTTTCAGCACGTAAATTTTCATCTACGGGAATCCCCCAAGCAACCTTTGTAGTATTTTCTTATATTTTATTTACTTTTAAGTATTGTTCAAGCTCCCACTAGAATAAACTCGCTACTCCCTCCATCTCAGTTTACTAATCTTCCCCGTATCCCTACGTCGCCAAATTAACCTATATAATTTAAATTATATAATAAAAAATTATATCATTAGAAAATAAAACATCTAACTTTCTAATGGTAATTTTTATAACATATAACCAATGTTAACTTGATCAAATTTGTGACCTCTAATAAACTGTGAGAGAGGGAGTACTTAGAAACTGCCAATCGAGCAGGTTTACCATGAAAATGAAACAAAACGTCTCTGCTCAAAAACCTCAGATGACAATGTACAAAAGCATGCATGCATGCGCGTGCTTAGTGTTTCATGGCTAGCTACAAGTGAGCGGTAGTTCGTTATTTTCTTTGCTACAGCTGGGCGCTTAGTTTGTCGCCCGTTGTATTCTTTCTCTTCATTTTTTCTTTCTTCCAGCTAAGAATTTGGTGACATGGATATGTTTATAGCCTTTGAGTAAAACTTATTGTACTTACTTTTATTCTACTCCAACTTCGATGGAGTTCGACTTCCCAATGCTCAAGACTTTTCCCCATAAAAACCCCACTATCACGCCTATCGCCATCCGCACATGCTTTATCGAACGGCTCACATATCTTCCACCATTAAATCCAAAGAAGCCTCGGGAACAGTTCCCCACCCATTATCCCCACTGACGCCCGGGCCCACCCACGACTATACCCAAATCCGTCTCGCCGTCGGCAGCCGAAACCGAACCGTCTCTCAACCACCCGCTAGATATAGCGGCCAGACCCGGCAGTCCGCCTCACCAACCTCTTTCCATCTGCGCTCGTGCAGCCGTCTTGTGGCAGTCGCTCGCTCGTTTGGACTCCTCCCGTTGCGGCGTCGACCCCTCCGCCCCCAGATCCGGTCCCCATGGCGAGGAACCCGGGCTGCGCCGTCTACATAGGTCAGATCCCAACCCGCTCCAGGTCCGAATCGCCCGCTCCAGGTCCGAATCGCGCGGTACGGCTGGTCCGTTCGTGCGGATTGGATTTCCCCCCATTTTTCCCGTGGTTCGGCTCGGGATTGAGGGGGAATTCGTGGTGATTTGCACTGTTTAGTCACCCCTCTCTTTCCCCTTCGATTGATTGGTGGTCTGTGTTCCTACCCCGTCCCGGGAATTGGGATTTTTATTGTCTTAGATGTTCTGAAGCTGGATTTTATCCTCCTTTTTCGAATTGGTTGGCGCAATTAGCCCTACTTTAACTAGTAGTATGTTAATTGCTCAAGCTTGCACAGTCAGCTCATTGCCGCATGTCCCGTTGCGTTTCCTAGCTCCTAAATCCGTAATAGGAACTGTTCGTTGCACTAGGTTTACATGTAGGCTAGCTTGTTAATTAACCTCAATCAAGCTAATTTCCTTCTGCAAAAAAGTTCCTCAGTGTTCTGTGATCTGTGCATTGCTTGCAATTGGAAAACTGCAGGTGTGCAAGTAGTGAAAAATCAACATAAGCATGTGTTCACAAAGCCCAAAACATTAGCAAATTGAAAGTGCTTAATATCAGAGTTGTGAGAGCCCCCTTTTTAGTATCTGCCAACTTTGTGCTGTCGAGAGTAATCCGCTTCAGATTCACTAACTATGTTAAATAAACATTCTCTCGGGTAATGGTATTCAGGGATTTTATCTACGTTCAAGTGCATGGAACAACATATTGATGATATTAAGCCTAGCTAAGCAAATTAATAGGGCTCGGCAGGTCAGGTGCTTAAGGGCTTACGGGGTTATAATGATGCTTTTGGTCCTCGCATAGTTTTGATCTTACGATTCCATGAAAGACGTTAGACGATTATTTGTTGCCTAGTAATGTACTCAGCTTATCAGTTGCATAATTCGATCTCTACCTTAAGTATGTGAAATTTGACAGGACCGATAATCAGCTGGAAGAAAAACCAGAGAGTTTTTTTCTAGTGCGTTAGAAACTTAGAATGCGTTTAATCCCTAGGACAGTTCTCATGGCCTCACAGAAACACTAGCGAATATGATACTCTTAGAGCCATTTTCTTGGGGTGAATGTCAGTACCAACCACCATTTTGTAATTTTACGTTTAATAATATGTGGAGTGAAATGGTTGTAGAAAATTGATGCTGCAACCGGTTTCAAAAACCACAAGCCTAGCTGCTTTGTGGACTTCTTTATCATTACCGATACGCTTCAAATCCATGCCCTTTCCATGGTTGACTGTTGCCGTGTGCTAATTCTGGTATTCTTTAATGTCTGTTCTCGTCTCACTTTGCCTCTTGCTTTTGCATGCCTAAATAGAACAAAGTAATCACATGTACTGTATTAATTCTTCAACTGTATCTTTCTTAAATAGGTAACTTGGATGAAAAGGTCTCGGAGAGGGTTTTGTATGATATTCTTATTCAGGTAGGTCGTGTAGTAGACTTGCACATACCTCGTGACAAGGAAACTAGTCGACCCAAAGGTTTTGCTTTTGCTGAGTACGAATCAGAGGAGATTGCCCAGTATGCTGTTAGGCTGTTTTCTGGCCTTGTTCGGCTTCACAATAGAACACTTAAATTTGCGGTGCGTTTCTATTTGCTCCCTAGTTATCTAATTTGTTTTAGTTTAGATTGAAGTATTTTCTTCTTATGGTGTCGGCAGTTACATTTTGTATGAGCAGTTCATTCTGGGGCCAACCCAATGTAGTTGACTACCTGAGCTTCTTGTCGACACTTAGATCTTTATTATTTTTTATGAAGCAGCAGCGAAAGACTGAACCCTGAAATTATGCCCTTCTTTGACAGATCTCTGGGCAGGACAAGCCCTCTTCAAATGGCAATGTTCCTGTAACACCTAAAATGAACCCTATACCACTACCAAATCCACATCAACCAATGAGATCTAGTGATACTCCTGTGTCACAGAATAGAGTGGTGAACGGTAGGATTGCAGGCTATGGTGTTTCTCCAAATCAGGCTTATGATTTCCACTCTCAAGGTGAGGAATTATTTATTTGTCCTGTTGAAATATGAGACATTTAATGTGAATTTGTATGGAATCTTACAGTTATTTTTTTCTCCAGCATCAAGTGGGGTAGCAGGTAGAGGATTAAGTGATGGTACATATGAGTATAGTAGACGTGTATTTGGTTCTGTACTCAGTGATGTTAGCCGTCGAGCTGACAGGCAACCAGTTCCATACCCGTCCTACTAGCACACTGAGCTCCAGTGAATGTAACAACGGCCAGTGAAGCCATTGTTGTCTCAGCCCTTCCGTTATGTCATCTGGGTACTTGCCATTACATGCATGTAAATATGGCTTATGTTAGTGCATGTGAGTGGTTTTCTGGTAGCTCCTTTGTTTTCTACATTGTAGCCATGCCTGTCCCTGATGGTTAGGTTCCATGTGTTGTTGTCCGATAGGATCTTGCCTCCACTAATGTCGCTGTAGTACTTACCCTAGTTACAGGGGTTGGGTGGCAATATCCTTAGTTCAAAATGTTCAAGCCATTATGTTATTTGTGTTTCTCATGTCATTTGGATCTGTATTGTGTTGGGACATAAATATGGGTAGAGAAACCCAGGAAATCTGCCCTGTATCGTTAAACCTATTTATAATGATGTATGGTTGATATGACTTGTTTGCTTGAGCAGTATTTGTATAGAAGCCACATTATCGCTTTTGATTACTTGCTGCTCAGGTGCAACTGCTGTGATTTCTTGGTATGGCTTACAGTTCTTGTTAGGTGTACCAAGGAAAGTTGTTGCTGCTGTTTTTTTTTCTTAACTGGTAATATTTGTATTCTCCATTGGTGGTTGCATCTGCTGAGTTACATATCTGTTGGTGGCCCTTTTATATTTGGAATTCCAAGATGGACTAGTTGCTGCCTGTTATGGCATCATGCTCACCAGGATGACTTGTTGCTTGTGACTGCTTGAAAAATCAGAAACATCCACACTAATCATTCGGAATGACAAGAATTGTACATAGGAATTTGATAGTCTTGAATCACCCTTACTGAAGATGTTAACTGGTTCCTGCTATCTTGGACTTGGGTAGATTGCGTATGGAGGAATCCTATGCATGTAGAATTTATCAGGGTGTGAATCTGTCTGAGGTCCCTGATTTTGAAAGGCAGATGATTTAAACCATTGTGGCATTTTCAAGCAGTAGGTTTAGTCTGGGGCCATGTCATTGCTGTTGGGAGAACTTTACCATTATTTAGATTAGTAGGTCTAGAGCTGGTTAGTGGTTACTGGTTCCAAACGATGCCTACCTAGTGCCTTTTTTTTTCTTTTCTTTCGAGAGTACGCCAAAGACGTACCATATCTTTATAGAAGGCAGAGGTTTGAATACAAGAACGTCACCACTCGCTACAAGCAACGAGGGTAACCCCACACAACACCGGCTACAGACCAAACAACCACAACACAGAGCACCTGTCCTACCTGGTGCCTTGAGGTCAGGAGATCAAGGTACGGGAAATTGCAGTATGCATCAACCTAATAGTTGTGTTTGATATGATTGATACTACATCCCCCTGTTACCCTGATAAATTGCAGTATGCAGTGTCTAGCCTTCCAGGTACCTGCAGACCTCGCTGGTGATTGTTTCAACCCACCAGGTGGTGACGAATTTGTTGTTTGTAATGAGTTGAACTGGTTTTTCCTCCTTTGTGAGCTCTTTTTCTGTACCCTTCATATACACTGAATTCGTGGAGCTTCAAGCGTCATTCTTGATGTGTCTGCAAAACGTACAAGGGGCGTTGCTACGGTGGCCATTGCTGCTTGCTGGTGCTCCGTTCAGCTCTGGTGAGGTGGTGATGCACCTGCTCTTGGAAGTGAGGTGGAACTCCCTTGAGGCTCTGTTTGGGCCGGTGTAACTGGATTCCACTTTTCAATGGATTCCGAACTGCTGCTTGTAAGCCTCTTACATTTTCTAGGGGAAGAGTTATTTACAAGAATTCTTTTCTGTTTTCCTTCTGTTTTGGCTGGAATCCCATGGACCATGGAAAGATCATCTATAATCGTCAATCATAAGGCAAGCGGGAACTATTCTTGGCATATCATAGGCTGTTTGTGGCGTCATCAAGCACACATAATTTTCTCGCCATATCAAAACAGAGCAGTACACCGTTAACCAACTGCTAGAAGAGTAGCAGGCACAACAACGCTGTGCTGTAGTGATCTTTCCTTCGGGGTATGAACCATCGCCATGGCTGTTATTGTGAGCTCGATCACACTGCCAGCATGCGCTCCTCACACAAAGGGCCTTGCCAACTGAACCGTTTCGCCTGCAGTGCTGGATCTGGGATAGATAGCCGGCGTTTTTGGCGTCGACTCCGAGAGACCGCCGCATCTCCCTCCCCCGCTTCTTCACTCCTGGAGCGGCAGCAACCGCTCCCAATCAGAGCGGGCCTGCCAATCGATGATGGTTCGTGTTGTGCAGCCAATGCAGCATGCAGAACCAGTGTAGTCATACATTATTAGTACTCTTCTTGCGGTGAAGCAGAAATGCACTGCTCATGCGTGTGTGTTTCTCTCTGAATTTTTCAGGCGCTGACACAGCCGCAGTCGGAGAAGAAGGCTGCGCGGGCGAGGCCGATGTCGGGGAAGGCGGTTCTCGTGCTCTGCGCCGCCAGCTTCTTCGTGGGGCTGCTCCTCAGCGGACGGATGACGATCCTGACGTCGCCGCCATCGGCCACCCGCGGCGCCTCGTCTTCCTCCGGCCACGGCTCCAGGATCGCTTTGTTCTCCGACGACGATTGCGAGCACAGACGTGTAAGTGCTACTACTGGCTGGATTGCAGCAATACCCGCCGAGGGAATTGTTAAGCCTGACTGCCTGTAATGTAACTACTAGCTTGTTGATCATTTGTTTCTCCGTGTCTTTCAGAAGCTAGAAGAAGGGAGCAACCCGAACGATGTGATGAAAGAGGTGTCGAGAACGCACCAAGCTATCCGGTAAGCAATTCTTTTGTACCGATACGATACTCAGGTACCAATACTGTACTGACCATGGATTACCTCTCGGGTTGTTTACGCATATGTTATATGTAGGTCGCTGGACAAGTCGGTGTCGTCGCTGGAGATGGAGCTGGCGGTGGAGCGCGCCAAGCGGAACGGCGGGCTGGGCGCGTCGGTGCCGTCAAAGGGCCTCCCCAAGGCGTTCGTCGTGGTCGGCATCAACACGGCCTTCAGCAGCAAGAAGCGGCGCGACTCGCTCCGCGACACCTGGGTGCCCCGAGGCGAGAAGCTCCGGCGGCTGGAGAAGGAGAAGGGGATCGTGGTGCGGTTCGTGATCGGGCACAGCGCGACGCCCGGCGGCGCGCTGGACCGGGCCATCGACGTGGAGGAGGCGGAGACGCGGGATTTCATGCGGCTGGACCACGTGGAGGGGTACCACGAGCTGTCGTCCAAGACCAGGATCTACTTCGCCGCCGCCGTCGCCACCTGGGACGCCGCCTTCTACGTCAAGGTTGACGACGACGTCCACGTCAACCTCGGCATGCTCACCAACAGGCTCGCCCGGTACAGGACGACGCCGAGGGTCTACGTCGGGTGCATGAAGTCCGGCCCCGTGCTGTCGCAGAAGTAAGTGAGCGCAAGAAATTACTCGATCTGCGTTTTGCCAATGTCATTTTGTTGATGCATCTGTCGCCGGCCGTGTGCAGGGGCGTGAAGTACCACGAGCCGGAGTCGTGGAAGTTCGGGGACGAGGGGAACAAGTACTTCCGCCACGCCACGGGGCAGATCTACGCCATCTCCAGGGACCTCGCCTCCTACATCTCCATTAACCAGTAAGCATCTGCAATGTTCCCTCTGTAAGCTAACGCTTGGCTGATCTCTGTGAGGAAACCGCAGGCCGATACTGCACCGGTTCGCAAACGAGGATGTGTCGCTGGGCGCGTGGCTCATCGGGCTCGAGGTGGAGCACGTCGACGACCGGAGCCTCTGCTGCGCCACGCCGCCAGACTGCGAGTGGAAGAAGCAGGCCGGGAACGTGTGCGCGGCGTCCTTCGACTGGTCCTGCAGCGGCATCTGCAAGTCCGTCGACAGGATGAGGGCCATCCACAGCGCCTGCGGCGAGGGCGACGGAGCCGTCTGGAACTTCGCCGCCGCCGCCTGACCAGAATACGGCAGTCACGTACGTGTAGACCAGCCATAGATGCTGCAGGGTCGGCAGCATGTGCTTTTGGCGATCAAGCTAGTTCATGCTTTTTTGTGGCGCTTTGGAAGTTGCGACCTTTAAGGTTTTGTACGCTCCCACCAACAATGGCGCCTAATGGTTTGTGTTGTCCTCGTTAGGATAAGTGTCAGAGTTTGACAACATAGTTCTAATCCATGAGCGAACTATGATGAAAAAATCGACAGTTGATTTTCAGTGGCGCTTTACTTCTCTTATGACTGCATCCTTAGGAATTCGTTAAGGACCTCAATAATCAATATCGATTGTCTTAATCCAAGTTATTAAATTGAATGAATTGAGTTGCACATTCCTAAAAGTGCAACCTGTGTAGAGAAAAAGTGAATCTGCAGTGAAAAAAAGTAAAGAATCATCCGGTTTTACAAATATAAATCAATTTTACAAGCAAACGAGTCAAATGAAAATAACAAAAAGAATATTGAAATTGCAAATTTTAGAAATGTAAGACTGGTGATAGATTAAATGCGTAACTGCAAAGCATATTAAATTATTTACCGGTTTCACACAATATTAGGTGTGCAAAAACTATTTCACAACGAGTAAGTTGAAGCAAAACCTAGCCTTAAATTGTGAGATCAAAGATCTCATATTTCTCATGCAATGCGTTGATATGCCCTAAATATATATGTGTTTTAGTCCGGCAATATTTGTTATGGGCAGTTTGTGGCCACGATCTGGTCATACAGGTTCGGTCGCAGAAACAAACACTAAGAGCATCTCCAGTCGCGTCCCCCAAAGCGTCCCCCAAAGGGATTTAGCGCCGGAAAAACGTTCTCGCGCGCCCCAAAGGCCTTTTTGTCCGGCGCGGCCTGATAGGCGCCCGAGCCCGTCCCCGTCCCACAGGGGACGCACCGGGCACGCCGGACACAAGAAATGAGAGGCGAGGAGCGCGGGGCCGACCCGTCGGCGGCTCGGACGCTCAACCGCCACATACGTAGCGACGGTGCGGTTGACGGAAGCGGAACGTCGCATTGCAACGCGTCGATGACGCGCCAACCCCGCCGGAATGGAGCGCCGACTCCTCGGAAGAGCAACCGCTGCTCTCTTCGACTTCTGCGCCGCCGTTCATCCGCGCTCAATAAGACCCGTACGTACGCCGTCATTCATCCAAGCCTCCATCCGACACCTCCACGACGATGAGCTACATCTCCCGGCTCCCGTCCGACACCTCCCGAGGAAAGCCGCGGCTGGCGCCATTGGTGGGACAAAGCCGCGCGAGCGGCGGCGACGATTCCCCGCCGCTGACACGAGGAGGAATGGCTGGGCTGGGAGGAGGAGGAAGAAGAGGAGCGGGGGCGGCGGTGGCCCGTGCCAAGGCGAAGGCGGCCAAGGCGAAGGCTGCCAAGGCCAAGGCCAAGGCCAAGGCCAAGGCGCGTGGCGACGGCAGCGACGCGTCCGCGGCGACACCGCCTCTTCGGAAGAGGTGACGAGGAAGCGCCACCGCGATGACGGCGACGAGGAGGGGCCATCAGCGAAGAAGAAGAAGTGGATAGTTTATATGTATTTAATTATATTTTTTGAAGTTTTATATATAATTGTTTATGTTCAACCGATTTGAATATTATTAAATAGTTTTTTCTAGCCAAAATTATATTTTTAATGTTTAGGGCGGCGTTTGGGGCGGCGGGAGCGACGTCCCCAAACGCGGCACGAACAAACACGTCCCCAAACGCTCAATCCGGCGCGGTTGGGGGGACCGGGACGCGGCTGGAGATGCTCTAAGAGCATCAAACGCCCCCAAACCACAATCGAGCGTTTGGGGACGCGTTTTGTTCATGCCGCGTTTGGGGACGTCACTCCCGCCGCGTCCCCCAAATGAATATTGGTGCACGAAAATAAAGGTTTTTATTAAATATTGATTATATATTACAAAATTTGAATGAAAACGGCTAGATTTCATCTAAACCTAGACTACGACGCCCGGCGGTGCGTTCGGCGCCTGCCCCGTCGTCGCCTACGCCGCAGCTCCTGTGCGCGCCTCCTCTCCTTGCGTTCGGCGGTGGCCTCGGCCCCGCTCCCGCCGCGCGTCCTCCTCGCCCTCGCTGCGCCGCCTGAGGGAGAGCTCGACGGCGCGACGAATCTGCGCCTCTTCGCGGGCACGGCGTCGTCCTGGAGCTTCTTCTCCGACTCGAAGGACTCGACGAGCGCGCGTTGCGGGCTCGTCCGGGTGCGGCCCGTCGTCGTCGGACCACTCGAACTCGTCGTCGTCGTCGTCCTCCACCTCGGTCTCCTCCGCCTCGGCCTCCTCCTCCTCCATTGGCGCCTCCTCCTCCACATCTGGCGCCTCCATCATCGCCACCCAACTGGTCCGCCCGCCTCCCACATATCCATGGCGCCCTCCCCTGGACGCTCCTCGCCGCCGGCTGGCGCTCGATCGACTCTCGCCCGGCGCTCGATCGTCTCCCGCCGTTCACGGGCGCATCCTGCTCACGGCTGGCGCCGGCGCTCGTCGGCCGCGACTCCATCTCTCCCGTCCGGCGCCGTCGCGCCTCTTCTCCCGTCGAGGCGTCGAACGCCGCGGTGTCGCACCTGCTCGTGCCCGCGCTGCCCGCGGCCTCTCAGCGGGCGGCGTAGAACGCCGCTAGATCCGCCACGTGTGCCACCTCACGCCGCGGCGGGCCTCTCCTCGAGTACCTCCCGCCGCTGCTGACGAGAGCCAGGCCAAAGCGGCGTCCCTCGCCGCCGCCGCTCATCCCGGGCCGCGGGGTCGGTGTCGACCTGCGATTCGGGACTGGAAGTGGAGAGACGGTGGAGGAAGTGGCCAACGCCGGGGCGGTTCGCCATTGCCATGGTGGTGGAGGAGACGGCGGTGGAGCGAGGCTGTGTTTGTTGCCGGCGGGTGTGGTGGCTACCATTGAGCCGGAGACCTTTATAGACGCGGCGTCGGGAAGAAAGCGGGAACAGGCGAGAAGAACGCGCGGGAACGGGCGGTGGCGTGCGAACGCCGGCGACGCGTGGAGGCTGCGTAGCACCGACGGGACGTCTCGCCTGCCCCTCCGTCGCCATTAAGGCAAAGATACCGCCGTATGTCCCTGCGCGCGAATAACTTCCGTCGCGAGGTAGGCGACGGTTAGGTTAAAATTAATTGTGCCGCTGACGGGTGAAAGAACATTTCATGATCTCTGATGTTTAGTGTGTTTGTTAACAACACCGGTGACAATTTAACTGTGTGCCAAGTGGATTACAGATATAGAAAAGATACTACGGGTAAATCTCGACCCACTCAAAAAGGAAGAAAAGAAGAACAAGCTGAAGCCTGTCCCTGGCCGGCACTGCCGGTGATAGAGGGCCGGCACTGCCGGTGGTTCCAGGCCGGCACTGCCGGTGAGTGCACCCCGGCACTGCCGGCGTTCTGGCCCGGCACTACCAGCCTGACTGTCGACCTGCTGATTCAGAAAAGTGGCCGGCACTACCGGCGATTCTCCTCCAACGGGCAGAAAAGTTGGTGGGGTATAAATACCCCCTTCACCTACCTTGGAATGCTGCTCAAACCCTAAGATCTTCATCCACCATTGTTGAGCCACCAAGAACACCAAAATAGCCAGATCTCCTCCCTCAACCACCCAAATAACTTGTGCTTTGGAGAATCGAAGGAGAAGACCCCGATCTACATCCTCACCGAAGCGTTTTTCATTTCCCCCTCATATGCTTGAGGGCCCTCTTGCTAGTGTTCCTCTTTGGATCCCTAGTTGTTTGTTGTTGATGTATTGTTGTTGATTGTTGTGTTGTTACAGATTTGGGAGCCTCCAATTTGGTTGTGGATGTGTGCCCCAAGAACCTTGTAAAGGCCCGGTTTCCGCCTCGAGGAAATCCCTTAGTGGAAGTGGGCTAGGCCTTCGTGGCGTTGCTCACGGAGACCTGAGTGAAGTCTTCGTGACTGTGGCTTTCGTAGCGACCACACTCCTCCAAACGTAGACGTACCTTCTTGCAAAGGAAGGGAACTACGGGAATCAACTCCGTGTCTCCGTGTGCTCCACTCTCGGTTACCTATATCCTTTATCTCCTCTATATTGCGTAGCCATATCCTGCTTAGTCGTTGACCTTGTCATATAGGTAAATTCACATAGTTGCATATCTAGAGAATTTACCTTTGTGTCAAGCCTAAATTGAAAAAGAACTAAAAATTGGTTAGCACCTATTCACCCCCTCTAGGTGCGGCATACGATCCTTTCAACGGGTCGGCCCCGCCACTCCCCGCCTCGCTTTTCGTTGTGTCCGGCGTGCCCGGCGTCCTGTGGGACGGGACGGCGCGGCACATATCGGGCGCGCCGGACAAAAATGGGCTTTGGGGGACGCGGCTGAAACGTTTTTTTTGGTCCGGCGCACCCCAAATTGCTTTGGGGACGCTTTGTGGGACGCGGCTAGAGATGCTCTAAAGCTCCGCTCTTGTTTTTTTTTTGGAATCGATACGTATGCATGCATGCGCTAGGGTTTATGATGGTGTGAGAAAAAGTAGATGGATGTACCAATCGGGGGTAGAGTTACAAATAGAAATGCTACACCTCCAGGATTCCTGTTACGGGTTTGCATTACAGGATGATGTGTGTTTCATGTTGGTGCAAATCAGTTATCCTCCCATGATTTCAGGGACGTGATAACCGTAAGTAGAATCCGATAGGACTAGCCACAATGAGAGTATCATAAGTAGTATCATACATGCCATGTTTACAAAAATCTGATGTGATGCACCAATTAATGAGGTGAGTGATGGGAGTGATATCATAATATGATACCGTATCATAGTACGTACACCTAGAAAATTTAATGACAAACATATCATGTACACAAATTTGTATTGAGATTCTACAAAACATTAAATATAATGATACTATGATACTATGCATTGTGAGGGTAGTATCATAAACTAGTATCATGTGCATGATACCAGTGTATGATACTTCCCATTGTGACTAGTCTAAGGAGCATCCCGTAGATGTAGTGTTATTGGGTTACAAATCCCACGTCTACATAGGATGGAGATCAGTTAGGTATCCCGAGTTTGACCTAGCTAGCATTGACACAATGTTTTAGAACCATATTTTACGCTACTTAGACGAAGCCAACATTCTACAGATCATCTTGGCGCTACTTAGGCATTCCTATTCACTTTCGGAGGCTAACTATTGCTGAATTGAATCATGTCGGCGAAAGGTTGCAGAAGCGCTTTAGTAGCTGGAAAGGAAAATTACGGTCTTTGGGTGGAAGATTGGTAGTCATTAACTCGGTATTAACGGAATATGATGTTGTATATGATTTCATTATCCCAGTTATCCAAAGGAGTCTTGCATTGGTTGGACTATTTCCGATCAACATTCTTTTGGTAATAAGATAGTGAGAGGAATAAATATCGACTTAAGAAATGGAGTGTTATGTGTCGCCCAAAAGATCAAGGAGGGATGGGGGTTCATGATGTTGAGGTGATGAACAAAGCTCTTGGGCTTTGGCAAATAATACTGAGGAAAAAATATGTTGGTTCATGTGCGATCTCTCATTTTTGTGAAAACCTAGGGATTCACACTTCTGGACTGGCTTTATGGCAACAAAAAAAATCTTTTTTCCATTTTGTTCTTTCTCCACTGAAGATGGATCTAAGATTAGGTTTTGGAAGGACAAATAGTTAGGTAATGCCAATCTCTGGGAATAATATCCAGCGTTGTTGTCACAAAGTGGGACACCTTAGTTAAGGTGATGGAATCTACCCCACCTAGTGTGAGGTTCAGAAAAGATCTGGTTATGCCCGTCTTAGCTTGGAACGCATTGCTACATCGTTTAGCGTGAGTACAATTGTCACACGGGGCAGATGAGTTCCGTCGGAACCTTACGGACAATGGTGAATTCAGCGTCAGTTTGATGTATAGAGCGTTTATTCAACCTTTAGAGCCGGTAGTTAATATTAAAAAATTCTGGAAGATGAAGATACCAATGAAAACTAAGGTCTTCGCTTGGTATCTTTGTCGTAGAGTGATTCTAACAAAAATAACCTTGCAAATCGGAATTGGCAGGGAAGTAGAATGTGTGTCTTTTGTCATCATGATAAGACAATAAACACTTATTCTTCCAATGCCACCTTGCAAGATCTATATGATCGATCATCCAAATAGGTTCTACCTTATACCCACCATGTAACCTTGCCAATATTTTTGCTAATTGTCTTAATTGGGTGGATCATAGGTTTAAAGTACTTATTCGGGTGGGAGCGCTCGCCGTTATTTGGTCACTATGGCTATGTAGAAATGATAAAGTTTTTCATGAGAAAATTCTTCTCTTACGTAGGTTATCTACCGGTGGAGTACTTTTCTTCGTACATGGTCATATCATCATCGTATGGAGAATGACGACCTCTTTAAGGAGATGTCTACACGGTTGGAGGATACGACGAGAGACTTTATTATCCAACATGGGTGGTAGCATAATCTCAGGATTGGTCCTTCATCATCTTAGGAGTTGATGCAACATCATCATGTTTTATGTATGGTACCATTAATTTTTTGGATTTGTAATGTGCATGGTGTGTGATTGGGTGATCCTAGTTATGCAGAAGCCGAGTGTAATGCTTAAGACTTTTAATAAGAAAGCGCCATTTATCGAAAATGGATCATCTTGGAATGATGGCATTAGGTTATTAAAGGTAAGAGAACACGCTTACCTCTCTATCAGAGCATCTTGCAACACATGTTATTTCTTTCAATTAACATCTACCGGATAATTAGGAGGAATGGCAAGCAAACCGCTAGTGGCTGATGGCTAGTCCCAGATCACCGGATGTGTTGGTGCCGCAGGCTCTAGGCTGATGGCTAGTCCCAGATCACCGGATGTGTTGGTGCCGCAGGCTCTAGCGGTTTGCTTGCCATTCCTCCTAATTATCCCATCACAAATAAATTCAACACTTTTTTCTGCCTCCCAAAACATTTGGTGGCACTTTTTTGTTCTTGCAAGTGCTGCTACCAACAAATAGCCAGTGGTGATGCCAACACATTCAAAGTGAAATAGGCGACTGGTGCGATAGCTCTGGCCAAGCGAAGAAAGTCCCGATGATTATAAACGACATGGAGGGTAAGTCTAAGGATCAACGGAATTTGGTTGTCTCCAATATCTCATGATGAACAGATTCGAGTAAGATAGGTGAATGGTGTAACTTCAAGCACATCAGGATCAGGTGGTTCACATGGTATATATACAATCTCAACCAGTGGCTATAATTTGGCATGCCATTTCCATGTTAGAACGCTTTGAGTGTGAGTTTAGGAGTGAATTGGTCACTTTATTAGGATGTACTGGTACATTCACATGTATTTGTTGTGTTTATGACCTTCCCGTGATCCTCTTTCATTTTCTTAATATATACATGCAGTTCTCCTGCATGGTTCTATTTTTTTTTGTTATGTTTAAATAGTGTTTTGCTCGTTGTCACGCCCACCATATGTCTTGCGAAAAGAAACATGAAATGGATCGTGTGGACCAGCAACAGCCCAATCAAGCACCTTGCAAACTTATATATGTGAGGATATGTATCCCAGGTGGGACCAACAAGGTAAACACTCGGTCGCTCGGTACCGTGCTCGGTACCGTGGAGGACCGAAAGGCTCACAGATTCTTTGGGATTCTCATGTACCCGACACAGATCCGATCTATTATCTTGTTAGGATTTTGCACCACACCTTGAAGACCCTTCGGCACCTTGTAACTCTCCCACCTTCTGTATAAGGGCGAATGGGAGTCGCCGAATGGCTAAGCACACATTCACTCACATCACATCAACCTACCATCATCTTCTACCTTTTATCCACCACAGGCGAGATCCAGGCATACCTCAAGATCGTCCGAGCTTACGACAAAGAATCAAACCACAACACACACAAGAAGAAGGTTTTTACCATATATTGTACGTCCGGTGCTTGAACCTGTATAAATCTTTGTCTACAATGTGCTACCATTCCTACCATTGTAAAATATGTAGATAGTTGGCGCGCCAGATTAGGGTTGCGCATTTCGGATCTCGGATGAAGACGACATTGATCCATGTAAAGGCCACACAACCTTCGCCCTCGACACATCATGTAGCATGATTGTCACAATGAACCTCCTCGGCGCCCTGCCAATTCACCTTAAGGGGGGGGGGCGAACAACCGAGCTTCTTGCCACCCAACATGCATGGGACCAGATCTCGTCATCAACCTCGATCGGGTCGTGATGAGGATATCCCATCTATTGATACACCCGCTGTACCTACTGCCACACAAATACAAGGACCAATCACTTGAGCTCGTGCCAAACAACTTAACTATCAGATACTTTCGTTTCTTGAAACTATTCCTCACGTACATGAGAATATGATGCTGCCTAAATCAGATGTGTTTGTTACTCTTAGGAATGATGGACCTAGCATGGATGAGAGGGACAAGCATTGGAGCATGATCACACATGGAGGAGATGGCGGCAAACATGTGAGGATTGAAGATGACGCAGTGGAGATTTCAGAACTTTGAAGCCACCATAATTGGAGATGAAGACATGGACGAAATATAGAGTTTTCCACTTTATAATTTCGTCCATATGAGTACATGGTGCTGCGACACATTAGTTTTGGGCCAGGCCCATGTAATTTTCGCAGGAATTAAGTCAGCCACTTTTTAGAGTCCGTATTGAAGGGGAAAGGCCTTCTAGGGTTTGGTCCGGCCACCATATGCATGGCTGGCCGAAACCCCACATTTTCCTCCTTTAAATACCCACATAGTCGTCACGTTTGGACTCAGATTTTGACTAGATTAAAAGTTAGCCATTGCTGCAACTCTCGTGTACTTCTTTTGAGGCCAACGCCCAGAACAAGACCGACTATTCGGAATCCCACCTTATTCAATAAAGCTTTCATCTATATCGCAATATTTTGATTGCATCATTAGTTCTTACTTGTTCTCAATTTCGGGTAGGAATTAAGACCCTCTGGTCAGGCTGATCGTGCATCCGCAAGATTAGTAACTCCCAGAGATTGTCCTAGCGATTGCATTGGCGCACGAGCTTTGCACGTGTAGTCGGATCGTCAAGCACGAACTCCACCAAAAGATCGACGTTATCATACTCGCAAAGATCGGACACCTTTGCTGTTGGAGATATGCCCGAGAGGCAATAATAAATTGGTTATTGTTATATCTTAGTGTTCATGATAAATGTTTACACCCCATGCTATAATTGTATTAACCGGAAACATTAATACATGTGTGTTGTGTAAACAACCATAGTCCCTAGTAAGCCTCTCATTTAACTAGCTTGTTGATTAATAGATGATCATGGTTTCCTGATCTTGAACATTGGATGTTATTAATAACAAGATCATATCATTAGGTGAATGATGTGATGGACACACACCCATAGTAAGCATAGCATAAAGATCAAGTCATTAAGTTCAACTTGTTATAAGCTTTCAGATACATAGTAACCTAGTCCTTCGACCATGCGATCATGTAAATCACTTATACCGGAAGGGTACTTTGATTACATCAAACGCCACTGCGTAAATGGTTGGTTATAAAGATGGGATTAAGTATTCGGAAAGTATGAGTTGAGGCATATGGATCAAGAGTGGGATTTGTCCATCCCGATGACGGATAGATATACTCTAGGCCCTCTCGGTGGAATGTCGTCTGATTAGCTTGCAAGCATGTGACTGGGTCACAAGAGATGACATACCACGGTACGAGTAAAGAGTACTTATCGGTAACGAGGTTGAACTAGGTATGGAGATACCGACGATCAAACTTCGGATAAGTAAAATCTCGCGAGACAAAGGGAATTGTTATTTTATGTAAATGGTTCTTTCGATCACGAAGTCATCGTTGAATATGTGGGAGCTGTTATGGATCTCCAGGTCCCGCTATTAATTATTGATCGGAGAAGAATCTCGATCATGTCTGCATAGTTCTCGAACCGTAGGGTGACACACTTAAGGTTTGATGTCGTTTTAAGTAGATATGGAATATGGAATGGAGCTCGAATATTGTTTGGAGTCTCGGATGGGATCCAAGATATCACGAGGAGGTTCGGAATGGTCCAGAGAATAAGATTCATATATGGGAAGTCATTTTCCGGGGTTCGGAAAAAGTCCGGTGTTTTGGAGAGGGTTTTGGAAGGACCGGAATAGTGGAATATTATGGAAGGTTGGAAGTGTCGGGACGACCGGGCTTTCTAAGGAAGTACGGAGGGTTCCATAATATGTGCAACCACGTTACCTTAAGGAAAAGGAGTATTTCCTTAATGCAATTTCGGAATTGGCAAAAGAGGCCGAGTAGGTTTTTGGAACCGGAAACCTGTCGGAACTCAGTCAAACTTGGGGGCAGGTTTATGGACGACCCAAGGGGCTTGGCCACCTATTTAGAGGGACCAAGGGCACCCCAAGGGCAACACAAGTCGCAGCCCTTGCCCCCTCTCCCCAAACCCTAGCCGCCCTTCCTCCTCTCCCTCTTGCAGTGCGGTGAAGCCTGGGAGACCTCCACCACCACCGTCACCACGTCGTCTTGGCGGGATTCCGAGGAGGATCTACTACATCCGCTGCCCGATGGAACGGGGAGAAGGACATCGTCATCAACACCGTATGTGTGACCGAGTACGGAGGTGTTTCCCGACTGTGGCACCGTCAAGATCTTCTACGCGCTTTTGAAAGCGGCAAGTGATCGACTACATCAACAACGAGATCTAATCTCGTAGGCTTTGGAATCTTCGAGGGTTAGTCTCATGATCTTCTCGTTGATACCATCTTCTAGATTGGATCTTGGCTTGTTATTCGTTCTTGCGGTAGGAATTTTTTTCTTTTCTATGCTACGAATCCCATTAGTGGTATCAGAGCCAGGTTTATGCATAGATTGGTTGCACGAGTAGAACACAATCGTTTTGTGGGCGTTGATGCTTTTGTTGTCTCTTGTTATGTGTACTTTGCATCTTGCGGGATGGTGGGATGAAGCGGCCCGGGCTAACTTTACATGACCGCGTCTCATGAGACTTGCTCCACGCTTGACATGCAACTTGTATTGCATAAGTGGCTTTGCGGGTGTCTGTCTCTCTCACCATAGTTAAGATTCAATTTACTCTTTCAGACAACATTAGTATCACCGTTGTGGTTCATGTTCATAGGTAGATTGGATCTTACTCGAAAACCCTAAACCACGTAAAATATGCAAACCAAATTAGAGGCGTCTAACTTGTTTTTGCAGGGTTTGGTGATGTGATATGGCCATGATGTGATGATGATTATATTTGATGTATGAGATGTTCATTATTGTATTATGCAAACCGGCAGGAGCCTAATGGTTGTCTTTAATTTTGTTAAGACCTGCGTGTCTATTCATCATGTAATAGCTTTATTTCAAGTAGTTGTTATAATAGCTATAAGTGATGGACAACCATGAAGCGGCGCCATGGACCTTGGTGCAATGCTGATGATGATGGAGATCATGCTCGTATGCTTTTGAAATGGAGATCAAAAGCACAAGAAGAAAGGCCATATCATATCACATATTATGAATTGCATGTGATGTTAATCCTTTATGTATTTTATCTTGCTTAGATCGCGACGGTAGCATTATAAGATGATCCCTCACATTAATATCAAGATAATAAAGTGTTCTCCCTCGTATGCACCATTGCTAAGTTCGTCGTTTTGAAGCATCTCGTGATGATCGGATGTGATAGATTCTACGTTCACATACAACGGGTGTAAGCCATGTTGCACACGCGGAAATACTTGGGTTTGCTTGACAAGCCTAGCATGTACAGACATGGCCTCGGAACACAGGAAACCGAAAGGATGAACACGAGTCATATGGATGATATGATCAACATGTTGATGTTCACCATTGAAGCTACATCATCACACGTGATGATCGGTTTTGGTGTAGTGGATATGGATCGTGTGCCACTAAACAACTATGAGGGATGTTGTATTAAGTGGGAGTTCATTAGTAATTAGATAAAACATGAACTAATTATCATGAACATAGTCGAATAGTATTTTGAATTAAATTTGTAGAATTGGCATCCGTTTTCTACCATGCGCTAGTCTTGTAATTGAGATAGAAATAATGTTAAGTCTGACAAGTAACTTTACGGACTGGTACTGTATTGTTAAAGAATCAAGAAATGATTAAGTCCTATTGCAAACTTTTAGTAAACCTCACATTGCTGATTCAAAGAACAATGTTTTCAATTAGTACCTAAAATCATCTTGTCTCCGTGAAACTTGAAGTTCAAATCCGTTTTAAAAGTAAGGAGCTGGAAATTTTGTTTTCAGAAATAAGCGAGGTATGAGATATATGTGATATCTAAGACCTTATTGCAAGATGATAGAATATAATCTAGTGAGACTACATAAACTCATAATTTTTATGTGAATGTACGAAGGTTGAAGACGCTAGGCGTCCCGATCCTCCAACTAGTTGGGCACTAACAATATTCGCATATCCATGAAGTGATCGTCCTTAGTATGCACCGTTGCTAAGACTCGTCGTTTCGAAGCATCACGTGATGATCGGGTGTTATAGAAACGGGTGCAAGCCAGATTTGCACATGCGAATACTAAGGTTAAACTTTACGAGCCTAGCATGTACAGACATGGTCTCGTAAATTCGTCATGTTTTGATGGATAAAATTATGAGTGAAATTGTTCATCACATTAAAAGTTACTAATAGTAAAATCTGGAACACTTGTCATGTGATGATCAACTTCAAAGTAAGAACCTCAAGGTTATTGGTAATTGACCAATGGACCTAGTAGTTATTGAAGGTGAAGTGTTTTCTAAAGAATGAGGAAAGCTAAAAGAGAAACTACAAAAGATTTTTTGGCAGAAAGAAAGAAAAGACTAGAAAGTCTAGCTCAGGAGTATATAGATGATATACATGTTATGAATGTATTCGTTGTTTGGTCACACAATGAAATTCTTGGGTATTTGTACCATATTGGTTGGTATGAGGTGTCATACAAAACAACGCAATACAAGAATACAATGGCCTAAGTGACTGACAAAGAATATGGTAGGAATGCACGTCTGGAACAAAATAAAGTGTTATTGTGTTCGTCGTTGGCATTCTACCTAGCCCTTGATTTATAATAAAGAACTTCATAATTGTTATTTTGTTCTGGTCAAATGGAAACAATGAGTTGTTCAAATTATGTATTCCATGTACGATGGATAAGTTATTATAAAACTTTATGGTGAAGCACACATGCATAACACTGACGCTAAAATGCCATAAGGCAAATGATGTGAATCCCACTTATTAGTGGAACCGCCATTTAGGTCATGTTAGAAACGAACGCATGAAGGAACTCCATGCAAATGGATTTTTGGAGTCATTTGATTTTAGAATCGTTTGGTGCTTGCAAATCTCTTCTAAAGAGAATGGCTGAAATACCATTCATAGGCCAAGAGTTGAGCAACTAACTTAGTGGAAACATACATGATGATGTATGTGGTTCACTGGGCATAGTTGTGTGCGGGATATTCTTCTACTTCATGAAAACTTCCAACAATGAATTGAGTATATATATGTGGATATATTTATTCGATAAGGAAGAAGTTTGTAACATTTGAATGGATTCAAATAAATTTCAGCATGAAGTGGAAATCATCGTAATAGAAAAGTCAAATATCTATGATTGGATCATGGTGGAAATATTTGAATTACGAGTTTTAGCGAACATCTAAGAGAGTTATGAAATTGTTCTACAACTCACGTTTCTTGGAGTATCATAGTGATGATGGAGTATCCGAGAGACGTATCCAAACCTTGTTGGATTAATGATCAGATAAAATAATATGACGCCATTATATTTTTGTGGATTATGCTTTAGAGACTACCTCTTTTACACTAAATAGAGCATCATCATAATCCGTTGAAATGACACCATACGAGTTATGGCATGGGTATAAACCCTAATAGTTTTTTCTTAAATTTTGGTATGCATAGCATAAGTAAATAAGTTTACAACCAAAATCGGATGAATATCTTTGTTTGTTATCCCAGAGAATTGATTGGGAATTCTTTCCACTATGGAGACAAAGACAAAAGTGTTTGTTGATGTTTCTTACTTATTTCCAAGAAATTGTTTCTAGCGAAGTTTTTGAGTGGGAGGACAATGGAACTTGATAAGGTTTATGAACATGAGCATGATGATCAGAGTAGCGCAGCATCAGAAATGGTTCCGGAGGCGGCCACGAAGATCATAGCTCCCATGTCTACAAAGAGTTATAGTCATGGTGATCGAAGTACCCGTTGAACCTTGTAGGTATGGTTTACTTTGTGATCAAATAAATGATTTGTGGACAAAGGATTGATTTTGAATAATCATGAACCAACTACATACAAAGAAGTTATGATGGGCCCTGACTCCATTAAAATGGCTAAGCGCCATTAAATCCAAGATAGGTGAATACTTTTTGAAAGTAAATGGATCTATAAAATTGATGGACTTGGATGAAATATCCTTGAAGAAGCTCGACTTGTCGAAAATTTGTTTACGACAAAGTTCAAAGAGTTGAATACGATAAGATTAGATCTTCCGTAGCGATGTTTATAGTCTATGTGGATTATTCTACTAATCACTACATATATATTTCTTTTACGATATATGCTAGTAGGATGGCAAAAATACATTCCTTACCAGAAGTGTGTATTAAGGATGTATACTAGATACAACCAAGAGTTTTGCTGGTCCATGGAATACTAGATAGGTATACAAACTTCAATTGGATGAAGTGAGTATCACGGAGTTGGAATCTTCACCGGATGAAATAATAAAATAGTTTTGATTTCATCAGAAACGATGAAGATGCTTGTGTTTGCAAGAAATTAAGTGGGAGCGCTGAGACATAGTTATAATATTATATGTGGATGACATATCATTTATTATAAATGATGTAATTATATACTTGATGTGATTAAAAGGTTTCATTGAGAATTGACTTCAATGAAAGGATATGGGTGAAACATATTTAGTGTCAAGATCTATGAAGATAGATTGAAACACATAATAAGTTTAAGTCAAAGTACATAGAATGAATATTGAAGTAGTTCAATATAAAAATATTAAGAAGATGTTCTTTTCCATGTGAAGGTTTAACAAGACTTGAGTGTATTTGACAATCAATGAGTAAAACCACATGAGTGATTTTTGATCACGAAATAATATGTACGCAATCAAATGTCTTGTGCTCTAAAGAGTTAGGAGCATATACCAGAATGATTCATGTGATGATTATTGGATAACAGTAAGAATATCCTTGAGTACTAGAACCAAGGATATATATATAGTTTTGTATGGGGTAATGACAAACAAATCGCTGTAAGGTGTTGCACCGATATTAGTTTGGTCACATATAAAAATAAATTTCAATCTCAATTAGGATAAGTGTTGATTAAAACGTAACACAATGAGTTAGAACAAATCTATGCTAGACTTAGATGAGTTCTAAATATTGTGACGAATTCTACAAACGAAGGAAGAGTATGTCATTGTTTTGACAATGACTGAGGATGTTAAGTCGAGAAGTTTTTGAGAACTTGGTGTAGTTCTCATAGTGTCAGAACTTTGAAGCTATATTGTGTGTGACAATATTAGTGGCATATTTCAGACCGCGGAATTAAGGTTCCACCAGAAGACTTAACATATACGATTAATGCCGACTCATTTTCATTTGGAAAATGAGTGATGTGTGGAGACGCAAATGAATTGCAAAATACATACGTTTCTGAGCGTGTCAGATTCGTTGACTGAAACCTCTCCCATGAGCAAACATGATAAGCACCAGAAGGCCAAGGTGTTATATCTTTACAAATGTAAACTAGATTATTGACTCTAGTGCAAGTGGGAGACTGTTGGAGATATGCCCAGAGGCAATAATAAATTGGTTATTGTTATATCTTAGTGTTCATGATAAATGTTTACACCCCATGCTATAATTGTATTAACCGGAAACATTAATACATGTGTGTTGTGTAAACAACCAGAGTCCCTAGTAAGCCTCTCATTTAACTAGCTTGTTGATTAATAGATGATCATGGTTCCTGATCATGAACATTGGATGTTATTAATAACAAGATCATATCATTAGGTGAATGATGTGATGGACACACACCCATAGTAAGCATAGCATAAAGATCAAGTCATTAAGTTCAACTTGTTATAAGCTTTCAGATACATAGTAACCTAGTCCTTCGACCATGCGATCATGTAAATCACTTATACCGGAAGGGTACTTTGATTACATCAAACACCACTGCGTAAATGGGTGGTTATAAAGATGGGATTAAGTTTTCGGAAAGTATGAGTTGAGGCATATGGATCAAGAGTGGGATTTGTCCATCCCGATGACTGATAGATATACTCTAGGCCCTCTCGGTGGAATGTCGTCTGATTAGCTTGCAAGCATGTGACTAGGTCACAAGAGATGACATACCACGGTACGAGTAAAGAGTACTTATCGGTAACGAGGTTGAACTAGTTATGGAGATACCGACGATCAAACTTCGGATAAGTAAAATATCGCGAGACAAAGAGAATTGTTATTTTATGTAAATGGTTCTTTCGATCACGAAGTCATCGTTGAATATGTGGGAGCTATTATGGATCTCCAGGTCCCGCTATTAGTTATTGATCGGAGAAGAGTCTCGATCATGTCCGCATAGTTCTCGAACCGTAGGGTGACACACTTAAGGTTTGATGTCGTTTAAGTAGATATGGAATAGGGAATGGATCTCGAGTTGTTCGGAGTCTCGGATGGGATCCAAGACATCACGAGGAGGTTCGAATGGTCCGGAGAATAAGATTCATATATGGGAAGTCATTTTCCGGGGTTCGGAAAAAGTCCGGTGTTTTGACCAGAGCTTCTAGAAGGTTTTGGAAGGACCGAAATAGTCCGGAATATTATGGAAGGTTCCGGAAGTGTCTGGGACGAACCGGGCTTTCTAAGGAAGTCCGGAGGATTCCATAATAGGTGCTACCACGTTGCCTTAAGGGAAAAGGAGTATTTCCTTAATGCAATTTCGGAATTGGCAAAAGAGGTCGAATAGGAGTAGGTTTTTGGAACCAGAAACCTGTCGGAACTCAGTCAAACTTGGGGGCAGGTTTATGGACGACCCAAGGGTTTTGGCCACCTATTTAAAGGGACCAAGGGGCACCCCAAGGGCAACACAAGTCGCAGCCCTTGCCCCCTCTCCCAAAACCCTAGCCGCCCTTCCTCCTCCTCCCTCTTGCACGGCTACGGTGAAGCCCTGTCGGAGATCTCCACCACCACCGCCACCACGCCGTCGTGCTGGCGTGATTTCGAGGAGGATCTACTACATCCGTTGCCCGGGGAAGGGAGAAGAACGTCGTCAACACCGTACGTGTGAGACGGAGGTGTTGCCGACTGTGGCACCGTCAAGATCTTCTACGCACTTTTGAAAGCTGCAAGTGATCGACTACATCAACAACGAGATCTAATCTCGTAGGCTTTGGAATCTTCGAGGGTTAGTCTCATGATCTTCTCGTTGCTACCATCTTCTAGATTGAATCTTGGCTCGTTATTCGTTCTTGCGGTCGGATTTTTTTTGTTTTCTATACGAATTCCATCATTTGCCCTATCAGGTCGCATTTTACTATGAGTGGTGCCTAGTCTCCACCTTGGACAACACCTTCAGCCTTCGTCCGCACGACTGCGACGATGAGGGAAGCATCGACAGCTCTCTACCACGTCGGGAGGTGATCTTCGTCAACAATGGCCCTCCCGACAGATCCAAGCCATCCAACGGTGATTATGCCGATAAGTGGAACCCTCCTTCACCGGATGCTGACGTCATTGCCCGAGAAACTGCCGATCTTTCTAATGACGTAAGAAAATGGACTTCGCCAACCTCACCGAGGAGAGGTAAAAATCATCACCGCACAGATCACATCAGAGGTTTATGTGGTTCAACTATATAGCCTTGTGTTGGAGAAGGATCAAGCCGAGGTCCACGAGATGAGGCGGGGATTTGCGGAGCGAGTGACACCGACCCGATTGGCAGAGCAATTCGTCACCCCGACTCCGCGGTCAAACATCAAGGTGTTCCCCACGGCACGTGAAAACCTCGCGGCGACCCAAACACTTCTCAGCGGTATGTCTCCAGATCCTTCCGAGCCCGGATATGACGCCTGGGTCAAGTTCAAGGCGTACCTGGACCAGGCCATGCAAGATTTCAGGATGCGAAGAACGTAGCTTCCTTCCACGCACCGAGTCGCTCGGTAGGCAGCAAGATCTCAGCCGGACTGGTGTAGTCGGTCAGCAAGGGTGCACCATTAGTCATCCACATCGATTCTCCTCCCTGGGCGGCCCTGGTCGCTCCATCTCTGGATCAACATCCACCTCAGGCCCGACATAGAGTGGAGTACGACGCCCGGACCATCCTCGACGCACGACGCCGGGAGAGGGCTATATTTTTCATAAAATAAGAAATTTTCAATGGTATAATTTTTTTATAGCATATATCTCATATATTGTTGACCAAATTGGTGTGCAAAGTTTTTCTTCGAAATGCTTATTACCCAAATAAGCCGTTATCGAGGGAGTAAGCAAAAGTTCCTACTAAGGAACCACAAAAAAATCTTTATCTTTCCATAGTTATCTATGCAAATATTTACTACTTCCTCCGTTTAAAAAATTGGTGTCTTAAATTTAAAAAGAGTCTTTATCTTTCCATAGTTATCTACGCAAATATTTTAGTTAGCGATACATCCGTATCAAGATAAAAGTGAGGCACCTACTTTTGGACGGAGGTAGTATGACCACTCATGTAAACTTGTACTTTTAACTTCTCTAACTCAACATATAGACATTCTAGAAAACCAAAACTTGATGGACGCATATCTCAAAAGTGGGAACTTTGTAGTGGCATATACCAAAATGGCAGCATCTCTGAGTAAACATCCAATCTCAACATTAGTGGCTAAAGTTGGATTTATTTGCTCTGTTATCCGCATAAAACACAGGTGCAGTCTCCAGGACACGCGATCATTTCATTTTCAGTAAACTTTTTTGCCAACGTAATCGGATATCGTGAGCTGAGCGCGCCCGGTACTCCCCGAGCCAATCCACTTACGTCGGATTGTATCACCAGTAGCCACCAGAGGGTCCAGGATGACGTTCTTGGCAGGGTCCATAGGCTAAATAGATTGAATCAGCTGAGCCGGAGTGTCGATCCTATCGATAGGTTAATGAATTCAACTAGACGAGCCGCAGTGCTGATCCTATCCCAGCGTCGTCTCTTATCTGATCGAGATTGTTTGTTAGTGCTGCCGTCGACGGTGCGTTGCTTGTCGTGTGTACTTGAGTGCAGGTGGTGGCTGTAGCTTTCTGTTCTCTACATAGGCGTGTGACAACAACATATGAGAGTTGCAGACTCGACACGTTTTCAGGTGAGCCACGTCGTTTCCCTCCTAGAGTTACATCCTTTTCAATGGCCTCTGAATCGCCATTAGCCATTACAAAATTTTCAGTGTCACCATGAGTGGGACTGTGGCCTGTCAACCTCGTGTAGCGGAGGAAGACGAAGGCTAGACGAGCTAGCAGCAATTCTTCAGTCGGAAGATGTCCCAACTATCTGTTGGCCAACAGAAAACGGTCCACTGTCTGTAGGAGAAAGTAGAACAATTCAGGCGTTCCAACCAAACAGAGAGCACTGATTCGTGAAGAACATTTGTAAATTCTCAGCCTGGATAACATTTCAACAACAAAGCGGCCTACTAACAAAGGCCGCGTGGATGCATCCATGTACATTTACATCTCAAGCAAAGTTTACAGCCTCCAAATCCCCCTCCTCAACGAACCGCTGCAAAATCACGACATCAGGCTCCTCCGGCCGTCAGTCAGTCCCATATCGTCGCCGCCTTCTTCGGCGTCCGCATCTCGCTGCCGCCCCTCGAGACCGGCCGACCCGACCGGAGCGTGGGCACCATAGGCGCAGCCATGTAGCTGCCACTCGGGCGCACGTAGCCGCCGCGCATGTCGTGCCTCCCTGCGGCGCCGGCGTGGTGCGGCACGGGCACAGGAGCTGGAGAGTACTGCGGTGGTGGGTTGCGGTACTGGCTGTAACCGTTGCCCTGCAAGAAGAGGTGGCCGGCGCTGGGGTGCCCGGGCGAGCTGCTCATGTATCCCGAAAGGCCTCCGCCGTCCCCGGCGTGTTGGTTGAGGGCCGCGTTCAGGCCGCCGAGATTGGGTGAGCTCCGGACGCGCTGCATCCCGCCACGGAACACGGCCTGGTCCGCGCGAGGAGAGTTGCCCGCCGAGGCGATGCCGCTTGGCTGGTCTGGGTACGGCGGGCTCCCTTCAGGCGTGGCGGGCACGGATGCCACATAGCGGTCTGGCTGGAAGTGTTGCTGGTGGTGGTTGTAGAGCTGCTGCTGCGGCTGGCTGCGCACGTAGGCCAGGGCGTGGCGGGACGATGGGAGGGCGGTGGCGACGGCGGGAACAGACGAGACGGAGCTCGTCTGCTGCGGCCCGAAGACGTAGACGCGGAAGCGCGGTGACGCGGAGGGGGAGCGCTTGGACTCGAAGCGGTCGTACTCGTCGAGCATGTGGAGCAGGTCCTCGTCGCAGGTGACGGAGACGAGGATGTCGAGGTCGTCGGAGGCGAGGAGCTGGTACTTGATGGCCGCCACGTCTGTCTTGAACATTTCCTCCACCTTCTTCTTCAAATCTGCACGCGCGCAGGAAGGGGATAAAAGGATTGAGCGCGATCTTAAAGGACAACCATTCAAAAAAGAAAGGACCGAGAAAGAACAGCATGAAGAAGGCACGTACCGCGGAAGCGGATGGAGCGGGGCACGGCGAGGACGCGGGTCTCGCCGCCGATGTACTTGAGGGCGCCGTCGGTGGGGCGGGGCACGATGCGGCCGCCGAAGCTGCAGAGTATCTTGAAGCGGACGCTGCTTCCGCCGCCGCCGCCGCCTCCAGCGCTGCTGGCGCTGCTCGGGGAAAGGTGCACATCGTCGTCAGACTCCACGGCCGCCGTCGGCATCGCGTGCTCCATCTCTGGCATGAGCCTGCCGCGTACGTCTATATATTCTTGCCGAAGGCAACCAGATGCTGAAGAATCGCTGCTGGGTATATACCGTATGGACCTGCCCAGGAAATTGCAGCGCGTTATACATGCCGCATTTGACCAAGAAAACTTATCGTCTAGGCCGAATCCTCCAAGGTTGATGCTCGCCGCTTTCCCATCTCCTGCCCATTTCTCAGGAGCACGCAAAGTCCCCGATTCGAATCGATCACTGAAATGGGTCAAAGCGGCGATCTTTCGGGAGAAAGAAGATTCTGAAAGCAACAGGCACTTCCCCATCATGCATGACATGATACCGTCCCATGAATGAATTGAACGGTGCTTAGGTTAGCAAAGCGCAATCAATCGCGGTCATTAGTAAGGGACAAAACTATGGCATATGCCGCCAGCCTAGCAAGTTAGGGCATCTCCAACGCAGCGACCCATATGGTCCGCATGCGTCCGTTTTGGTAAAAACTGCATCCAACGGGGATACCCATACCCAAAAAGCCAGCAATTATTGTCCGGCTCGACCCAAAACTGGCGCAAAATTGGGAAGCTTTTGCGTGGCCACGGACGCACGGACGTGTCCTCGCGTGTCCCTTTCTGTCCGTCTGTGTCCGGATGAACCCCACTTGCAGCCACACATCCATGTGCCTTCTCTCTCTCCTCTATCTCCAGCCACGGGAGCTCTCCTGCGGCGATCCCTCCGGCCAGGAGCCCCTCCGCGCCGCCCCTCTCCTCCATTTCCGTCGCCGCCCGTGCCAGTCGCCCGCGCCGCCCACGGCCGCCGTGACGGCCTCGCCTCGCCGTTCTCGACGGCCACGCCGCCCTTGCCCGCGACGGCCTCGACCCGGCGCGCTCCTGCCTGCCGCCGCGAGCCCCTGCCGCCGCCCCGCGCCCCTGCCTGCCGCCGCCCCGTGCGCTGCTCGGGAACAACGCCGGCTGCACGCGGCGCAGAGCAGCGCGGGGGGCGCGTGGCTGCGCGTCCTGGTCGCCGCCGGCTAGACGGAGAACCAGCGGGATGCGGCGCGCTGCGCGGCTGGACGCCGGCGCGACGAGGTCGACACGCATCGAAGACGAGGACGGAGTGGTGCGACACGAGCGCGCGGCCGCTCTCGCTGCAGATGACCGGGTGCTGCACGCGACCCGTCCAACCGCCGCGACCACCGCCCGCGCCGCTGCAGACGCGAGCCGCCCCGCGCGCCCAGGCCAAGACGCGAGCCGCCCCGCGCGCCCAGGCCAAGACGCGAGCCGCCCGCGCGCCATCTCGCGCCGCCCCGCGCGCCCAGGGCCGCGCCACCTCGCGTCGTCCCGTGCGCCCAGGCCTCCTTCTATGGCCCGCGCCCGCGGCGGCGAACGAGGGCGGCGCCCGCGGCGACGAACGGGGCCGCGCCCGGGGCGGCGAACGGGCCTGTGTTGAGCGCTGAAGCTGCCGTGCCGGGGCGAGCCGTGGGGCGGCGGGGCGTAGCTCGCCGGGCCATGGGAGGGTGGGGGCGCAGGTCGCCGGGCCGGGGACGGAGGACGCCGGGCCGGGGCTCGATGGGGCGGGGCAGGGCGCAGGTCACCTGGTTCTTGGCCTAGTAGTAGTATGAACAGGGAAGAAGAATTGTGATTTGGGTCTGCCACTGCGTTGGGGAACAAAAAATGCCATGGACATCCTCGTCTATCCGTGTGTCCGGAGGCTGACCCAAACGATCAAAATTGGACGTCTCAGCGCGTCCGTTTGGGTCGTAGGGTTGGAGATGCCCTTAAGGGCTTCCCTGTATGTGTCCAACCGCTACGCCAATTATCCTCAGCAATACCACGAAATAAAAAAAAACTATTTTTTTTTGCAGTTTTTCTCATCTCAAGAGCAATGGAATGGAGGGCGTCATAGATCAAACCTATAATCGAATGGGGGCTCCAGAAACCGCCGGGCCGCCGATGAACTAACGATCCCAAATCGAAACTGCCACCACCAGAGGAGGAAAGAAGCAATCAATCATCAGAAGATGGGGCCGAGGAAAAAGAACGAGAAACGAAACAAAGGTAATCGAATGGTACTCACCGGAACGAATGGAAGGGGAAACTTCTTTTCTAATCCAACCAACCGGTCTGTGTAGTGGAAGGGGACGACGGCGAGACGGCGAACGCCGGCCGGCGAGAGAAGAAGAACTATTGGGGTGGGATCGAATCGAGCCAACGACCAACGAGGGCGGCACCCACCAACCCGTCCACCCGCCGGGCGGAGCGCCTGCTGCTTATCGGCGGCGGATCGACCAATCTCCCATTCAGGGAGAGAGGTTTGATCAGCTTCTTCTTCTTCTTCTCCTTCCCTCTGCGAGGAGAGGAAGAAGGAGGAATTGGGTGGGGGAAGCAAGCGAGCGAGCCTGCGGCGGATAGGCCGGCGGGGGATTTCAGGGCGGAGGGGAGGAACCGGCGCCCTGGATCTGGGGAGGGTGGCTATTCTTGGACGCGGCCCGCTCGCCGCTAAATCTTCCTCCTCGTGCGCCTGTCGGTTACGCCGCAGAGCCGTCGGGCCGACTAACTCCCCGTTTCGGGTCGATTTCGACAAAAAAGTGACCTATATAACCTCACAAAATAATTTGTTTTTTGAAAAGATTTTACGAAATAATCTTTTCGTTTGGCTCCACATGAGATAATGTTGTGCTCCATAGCACAACGCCACATAGGACATTGCCATGGTCCCACAACACCGTGGTCGACGGCGCTATGAACTGTGCGACGTGATGGTCGTCGCCAGAAGCGAGGAGCGCTTCGCGTGAGTTTGGCTCCGTTGACCACAGTGTCGTGCTATGTAACTTGGCTCCACCCACAATGCAGCCAAGGTCCTTAGCCGTTTTCCAAAAATGTGCTCTCATATGCAGACGATACCATGTGAAGTTCGATGGCGCCATGCTAGTATGATGTGGGAGGTACCGAAGATACCGACGTGGGAGGAACTTTAGGTCAAAAAGTATTGGGCGGAATCTAAGACGAAGAGGACCGAGGAGAAAGCTGAAGAGAAGAGGCATTGTTATCAAAGCAGGATGAAGCATGCAGATATAGGTTTGAAGAAGCTCATGGAAAAGTACCGTTTGAAAAAGAAGATAGTAGAAGATACTAAGAAGGCAAAAGAGTGGGAACTAGAGAGAGAATACACGTCTTGCAAGGGAGGAGGTGATGAAACATGTGAGGAAGCGAAAGGGAAAATACAGACATTGTACTCAATAGAAATCTTGGACCATGCACTATGTGCATGAAAAGTGAACCATAGGGTCCTATGAACCGGCCCACTATGAGTTCCTACATTTGGACAAAAAAACCGAATCGATTTCGGAAAAAAGTGACTTATATAACCTCACAAAATAATTTGTTTTTTGAAAAGATTTTACGAAATAATGTTTTTGTTTGGTTCCACACGAGATAATGTTGTGCTCCATAGCACAACGCCACCTAGGACGGTGTCGTGGTCGCACAACACCATGATCAATGGCGTTATGCACTGTCTGATGTGGTGGTCATCGCCGGAAGCGAGGCCTACTTCGTATGAGCTTACCTCTGGCTTGGACCATCCACGATGGAGCATATGCCCTTAGCCGCTTTTCAACTGCGACGGAACGCTCTGAAAATGTGCTCTCATATGTAGACAGCGCCATGCGGGTATGCCGCGGGAGGTATCGAAGATATCGACGTGGGAGGGACTTCAAATCAAGATTGGGTGGAAGCTAAGAGGAAGAGAATCGAGGAGAAAACTGAGGAGGAGAGGCATGACTATCAAAGGAGGATGGAGGATGTGAAGAGGGGCTTGAAGAAGCTGGTAGAAAAATACCGTTTGAAGAAAAAAAGATAGTCCAAGATGCTAAGAAGGCAAGGTGTGAACTAGAGAGAGGGAAGGCATGTCTTGCAGGAGCGGCGAAAGATGTTACGAGCATTGTACTCAGTAGAAATCTTATGGTACAATCCTATCTATTTTTGTGAACCGGCTCAACCCCATCTATTCCGTGAATCTTCGTGCATTTTTATGTTGTAAAACTTGGTGGCTCAACCCTATCTCACTTTGTAAATTTGCTATGAATCGCTTTTTGTGTGTGTGAACTATATTTGATAATTTCGCTATATTCTGATTTGCAAATTTGTGTAGTTGCATAATCCTGTGAGCCATTTTGTCATGTGTATTCGGAACAGAGTATGGCTCTCTTTTAGACGGAGCGAAGCGGCGCCATTTAGGTCAACATCGTGCATGCTTGGCACCTTTTTTTTGCGAATAGAACACTGGCATTGAAAAAACAGCGAATAGTACAAAGCACTTCAAGAAAAACGAAAATTACAACGAGAATCTTAAGAAGCCTTCATCTTCAACCTTCAGATCTTGTCGACGACGCGTCGCCGCTGCTGCTCCTCCGTGAGTCAGGTTGACGTTGTTGGCACCGTCGGCATTTGAAAACACCGTTCTCCGCTTCATGCTACGACGGCGCCGTTTTAAGCAGCGCTGCGCTTGTAAAATCTTTTCGAAAACAGGTTATTTGATAAGGATTTTTTCAGATGCGAATATTCGTGTCGACGTGGTCGAAGTGGTTGCGTCGCGTGTTGGCATCTGCGAAAGGTCTGGCCGAACCCGACGTCGCTCTCGCCTGCCCGACTGAACGGAACCCACGGCAGCACCACGCGACATATGGCGACGGCGTGTCGGCGCCACGGACCCGTGCGGGCGGTGATGGGTGTGTGTGTTCCGCACGGACGGGACTCCACCGGAGCGACCGACACGTATCGGCGTACGGCCAGTCGGCCTTGTGCTGTGTGCCACACACGGCAGCTCTTGGCCCGATCGAGGACACCGTTGATTTGTTGCTGGGTTGGGATTGTTCTGGCCGTAGAGCGCGTGGTCGGCCATGGACTGCTCAGGTTGCCAACAGCCTCTCGTTGGCCCGGTCCTTTCTCCTTGTCACGGTCAACTCTATTCTCGTGTATGACTCCTTCGTGGCAGGCTGGCAGGTGCATTTTTGTGAACGAATTCCCGTGGAAACTTTTTTTGCACGTGACAAAACCTCTGCTGTATTTTTTTAATGGGATGGGAGGAAGGTGCCAATTCACGTGTCTCAGATGGAGTAGAATACATGGTTAGTCTTACAACTTGTCCGTAGTTTTCACGTTTTTTTTCTTTGAACAACTGAGGGTCCAAAAGGACCCATAGCTTCCATTATGATAAAAAGCATGGTTAGAGCATCTCTAACAGAACCGTTGGAATTTTTTTTTTACGGGTTCGGGCCGAAAGTGTCGGTCCAAAAAGATGGGCCGGCCCGTAAAAAAATAAGTTCACAGAACAAATCTCCGAACGGCCCCTATTAAAAGGGAGAGGAGTTGGTCGCAAACCTCTCGTTTCGCCGGCGCGCACCATCTCCGGCGAGCAATCCAGCGAGCCCAGCAGCAATCCACCGGCCGACCGTGGGCGATGGCGTCCCGTGGCGGCTCCGGAGGCAGTGCCGCCGGATTGGGCGGCGGCGACTCGCCGCGCGTCAACCCGTCTTCCGCATCGACGCGGAGCGGCGTGAGTGGAATCGGTCGGAGGGCGCGCGCAAGCGCAGCGCCCGCCGGTGGACGAACTGGGGGCTCACGCCCCCAGGGAAGCTGGCCAGGTATGGCAACGCCGGCGAGGGCTCCTCATCCGGCCAGTCAAGCCGCGCACCGCGGCTCCCAATCGCGGACAGCAGCGACGACGCCTACCTCGTCCCCGCGCGGTCGCCCACCTTCTCTGCCGGGGATTATGTCCACGGCAGCGACGAGGAGGACGCCGTCCTCGCGCAGACCAAGGCCATCAGCGCGGCGGAGGCTCGCCAGCGTTTCCGCCGGGAGGAGGCGGAAGCCGTCCGCCTCGTCCGTGAATACTAGGCGGCCCGCCGGGAGGCCCGCGTCCGCCGCGTCAAGCTCGAAATAGTCGAGCTTGACGCCGACGACGAGTGAAGATCATCGACGACAGCGTCGGCGCCCTCTGCCGCCGCATCGCCGCGCTCGTAGGTCTTATATTGGCCGCATTTTGCTTTAGCTAACTAGCGCCCGCCGGTGTACCAGTAATGTAGGTTTAATTTTACGAACTATGTAAGTTTTGATGCTCAATCGGAGCATCAATTTGATGTCGAACTACGATCATCGCCGAATTTACCCGCCCCATTTCAAATTCCACTTTTCAGTTCCATGTTTACGATTTCTATTATGCGCCACTGCCAAATTCGAACGAACTTTCGTTTTCGGAAGACTGAAAAACCACTTATTCGGTTTGCACTTTTTCGGGTTCTGTTAGAGATGCTCTTACAATGCAGCTGAAGCTACAACTTGTACTCGAGTTCACAAAGATAACATTGAGAAAGAGCTACTACCAAAAAGTCATATTGTCTATGCAGAAGAATGCAAAAGGAGCCCGCTATGAGGTCCGGCGAGAACCCAGCCAAAATGACCTGCAATTGTATTCTTCTAGGGGCCTCTTGAAATCTCGCCAACCGTAGAGCCTACGGCTCAACCGACAATCGAATTAGCAGACCCATCTAAAGTAAAGGATTGAGCTGTAAATCAAGAGGGTGCATCACCGATCTCAATACACAAAAATCTTCTCTGCTGAATCTGAGGAACGACTTCAAAGAAGGTCTTAGCCTTCTCCGGCGAATCAACCCGAGCAGCACGAAGAAAACATAGACAAAATGAATAATACCTTGCAGTGGACTTGGTGTGTAGCAGCTAGACCTAAATGTTTGAAGCATGGAGAACTCACTGCAACTCAGCAAACAGAGAGTACAATAACACCTTTGATAATGATATGCAAGGAGCATTGGCGTCAAGGTGGCGACAACAAAGCCTACCATGAAAACATCTAGTACTGCAAGCATCTGGGTGTCTGCATCCTCACAATGGCCAAGCTGAACAGAAAAAATAGGAAACATGTGAAAGTGCATGGAGCCTCCATGTGTGGTTTGGTAATTAATGCAATCCCTATGGACTAATGTTTGCATTGAGTTATATTTGTAAGAGTTGTCCATAGGCAATGATTGAACCATATATTGACTTTAAGGTTGCAATAAGAAGAAATTGATGAAGAATATCAAGTGTCAAGTATGTCTTGAAGATGAAGATGAAGTGAGCCCTCAAAGTTAACATCAAGACATCAACATGATGAAGAATGAAGAAATGAAGCGCAAGTTTAAGATGAGCCAACTCGAAGAGATCATATGCTTGAAGCTTGCCATCCATATGGTGATCATGGATATGTGAAGATGCAGAAGAAGAAGCTCTCCCGTAGAGGAGTATGGGGAAGCCATTCACAAGACTTCATCAAGCAAGCACAATCAAGAAATACATTTCATCTTGTTGCGGTCAAGACCGTCATCATCGAGCTCAAGTGTAATGCGCAAGATTAAGGTTTGCTCTTGATAGGGTTTCTTTCTTACCGGTCTCATGGTGTAGTTGGAGACAGGTTTATAGTTTAGTTGTCTTGATGACTCACAAGTATAGGGGGTGTATCGTAGTACTTTCGATAAATAAGAGTGTCGAACCCAACGAGGAGCAGAAGGTGTTGACAAGCAGTTTCGATGAAGGATTCACTGTAAATGCTCACGACAAGTTTTCGGGAGGTTTTGATATAGCAGATAAATAAAATACAAGTAAGTAAAATGCGAGAGTAATAATTGCAGCGAGTGGCCCAATCCTCTTTGGCACAAAGGACAAGCAGGTTTGTTTACTTATGATGACCAAACGTTCTTGAGGACACACGGGAATTTAGTCTAGTGCTTTCGCTTCATATAGTTGATTAATCTTCATTGTTTTGATAAGTGTTGTGTGGGTGAACCTATGCTAATGCACCGCCCTTCATAGGACTAATACATACTTGTGATTAAACCCCTTGCAAGCATCCGCAAATACAAAAAGTAATTAAGATAAATCTAACCACAGCCTTAAACTCGAGATCCTGCTATCCCTCATGCATCGATATACCAACGGGGTTCAGGTTGCTGTCACTCCGGCAACCCCACAATTAGCAAACGAATACAAGATGCATTCCCCTAGGCCCATAAAGGTGAAGTATCATGTAGTCGACGTTCACATGACACCACTAGAAGAATAACACCACAACTTAAATATCAAACCATTAACTATTACTCAACATAGTTCACTACTAACATTTAGACTTCACCCATGTCCTCAAGAACTAAACGAACTACTCACAAGACATCATATGGAACATGATCAGAGGTGATATGATGATGGATAACAATCTGAACATAAACCTTGATTCAACGGTTTCACTCAATAGCATCAATAATAGGGAGTAATCGACACCGGGAGAGTTTCCCCTATGAAATACTCAAGATTCAACCCTAGATGTTACAGCGGAGACGAGGTGCAGTGATACGTCTCCGACGTATCGATAATTTCTTATGTTCCATGCTACATTATTGATGATATCTACATGTTTTATACACATTATATGTCGTATTTACGCATTTTCGGAACTAACCTATTAACAAGATGCCGAAGAGCCAGTTGCTGTTTTCTTGTTTTTGGTTTCGAAATCCTAGTAAGAAAATATTCTCGGAATTGGACGAAATCAACGCCCAGGGTCCTATTTTTGCACGAAGCTTCCAAGCGTGAAGAGGGAAGGAAGTGGGGCCACGAGGCGCCGCCACAACAGGCGGCGCGGCCTGGGCTTGGCGCGCGGCCCTGGTGTGTGGGGCCCTCGTGTGGCCCCCGCGTTGCCATTTCGCCTACTTAAAGCCTCCGTCGCGCCCCGATCGAGAGCCACGATACGGAAAACCCGAGACGCCGCCGTAATCCCATCTCGGGGGATTCGGGAGATCGCCTCCGGCACCCTGCCGGAGAGGGGAATCATCTCCGGAGGACTCTTCATCGCCATGATCGCCTCCGGAGTGATGAGTGAGTAGTTCACCCTGGACTATGGGTCCATAGCGTAGCTAGATGGGTCTTCTCCTAATTGTGCTTCATTGCTGGATCTTGTGAGCTGCCTAACATGATCAAGATCATCTATCGTAATACTATATGTTGTGTTTGTCGGGATCCGATGGATAGAGAATACTATGTTATGGTGATTATCAATCTATTACCTATGTGTTGTTTATGATCTTGCATGCTCTCCGTTATTAGTAGAGGCTCTGGCCAAGTTTTTGCTCTTAACTCCAAGAGGGAGTATTTATGCTCGATAGTGGGTTCATGCCTCCATTGATACTGGGACAGTGACGAAAGTTCTAAGGTTGTGGATGTCTGTTGCCACTAGGGATAAAACATTGATGCTATGTCTAAGGATGTAGTTGTTGATTACATTACGCACCATACTTAATGCAATTGTCTGTTGCTTGCAACTTAATACTGGAAGGGGTTCGGATGATAACCTGAAGGTGGACTTTTTAGGCATAGATGCATGCTGGATGGCGGTCTATGTACTTTGTCGTAATGCCCGATTAAATCTCACTATATTTATCATATCATGTATATGCATTGTTATGCCCTTTTCTATTTGTCAATTGCCCGACTGTAATTTGTTCACCCAACATGCTTTAATCTTATGGGAGAGACACCTCTAGTGAGTGGACCCCGGTCCTATTCTTTACATCGCATACAATCTCTGCAATACTTGTTTTCTTGTTTTCTTCGCAAACAATCATCTTCCACACAATACGGTTAATCCTTTGTTACAGCAAGCCGGTGAGATTGACAACCTCACTGTTTCGTTGGGGCAAAGTACTTTGGTTGTGTTGTGCAGGTTCCACGTTGGCGCCGAATCCCTGGTGTTGCGCCGCATCACATTTCGCCACCATCAACCTTCAACGTGCTTCTTGGCTCCTCCTGGTTCGATTAAACCTTGGTTTCTTTACGAGGGAAAACTTGCGTGCGCATCATACCTTCTCTTGGGGTTCCCAACGAACGTGTGAGTTACACGCCATCAAGCTCTTTTTCGGTGCCGGGGAGATCAAGACACGCTGCAAGGGGAGTCTCCACTTCCCAATCTCTTTACTTTGTTTTTGTCTTGCTTTATTTTATTTACTACTTTGTTTTCTGCACCTAAACAAAACACACAAAAATTAGTTGCTAGTTTTACTTTATTTACTGTCTTGCTTTCTATATCAAAAACACAAAAAAATTAGTTACTTGCATTTACTTTATCTAGTTTGTTTTATTTACCGTTGCTAAAATGAATACCCCTGAAAATACTAAGTTGTGTGACTTCACAAACACAAATAATAATGATTTCCTATGCACACCTATTGCTCCACCTGCTACTACAGAATTTTTTGAAATTAAACTGCTTTACTAAACCTTGTTATGAAAGATCAATTTTCTGGTGTTAGTTCTGATGATGCTGCTGCCCATCTTAATAATTTTGTTGAACTTTGTGAAATGCAAAAATATAAGGATGTAGATGGTGATATTATTAAATTGAAATTGTTTCCTTTCTCATTAAGAGGAAGAGCTAAAGATTGGTTGCTATCTTTGCCTAAGAATAGTATTGATTCATGGACTAAATGTAAGGATGCTTTTATTGGTAGATATTATCCTCCCGCTAAAATTATATCTTTGAGAAGTAGCATAATGAATTTTAAGCAATTAGATAATGAACATGTTGCTCAAGCATGGGAGAGAATGAAAACTTTGGTAAAGAATTGCCCAACCCATGGATGACTACTTGGATGATCATCCAACCCTTCTATGCAGGACTAAATTTTTCTTCGCGAATTTATTGGATTCAGCTGCTGGAGGTACCTTTATGTCCATCACTTTGGGGCGGCTACAAAGCTTCTTGATGATATGATGATAAATTACTCTGAATGGCACACGGAGCTCACAAGGTAAGAAGGTAAATTCTGTTGAAGAAACCTCTTCCTTGAGTGATAAGATTGATGTGATTATGTCTATGCTTGTGAATGGTAGATCTAATGTTGATCCAAATAATGTTCCTTTAGCTTCATTGGTTGCTCAAGAAGAAAATGTTGATGTGAATTTCATTAAAAATAATAATTTCAACAACAATGCTTATAGGAACAACTCGGTAATAACTATAGGCCATATCCTTGCTAATGGTAATGGTTATGGTAATTCTTATGGGAATTCTTACAACAATAATAGGAGTGTACCCCTGGTCTTGAAGCCATGCTTAAAGAATTTATTAGTACACAAACTGCTTTTAAATCTGTTGAGGAAAAGCTTGATAAAATTGATATTATTGCTTCTAGAGTTGATAGACTTGCCTCGATGTTGATCTATTAAAATTGAAAGTTATGCCTAATGAGGATATTGATAATAAGATTACTACTACAGCAAATGCCATCCAAGTTATAATTAATGAGAATATAAGATTAATGGCTGAATTGCGTGCTAGGTGGGATAGAGAAGAAAATGAAAAACTAGCTAAAGAGAATAATGTAGCTAAAGTTTGGACTATTACCACCATTAGTAATGATAATGATTCACATGTTGCTGCACCTCCTACTATCAATGGTAAAATAATTGGTGTTGGCAATATTTCTACTCCTAGTGCAAAGCGTAAACTGCCTTGCTAAAACTGAAACTGCTTGTGATAAACTGCTGAAATTTTTCCAACCTTGGGGACAATGATCCCATTGCTGTAGCTCATAATGATTTAGATTTTGATGATTGCCACATCTCTGAAGTTATAAAGTTCTTATAAAAACTTGCTAAAAGTCCTAATGCTAGTGCTATAAATTTAGCCTTTACAAAATATATTACAAATGCTCTCATAAAAGCTAGAGAAGAGAAACTAAAACTTGAAACTTCTATTCCTAGAAAGTTAGAAGATGGTTGGGAGCCCATCATTAAAATGAAATTCAATGACTTTGAATGTAATGCTTTATGTGATCTTGGTGCAAGTATTTCTATTATGCCTAAAAAGATTTATGATATGCTTGACTTGCCACCATTGAAGAATTGTTATTTGGATGTTAATCTTGATAATGTTAAAAAGAAACCTTTGGGGAGGATTGGCATAACGGTTAACAATAACCTTGTCCCCGTTGATTTTGTTGTCTTGGATATCGAATGCAATGCATCTTGTCCTATTGTGTTGGGAAGACCTTTTCTTCGAACCGTTGGTGCTGTTATTGATATGAGGAAGGTAATATTAAATATCAATTTCCTCTCAAGAAAGGTATGGAATACTTCCCTAGAAAGAGAATGAAGTTGCCTTTTGATTCTATTATTAGAACAAGTTATGATGTTGATGCTTCTACTCTTGATGTTACTTGATTTGCACTTTGCGCCTAGCTGAAAGGCGTTAAAGAAAAGCGCTTATGGGAGACAACCCATGTTTTTACTACAGCAATTTTTGTTTTATTTGAGTCTTGGAAGTTGTTTACTACTGTAGCAACCTCTCCTTATCATGTTTTTGTGCCAAGTAAAGTTTCTATGTTAAAGTTGATGTTATATATGGGATCGCTGCGCAGAAACAGCATTGCTGTCTGTCACGAATTCTCATAAGTAAAAAATTCGAAAAATCTGCAAAATTACGAGCGTGATCCTCAGATATGTACGCAACTTTCATTAGTTTTGAGTTTTTCCATTTGAGCAAGTCTAGTGCCCCTTTCAGGTTCGTCTTTACGGACTGTTCTGTTTTTGACAGATTCTGCCTTTTATTTCGCATTGCCGTATTTGCTATGTTGGATGAATTTCTTTGATCCATTAATGTCCAGTAGTTTTGTGTAATGTCCAGAAGTGTTAAGAATGATTGTGTCACCTCTGAATATGTGAATTTTTAATTGTGCACTAACCCTCTAATGAGTTGGCTTGAAGTTTGGTGTGAAGGAAGTTTTCAAGGGTCAGAGAGGAGTATGATATACTATGATCAAGAGAGTGAAAGCTCTAAGCTTGGGGATGCCCCGTGGTTCATCCCTGCATATTTTAAGAAGACTCAAGCGTCTAAGCTTGGGGATGCCCAAGGCATCCCCTTCTTCATCGACAACATCATCGGGTTCCTCCCTGAAACTATATTTTTATTCGTCACATCTTGTGTTCTTTACTTGAAGCGTCGGTTTGTTTTTGTTTTTGTTTTTGTTTGAATAAAATGGATCCTAGCATTCACTTTGTGGGAGAGACACGCTCCGCTGTTGCATATGGACAAATATGTCCTTAGGCTTTACTCATAATATTCAAGGCGAAGGTTGAAACTTCTTCGTTAAATTGTTATATGGTTGGAATTGGGAAATGCTACATGTAGTAATTCTAAAATGTCTTGGATAATGTGATACTTTGCAATTGTTCTACTCATGTTTAAGCTCTTGCATCATATACTTTGCACCCATTAATGAAGAAATACATAGAGCTTGCTAAAATTTGATTTGCATATTTGGTCTCTCTAAAGTCTAGATAATTCTAGTATTGAGTTTTGAACAACAAGGAAGACGGTGTAGAGTCTTATAATGTTTACAATATGTCTTTTATGTGAGTTTTGCTGCACCGGTTCATCCTTGAGTTTGCTTCAAATAACCTTGCTAGCCTAAACCTTGTATCGAGAGGGAATACTTCATGCATCCAAAATCCTTGAGCCAACCACTATGCCATTTGTGTCCACCATACCTACCTACTACATGGTATTTCTCGCCATTCCAAAGTAAATTGCTTGAGTGCTACCTTTAAAATTCCATCATTCACCTTTGCAATATATAGCTCATGGGACAAAATAGCCTTAAAAACTATCGTAGTATTGAATATGTACTTATGCACTTTATCTCTTATTAAGTTGCTTGTTGTGCGATAACCATGCTTCTGGGGACGCCATCAACTACTCTTTGTTGAATATCATGTGAGTTGCTATGCATGTCCGTCTTGTCTGAAGTAAGAGATATCTACCACCTTAATGGTTGGAGCATGCATATTGTTAGAGAAGAACATTGGGCCGCTAACTAAAGCCATGAATCATGGTGGAAGTTTTTTGGACATATATCCTCAATCTCATATGAGAATAATAATTGTTGTCATGCTTATGCATTAAAGAGGAGTCCACTATCTGTTGTCTATGTTGTCCCGGTATGGATGTCTAAGTTGAGAATAATCAAAAGCGAGAAATCAAAATGCGAGCTTTCTCCTTAGACCTTTGTACAGGCGGCATTGTGACACTTGGTTGAAACATGTGTATTGCGAAGATCCGGTAGTCCAAGCTAAGTAGGACAAGGTGCGGCACTATTAGTATACTATGCATGAGGCTTGCAACTTGTAAGATATAATTTACATAACTCATATGCTTTATTACTACCGTTGACAAAATTGTTTCATGTTTTCAAAATAAAAGCTCTAGCACAAATACAGCAATCGATGCTTTCCTCTTTGAAGGACCTTTCTTTTACTTTTATTGTTGAGTCGGTTTACCTATCTCTCTCCACCTCAAGAAGCAAACACTTGTGTGGCATTGATTCCTACATACTTGCATATTGCACTTGTTATATTACTCTATGTTGACACTATCCATGAGATATACATGTTATAAGTTGAAAGCAACCGCTGAAACTTAATCTTCCTTTGTGTTGCTTCAATACCTCTACTTTGATTTATTGCTTTATGAGTTAACTCTTATGCAAGACTTATTGATGCTTGTCTTGAAGTACTATTCATGAAAAGTCTTTGCCTTATGATTCATTTGTTTTCTCATGTCATTACCATTGTTTTGATCGCTGCATTCATTACATATGTTTACAATAGTATGATCAAGATTATGATGGCATGTCACTCCGAAATTATCCTTGTTATCGTTTTGCTCGGACGAGCAGAACTAACAGGGATGCTGATACGTCTCGACGTATCGATAATTTCTTATGTTCCATGCTACATTATTGATGATATCTACATGTTTTATACACATTATATGTCGTATTTACGCATTTTGGAACTAACCTATTAACAAGATGCCAACCGTTTTTCTTGTTTTTGGTTTCAGAAATCCTAGTAAGAAAATATTCTCGGAATTGGACGAAATCAACGCCCGGGGTCCTATTTTTGCACGAAGCTTCAGAAGCGTGAAGAGGGAAGGAAGTGGGGCCACGAGGCGCCGCCACAACAGGCGGCGCGGCCTGGCTTGGCCGCGCCTGGTGTGTGGGGCCCTCGTGTGGCCCCGCGCTGCCCGCCTACTTAAAGCCTCCGTGCCCCCAGAGAGCCACGATACGGAAAACCTTCGAGACGCCGCCGCCGCGAATCCCATCTCGGGGATTCAGAGATCGCCTCCGGCACCCGGAGAGGGGAATCATCTCCCGGAGGACTCTTCATCGCCATGATCGCCTCGGAGTGATGAGTGAGTAGTTCACCCTGGACTATGGGTCCATAGCAGTAGCTAGATGGTCGTCTTCTCCTAATTGTGCTTCATTGCTGGATCTTGTGAGCTGCCTAACATGATCAAGATCATCTCTGTAATACTATATGTTGTGTTTGTCGGGATCCGATGGATAGAGAATACTATGTTATGGTGATTATCAATCTATTACCTATGTGTTGTTTATGATCTTGCATGCTCTCCGTTATTAGTAGAGGCTCGGCCAAGTTTTGCTCTTAACTCCAAGAGGGAGTATTTATGCTCGATAGTGGGTTCATGCCTCCATTGATACTGGGACAGTGTGAAAGTTCTAAGGTTGTGGATGTCTGTTGCCACTAAGGATAAAACATTGATGCTATGTCTAAGGATGTAGTTGTTGATTACATTACACACCATACTTAATGCAATTGTCTGTTTGCAACTTAATACTGGAAGGGTTCGGATGATAACCTGAAGGTGGACTTTTTAGGCATAGATGCATGGATGGCGGTCTATGTACTTTGTCGTAATGCCCGATTAAATCTCACTATATTTATCATATCATGTATATGCATTGTTATGCCCTTTTCTATTTGTCAATTGCCGTAATTTGTTCACCCAACATGCTTTAATCTTATGGGAGAGACACCTTTAGTGAACTGTGGACCCTGTCCTATTCTTTACATCGCATACAATCTCTTGTGTTTTCTTGTTTTCTTCGCAAACAATCATCTTCCACACAATACGGTTAATCCTTTGTTACAAGCCGGTGAGATTGACAACCTCTTTCGTTGGGGCAAAGGTTGTGTTGTGCGGGTTCCACGTTGGCGAATCCCTGGTGTTGCGCCGCATCACATTTCGCCACCATCAACCTTCAACGTGCTTCTTGGCTCCTCCTGGTTCGGTTAAACCTTGGTTTCTTTCTGAGGGAAAACTTGCTACTGTGCGCATCATACCTTCCTCTTGGGGTTCCCAACGAACGTGTGAGTTACACGCCATCATGCAGCGGTGGAGATGACGGTGTCGATGGTGGAGATGATGATGATAATGATCCCAATGAAGTCCAGCTCGATGACGGTGACGATGGAGACGATTTCCCCCCTCCGGGAGGAATTTCCCGGCAGATTTCTACCTGCCGGAGAGCTCTTTTCTCTCTGGTGTTTTCCGCCTCGAGGAGGCGGTGCTGACTATCCTCGATGCTTCTACGCACCTTAGGGTTTCTGGGAGATGAAGTACGCGAAAGGGCGATGGCCGAGGGGGTCGTGGCACCCTCCCCACGTGGCGGTGCGCCGGCCTTTGTGGCCGCGCCAGCCCATGGGGAGGGCCCATGGCGGCCCTCCTCGGCCTCCCCTTTTGGTTGGCTCCGTCATCTGGACAAATAGGAGCTTCGGTATATTTTCCGTCAATTGTTGATCTTATAATATTGTATCCGACGGTGCTTTCCAGAATTCTGACTCCGGTGAGTAATTCTCCAATAATCATGAAACATGGAAAATAGGTGAAATAACATAAGTATCATCTCTAAATATGAAATACATCAATGAATAACAGTAAATTATGATATAAAATAGTGATGCAAAATGGACGTATCATTGTCGTACTATCAAGAGGAGAGTGAGTAACTCGATTGTATCTTCGGAGAGAGCTCAAACCTTTGGTTCCTTGCATCATCTTTCTTGGTTGTTATTTGGATCTTATCCTGTGATGTTTTAGAGCTTGTGCTTATTCTCATGACAAGCTCTAGTTCATTGAAACGGATTTTGCACGGAAAACTTGCTGCGTTTTCAAGGTTGGAGGTTTTACCGGTTTATCTTTTATAGATAGGTCAAAAAATTTATCATTTGTTTCTATCCTCCCCTTCTGGACTATGATGGTTCTCTGCATGATCTTGTAGAGCTTATTACTAACTTCAAAACAAGCTAGATCATCAAAATCGAAGTCCGTATGCTCAAGTTATGATCGTTTTTGTTTGGCTATTTCTCCAGCTTTCAGGCTGGGCGGTAATAAGGCTCGAGCAGTACTACCGCTCGCACTACCGCTCCAGTACCGTGCTAGCACCTTCAGACCTCTGTATTCTGAGCAGAACTAGGCCGGTAGTGACCCGGTAGTACCGCCCATTGCAAATGGGCAGTACTACCGCTCACGGGGCCGGTAGTACAACTCCTCTATATTTCGTGCTATTTTTTGGTTCAGTTTCGTCAGTCTAAGCGGTAGTACCGCTCGCAGGAGAGGTACTACCGCCCTGTCACACAAGCAACGATCATATTTCGTGGGGACCTATAAAAGGCCCCCTTCTTCCTCCTTTGGCTGGTGACTACTCACATTCTCTCTCCTCCATTGTTGTTCTTGAGTAGCTTGTTTTTTCGCTCAATCCCTCCATGATTCTTGTCCCCATTTGAGGGCAATGAGAGAGGAGATCTAGATCTACATTTCCACCAATCAATATCCTCTCTAAGTGAGGGGAACACACTAGATTTAGATCTTGGAGTTCTTTGTGTTCTCCTATTTGTTCTTCCTCTTTTATTCTCCCAATAGATTTTGTAGATTTGTTGAAATTCGAGAGAGAAGGATTTGAGCATCTTTGTGGCGTTCTTGCCATTGCATTTGGTGCATCGGTTTGAGCTTTCCACGAAGATTCGTGGTGGTGAAAATAAGAAGGTTGTTACTCTTGGGTTCTTGGAATCCTAGATGAATTCTAGGCCATTGTGGTGATTTGTTGGACGCCTCCAATTAAATTGTGGATGTGTGACTCAACCTTTCTGTAAGGGCCGGGTTTCCGCCTCGAAGGAAATCCCTTAGTGGAACGTGACCTAGGCCTTTGTGGCGAGGGTCACCGGAGAATAAGGTGAGTCGCCTTCATGGCGCTCGGTGTGTGGTGTGTCTACTTGATCTTGGAGTGAGGCCTTTGTGGCGTTGGTGTGCATCAAGCAACCACACCTCAAGGTGAGGCCATTTGTGGCGTTCGGGAGCACTAATTAAGCCACCACACCTCTCCAACGATAGCACTCGCAAGAGTGTGAACTTCGGGATAAATCATCGTCTCCCGCGTGCCCGGTTATCTCTATACCCGAGCTCTTTACTTATGCACTTTACCTTGTGATAGCAATCGTGCTTGAAGTTATATATCTTGCTATCACATAGTTGCTTGTATTGCTTAGCATAAGTTGTTGGTGCACATAGGTGAACCATAGCATATAGATTTTGGGCTTGACAAAGTAAACGTTAGTTTTATTCTGCATTTGTTAATCCCATCTCGTAAAAGTTTTAAACCGCCTATTCACCCCCCCTCTAGGCAACATCCGTGTCCTTTCAACAGGGCAGAGCCCACTACCAAATATATATAGAGCAATCTGCATCTCCATACTCAACTTCTTGCATAACCTCATCAGCATCACACCACCCATATCCAACTTCTTCACATCTGATCTGGTAAAAAATCTCAGACATCACGAGGTAGGCATTGTACTTACAATAACCGGGGCGAAAATTGAAACTTCAAGGCTTGCAGTAGAGCTCGCAATACTTGGAATGAGGAAACATGGTTTCAAGCTGATGAAGAACATGATCTTCTTCTGAATCTTCAACGCAACACAATATTGAATTATTGATTGAGGATCATGATGTGTTTCAGCAGGAGCATCGCTCTAAACAACTTGATTCACTTCCATCACCAGAGCATCCCAGCACTCGACATGTCTATGGGCAATCGAGCTCAGTCTCACGAACTCGAGCATCAGGCAAACTCTTCGGTGGTGACTAGAAACCAAGCCACCCCAGATGTTCCCTTCAGATGTGCATCCATCACGAGAAACGACCACCACGCCCATGGACGGCCATCTCGCATCGATCGAACTCAGCACCACCCGGATGCTCAACATCTCACTGTGGCCCAGGCCCAACTCGTGGAGCCCGGCCCCTCCCAGACCAACGGCACACTTGCACGCCATCGTAGCAACTGCCCAACCAATCTCCTCGCCAAACATCCGGTGAAGGCCAACATTGAAGCCAGAGAGTATCAAAGGGAGGACGGAGACGAACATGAACCCTAGATCTACTTTATTTTGGGGGGGGGGGGACTAGAACAAGAACTAGTATCTACACTACTCCAGACCTCCCTCCTTCTCACCTCCGGTCACCATGGCTGCCGGCGATGAGAGAGAGGAAGGCCGAAACCTGGAGCAGAGGGGAGGATGAAGGTTCCACAATGGGTAAGTCGCCACGGGGGAATACATATTTCACGTTCATCCTTGTACACACAATTTACATTTTCGGTGCAATAATGCATAGACCAAATTCATTTTTAAAATTTTCTGTTGTTGATGGAGGCGCTGGTTAATTAGAAATCATTTTTGGGTTACTTATTTTTTTCTTTTGTCTAATTTAAACTACTTTCTTCTAAGGAATTCCAGCTGAAACGGGGTATTCTTCTAATTAATTGAATTATTTCCAACCCTAAAGAATCCCCGTCCTGTCTCTGAAATCCCTAGAAAAATTCTCAAATCCCTGTCCTCTCTTTGTCGAGTGGCGCCACTCCCGTCTCCCCTTCCCGACCCAAGGTCGCCGGAGCTGGTTCATCTCTCCCATTCGAGTTCATTGGAGCACCATGTCCGCTAGCAGCTCCTCCATGTCTTCTCTACGCTGCAGGCATCCTGCTGCTCCCAGCATTCCTTTGGTGGCCTGCCCCGACTGTGGAATGCAAGCGAGGGTCTTCGTCTCTCGCACGAGTGATCACGCCGGTTGGTCCTTCTACAAGTGCATGAAGCTAGCGTGGAGGTAAAACCATTTTGAAACTTCTCTCATTTTTTCAGCTAATCCAGCAAATCTAGTGGTTTGACACATAGTTCTAGATGTAGCATACCACATAACGAGGATGGCTGATAGATGTAGCAAATATCAAAGTAACTGTCTTGACATAATGACATGCAACCTATATCCAGTACCAATAATGGAGTGCGTGCTTAGCCCATTTGCATTCGTCAAGATACATGTGGCATCAGCAGATGACAGTACCTCAGATTTTGTCAATACAGTCACTGCTTACAGGTGTACATCTTGGTGTGTTGCTACTGATGTTATACCAACTATGATAAGGTGCTGCCATCATATCTTACAGATTTAACACAGTTTCCCCAGACGGCAAGTGCAAGCGTCCACTGCTTGACATATCTATATATATATGCTCACACTTTTCTGGATGGAGTGTCGCCTGTTTAATTCACGCTATCGCTAAAGTTTGTATGAATCAACTGATGCAGTCATCTTCATCTTTGTTGGTATTAGTATCTACATGTTAGGAATTATTTCGTGTTTTTTCCGTCTAATTTAAATGCTAAAAAAATTGCAGGGCCAAGATAATGCTCAGACGGTTAGGTTCAGTCATCTGCAGAAGAGAGCTACCGTCGTACGGTGTTTAAGCTTACCAGATGCAATCCAGTTAAACTCAAGTGTTTGTAGATGACAACATAGTAGTAGCTACTTTTGTTGTACGCTGTACTGAGTAGTTTAGATTGTCCTTGGTGGTTAGTACCGTCCTTCTATGTTCAAACTATCTGTAAAAGTTTGTACAATTTCAGAAAACAGAATGCAGCCCAGTCAAGCATAGGTGTTTAGGTGTGGCAGCATACTGTAGTAGCTACTTTTGTGATGGGCTGTAGTTAGCAGCATATGCTATCCTTGGTGGTTTCTCCTTTCTACTTTCAGTTGGCTCATGAAACGTCTTTTGCTTCACCTGCTTTTTTTTATTATATTTTGTTGTAGGGAACTAATCTAATAAAAGCCATATTTTCTGCATGTTCTAATATAAATATGCTGAAGTTATCTACCAGCAACCGTGGTTCAGAAGCTGAAGATACAAAAAAAAGGTTGTACTGATGAATCACCAATTTGTCATCGACTTGCCAACCTAATCAACCTACGTGCCATTCCAGCAACAAGCATAAGTACCTCTACCGTATCTTTAACTTAGATGTTCCTCGAACGTTATATGAAATAAACTCAGCCGTGGCACCCTATCAAGCCATATGTGTTACAGGGATTTGTATGCCAGTATCTACATATTCCCAGAGTACATGTCTCAATATGCTAACCTCCCTACTATCAAATGAAGATACCAAACTACTTACCAGCTATTCAACCGATATGTGTTTCCTCTTCTGACACAAATGCCAGCTACACTTTACCATGCCTACAACAGAACTTGCAATTTATATGCAAAGACAGGACACATTAGCTCTCTACCCTGAACTTCAGGCCTCATAAACTGCAAAGGTGATGCAACTAAACGACGCGCTGCAATTTTACAGTCATTCACCTCGACCATAAACTCCAAAGTTATATCGCCCAGGGGCGCAGCATGCCGCCGCGCCTACCTTCCTAGGAGTACTAACTCCAGGTGCACTATGGAGGTAATCATATGCATGTCATTAGTCTGTTACTCCCCACTAAAAGTGGTCTTAAGCTGTGAAGCACCTTTAAAGGGCTATAATCAACAATTAATACGAATACAAAGACCAAAATGAGTCAAGGAGACAAGTACAAGAACCGACCAACTGATTCCACCCATCTCGAGTGGGTCGTGGCACATCAAGCAAACAGACCGATAGCATGCTCTGACTTGTAGGAGAGAAATATGTCATCACAAGGTTGGCGCTTCGATCGTCTCGTGAGAGTTCAGTGCAAACCTAATGCTGGTATAAAGTACACTTGCTCGATGGGGAAAATATAATCAAACAGAGAGAGATTATGGCGACGGCAATTCTCTTTGCGTTGTTCGTCCTTGGGTTCGTTGCAGGAGAGCAACAGATATATGGTGATTCAGGTAAATAATACAGCATCCGCCGATTGTATTGAAGTTGGTTTCAGCCGAATTTATTGCCATTTTGTCCCCTCAGTCCCTCTCATTTTCTTCTCTGCTTGTGTGTGCACTCCCGGCTGTTTCAAAGTGTGTTGAATAAAAAAGTTTTTTTGATCTACACAGTAACAAACTATAATGTCAATGATATTGATTATATTGTAGATGGGTCATTTGGTGTCGCCGCTTATGAAGTGAATTGGTCACCACCCTCTCGTGCATCAGCTACTCTTCCTCATTCTCGTACGTCACGTCATCCTTAAGTTCAGTTAGTAGTATCACAATGTATACATCTGCCTGAGAGCCATTTCTGACTCAAACTGCGTACGTACTGTGTGACCATGCAGCGTCAGACGGCAAGGCCGCCCTGAGGACAAAATGGTGCAACCCTCCACGACAGCAGCTCAAGGCCAAGAAGGGCATCCTCTTCCTCCAGCGCAACCTGTTGGACGGTGCACTACTGCCGGCAAACACAGAGCTGGGGCACATTCACACGCCGCAAAGCTTTCCCAGGTCGCCCCCCGCGCCGCCGCTGTTTGCCTACAGCAACCTCAAAAACATACTGGCCTTCTACAACATCACGCGGGGCTCGGAGCGAGCCCGGCAGGTTGCCACCACGCTCCGGTTCTGCCGCGACGACCAGCAGCAAGAGGAGCCACATGTCTGCGCCGCCACCCAGCAAGCAGCCATGGAGTTCGCCGCTGCTGCCCTGGGAACGACGCCGCGAGCGGCCAGGACGGTCATCCACGGGCGCGGGGAGCCTGTCAGGTACGTGGTGGCGCCCAACGGCGTCACCAGCATCGGCCGTGGCAAGGTGGTGCCGTGCCACCCGCTGCCGTACCCGGCGGACCTGCTGTACTGCCACCGGCCGGGCAACGTGCAGGCGTTTAGCGTGGAGCTCGTCGGGCAGGAGGACCCCTCGTTGGGCGCCACGGCGATCGCCGTGTGCCACGAGAAGACGGATGGATGGGCCCTGGATTATTTCGCAATGCTCAACGGAACCCGTGGTGAGCCGGTATGCCACTACATGCCGGAGAAATACCTGCTGTGGGTACCTGCTGCTGAGCTGAAGCTATGAATTTCGAGCTAAGTGGTAAAGCATGAATTTCGACACTCGACAGTAATAGATCTTCTAATGACTTTCTTCAAATGGTTTGATCTGTTCTATTTTTTCATGTTGTCTACACTGTATACATGTAATTCCTATTATTGTACACACAATTTACAATTTCGGTGCAATCATGCATAGACCAAATTCATTTTTAAAATTTTCTGTTGTTGATGGAGGCGGTGGTTAATTAGAAATCATTTGTGGGTTACTTATTTGTTTTCTTTTGTCTAATTTAAACTACTTTCTTCTAAGGAATTCCAGCTGAAAGGGGGTATTCTTCTAATTAATTGAATTATTTTCAACCCTAAAGAATCCCCTTCCTGTCTCTGAAACCCCTAGAAAAATTCTCAAATCCCTGTCCTCTGTATGTCGAGTGGCGCCACTCCCGTCTCCCCTTCCCGACCCAAGGTCGCCGGAGCTGGTCCATCTCTCCTATTCGAGTTCATTGGAGCGCCATGTCCGCTAGCAGCTCTTCCATGTCTTCTCTACGCAGCAGGCATCCTGCTGCTCCCAGCATTCCTTCGGTGGCCTGCCCCGACTGTGGAATTGCAAGCGAGGGTCTTCGTCTCTCGCACGAGTGATCACGCCGGTTGGTCCTTCTACAAGTGCATGAAGCGTGGAGGTAAAACCATTTTGAAATTTCTCTCATTTTTTCAGCTAATCCAGCAAATCTAGTGGTTTGACACATAGTTCTAGATGTAGCAGACCACATAACGAGGATGGCTGATAGATGTAGCAAATATCAAAGTAACTGTCTTGACATGCAACCTATATCCAGTACCAATAATGGAGTACGTGCTTAGCCCATTTGCATTCGTCAAGATACATGTGGCATTTGCATTCGTCAAGATACATGTGGCATCAGCAGATGACAGTACCTCAGATTTTGTCAATACAGTCACTGCTTACAGGTGTACATCTTGGTGTGTTGCTACTGATGTTATACCAACTATGATAAGGTGCTGCCATCATATCTTACAGATTTAACACAGTTTCCCCAGACGGCAAGTGCAAGCGTCCACTGCTTGACATATCTATATATATATATATATGCTCACACTTTTCTGGATGGAGTGTCGCCTGTTTAATTCACGCTATCGCTAAAGTTTGTATGAACCAACTGATGCAGTCATCTTTGTTGGTATTAGTATCTACATGTTAGGAATTATTTCGTGTTTTTCCGTCTAATTTAAATGCTAATTTTTTTTGCAGGGCCAAGATAATGCTCAGACGGTTAGGTTCAGTCATCTGCAGAAGAGAGCTACCGTCGTACGGTGTTTAAGCTTACCAGATGCAATCCAGTTAAACTCAAGTGTTTGTAGATGACAACATAGTAGCTACTTTTGTTGTACGCTGTACTGAGTAGTTTAGATTGTCCTTGGTGGTTAGTACCGTCCTTCTATGTTCAAACTATCTGTAAAAGTTTGTACAATTTCAGAAAACAGAATACAGCCCAGTCAAGCGTAGGTGTTTAGGTGTGGCAGCATACTTGTAGTAGCTACTTTTGTGATGTGCTGTAGTTAGCAGCATATGCTATCCTTGGTGGTTTCTCCTTTCTACTTTCTGTTGGCTCATGAAACGTCTTTTGCTTCACCTACTTTTTTTTAATCATATTTTGTTGTAGGGAACTAATCTAATAAAAGCCATATTTTCTGCATGTTCTAATATAAATATGCTAATGAAGTTATCTACCAGCAACCGTGGTTCAGAAGCTGAAGATACAAAAATAAAAGGTTGTACTGATGAATCACCAATTTGTCATCGACTTGCCAACCTAATCAACCTACGTGCCATTCCAGCAACAAGCATCAAGTACCTCTACCGTATCTTTAACTTAGATGTTCCTCGAACGTTATATGAAATCAACTCAGCCGTGGCACCCTATCAAGCCATATGTGTTACAGGGATTTGTATGCAAGTATGTACATATTCCCAGAGTACATGTCTCAATATGCTAACCTCCCTAACAGTGGCGGAGCTTGAACGAAATCTAAGAGGGGGCGAAAATGCATAGTACCATGACTAAAATTTTGAGAATACATAGTCAAATTCAAGATAAAATGGTCCATGTAATATGGAATAATACTTTACTAAACAGAAATATGATTCATGTTAGAAAATTAAAATATACACTATTTGTGGTGGGCACAAATATCTCAAATAATTGGACAAACAAATTGCAACTTGCTGGAAGATAGATATATAGAGTCTAGGCTCCGAATCTCAGAAAATGTGTTGTTTTGTGAGCGATTGATATCTAACCAGTCCTTGCAAAAAAAAAAAGGCATCATTAAGCTTTTTTTCCTTTGAGAGGGAGAAATGAACATTGAATTTGTACTGTCTTTTCTTGCTAATAATCTCATGCATACCCGCACTTCATGTTTTTCTTAGGAAAGCCTACGCTGTAGAGGAGCAGGTGGGGAGCTGGGCTAAATCAGAGCAGAAACATGTCGGGCAGGAGGGAGATGGTGCGCTGGATAGATAATGTAGCTTTGGTATACACCAATTGGTCAACTAGTCCCAGACTTCGGTAGAATGGTCCATTAACCTGAGTAATGCGCTGAAATTACTAGTAATTAATGATGAAACTTCACTTTTGTAGGGGGGGCGATTGCCCAGGTTCGCCCTGCTGGAGCTCCGCCAGTGCTCCCTAATATCAAATGAAGATACCAAACTACTTGCCAGCTATTCAACCGATATGCGTTTCCTCTTCTGACACAAACGACAGCTACACTTTACCATGCCTACAACAGAACTTGCAATTTATATGCAAAGACAGGGCACAATAGCTCTCTACCCTGAACTTCAGGCCTCATAAACTGCAAAGGTGATGCAACTAAACGACGCGCTGCAATTTTACAGTCGTTCACCTCGACCATAAACTCCAAAGATATATCGCCAGGGGCGCAGCATGCCGCCGCGCCTACCTTCCTAGCAGTACTAACTCCAGGTGCACTATGGAGGTAATCATATGCATATCATTAGTCTGTAACTCCCCACTAAAAGTGGTCTTAAGCTGTGAAGCACCTTTAAAGGGCTAAACTATAATCAACAATTTATACGAATACAGACCAAAATGAGTCAGTGAGACAAGTACAAGAAGCCACCAACTGATTCCACCCATCTCGAGTGGGTCGCGGCATATCAAGCAAACGTACCGATAGCATGCTCTGGATTGTAGGAGAGAAATATGTCATCACAAGGTTGGCGCTTCAATGGTATCCGCGTGAAAGTTTAGTGCAAACCTGATGCTGGTATAAAGTACACTTGCTCGATGGGGGAAATCATGTCAAACAGAGAGAGATTATGGCAACGACAATTCTCTTTGCGTTGTTCGTCCTTGGGTTCGTTGCAGGAGAGCAACAGATATATGGTGATTCAGGTAAATATAATACGGCAGCCAATTGTACTGAAGTTGGTTTCTTCTCTACTTGTGTGCACACTCCCGGCTGTTTTAAAGTGTGTTGAATAAAAACGTTTTTTTTATCTACACAGTAACAAACTATAATGTCATTGATATTGATTATTTTGTAGATGGGCCATTTGGTGTCGCCGCTTATGAAGTGAATTGGTCACCGCCCTCTCGTGCATCAGCTACTCTTCCTTATTCTCGTACGTCACGTCATCCTTAAATCGACTACTGCCAAGCTAAGTTCAGTTAGTAGCATCACAATGTATACATCTGCCTGAGAGCCATTTCCGACTCAAACTGCGTACGTGCTGTGTGACCATGCAGCATCAGACGGCAAGGCCGCCCTGAGGACAAAATGGTGCAACCCTCCACGACAGCAGCTCAAGGCCAAGAAGGGCATCCTCTTCCTCCAGCGCAACCTGTTCGACGGAGCACTACTGCCGGCAAACACAGAGCTGGAGCACATTCACACGCCGCAAAGCTTCCCCAGGTCGCCCCCCGCGCCGCCGCCGTTTGCCTACAGCAACCTCAAAAACATACTGGCCTTCTACAACATCACGCGGGGCTCGGAGCGAGCCCGGCAGGTTGCCGCCACGCTCCGGTTCTGCCGCGACGACCAGCAGCAAGAGGAGCCACACGTCTGCGCCGCCACCCAGCGAGCGGCCATGGAGTTCGCCGCTGCTGCCCTGGGCACGACGCCGCGATCGGCCAGGACGGTCATCCACGGGCGCGGGGAGCCTGTCAGGTACGTGGTGGCGCCCAACGGCGTCACCAGCATCGGCCGTGGCAATGTGGTGCCGTGCCACCCGCTGCCATACCCAGCGGACCTGCTGTACTGCCACCGGCCGGGCAACGTGCAGGCGTTTAGCGTGGAGCTCGTCGGACACGAGGACCCCTCGTTGGGCGCCACGGCGATCGCCGTGTGCCACGAGAAGACGGATGGATGGGCCCCGGGGTATTTCACGATGCTCAATGGAACCCGTGGTGAGCCGGTCTGCCACTACATGCCGGAGAAATACGTGCTGTGGGTACCTGCTGCTGATGAACCTCTAGCTGAGCTGAAGCTATGAATCTTCTAAGAGCTCTAAGCTCCCAGGGTTTTGCAAGTCTGTGGTTGCTCCACGTTTTCTCCAATCTAGTGGCGACACCTGATCTTCTCACAGCGTGGTTTGCTCTTTTTAGGCGGTTTGCTGGGTGACGTCGCTGAACGGCTGAAGTAGCAAAGCGCCTGATCCCGTGTCCAACTTCCCGATCCACCTTTTCTCACCCTCCCAGCATCCGCAAGGCTCCCACGCCGCCAGCCCAGCCGTCGTCGGCGCCTCGGCGGCCTGTCTGCCTCGCCGCCGACTTAGCCTAATTTCGGTCCATGGCTTCGTCTTCCCGGCGCCGGCTTTCCCTATCCTAGATTCCTCCAAATCCCCAATCGCCCGGCTCCTCTCTGTCCATCTCCACCTTGGCGTTGTTTTCCCTGCCATTTCCCATCCACTCACCCGACCCATTGCCCCCACGGCCGCCGGCACCCTCCGTGCTAATCCCCACACCAGGGATATCGGGACGCGGCAGCCTCACCTGCAGTTCCTATGGATGGCACCAACCGACGTTCAGGTCGGCGAACGCGCTGCAGTGCCCGAGCCGCTGCCGCCGGAGAGGGATTCAGGGGGGGCTTTGCCTAATTACGACCATTCCTGGCTTAGTTCGCCCACTGCAGCTGTGTGCCTCTGTAGCAGAACGTGAAGCCCACCAAGACCATCAGCCTGTCTCTAGCAGACAAACCCAGCAATGGAAGGCAAATGTACAGAGAAACAACGACCTGAATACCAGCAGGCAGCAGAAGCACTCACGCATCGCTTGGGCGTTTGGTTTCTGCTTGTGCTTGCAGGCTGTGCTGACAAGGGTAGTTTATTTTCCAATTCCCAATCGGTCTCACAAGAAGGTGAGATTGTGACAACGGGTGGATGACCTAAGATGTGCATACTGCATACCACAGTTGCACGACCGCAGGCCGGCCACAAAGGTCAGTATCATCGGCGATGGCGGGTCAAGAAAGAAGGGTATTTTTACTCGCTCCTAATTTCTGGTTTTTTATAGTATTAGTCGTTAGTTCATTCCCAACATGAAATTAATTTTTACATCTATAAAACCATGTAAGTGGAGCTGTAGAAACTACCAGTATCAAAAATCTATCAGGACATTTCTGTTTGTTGTCCACATATGCTTGTGTGAAGAGAAAGAGGTAGAGAGTTGGATCGATTCATAATTTCACTTTCCATTTGTTTCTATGGCAATTGATTAAATTATTTACATGCATCTTCCATTCATAGAGAGATGACTTATTAAATAATAATTGTTAGACTAGAAAAGACATTTCTATGAAGGTCACCTGCACTGAGATTATCAAATGGCTCGACTAATTTTATAGTCATAGAGCAAAATTTGGAAATTAAGCTTTTCTTTTGTATTGCTAAACAACTTTGCCCTTTTTTTGTTGTATAAATGGTAGAGTAAGAGTTCATATGCTGTGATCTATTATCTGCACAATTTTTTTACTAAAACAAAACCTCAGACGTGATTGTTATTTTCTTTGCCCCCCTAATACTAAAATCCTGGTTTCGCTCCGTGCCGCTGTGCCCATGTCTTAGTGGATGTACATCCAAGCCGAGGGAGAAGCAGGCGGTCGTGATTTTTGCGGGATCACAGTTCAGTCACAGCAGCGAGCATGCTCATCGGAAGGCGACCTATGGCCAAGGGAACCAGCAGGACAACTCAGAGGAGTTGGGTGACAGAGGAGATCTAGGAGGCAAGCAAGGTGGATCGGATATGCACCACGTGGATGTGTCAGTAATCACAAGGGAATGTGGTTCTTTCGTTGTGTTTCTATCAGGTAGTTAAATTGAAATCTATGAAATCAAATCCCATTACTTAGGTGAGCCAATAGGAGACACTAAAAGCAGTTATTTTGCGTAAATATAATTTATTCTATTATTATTTTTGTTATGGATTGAGCCTTGCAGGCAATTTCTAGATGACTAAATCGTACAGCAAAAACATCATGTGTTCTCAACGGTGTTCCAAATTACGTCTAGCATATACTCTTCAAATTATATATACTTAGTTCATACATGTCAGCCAGACAGTGGTACTGAAAAGTGAAAAACATGAAAATAGTATAATCAGACTTGATTCTGTGGTTGTAAATTTAGATTTGTTTTTTTTACATCCGTTGACGAGAGTAAGACAGGAACCTTCAAAGCCAACATTCAGTACATACAACTAGACTCGGAGCTTTTTAGAGGCGATTCAATTTAGTTGATCCAAATTGTGTCGATGTTTTATCATTTCGAGCAATGCTTACAAGGTGGAATCTTTTTATGATATTTCACAAAAATGTTCAGGAATGATGTTAACAGAAAGTTGTTGCCTTACTCTACTCTACTCGTGTACCTGAGCTCCGAAAACTTAACTTCTGTATACAATATGGGATAATAATGTTCGAGAAATAATCAAGACGTGTGGAAATAACGTTTTCTGGTCTGTACACCAATTCGAGCTTCTTTTCTGGTCAGTACACTCTTGCATTATTGTCTAATATGTTTTCTCTCATAAATTAATGTACAAGCCACACTCCCCCTCTTTAATCTATGTGTTGTTGCACAGGTAGAGTAATGTGCTTTCCTAAATTTCATTTACAAGCCCAGTTTTAGTTCTACGCACTGCTTTAGTGTTCACTAGCCTACATAATGTATAATGATTGTTTCATATATATTCTCTTATACCAAAAAGAACAAACGAAGCATACAAAAGGATTGTTTGGTACTCTAGAGTGCCGTAGACAAAGATTCGTTTCAAGATACATGTACATGACCTTCCCCTCCATTTTCAACTTTTCCAAACCTGTGCTTTCGTCTATTTGACCTCCAACTTCATTGTTGAAATTCAATTCGTACTGTCTGATCGCCATAGTTAACCAACTCTGATACATGCTTTTAAGAAAATATAATTTCAGAGATATTCCCATGATTGTTTGCTACAATTCCATTCTACATTTTTTTCACATAAAATCTATAGTTATGTTTGTTACTGTTTACTAGGTTCTGAAAATTGCCAGCGGTTGGTGTGGTAAAGCAAACTCACAAGACGTTCAACAGGCAGCTACAGAACAGAGAAACGTTGCCTTATGGAAACCTTTAGAGGAAGTGGGTACCTTAAGTTAAATTTACTCTATCACTCTAGCATTACTTACATGTTTCTCATTTTCCGTAGCAAGCTCTTTTTTCTTTCATTCATCCATTCAGCCATCCGATCCGATGTTTCCTAGATGTTTCTTTGCTGGAAAAGTTGCATTTCTTTCTTCTAATGATTCATAGATGTTCTTCTCTTTATTTTTCTTCTTTGTCAACGATTGGCCAGACTGTGTGTGGTGTGTCAATTAGTTTAGTTTGCACTTACTCTTATATATATAGTGCATAATCTCAGCTTAACAAGTAATGGAAATGAAAAAGGTTAACGATGGTTGAACATGCAACTTGGTTTAAATATGGATTCAGCCAAATCTATGTCGATGTCATGTTTAAACAAATACAGTATTATCCATGCAATCTGAGAATATATGATGTGTTGGACATGGATACAATTTTCTATGATGGAACACTGTACCCTTTATTTATTTTTTCTCATATTAGTAAGGAAAAAACTCAGACGCCTTCCAAGGCTATGTGTTTGCCCTGGGATATGCATAGAGTCGAATTAACTCTATATTCGAACAAAATTATATGGAATACCAATGTATTAGCATATTCACATTAAACTCTGTCCAGTTAAGCTAGAATTGTCTGAACCTCAAAGATCACAAATGCAGGATCGAAACGAAGATAAAGTTTCGCTTCCTCTAATTAGGACATAAATCTAGCAGTAGTCCTGTTTTTCCATATGCACAATTAACAAAAATATTATCTGCATGAAACCACAATGTGATAGAAGTTTATTCATGTGTATTTTCTATTATTCTATTCATATTTTTATACTTAATAGATGTTTCATAATATTTCTAGCCTCTGCAGCCCTGCATGGGTTCAGGACAAGTGAGCAAGAACCACAAAACGGTTCTGAAGAGCTTATACTTCTTCCGTTTTGTGGATAGTATATTCAAACTGGTACACTCTTTATTAGAGTAGCACACATAGCTTCTTTCCATTTTGTTGTAAGCTGCATTTCAACTATGGTTATCTGATATGTAAATCTGTTCTTGTTCAGACGCGTTGGCTAGGCATAGATGGCCAAAACATGATGTGTGGGCCCTCTGCCTGCCCAACGCTAAAACTACTTGAAACCGTTTGCCCATTTCCCCCTTCACTCTTGAGCTATGGTCCGAGCTCTGCCTGCCCAAAGACCTCACCCTCACTGAATGGCTCCTAGACACTCACAAGACAGTGCCCAAGCTTGAGAAAAAAGGGTGTGATGCACTCTTACAGCTGACTTGGTGGTGAACATGGAAAGAACGGAAATGTGTTAAACCTTCAATATCAAAGGTTTCTTCGGGCTCTACTTTTCAAAGACTGCTTCAAATGAAATTCTTGTATAGTGTGTTGTCACCGTGTTATGTGCTTATTGTTCTATATCACCTTTTTTTTTAAATTTTGTACACTTACAAAAATGTGGATATCCGCAGCAGTCCTTGCTGCTTTATCTAACCTAGACCAATCCTAATTCCCGTCGATCGAAATCCCCTTGCAGGCTCGGGTATCCTCACCAGGGACCACCACCACCACAATCGACGGTTGCCACCATATTTGTAGCGGAGTTATTTTCTGCTGTTCGCTGGTCTAATTTCTCGTGGCTGTGTGTGCTCAGATCATCTGGTACGAGAGAGCAAGGCGTCGCAAGTGAGAGGATGCCCTGCTTGAGAGCTCCAGCAGGAGGGCCTGAATGCCTAGACGAGAAGGTGGACCAGGCCAACCGCTGTTGAACCCAGTTGCTGCATGCCATCGCCGACACCCAAGCCAAGCTCACCGCGTATGTTCGTGATGGGCGAGTCGCTGGCCCATGTCAGGCTGGTTTCTATCTGTTAGTCTGTTATTACACAGCTCTATGAGGAAGCTTCTCTTGAAACATGAAACGTTGATACATTAAACTTAGGCATAATTCTACCCTGAATTCACGTCAGGGCTGGAAGGTTGGTTGTTGCTTGGGCAGTTCCTTTTTCAACACATTCTATGGGAGCAACTTGTGTTCAACTGTTGATACAATGAATTAGGCATAAAACAATCGTGCTATTATGTATAATATACATTATATAAAAGTAGAATTTACCATCCAATTATCAATGTGTTATGAATTATGATGCAAAAGATAATCTATGTTTTCCATTGATAGTGTATCTATGCTTTACCTTGAAAATGCGGCTAGAGTTGAGTTTCACAACCTAAGGAGCAAGGAAGGTTAGCTGCGATTGAAATTTTTGTAATGACTAGGTACACCAGGGGCATTGTTTTCCTTACCTATGTGATCTAATTACGAAGTAGAATCTTGAAAGATGAATCCTTCAATGTACGGCTGTAAGTTTTGCTGGTTTTAGAATGGCGGGATTGCAACCAATCAACCAGAAAGCATTTGCCTTAGGTGAGGAAATGAGTTCAATTGTCTCATAATTGGAAAAGAACCAGATTCAAAATATAGTAGGGATGAAAAGAAACATACCATCTGACATCCCTTTTACAGTACCTTTGGATCATTTTTATCTATCCCGTGGAAAGCTGGAAGAGCCTCTTTGTGAGCTGCAGTTGTCTCTTGCTCTGTGATCCCGTGCCTCCCTCATTTCGGTGGCTCTATGCTTATCATGTACTATTTTTTTTCTTGTTTTCAATGAAGGTACTTCCTTTTGCCTTCTGTAGCTATCATTGTCAGTTCATAGTTTGTTGGCATGGAGATGGAATCCATCAAAGATACAAATAATTCGAGCATCGTAATGCAAAGCGTCAGCTGTACTATTTTCAATACTTTGAAGTTATTCATATTAAAAATAGTTCCGGCCAAGCAGCCGGAGGTTGGAGGTATTTCTCACGTCATGGACTACTTGCAACCTATAGGCATTGTACCATACACTCTCCTTTTTAATACTACAATCTAAAGTCATTCAAAGACATTATGGACACCGTTATGTATAAGATGTTACATAAAAGAATAACCCTGCCACAAAATTGAACGATGGTATCGGAGGACGGCGCGGCAAAGCGCGCTGGGTCCATCTAGTTTCGAGCTAAGCGGCAAAGCATGAACTTCGACAGTAATAGCCAATCTTCTATTCAAGTGAATGGTCAATATATATTACTCAAGAGTCCTAAATCATCATAATCTAATGCAGTCACTATATTTGTTGTACACACGAATTTGTTCCGCTACATGTTACTCTGAAGGAGGAATATGAGTTCTAAATTACCATTAAATTTTAGGCCAGAAGCGTGGAGATTCACTCTCTGAAACTAGATACTGCCGGCGATATTGGTGTAGCTCTTCTTGCATCCACTACTTATAATCTGACCCCATTGAGTATTCTGACACAAGTTTGGAAAATAGGGATGAACTGTCCTCTAGCAATTTCGCTGGTGAGTTGTGCTCTACGATTTCACCTGTTACAGTACAACACGGTTAAAACAGAGTAACAGAACATAGTCAAAACATAGTAACAGATCGGAGAACAACCCATATGATCCCACTCGCTTCAAACTGTAACGCAGTGGAGTGGAGGGGACTAACCGTTGTCCAGAAGAATGACCTTCTCACTGTCAAGGACTGATGTAATACGATGTGCTATTGTAATCACAGTGCATCCGGCGAATTGCTGTTTTAAGGTTTCCTGAATCAGGCTGTCGGTTCTTGGATCGACTGAAGAAGTTGCTTCATCCAAAACTAAAATCTTTCTCCTCTTTAGAATCACCCTTCCCAAACAAACAAGCTGCCGCTGACCTGCGCTCCAGTTTTCGCCATTCTCTGTGACTGCATTTCAGTTTAAAGATAAAGCTTTTAGTTCACCATCATAATTCTCTTGGGAATTTCTTATAGATGTCTAACCTGTAGAGTCGAGCTTAAGCTCGTTCTTTCTAACTTCATCTCCAAGATGACAGGAGTCTAATGCCTAGAAAAATAGATCATGCATAAACTACATCAGCCATCAAACAGAACAACATATGCTATTAAGAAAAATATGCAGCTTGGGCACTAGGAAAGTATTACAAAAATAAGTAAAACTGATTTTTAAACGAATGACAAAATGTTTCAACATATGATGTAATTTAGTTTTTAAGGAATCAAGTAAATCTAACATTATAGTACCTCCCAGATTTGCTCGTCACTATATTCACTCAGAGGGTCGATGTTGCTTCGCAGAGTCCCCTCAAACATAACAGGATCTTGTGGAATGATGCTCAATCTCGTTCGTAGGTCATGCAGTCCAATGGTAGAGATGTCAATACCATCTATCAATATTTGCCCGATACATGGATCGACAATGCGGAATAGTGCTTGAATCAAGGTTGACTTTCCACCACCTGTTCTTCCAACAATACCAGTCTTCATACCTCCAGATAAGGTGCATGTCACGCCTTTCAAAACTAAAGGAAGGTGTGGCGCATATTGTACCTGCATGACACACAAGCACTTAGAGAAAAAGGAAACTGGCGGAAGCATTCGTTTTAGATATCTGTTTTCACTTCATGAAAACACATCAAGTTTTCTACAATACTCAGCGTACTAAGAAACATAACTGCAACATGATGTTAGCAGCAGGCAACATTAGAACTGATTACTAATCACTGAAAAATACTACATATGGTTTTTGGAAGAACTCCTCGATAATGAAGGTAAAATAACGTCAAGAATTTGAATATTAACCTAAAAACTATCTCACAGAACTTTTTCAAATAAAATATATGAAGTTCAAGAAACAAACATGAAGGTTGCGAAGCTCAATTTCACCCTTTGTCGGCCACTGGCTGCCCGGCATACTTTCTGATATGATAAGGGGTGGTTCAGAAGGAATAGTCATGTATTGCAATATTCTTTCCACAGATATCATTCTATTTTCCAAACTACAGAGGACTGCAATAGCCCATCCTTGCAGCATACTCAGACTTAGTCCATAAGTGACTGCAAGACCAGCTGTCTCTGTAAAAAAGTGCAAGCAGATAATAAGTTAATACTAATCAGGAACGTTGATACACATTATTTTCTTAATATTATTTGAATAGAGAAAGCGATGTTTACTTACTTGAGTCAATTAGAGTAGTTGGCAAGGTGACTAGAAGTATCAAGGCAAATGCAAAAATAAAGGACGAAAGAAAGTCCAAGCGAAAGCACAACCATTCCATTGCAGCAGCATTATATAAACTTGGTCGAGACAAATTATCCACCAAATGGCCAGTAGAACTGATGAATTGTCTTTCTTTATCAAAGCACCTAATTATATTTGAGCCAGTCAATGATTCAGCAAAATGCTGCAAAACAGGAGCTCTGCAAACTCCAGTTAACCTTTGCAACTCCCTAGCAGCATCTATGTAGTAGCGCTGGAATAGAAGGAATAGTATCACGATTAAAAGAACTAAACAAGAGATACCAATTAATTTGGTAGAAGAAATGTAACTGTAAATTTCTGATAAAATAAGCTATATATTATACATTAAAATGTCATGGATTAACATCTGCCTTAATCTGCTTAACCAAAAGTTCAGCATTGGTCCTGAATTTGCAGCTGTGGCACTTAGGTCCCGAACATGCGAAGTTCACCTTTTTAGGTTCTTTAACTTGTATAAATTTGTCAACGAAGGTTTAAACTTTAGTTCAATGGTATTGAAAGTCCATTGAACAAAATTATTGGTTTTTTCCTGACCTTAAATTGTTAGCTTCGCGTAGTCATCTGTCAACACTTGTACTTCGATTCAATATGGTAAAAGTGACATGCCCTCTATGACTGCTAAGTTAGATTGGACCTGCCATGAATCACTCTTGCAAGTCTTGAGAATCAGTGTATTTATACTCAGGGACCTATATGACAGACCATGGAAGTGTCGGGATATCCCATTGATGAGACAGAATCTGAGCTTCTAGAATTAGTAGCACTGCACAGTTATATAGAGAGTAATATCTGAAAGATTTTTCACACCGCTACTCCAACCAATTAGTGTAATCTATATTAACATTACCAAGAAGCAAATCATTGCCAGCATATATGATTGATTGACTAAAATTGTTGTTATTATATATATTGTCTTAAGGGTGTGGAACTCTCGTGCATAATTAACTAGCCATGAATTAATATATCTGTACTTCTCCTATGCACTCAAGAAATGGTTGCCAACGAAAATTCACATCGAACAAAACTATATTTGAAATATTACCTGGTACCACAGAGATGCAACAATAATGGGGACGAAAATTACAAAAACTGGCCATGCCACCCGTGACATTAGAACAATTGTTCCAAGAAGTTCGATAGCAGGAAATAAAAGATAACCCATCAATTCAAAAATACGAGTATCCACTGCTCTCTGATCGGTGGAAGCCTGCAATTTGTTTTGACTTTCAACATTACTAAAGAATAGAAATGTCAATGGCACTAGAGGACATGTGACTGAAGTTAATCACTGCAATAAATTTCTGTAGGCAATTTGCTTACTCTATTCAAAATACGACCACTAGGAGTGGAGTCAAAGAAAGACATAGGTGCTCGGAATATGCATTGGTGCATCTTCTCAAATAGCATTGTTGCAGTCTTACATCCAGCCATGACAAGAAGACCGGATCGTATGAAGACGAACACCGAGGTAACAAGAGCTAATGCAACATATACATTTATCATTGTCGAGGTACTGACTGGAGGATTCACATCTTTAGATATTGGAGCTGCCCAAGCAATCCATAAATTACTTCCAATTTGAAGAGACTGAAAAATAATCTGAGCTAGCAAAATAAGTGGCACAAGTGCTCCTTTGTATGCCATTGTAATGTATTTCCAGTAGACAATAAACCCAACACGGCCTTTCTCCCTCTCTTCTTCTTGTACAAGTTGACCCTTATCAACAATCACTTCTGCAGTGTTATCATCTTTTTGCTCATCTGCTATGGGTGGGGTGCTTCCACTGACATTATGATCGAAGGTACTTCCAAAATTACTGCTTGGGATCTCTAGCATGTCCATGGTAGATAACGCATCCTTATGGGACACAATTAACTCAGTGAATTCTTCTCCAGAATTGATAATTTCAGTGTAATCCCCTGCTTGTGTAATTTTCCCATCTTTCAAGACCTGAAATATGACAGGATGAATTGAAAATGTTTTTTTTCATTTATCATAAAGAAGATATTATATTATACATTTAGTGCCAGCATACCATGATAACATCGGCTGAAGGTAAGAATTCTACATGGTGGGTAACATACACGACTGTTTTTGAAGCTAAAAATCCAAGCAAGCATTCCTGCAAAATACAAATTATAGCCATTATATTCATTGAATAGCAGTAAGTAGTATTCCCGCTCTCAAGGGCATATTAACTCAAAAATGCTTAGGTAAACTGGATCAATCAGAAAATAAAAAGAGTTGTTAAACATGACTAAAAGAAAAATGAAACCAATTTTGCTGGAACTGTAATACAAAGAACGTTTATCATGGGATGGACATAGAGCGAGACATTAATTACCATTATCACCCAAGAAGAATCTGAAATAAGCTACAACCTAAGTAAAAAATATGTTCATTTTTCCAAGTCAGTTTTGGTAACATTTGTAGTCTGGGCAACATTTTCAAGCAAATTTCCCCATTAAATGCTTATCAGAATTGAGAACTAGCACTCAGATATAAAGACTGGAACTTCATATTGAACAAATAATATTCTAACAGAAACGAAATTGTGAAAATTGAACTAAAGAACAATGAAATATAAATTACCAAGACATACCTTGAACAAGTGTAATCCAGTATGAGCATCAACCGCACTAAACGGATCATCAAATAGATAGATATCAGCATCATGGTACAAGGCACGGGCTATTTGTATCCTTTGTTTTTGTCCACCACTAAGGTTAATGCCTCTCTCTCCTATAATCGTTTGGTCACCCAATGGTAATATATCGAGGTCCTTGATAAGAGAGCATGCTTCAAGGACCTTTTCATACCTTCCGCTGTTCATTTCTGTGCCAAAAAGTATATTATCTTGAATATTCCCACTCTGTATCCAAGGTGATTGGCTAACGTAGGCAATCCTACCACAAGTTTTAACCTCTCCTAATAATTTTGGTATCTCACCAAGTATGCAAGACAATAAACTGGATTTACCAGATCCAACTGTTCCACAGATAGCAACCCTCATCCCTTCTTGTATACGGAAGTTCAAGTTTTGAAGAGTAGGCACTTGAGAAGATGGGTTCCAAGAGAACTGACCATTCCTCACCTCAATTGATACATCGGTGGTGCCTCTAGGAAGCTTAGTTACAGCATCATTAGGTAGTTCCTCAAGACACAAAAATGAGCTTATCCTGTCAAGTGATACTTTTGTCTGGATGATCATAGAAACCGCATCGGGGAGGCCATGAATAGGTGTTTGCAGTTGTCTAAATGTTGCCAGAGCAGATAGAACTTTACCTGTTTCTAATGGAATGCCCAAAAGCACACAAGTTCCAAAAGTGACCATAGCAACAAAAGCAGGGGCACAAAAGAAGACAGATAGAAGCATAGCCGAGGTGTATACGTTTTTCTTTAGCCAATTCATCTCTACCTTCCTCAACTCTTTGATCTTTGACAAGAAAATCATTTCCCATCCTTGAAGCTTGAGAGTGCGCATGTTGCGTAAGATCTCGGACATGGCCCTCATTCTCGCATCCTTGGCGGTCATCGTTTTCTCTTGGTAATTTTGCTCGATAGTCCCTAAAGGTATATTAGCCACCATTGTCAAAACAGTGGCAGCAAGGGCAGCAAATGCTGCCAAACCAAGTGCCGAGTATAAGATGAGCATGCCTAGAACAATTTGCACAGGAAGAAGCCAAACATCATGCATGGAGCGACTGAAATTTCCTACACACTCAGCATCAAGGCTCACAACATTGATCATCTCTCCAGTTGAGTTGCTTTGCCTGGACTGATTGGACAAGGCAAGGCATTTTTGGTAAATAGTAGCAACAAGTGATGAACATGCACGTACACCTACTTGTTTTGATCTAAACTGCAAATGCCTTGTTGAGAAGCCTTCGATGAACTGTGCAATAACAAATATCAACACTAAAATGTAGCCCTCTTTAGTGGATCTTGAGCTCTTATTTAGGTAGTCCACAAAGTACTCAATCAGGTAGGGACCAACATATGCAGCAACAGTACTCAGTAAGGCATAGACTGCCGTGATGAGGATTAGTTTCCATGTTGTAAGCACAAGAACTTTGGCCAGCTTAACTGTTGTGACGTCAGTGAGCTGCCCCGTCACAGAATTTGAGACAATCTTTGCCTTAAACATAGGCAGGACCCCATGGACACTGTCATTGTCATCCAAGAAGGGCACATCATCAAGATCTAGTGTTTTCCTTCTGCCGAGATCAAGTAAAGGTCCCATCCAAGAAAAAGTGATAATACTAAACCACCCAGCATCTGTGAAAAGTGATTTAGTGCTTGTTTCCTCAACTGAGGAAGAAGCCTCCTGGTTCAAAAGTGGTTGTTTCATGATGAACGAATGACTCCTGAACACTGGCCAGCAAACTGAAAACAAAAAAAGTAAACCTTAATTTTTAGTGTTAAGAGCAGAGTATAAACAATTAACAAAAAATACGTCATTTAAGTTTGAATATAAAACAAAAATTACAGGAATCTCATCTAATACAATGATACAACAAAAACAACAAAAATAGTTTCTTTAAGGTTAATGAGGGACCAGGATCTTAGAGCTAGGTTACATTTGTAGTTTAAAACGTGTAGCTCAACCAAAGAGGAGCATTAGTATTTAACAGATAAGTTTTACTCCGATTATACAAGCTTCAGTTATCATAGAAAAATGTATTAACAAGCGTATATATACATAAAGGGAACCCTGTAAAATCAATGAAAATGAAGGGAGCAGATCAAGATTAAATAAAATTTCGCTGAAGCTAAAAGGTATTCCCTAGTAACTACAGACAAGCACAAGAGACTGATCTAAATGTCAGTCAATGGCTTAACGGAAAATCAAAATCCTATCCAGACTGCAAAGTGTCATGATAGTTTGAGAAAACAAAATGAAATTCATATAAAAATAAAAATCAGAATGAAGCTACTGATACTGAAAAAAGTTCATGATTTACTTTATCCAAACGGTGCTATCCATAAAATTATTCTATGCCTTTTCTGTTAGTTAGATTTCAAGGGCGATGGCACAAGAGAGATCTGCAACCTTCAAAATGACCCTGCATATCAACTAGCCCCACATGAGCAAACCATGCTAACAAGTAACCCCACATGGATGGATGCAGTGGCGGAGCCAGGAATTGAATTGAGCCGGGTCGAACAAATAAGCTCTAAAAATTTTTGGGGCAAAAAATCACATGTAATCAACAAAAAATGGTCCAAACAGATGCATTTGTCATATTTCACCAAGTAGAAGTACAAACTGACTAAAAAACAAAAACTAGATACAAAAGTGCTACATTATGAGGAGATATTATCATACCATTAAGTTGATTCAATGGTGGGAAGTCGAAATCCACGAGGAAGATGACCTCTACTGTTACTGTTGGCATGAAAACGAAGCATAATCTTCTTGTCATCAATTTGTGCAAATATCTCTTTCTCAACATAGCAAATCATCAATTCCGGGATTGGGAACCACATTTGCTAGATCAAAGATTTCCGGAACATTTGCCTACAACAATGAAAATAAAACAAACTATGAGGAAACAAACTAGACAAATATGTACCAAAACTCAAGATAAATGGGCAAATTCAACCTCTTTGCGTGCCCTCTTGCGTGCTTCTTCTTCTGCTGCCTCAGCGGCCTCCCCTTCTTCAATCCAGGCAGCCAGGTCAGCCTCATCGCTGGAGTCCATCGAAGGCGGCCTCCGGACCAGAGATGAGGGCGGCTGGAGCGAGCGAGGCGTGGCGGCGCGTACGGGAGCGAGGGCGGCTGGAGCGAGCGAGGCGTGGCGGCGCGTACGGGAGCGAGGGAGCGCGGCGACGGAATTGGGGATTAGGTCGGGGGCTCGGGCGTCGGGCTCTGTTTCCTTCGTACGGGAGCGAGCGAGAGCGATGGGAATTTTTTTCCTCCAAAAAGTGAGCCGGGTCGGCTGCCCAGGCTCGACCCGGTGTTGGCTCCGCCAATGGATGGATGTGTCCAGCAATTATTTCATCTGAAGTTCCAGTTTGCATGCACATCTCTAAGTTGGTTCCTCCTTGCAAATGACAACTATATGCTCTCTCCTTTTTTTTTCTACTAGCAAAATGAGTACTGTACTAAAATTTCCAAAATCAGAACAGTAAGTACAGTGCAACAAACTAGAAACGAGTACTTGCCCAATGAATTCCTTCTATTTTGCCACGATCTAGGGCATGTTTCGAGAACGACTTGAAGCAGAAATCAAATCGGCGTGAAATTTTAGTTCAAATTGGGGGCGTTATCTGAAGCATGGGAGAGAACGAAGAGCAGGTGGTGGCCGTGGGCCCAACGGCCGGATGCGGCGGCTGCGGGGGAGGTGGGCGCGAGCCCACCGGAGTTCAACGGCGACTTCACCGCTGCGGCGGGGCGAGGCGATGAAATCACATCGAAGGCGCTGCCGCCGAACGCGGGAGTGGACACTAGACCTGGCTGTTGCAGATTGTAGCGCCGCCGCCGCCGTGCCGGCGCGGCCTTGCTCTCAGGCAAAATATTAAAAAGGCGTGCATCGGATGAGTGAAGATTCTCCAAGAATCTCGAGAAAATAAAAGACGGAGGTCCAGTGAAAAAAGATCTCGGCACGCGCCTCAAGGCTGAAACCGGGAGGAAAAGACAGTAGGTCTCTGTCGGATATAATCGATGTGTATCGCCGCACGCCAAATTATTATCAAAGTCTATCATCGCCATCAGCCGAATCAATGTACCCAATTTCCTTCGAACTGGCTTCACAGAAATCTTACCAAAATTCAAGGGAACAATCTACTGTAAGTGACCTGGGAGTTTCTGGTTTCTCTAGTTATTACTCAGGCAGAACAAATCCTTCAGACTTGAAACGAATCTGATATATGATCCCCCGACCCATGGCTGCTGCCTGGCCTAAAAAGAATCACTAGGAAGGAGACAATGCCATTATTATTGATGGTTAAATCCTAGCCAAAAGAAGAACCCACGTAGCTACTCACTCGACCCATGTATATAGGATCAGAGTCGCAACCAGAATTGTTAGCTTTCTTTTCCGAACTGATAAGATTGCAAAAGAAGAAAAGGAAGAACAAGAAAAGAAAAGGGAGTGAAATCAGTGATGCAAGAAGAACTTACATGGACCTTCAGGTAGCTAGACGCCTGGATGATCCGCCGTAGCCGTCGTGTGAAGAGAGGATCCGCTGGCGTCCGCCGTAGCCGTCTGGGCCTCGTTGATGTGGCCGCTAATCAGCGCGGCGTAGCCTGCGTTCCTACTTCCTAGGTTTTTTCTAGGGAACTACTTTCCTAGGCAGTTTTGTTTCAAAAAAAAAAAAAACAGAAAATCTATCTTCAGGGCGCCCTGAAACTGACAAAACGCGGCGGGCCGTTGGATCGAGTATCTCTCGGCGCCGCCCTCGCTCTCCCTTTCTCCACGCAACTGAGAGCACACTCTAGCACACCCCAAATTAGTCAAACCAATAAATTAATGGGTCGGTTTAGGGGTTTGAACGATTTTTTGGCCAGATTAGACACCTCAACTGGTAATTTTTTCTTTTGCAGGACACTCCAAATTTGAGCCCGTGATGTGTATAGATTAAGTTTCGGAGGTTCTTTTCCATGCCAATCTGTAAACGGTCAACGCATTAGCAATTGGGAAAATTCACCTCGCCACAACAAACTTCGCATATAGACTCGCCAGAGTCCAGACAAATTCCGACAAACTTTCACGTAATTCGACCGGAGATTAGCAAAAATTAGACGGTGCTTGCTGGAATTGGCCACCGGTTGGATTCAGGCAGAGACAGCCGAACAAGGCGGCGATGATGCATGGCTGGGGCAAGTGCGCATGCGGGCAGCGGGCGACCGAGCAGCTGGAGGAGCAGCTGTCGGAGAGGGCGGGCGGCGGAGCATGGTGGGCGGCAGAGCGGCTACAAGAACATGCCGGGCGGCGGAGCGGCGGCAGGCGGAGCTTGGTGGCCAGCGGCCAGCGGAGCGGGCGGGCTAGGGAGCATGGTGAGCTGCCGAGCAGGTGGCCAGCAACCATAGCATGGTGGGCGGGCCGTTTTCCATTTCCGACCATGCTTGTCCAAGGGGTTGATCCTGGATGCAGCACGGATGGCCCCTACCTGGCACGCCAGATGTCGCGTCCCCGGAACACGTACACCGGGATCCTCACCCTTTTTTTTTGTTCGGAAGTGGACGCGAGGTGCTGCAACCTGGACCAACACAACACAGAGATTCGGGTGGTTTTTACCCACATTCAGGACATGTAATGCAAACCCCTACGCTATGCATGTCTGAGTATGGAGCTGGGACTCGAGACTGCATATATGGAACATGGGGGCATGTGAACCCACTTTTTGAAAAGTTCCGTTTGTGGTGTCAAAACATGTTTTAAAAATCGAAACACAAAATGATTTCCCAGATGATCTCAAATATGTTCCCTGGACATGAGTTTCGTGACGAAAAACTCTTTTATTTTGTCTCGGCAAAAAAGTGAAATTTTGCAGGGCTATATAGCAGTATATATGTGACGTATTTTGTCTTTTTTAGATTCTGAAATAAAAAGTGGTTTCTCCGCGAAAACTTTCTACGCACACATGGAACATGCGTACGTACCCGAATATTTTTATTTCAGAATTTTTTAACATTTGGAAAATGCATTTCCAACTAGGGTTCACATGCACCCAGGTTCAAACCGGACTTTTCCGCTATACAACACATTCGTACTCACACCGATCTAACCCTTTTCTACTGAGGTATGGACCTCCTTCTGTACCTCAAAGTGTTTTCACAAGATATAGTTGCATTCGTGACACCTGTCCTAACAGGCTGCAACCGCCGCGGGGAGGGGGGGGGGCAAGTTGGCCGAGCCATCGTCGAGCACGCGCGTTGCTCTGCCAACCTTGACACGACGTCTTCGAGCCGTCTTGTCAACCTTCTTCCGTGCGACAATGCGCACTGTTCCTGGCGTGTGATAAATGCGCATGCGACCCTCCCAGGGGATGACGCTAGGTGGTGCCCATGTGCTTTCGGGGGTGGACACGTCCCCAACCCCTGGGAACATGCCGCACATGGAGAGCGGACCCTTCCTTGGCAATGCCTCCTAGGGCTAGCTCGCTGTTGACGGGATCCCATAGAGTTGTCGTATATGCTCCGCCAAGGGTTCCCGGGCTGCCCGTCGGGGGCGAGAACGCGGCCTTCAGAGCCATCCCCTAGGGCGAGCTCCTCAGCGATGTCTTACGGATAGCGTCAAAGGCATCTTCGAGAAGCTCTGCCACAGGAGCTACCCCTGCCCTTCCTCGGCGCAATCGGCGCCGGAGTGCCTCTTCCATGAAGATGTAGATCTTGTACATCTCCACATACTTCTTGACGAGGGAGTCCGGCAATCTCGGGGGTATTTATACCAAGCACACTACTCCCGCGTTTTCGCCTTGTCTCGGCAGAACATCATGCACTTCATGCCTTATCACCTTGAATAGGGCCTTCAACCACAGGTCCGGTGCCGTGGGGACCCCCGTTCCCACTACGTCGACCCTATCCAACTTTCTAATGATTAAAAATGTGGAAGTTTTTGTAGATAATACAAAATAATGAAATATCATGATGAATTTATTCTACTTGCTTGTCGACAAGGTGCATTTTGCACTATAATATTTGGTGGACCTTCCTACATACTATTGTTTCTAAAATTAATTTCCTAAGAGAGAAAATGTTTATTAACTGTGCAGGTGAAATGCTATAGTTTAACTTCTCAAAGTTTACTAAAAATACATTTTGTTAGAGAAACTATAACTAAAGTTGAAGCGGAGACTCTTGCTTGTGTACCTATGTGTTCATCAGATGTGGTGGAAAGATATATGCTCAGTCACGATGAATCATTCACAATATAAGAAAGAGAAGCATTAGGCTTCGGATGTAGGTCCTCAGGGGCCATTGACCGGCGACTTCCCGGCCGTGCGGGGGTTGCTCCCATTCCAAGATATTAGAGGAGCAGCGGCGGATCCGGCGCGCTGCTTGTGACGGTAAAGCACACGTCCGTTGGAAACCCCAAGAGGAAGGTGTGATGCGTACAGCATCAAGTTTTCCCTCAGTAAGAAACCAAGGTTATCGAACCAGTAGGAGATGAAGGCCACGTGAAGGTTGTTGGTGAAGGAGTGTAGTGCGGCGCAACACCGAGATTCGGCGCCAACGTGGAACTGCACAACACAATCAAACTACTTTGCCCCAACTTAACGTGAGGTTGTCAATCTCACCGAAAACAAAGGATTAAACGTATGGTGTGGAGAATTATGTTTGCTTGCGAACAACAGAGAACAGTGATTGCAGTAGATTGTATTTTGGATGTAAAGAATGGACCGGGGTCCACGGTTCACTAGTGGTGTCTCTCCAATAAGATAAATAGCATGTTGGGTGAACAAATTACGGTTGGGCAATTGACAGAATAGAGATGCATATACATATCATGATGACTACTATGAGATTTACTTAGGGCATTACGACAAAGAACATAGACCGCCATCCGGCATGCATCTATGCCTAAAAAGTCCACCGTTAGCATCCGCACCCCTCCAGTATTAAGTTGCAAACAAGACAATTTCATTAAGTATGGTGCGTAATGTAATCAACACAAATATTCTTAGACAAAGCATCGATGTTTTATCCCTAGTGGCAACAGACATCCACAACCTTAGAACTTTCTCCACTGTCCAGATTCAATGGAGGCATGAACCCACTATCGAGCATAAATACTCCCTCTTGGAGTCACAAGTATCAACTTGGCCAAAGCCTCTACTAGCAACGGAGAGCATGCAAGAACATAAATAGCACATATATGATAGATCAATAATCAACTTGACATAGTATTCAATATTCATCGGATCCCAACAAACACAACATGTAGTATTACAAATAGATGATCTGATCATGATAGGCAGCTCACAAGATCTAAACATGATAGCACAAGAGAGAAGACAACCATCTAGCTACTGCTATGGACCCGTAGTCCAAGGATGAACTACTCACGCATCGTCCGGAGGCGGGCATGGTGATGTAGAGCCCTCCGGTGATGATTCCCCTCTCCGGCGGTGCGGAGGCGATCTAATCCCCCGAGATGGGATTGACGGCGGCGTCTCGGAACTTTTCTCGTATCGTGTGGCTCTCGGTACTAGGGTTTCGCGACGAGGGATTAAGTAGGCGAAGGGGCAGCGCAGGGGGCACAGGGGCCCACCATATGGCGGCGCGCGGGGGTGGGGCCGCGCCGCCTATGGGGTGGCCGCGATGGCGTGTAACTCACACGTTCGTTGGGAAAGAGGAAGGTATGATGCGCACGGTAGCAAGTTTTCCCTCGAAAGAAACCAAGGTTTAATCGAACCGAGAGGAGCCAAGAAGCACGTTGAAGGTTGATGGTCGCGAAATGTGATGCGGCGCAACACCAGGGATTCTGCGCCAACGTGGAACCTGCACAACACAACCAAGTACTTTGTCCCAACGAACAGTGAGGTTGTCAATCTCAGCTTGCTGTAACAAAGGATTAAACGTATCGAGTGGAAGATGTTTGCAAAGAAAACAAACACAATTGCAGTAGATTGTATGCTATGTAAAGAATAGGACCGGGGTCCACAGTTCACTAGAGGTGTCTCTCCCATAAGATAAAAGCATGTTGGGTGAACAAATTACGTCGGGCAATTGACAAATAGAGAAAGGCATAACAATGCATATACATGATATGATAAATATAGTGAGATTTAATCCGGGCATTACGACAAAGTACATAGACCGCCATCCAACTGCATCTATGCCTAAAAAGTCCACCTTCAGGTTATCATCCGAACCCCATTCGGTATTAAGTTGCTAAGCAACAGACAATTGCATTAAGTATGGTGCGTAATGTAATCAACAACTACATCCTTAGACATAGAATCAATGTTTTATCCCTAGTGGCAACAGCACATCCACAACCTTAGAACTTTCTGTCACCCCGTTTAATGGAGGCATGAACCCACTATCGAGCATAAATACTCCCTCTTGGAGTTAAGAGCAAAAACTTGGCCAGAGCCTCTACTAATAACGGAGAGCATGCAAGATCATAAACAACACATAAACAATAGATTGATAATCACCATAATCATAGTACTCTCTATCCATCGGATCCCGACAAACACAACATATAGTATTACAGATAGATGATCTTGATCATGTTAGGCAGCTCACAAGATCCAACAATGAAGCACAACAAGAGAGAAGACGACCATCTAGCTACGCTATGGACCCATGGTCCGGGGTGAACTACTCACTCATCACTCCGAGGCGACCATGGCGGTGTAGAGTCCTCGGGAGATGAATCCCCTCTCGGCGGGGTGGCGATCTCCTGAATCCCGAGATGGGATTCGCGGCGGCGCGTCTCTAGAAGGTTTTCCGTATCGTGGCTCTCGGTCGGGGGTTTCGCGACGGAGACTTTAAGTAGGCGGAAGGTCAACGCGGGGGCCACACGAGGGCCCGGGCGTAGGTCGGCGTGGCCGGGGCTGGGCGCGGCGCCTGGCTGCCTCGTGGCCCCACTTCGTTATCTCTTCGGTCTTCTGGAAGCTTCGTGCAAAAATAGGACCCTGGGCGAAAGTTTCGTCCAATTCCGAGAATATTTCCTTACTAGGATTTCTGAAACCAAAAACAGCAGAAAACAGCAGCTGGCTCTTCGGCATCTTGTTAATAGGTTAGTTCCAGAAAATGCATAAATATGACATATAATGTGCATAAAACATGTAGGTATCATCAATAAAGTAGCATGGAACATAAGAAATTATCGATACGTTGGAGACGTATCAGCATCCCCAAGCTTAGTTCTGCTCGTCCGAGCAGGTAAAACGATAACAAAGATAATTTCTGAAGTGACATGCCATCATAATCTTGATCATACTATTTGTAAACATATGTAATGAATGCAGCGATCAAAGCAAAGGTAATGACATGAGTAAACAAGTGAATCATATAGCAAAGACTTTTCATGAATAGTACTTCAAGACAAGCATCAATAAGTCTTGCATAAGAGTTAACTCATAAAGCAATAAATCAAAGTAAAGGTGTTGAAGCAACACAAAGGAAGATTAAGTTTCAGCGGTTGCTTTCAACTTATAACATGTATATCTTATGGATATTGTCAACATAAGGTAATATAACAAGTGCAATATGCAAGTATGTAGGAATCAATGCACAGTTCACACAAGTGTTTGCTTCTTAAGGTGGAGGAGATAGGTAAACTGACTCAACAATAAAAGTAAAAGAAAGGTCCTTCAAAGAGGAAAGCATCGATTGCTGTATTTGTGCTAGAGCTTTTATTTTGGAAACATGAAACAATTTTGTCAACGGTAGTAATAAAGCATATGAGTTATGTAAATTATATCTTACAAGTTGCAAGCCTCATGCATAGTATACTAATAGTGTCCGCACCTCGTCCTACTTAGCTTGGACTACCGGATCTTTGCATGCCATGTTTCAACCAAGTGTCACAAAGGGGTACCTCCATGCCGCCTGTACAAAGGTCTAAGGAGAAAGCTCGCATTTTGGATTTCTCGCTTTTGATTATTCTCAACTTAGACATCCATACAACATGGACAACAGATAATGGACTCCTCTTAAATGCATAAGCATGTAGCAATGATTATTATTCTCATATGAGATTGAGGATATATGTCCAAAACTGAAACTTCAACCATGGTTCATGGCTTTAATTAGTTAGCGGCCCAATGTTCTTCTCTAACAATTTTGCATGCTCCAACCACTAAAATGATAGATCCTTCAGACAAGACGGACATGCATAGCAACTCACATGATATTCAACAATAGTTGATGGCGTTCCCAGAAACATGGTTATCGCACAACAAGCAACTTAATAAAAGATAAAGTGCATAAGTACATATTCAATACTACGATAGTTTTTAAGGCTATTTTGTCCCATGAGCTATATATTGCAAAGGTGAATGATGGAATTTTAAAGGTAGCACTCAAGCAATTTACTTTGGAATGGCGGAGAAATACCATGTAGTAGGTAGGTATGGTGGACACAAATGGCATAGTAGTTGGCTCAAGGATTTTGGATGCATGAGAAGTATTCCCTCTCGATACAAGGTTTAGGCTAGCAAGGTTATTTGAAGCAAACTCAAGGATGAACAAGTGCAGCAAAACTCACATAAAAGACATATTGTAAACATTATAAGACTCTACACCGTCTTCCTTGTTGTTCAAAACTCAATACTAGATATTATCTAGACCTTAGAGTGACCAAATATGCAAATCAAATTTTAGCAAGCTCTATGTATTTCTTCATTAATGGGTGCAAAGTGTATGATGCAAAAGCTTAAACATGAGCACAACAATTGCCAAGTATCACATTATCCAAGACATTTTAGAATTACTACATGTAGCATTTTCTAATTCCAACCATATAACAATTTAACGAAGAAGAAACTTCGCCTTGAACATTATGAGTAAAGCCTAAGGACATATTTGTCCATATGCAACAGCGGAGCGTGTCTCTCTCCCACAAAGTGAATGCTAGGATCCATCTTATTCAAACAAAAACAAAAACAAAAACAAACCGACGCTCCAAGTAAAGAACACAAGATGTGATGAATAAAAATATAGTTTCATGGGAGGAACTGATGATGTTGTCGATGAAGAAGGGGATGCCTTGGGCATCCCCAAGCTTAGACAGCTTGAGTCTTCTTAAAATATGCAGGGGTGAACCACGGGGCATCCCCAAGCTTAGAGCTTTCACTCCTCTTGATCATAGTATATCATACTCCTCTCTTGACCCTTGAAAACTTCCTTCACACCAAACTTCAAGCAAACTCATTAGAGGGTTAGTGCACAATTAATAATTCACATGTTCAGAGGTGGCACAATCATTCTTTACACTTCTGGACATTGCATAAAGCTACTGGACATTAATGGATCAAAGAAATGAATCCAACATAGCAAAAGAGGCAATGCGAAATAAAAGGCAGAATCTGTCAAAAACAGAACAGTCCGTAAAGACAAATTTAAAGCTGGCACCAGACTTGCTCAAATGGAAAAACTCATAACTAATGAAAGTTGCGTACATATCTGAGGATCACGCTCGTAAATTGGCAGATTTTTTCGAATTTTCTACAGAGGCCTGTGCCCAGATTCGTGACAGACAGCAATGCTGTTTCTGCGCAGCGATCCCAAATATAACATCAACTTTGACATAGAAACTTTACTTGGCACAAAAACATGATAAGGAGAGGTTGCTACAGTAGTAAACAACTTCCAAGACTCAACAAAACAAAAAATTGCTGTAGGTAAAAACATGGGTTGTCTCCCATAAGCGCTTTTCTTTAACGCCTTTCAGCTAGGCGCAGAAAGTGCAAATCAAGTAACATCAAGAGTAGAAGCATCAATATTATTATTTTTCATGCAAACACAACTTGTTGCAGCGGGTGCTTTAGGTGCTCCATTATCTAAATTCTCTATGGTGGTGCTAGGGGTTTTAGAAATTTTAGGCCTATAATAATTCTTTTGTTTAGGCACTTTAGAGGCGTACATAAATTTTTGCTCTTTCCCCACATAAGCTTTCTCATTATACTTGAGAGAAGAAAAGGTTGAACCCAAGGTTCCCATAGCTTTTTCAAGTTCATCAATCCTATTGGTTTGATTATCATGGACAACACAAGTTCCTAGGACACTAATTCTTTCATCAATTCCTCCTAAGGATTTATCAAGTTCATAAGTTTTGTCAAATAACATTCCCAATTTAGTTTCAACACTTGGAAAATTTTTCTCTATGGTTTCCAATTTTTTCATAACATCTTCAAGAGAGATTTCAATTTTAACTTCATTAACAGGTGGTATTCCAACTAGACTCTCAATGATGCAACTAGCTTCTAAAGCGGGAGTACCTAGGAAATTACCTCCCGAAAGAGTATCAAGAACATACCTATTCCAACTAGATAAACCAACATAAAAGTTCCTAAGAAGGATAGTGGTGGAGTGTTTCTTAATGCACCTATGATGAGCATTACTAATTCTGTACCAAGCATCTTTAAAACTTTCTCCACCTTGTTGCTTAAAAGAACGAACTTCAACTTCAGGATTACTCATTTTAGCAAAAGTAAATAAAGCAAACTAGATAAAGTAAATGCAAGTAACTAATTTTTTGTGTGTTTTTGATATAGCAAACAAGATAGCAAATAAAGTAAAGAGATTGAGAAGTGGAGACTCCCCTTGCAGCGTGTCTTGATCTCCCCGGCAACGGCGCCAGAAAAAGAGCTGTTGCCGTGGGAGGCAATTCTCTGTGGTGTTTTCTTCGGTCCCGGCAACGGCGCCAAAAGAGCTTGATGGCGTGTAACTCACACGTTCGTTGGGAACCCCAAGAGGAAGGTATGATGCGCACGGTAGCAAGTTTTCCCTCGAAAGAAACCAAGGTTTAATCGAACCGAGGGAGCCAAGAAGCACGTTGAAGGTTGATGGTCGCGAAATGAAATGCGGCGCAACACCAGGGATTCCTGCGCCAACGTGGAACCGCACAACACAACCCAAGTACTTTGTCCCAACGCAGTGAGGTTGTCAATCTCACCGGCTTGTGTAACAAAGGATTAAACGTATCGAGTGGAAGATGTTTGCAAAGAAAACAGTAAACACAATTGCAGTAGATTGTATGCTATGTAAAGAATAGGACCGGGTCCACAGTTCACTAGAGGTGTCTCTCCCATAAGATAAAAGCATGTTGGGTGAACAAATTACAGTCGGGCAATTGACAAATAGAGAAAGGCATAACAATGCATATACATGATATGATAAATATAGTGAGATTTAATCGGGCATTACGACAAAGTACATAGACCGCCATCCAACTGCATCTATGCCTAAAAGTCCACCTTCAGTTATCATCCGAACCCCATTCAGTATTAAGTTGCTAAGCAACAGACAATTGCATTAAGTATGGTGCGTAATGTAATCAACAACTACATCCTTAGACATAGAATCAATGTTTTATCCCTAGTGGCAACAGCACATCCACAACCTTAGAACTTTCTGTCACTGTCCCAGATTTAATGGAGGCATGAACCCACTATCGAGCATAAATACTCCCTCTTGGAGTTAAGAGCAAAAACTTGGCCAGAGCCTCTACTAATAACGGAGAGCATGCAAGATCATAAACAACACATAAACAATAGATTGATAATCACCATAATCATAGTACTCTCTATCCATCGGATCCCGACAAACACAACATATAGTATTACGAGATAGATGATCTTGATCATGTTAGGCAGCTCACAAGATCCAACAATGAAGCACAACAAGGAGAAGCCGACCATCTAGCTACTGCTATGGACCCATGGTCCAGGGGTGAACTACTCACTCATCACTCGGAGGCGACCATGGCGGTGTAGAGTCCTCCCGGAGATGAATCCTCTCCGGCAGGGTGCGGAGGCGATCTCTGAATCCCCGAGATGGGATTCGCGGCGGCGTCTCGGAAGGTTTTCCGTATCGTGGCTCTCGGTGCGGGGTTTCGCGACGGAGACTTTAAGTAGGCGGAAGGTCAACGCGGGGGCCACACGAGGGCCCGGGGGTAGGTCGGCGCGGCCGGGCCTGGGCCGCGCCGCCCCCTGGCTGCCTCGTGGCCCCACTTCGTTATCTCTTCGGTCTTCTGGAAGCTTCGTGCAAAAATAGGACCCAGGCGAAAGTTTCGTCCAATTCCGAGAATATTTCCTTACTAGGATTTCTGAAACCAAAAACAGAAAACAGCAATCGGCTCTTCGGCATCTTGTTAATAGGTTAGTTCCAGAAAATGCATAAATATGACATATAATGTGCATAAAACATGTAGGTATCATCAATAAAGTAGCATGGAACATAAGAAATTATCGATACGTTGGAGACGTATCAGCCGCCTCGTGGCCCTTCTCCGTCCCCTCTTCGGTGTTCTGGAAGGCTCCGTGGAAAATAAGACCGTGGGCTTTTGTTTCGTCAATTCGAGAATATTTCTGTGTAGGATTTCTGAAACCAAAAATAGCAGAAAACAGGAACTAGCGCTTCGGCATCTTGTTAATAGGTTAGTACCGGAAAATGCATCAAAATGATGTAAAGTGTATATTAAACATGTGAGTATTGTCATAAAACTTGCATGGAACATAAGAAATTATAGATACGTTTGAGACGTATCAAGCATCCTCAAGCTTAGTTCCTACTCGCCCTCGAGTAGGTAAACGATAACAAGGATAATTTCTGAAGTGACATGCTACTATCATAATCTTGATCAATACTATAGTAAAGAATATGAGATGAATGAAGTGATTCGAAGCAATGGTTTGCTAACAAAAAGATAATGACTAAACAACTGAATCATATAACAAAAACTTTTCATGAATAGTACTTGCAAGACAAGTATCAAAAAGACTTGCATAAGAGTTAACTCATAAAGGAATAGATTCAAAGTAAGAGGTCTCGAAGCAACACAAAAGAAGATTAAGTTTCAGCAATTGCCTTCAACTTGTAACATGTATATCTCATGGACAATTGTCAACACAAAGTAATATAACAAGTGCAATAAGTAAACATGTAAGAATCAGTGCACACAGTTGACACAAGTGTTTGCTTCTAAGATAGAAACAAGTAGGTAAACTGACTCAACATAAAGTGAAAGAAAGGCCCTTCGCAGAGGGAAGCAGGGATTACTCATGTGCTAGAGCTTTTATTTTGAAAACATGGAAACAATTTTGTCAACGGTAGTAATAATTCATATGTGTTATGCATAAAACCTCTTATAAGTTGCAAGCCTCATGCATCGAATACTACTAGTGCACCTTGTCCTAATTAGCTCGGATTTCCATGGATTATCATTGCATTACATATGTTTCAACCAAGTGTCACAAAGGGGTACCTCTATGCCACCTGTAGGTCCAAGGAGATAAATCGCATTAGATTTCTCGATTTTGATAGATCTCAACTTGAGGACATCCATACCGGGACAACATAGAAAACAGATAATGGACTCCTCTTTTTAATGCTTAAAGAATTCAACAACAAATAATATTCTCATAAGAGATTCGAGGATTAATGTCCAAGCTGAAACTTCCACCATGATACATGGCTTTGGTTGGCGGCCCAATGTTCTTCTCTAACAATATGCATACTCAAACCATTTAATCATGAGAAATCTCCCTTACTTCAGACAACGCAAACATTCATACCAACTTACATGATATTCAACAAAGTAAAAAAAGTTGATGGCGTCCCCAGAAACATGGTTCCCGCTTAACAAGCAACTTATAAGAACTAAGATACATAGCAACATATTCATCACCACAATAGTTTTTTAGGCTACTTTCCCATGAGCTATGTATTGCAAAGAAAAGGAATGAAATTTTAAAGGTAGCACGCAAGTAATTTACTTTGGAATGGGAGGAAAATACCACATATAGGTAGTTATGGTGGACACAAATGGCATAGGTTTTGGCTCAAGGTTTTTGGATGCACGAGAAGCATTTCCTCTCAGTACAAGGTTTTGGCTAGCAAGGTTGTTTGAAGCAAACACAAGTATGAACCGGTACAGCAAAAACTTACACAAGAACATATTGCAAGCATTATAAGACTCTACACTGTCTTCCTTGTTGTTCAAACACTTTTACCAGAAAATATCTAGAGCTTAGAGAGACCAATCATGCAAACCAAATTTCAACAAGCTCTACGGTAGTTCTCCACTAATAGATTTAAATTACATGATGCAAGAGCTTAAACATGATCTACTTGAGAGCTCAAAACAATTGCCAAGTATCAAATTATTCAAGATAATATACCATTTACCACATGAAGCATTTTCTGTTTCCAACCAAATAGCAATCAACGAAGCGGCTTTCAACTTCGCCATGAACATTAAAGCAAAACGAAGAACACAAGTGTTCAAATAAAAAAGCGGAGCGTGTCTCTCTCCAATACAAGAATTGCTGGGATCCAAATTTATTCAAACAAAAAACAAAAATAAAAGCAAACAGACGCTCCAAGTAAAGAACATAAGATGTGACGGAATAAAAATATAGTTTCACTAGAAGTGACCCGATAAGTTTGTTGATGAAGAAGGGGATGCCTTGGGTATCCTCAAGCTTAGACGCTTGAGTCTTCTTGAAATATGCAGGGATGAACCACGGGGCATCCCCAAGCTTAGACTTTTCACTCTTCTTGATCACACCATATCATCCTCCTCTCTTGAGCCTTGAAAATTTCCTCCACACCAGACTTAAAGCAATCTCATTAGAGGGTTAGTGCATAATAAAAATTCACATGTTCAGCAAGGACACAATCATTACCAACACTTTTGGACATTACTCAAAGCTACTGAAATTTAATGGAGCAAAGAAATCTAATCAAATAAAAGAGGCAATGCGAAATAAAAGGCAGAATCTGTCAAAACAGAACAGTCCGTAAAGACGAATTTTTTGAGGCACTTAACTTGCTCAGATGGAAAAAATCATAACTAATGAAAGTTGCGTACATATCTGAGGATCATGCATGAATTTTCGCTGATTTTTTTGATTCTTCTACAGATAGAAAAACGCGAATTCGTGACAGCTAACAAATCTGTTTCTGCGCAGAAATCCAAATCTAGTATCAACCTTCTATTAGAGACTTTACTTGGCACAACAATGCATGAAAATAAAGATACGAAGGTAATGCTACAGTAGTAACAAGCACCTTGACTCAAATATAAAACAAAAATTGCAGAAATAAAATAATGGGTTGTCTCCCATAAACGCTTTTCTTTAACGCCTTTCAGCTAGGCGCAGAAAGTGCAAATTAAGTATTATCAAGAGAAGAAGCATCAACAGAGGTGTTTGGAGTTTTCTCAACTATGCATTGTATCTTATCTATGTAAGAAACTCCTTTTTTATGACCTTTAGGCTTACTATCCTCCTCAAATAAATTTTCAGGAACAATCCAATCAAAATTCTTTTCTAATGCCTCATGCATTCCTATGAGTTTATGAGGTATTGGTATTTTAATCTCCCCCTCACAATTGGCTTTATTAGTGTATCTTAGCCTATCTTTTTCCCTTCTTTCAAGGATATTTGCAAAATTGGAACAAAAACCTAGCCGAATAAAGACTTTCCTAGCTTCTCTAGCTACATCACCAAATTCTCTAAAAAGGGTTTCTAAAACGAAATCTTTCTTCTCTCCTTCTTCCATATCACCAAGTGTAAGAAACATATGTTGCATTATTGGATTAAGATTAACAAATCTAGCTTCCAACATGTGCACTAAAGAGGCAGTAGCAATTTCATAATTAGGAGCAAGTTCTACCAAGGATCTATCTTCAAAATCTTTAACTCTACTAACATGAGTGAAAAATTCTTCTATATTATCTCTTCCAATGATAGACCCACTTCCTACCGATATATCTTTCAAAGTGAATTTTGGGTGAAGCATGATGAAATAAACAAAAGTAAACTGATAAAGTAAATGCAAGCAACTAAATTTTTTGTGTTTTTGATATAAAGAAAACAAACAAGACAGAAAAATAAAATAAAGTAAAGCAAGACAATAAACAAAGTAAAGAGATTGGATGTGTGAGACTCCCCTTGCAGCGTGTCTTGATCTCCCCGGCAACGGCGCCAGAAAAATAGTTGCTTGTGACGGTAAAGCACACGTCCGTTGGAAACCCCAAGAGGAAGGTGTGATGCGTACAACAGCAAGTTTTCCCTCGGTAAGAAACCAAGGTTATCGAACAGTAGGAGATGAAGGCCACGTGAAGGTTGTTGGTGAAGGAGTGTAGTGCGGCGCAACACCGGGATTCCGGTGAAACCTGCACAACACAATCAAACTACTTTGCCCCAACTTAACAGTGAGGTTGTCAATCTCACCGGCTTGCAGAAAATAAAGGATTAAACGTATGGTGTGGAGAATTATGTTTGCTTGCAGAAAACAACATAGAACAGTGATTGTAGTAGATTGTATTTCAGATATAAAGAATGGACCGGGGTCCACAGTTCACTAGTGGTGTCTCTCCAATAAGATAAATAGCATGTTGGGTGAACAAATTACAGTTGGACAATTGACGAATAGAGATGCATATACATATCATGATGACTACTATGAGATTTACTTAGGGCATTACGACAAAGAACATAGACCGCCATCCAGCATGCATCTATGCCTAAAAAGTCCACCTTCAGGTTAGCATCCGCACCCCCTCAGTATTAAGTTGCAAACAACAGACAATTGCATTAAGTATGATGCGTAATGTAATCAACACAAATATCCTTAGACAAAGCATCGATGTTTTATCCCTAGTGGCAACAGACATCCACAACCTTAGAACTTTCTGTCACTGTCCCAGATTCAATGGAGGCATGAACCCACTATCGAGCATAAATACTCCCCCTTGGAGTCACAAGTATCAACTTGGCCAGAGCCTCTACTAGCAACGGAGAGCATGCAAGAACATAAATAGCACATATATGATAGATCAATAATCAACTTGACATAGTATTCAATATTCATTGGATCCCAACAAACACAACATGTAGCATTACAAATAGATGATCCGATCATGATAGGCAGCTCACAAGATCTAAACATGATAGCACAAGAGGAGAAGACAACCATCTAGCTACTGCTATGGACCCGTAGTCCAAGGATGAACTACTCAAGTATCATCCGAGGCGGGCATGGTGATGTAGAGCCCTCGGTGATGATTCCCCTCTCCGGCAGGTGCCGGAGGCGATCTCAGAATCCCCCGAGATGGGATTGACGGCGGCGTCGAACTTTTCGTATCGTGGCTCTCGGTACTAGGGTTTTCGCGACGAGGGATTAAGTATGCGAAGGGGCAGCGCAGGGGGGCCAGGGCCCACCCCATGGCGGCGCGGCCGGTGGGGCCACGCCGCCCTATGGGTTGCCGCCTCGTGGCCCTTCTCCGTCTCCTCTTCGGTGTTTGGAAGGCTCGTGGAAAATAAGACCGTGGGCTTTTGTTTCGTCCAATTCCGAGAATATTTCTGTGTAGGATTTCGAAACCAAAACAACGAACGCTTCGGCATCTTGTTAATAGGTTAGTACCGGAAAATGCATCAAAATGATGTAAAGTGTATATAAAACATGTGAGTATTGTCATAAAACTAGCATGGAACATAAGAAATTATAGATACGTTTGAGACGTATCACGCGCTACCGGCTCGTCCTCGTCGGCGTTGACATCGGGGTCTGGAGGGACCTATGTGTATTTTTTTGCTTTCTTTTGTCCCTCTTTGTAAGACTCAAGCTTTAATGTCATTTTCTATTCCCGCAAAAAAAAAGAATAGGAAGTGTCACAACTACCTCCTATTTTGGGATTTAAACATACCACATGATGATTTCAGAGAACCTCCTCCACCTAAAGCTGAACATAGTTTTGAATTGAAACCTTTAGCTCATCACTGAAAATATGCTTTTATTGATGATAAAAAGATATATCATATTATTATTGGTGCTAACCTTTCAAAGAAAGAGGACAATGGTTTGCTTGATGTTTTGAAGGCCAGACGGCGCCAATTGACAAGAGATTAACTTGTCAATGCCTACAAGTTGTAGACTAGGGTTTCACGGAAAGTAGAGGGCAAGTAGATCTCGAAGGTTTCAGCCGAAAAGGTGCTCGACTGCTAGAAACTAGGGTTTGTGTTGACAATGAATCGATCCTTTCTTTGTTCCTCGACTCCCCCTTATATAGGAGACGGAGCCGAGGGTTTCATGCCGTACACGTTACAAATATCGGGAGTCTCTTTGAGTTCGTCCCGTACAATTACAAATCTCTTTATTGCTAATATATCTCTATTTTCCATATCGACGCTTCAATGGGCTTCCAGGCTTTGTAATCTTCGGATCATGAGCCTTCAGTAAACCCCGGGTACCTTATTCGGCAAGCCCATTCGGGATGTCTATGTCACATGGGACAACCACTGAATATTCTCACTTGAAAGGTATAAGTTATGCATGCATAGAATTCACTTGGAAGAATATGCAAAGCATGTGGTTGATCATCAACGCTACATCAATCCGAAAATGAAAGAAGTTGTAAAAATTGAGGTAATTAACTTGATTGAGGAAGTATTATTTATCCTATAGCTCATAGTAAATGGGCATGCCTTGTTTATTATGTCCCTAAGAAGGGACGTGTGGCCGTCGTTGCTAATTAAGAAAATGAGCTTATCCCTCGAAGGACTAGAAGGGGTGTGAGACCATGTAATACAAGGATATGGGCCGACTCCACATATATCCGACAACTAGCTAGTTGTAGATTGCAGGGTGAAAGGGTGGCAGGTTAGAGCTTGGTACATTCTAGTCAGTAGTAAGCTTTGTAAAAATTGACAATTATACAAAGATTTTGTGAAATTACAACATAAGAGAATATAAAAATTGCACATTTTGGAAAAGTTTGTGTGTGTAATTTCGTTTAAAAATATCAACTAAGATGATGTAGCTTGCATTAGAAGTCCAATAACACTCTAAAACAATTAACTACAATCCAAGCTACAAGTTAACATGAAAAAATCAAAATACAAAAGAGATTACATGTAAAGTTCGAAATTTCCCAAGTATGTGGTAAAAAACAAACAACCACAAGTCCATTTATGAAAAAACGTGGAAAAATAAAATTAAATAAGAGATTATATATATAATTCAAAACCAAGAACATATATGTAATTAGGCATAGGTACACAATTGAACACATATTTTTAATTGCACATGATCAAAAATCCATAGTACAACTGCACAATTGCACATATATGTGAAATTGCATATGAAAAAAGCCCACCATCAAACACTTCTACATATGGCCAATGTAAAACAGCCATGATCCGCCAGGCGACATCACATGATAAACAAAAACAACAATCAACGTGTTTATTCTCATTAACAAACCAATTAGCATGATTCTTCTCATTAAAAACAAGTAGCGTGATTATCAACATAAAACTTGACTGGGCTCCAAGAATTAGCAAAAGCTAAAAAAGAGAGGGGATGAAAAATGCGACATGGACCAGATTGCAGAAATAAGACTTACAAAAACAAACAAAAAGAACAAGAAAATGCAACAACACAGACTCAGGTTCTTCTCAAATCCAGTAGCCGGTTAAAGAATACAAATACTAATAGACCACATAATAAATAAAAAATCCCAAACCATCTAGGCCCACCAAAGACCATTTACATGCCAAAATCAGCAAAAAAAAAAGGGACATAAACAAACCATCCATTGCATATGCATCGATCAAGCGCTAACATATTTCTCTACTAACCGAGAATCTGAGAAACGGTTCTCATAAACAACTAAACACAGTGAAGCTTCACCACCCATATTTGTTTCCATTTTATTGATACCATTGATACTTTTGCAAGTGCATATTCATGTTTTCCCAATTTCTTGGATGGTATTGGTGACTCCTCCGAATTTTATTAGATTGGTCAAACAAAATAATCATGTACTTCGTGGCAAGTGTTCTGAATAAGTGATTCTTTTAATAATTAATACAACCTGAGAGTTGTTGCGTTGAAAGGAGAATTTTAATGCACAAATAATAATTGAAGGGAAAAGAGAGAGATAATATTACACAACGAAATTAATTTGAATGATTAGGTTCATGAAGAAAATTACACCAAATTACCTATTTTTTCTGAAACACCAATGTATTAAAAATCAACAGTAATAGGATACTGGGTTCAATTCAGAAATGCGGCCTCTAAGTAAGACCAATTCAGTTCTTGAAATGTGAAATGTAGTCGATGAAAATACTGTCACATCTCCACTAACATGATACTGAGTTTAGTCCGGATATGCGACCTCTAATTAAAATCAATTTAGCTCTTGAAATGTGAAATGTAGTGGATGAAAGACGTCACATCTCTGTGCGAGGAACCGCCCCCTTCAATCGCGGTGAGAGCGGCCTCTTTCATCAGCGAAGCTCTCTTCCTCACGCCCTCGGAGCTATCACAACTCATGAGCTTCTTCACGGTTTCAGCAATAACTTCGCTCCCGACCACGCCGTCAGTCCGGCTCTTCTCCTTGAGGCCGTACCCCACCTTCCACTCATCGACGATGAGCCGGCTGTTGATCGGCTGATCGAGAGCTATCGGCAGAGCCAGCATCGGCACACCGGCGTACAGCGCCTCGAGCGTGGAGTTGTAGCCGCAGTGGGTGAAGAACCCGCAGAGCGAAGGATGGCGCAGGACCTTCAGCTGGTCACACCATGGAACTATCACGCAGTTGCTTCCATGGATCAATTCCTGCACGCGGGAGCACGTGTCCCGGAGCACCCAGAGGAACCTGACCTTGCTCTGCGCCAAACCGGTGGCGATCTCCTCGAGTTGGGCGAAGGACACCGAGAGGAAGCTGCCGAGCGAGATGTAGAGCACTGAGTTCGCCGGCTGTTCGTCCAGCCAAGCCATGTAGCCCCCTTGGTCTTCTGCTGGATGGACATTGTTTTCTTGGAGCGACATGAAGGGGACGCAAGGGCCGACGGCGAACACAGGGCAGTGGAGCTCTTGCCTAAGAGAATCAATGGCGCTGCTCTCGAGCTCGTAGAAGCTGGTGAAGATGACGCACTGTGCTTTCCTCACGTAAGGGTAGGCTTCAAGGATTTTCTCCAACCTAGTCTTGTCGGTGTGTGACGGCTCAAGATCCGCTAGCCTGATCGATTTGAGCCCAGGAATGTAGCTCTCAATCAAACTAGGGTCAGCGACATCTGTATTAAAGATTTAAGACTAATTATTCACGATCGATATGGTACCATTGATGTGTAGCAATGTGAACAACAAGCTACGAGGGACGAGATGAGGTCTCGAACTGATACCGGTTATTTCAGCGCTACCGCCGGCAGCCACAGGCAACCGGTCGAAGTGGTAATGCACGGAGAACATAGGGGACTGAGATCCGGTGCCTCGCTGAAAGCAAGGCACGGAGCGCCTTGAGGCACCGGATCTGCCGCTCAACCGGTATCCGACGGACAGCAGCGGAAATGGCTGGTCAGAAGAGTCAACAGCCCGCCTCCCTTCATCTCCTCACGCGGAAAAGGAACGAGCCCGCGGCTCAGCACTGGCGCCGCTCGCCTCCGCCCGCCGCTGCCGTGGGAGATGACGGCCGACGCCCGACGGCCTCCACCTCCGGCTCGCTCCGTCCGACGCCGACGGCCGCCACCTCCGGGTCGCTCAGTCCGCCTCCCATCCGGCGCCTGCCCTCTGCCCGCCGCGACGGTTCCCTCCTCCCTCCTCCGCTGCGTCCCTCCGTCGGTCCGCTCCGACCATCACGGCCGTCCTAGAGCTCACAGGAACAAGGCAAGGAGGAGCAGCAACTTTTACACAGAAATAGCAGTTTCAGTTAGCTACAGGACAAGTGCAAATAGATGAGATCAGTAAACTGGAATAGCAGTTTCAGTTAGCAACAGGCAAATGATCGAACTACAGACAACTACACATAATACTGGATTTGAGGATGAAGGGATGGGAAGAGCCGCCGCGCTCGTTCTTTTCCCGCGGCTCTACTTTGCCTTGCGCGCGCGCGTGAGGATGAAGGGATTGCTGTTGACTCGTTTTTATTTTTATTTTTTGAGATCTGTTGAGTGTTGACTCGTTTCTGACCAGCCTTTTCCATTGCTGTCCGTTCGATGCCGGTTGAGTGGCAGATCCGGTGCCTCAAGGCGCTCCGTGCCTTGCTTTCAGCGAGGCACCGGATCTCAGTCCAGAACATAGTGGCGTTCAGCGCCGAGAGGATGCACACCGGGACGCCCCTCCGGTTGCCGACGCTGACAGCCCAGGGCACGAACGTGTCAGCGACGATGGCCGCGGGTGCGGCCCCGAGCCGGTCGAGGAGTTGCTCGAACGGCGAGTCCATTTTGGTGTACACGGCCTCCACGAACCCGACCCAGTCGGCGGCGCGGCCGTGCTCGGAGGGGATGACGTTGGGGATGGCCTCGAGGCGGATGCCCGGCTCCAGCGTGGGGCTGCCGCCGAGCAGGCCGAGCCACTCCTCGGTGACGACGACGGTGGCCGAGACGCCGTCGCGGGCGGCGAGGAGGCGGCACAGGTTCAGCATCGAGTTGACATGGCCGCGGCCGGGGAATGGCACGGCCACCAGGTGGCACGGCGGCGCCGCCATGGAACCCATTTGGTCGTTGGTCGGAAGCGCTTAATTAGCCTGCGAGTTTTGGGACTGGCTCAAAGCGAGACAAACTGGCCGGTCCTGGGAATTGTGACGAGATCCCGCCTCTATCTGCCTGCCAATGGAGATGTGGTATCGTGGAGTGGTGGTGGCTTCTGCCTCGAGATCCGCCATGAACCGAGTTGTCGAGTTGGAATATTTGGGACTGTGTGTTCCAACCTCCAAGTGCTTGCATGCCCAAGAAACGAAGACTTGATCCGGAAATGCATCTGTGCATGTGAAATGGGGCCAAATCAAAATCACAACCGTTGCATGTTCAATATGTGCCCACTCATATGAGAAGATTCCCTTTTCTAAACGCACTAATAATTGAAAAACGAGCACAACTTTCACGTAACAAATGCAAACTCGTTTTTAATTGCATATTTGACTTCCTGACAATGAACTCTTCGAAATGAATCTAATATTTAATATTTAAAAATATATTTTGTGAACTGGATCTATAGAGTCCTCTATTATTCACCACGTAGTCCATATGACAGGTTCATGTAGTCCTGCGAAATGACGTGCTAGATTTATAAAGTCCTTGTTAATTATTTAGATGGTACATGCAGTACTGTAAAGAGTACTATTGATTTACACACATGACAGCTGTAGATTCTCTTTTTATGTGGGGTCATGCTGAACCGAATCTCGAGAAACATGAGTAATAGCAACGGTTGTGATATCAACTTCGCCCCATTTCGCATGCACCATCTGCGGGTCGGACTTGATCTAAAAAAAAATAGGAACGGAACGGAACGGAAGACAGGCCGAGCTAGCAGGTCATTTGGATCAAGCTGATTTCATGAGTTTGGGCTTGGTTCGGACTTGCTTGCGCATGCTGGGGCTAGATCGGGCCGAAAGCCTAGCCAAGTCTTTTTTTTGGCGATGAAAAAGCGTAGCCAGTCATGAGGGCTATTTTCAGTTTTTTTTAAAAAAAATTACAGATGGATAAGTGAACTTTATTGCCGTATTGTGCAAAATTATTTCTTATTGACCCTATCTGTTGCAAGAAAATTGTTTCATAATTTAGCGTCACAGTGACTTCTAACCAAAAGGTAAAATATTGGAATCTTGTACATTTTTGTTTAGTTTTCGACCACATAATTTGACTTGTTTATGTAAAATACCGAGGTACAATTTTCTTTGCAGATCGAATCAATTACCGCAACTCTCTGGTGCACTTGAATTTATCGGTTTATCCAATGAATAACATGAGCTACCTCATCACAAGCCTAGTTGGCGCAACCGACATGTAAACTTGGTGTATGGTAGCACAAGTTAGATTTGAAAGCTACAGTGAACTTGAGTAGATATATAAGTTACATATTGTGATATATCAAGAAAACATATTCTGGTTGTTTTAAGGATATGAAGTCAAATTATGCGGTAGCAAGTACAAATCAACGTAATCAACCAAACCTATAAATGTTGGTTGTGCATCAATGTAACATCCCAAATTTTTAAAACAAACAGAAAATGAAATTCCTTTTTCCAAAAATGAGAACCAACAAAAACTTTTCATATATAGAGTGCTATGCATAGTGCTCATACCCATTACTTGTGTTTTTGGCCATGATGAGTGTTATTATGCTTATGTGATAAACCCTAAAACCCTAAAGTGATCAAGTGAAGATCACAAACCAAATAAAAGAAAAGAGAAATCAAATAAGAAAAACCTAAACCCTAACCTTCTCAAAACCAAGTGGATCTATTTTGAGAAATCCAAAATAAAGAAAAAGACATATGTAGGCATACAGCCCTAATGTGTAAATTCTTGAACCCTACCTCTCTTATTTTTCTAAATAGTGGTGAACCATGGTGAACCCCACTAAACCCTAAACCTCATCCCTCTTGTCACCCACCTTTGAAAAATAAAATAAAAAGGAAAGATCTTAAATAAGAGAAAGGCATATGCAAGCCTATGGCCACTTTGTGCAAATGCTCCAACCTTGAGTGTTAAAATTGGTAGATGATTTGGAATACCTCAACACACTCAATAAAGTACTTATCAACCAATTCAAGTGGTAAACAAAATAAAATCAAACATATGCATAGAGGCATATGTGACACTTAACCAAAAAATTAAAATTTGACCTAGGCACCCACCTTGTCCCAAAATGGTGTGAACCTTTTTCCCAACTCAATCAAACCCCAAATAAACCTCACTCTGGTCAAAGTAAAGAAAAGAAAAATAAAAGAATAAAATCACAAACCCTCACATATGGTTTATGCCATTTTCCAAATCTTTGACTTAGACCACTTTGGTCTTCACCAATAGTTGTAATATGATAATAAACACTTATTACCACTTTTGGGATCAAAGAAACACAAATCAAATGCTTTTCAAACTCAAAATGTGGTCACATGTGATTATGGCCAAATCTGCCATTTTTAGTCTGATCACTACTTTGAGTCCCTACAATTCAAAATTTTCAAACCAAACTTTCTCAACTCTTTGCATGTCATCCAAGAGGACATCAAGATGAACACTTTTTGTAAAGACCACCATGCCAAATTATTTTTAGATCAAATGCTATGCTCATGCAAAGTTAGGACTTTTTAATATTAGGAACAATCTCACACTTAGCATTTTTGCAAATCTTTGAAATTGAAAATGGCACCATCACCTCTCATCACCTCTGGTCTTTTCCAACTCAACTAAACACACACAATTCAAATTGGTCAACCATGTGAACTTAACCAAATTTGGACAAAATTTGTGAAATACAAATAGGGAACTAGTTGGACACTATTCTAAATAGTGCTCTAGCCAACCCTAGTGCACCACTTGAGCTCTACCTTGCTCCCCTGTCCCCTCTCTGCCCCTCCATGCACAGAAACCCTAAGAGGAGGCCACACCTAGCCATGTCCATGCCATGCCGGCCCCCTTACAAGTGCACATGCCTCTCTCCCTCTCCCTCACCACCAAACCCTGCCACCATGTCAATTTGACTCCCCTGGATCCCCTGATCATGCTCATGGGCGCCAAACATCAAATAGTGGACCACAACGCCCATGCCCGCGACGTCCTGTTGCGACACGAGCGGCATGGCCATGCCATCCCGTGTCTGCCGGCGCGCACCACGGCCACGCGTCGCCCCGATGCTCTGCGCCACCCCTGGCCTCCTCTCTTCTCCCAGAGCATCGCCACAGCACCACGGACACGCCAGACACCTCCTTGTCCCCGACCAGCACCCGCCATCGCCGGAGAAGGACACGCACCCCGCCACGGACGCGCAGGACCTTGCACGCGCCCGACAGCGTTAGGCACCGCCCAGCCTCGCCAAGAGCACCAGGAGGACCACCAGAGCACGCTGAACAGCGCCGCGCCCTCGCCTAGCTCGCTAGCCCGCTGCAGCCTCATCGCCGTGTTCGACTTCGCCGCAACACCCTGCCTCCCTCCGCCGCTATAAAAGGGAGCTCCTCGAGCTCAACCCAGCACCCCACCATCTTCTCTCCTCTCTCTGCTTCTCCACGACCTCGCCACACCACCAATCGACGCCGGAGCAGCCCCAATCGCTCGATCGGAGCCGCGGAGGCCCTGGAGCAATCGCCGTCGAGTGGAGCCGTCCAGGAGGAGCCACCGGTACCGCCGACTCGCCGTCGACGACAACCTCGTCTCGCATCAACGCCGACCCTCGCCGGAGTCCCCTGCCGCTCGACCCCCTAGCCTCGCCGTGCCTGTAAGCCCTTCTCGTCGGAGAAGACGACGATCGTGCGCCGCACGATCGCGTTTTAATCCAACGGCCCTCCTCTCCCGTACCGCTTCGCCGTTTAGAAGTCGCTGACGGGTGGCCCCCGCTGTCAGGCAGCCCACGCGGCACTGGACCGTGGCTGGGCTGGCCATGGGCCTATTTAAATGGTTTTGGCCCATTTAGTTTCCCGCCGGCCCTTTTAATTCAAACTCGATTTTCCAATTCCATTTAAATATCAATACTGGTCCTGTCTTAGAAATTAAATAGTTTCAATTCTACCCGACCAAATTTGATGAATTTTATATTGTTGGAAAGCTTGTAAAAATATCTACCCAACCCCCCTGGTCCCACCTCAAGAGCTGTTGTGGAAATAAAATGAAAAAAAAGAAGAAGGCAGGGACTTTTCCCTATTCAAATAATTATTAAAAATCAAATAAAATATATATTAAGTTAATTCCAACTCTACTAGCTCACATTTGACTTACACTAATTGATTATGCAATAAAATGGTGTGGTCACTTTGCATGATCATGCCCTAGTTAAAATAGTGGACAATATGGCTATTTTATTAAAGTAGTATTGTCCAAAAATATTAGGTAAATCATATGAAGTATTATGCTTCATTTAAATCTTGTCTCAAATGCATTCATATGAAGTTGGACCCCTGGTCAAATAATATCATATGAAATGCTTGGAGATATTAAATCATCATAGGCATTATTAAATGGTATGAGGTACTATACCTCATTTAAATCATTTTCTCAAATAATGAGGATGAAGGGTTGACTTAGGTCAATCTAAACTCATGCAGGATTGCTTGAGAAATTAAATCTTAATAAGATTCAATGAGAGGAAATTATTCTTCAAGGACAAAAGGGAACTATCATTTACATATATAATGAGAGGAAATTATTTTCCATAAATTAAATAGAAACACTAATATATGCACTGAGAGGAAATTATTTTTCTTAAGGATAAAACAATACCAACCAACATGAGGGCAATGTGTTACCACTAGAATAATTTGTGTGATTTATGTGTGCCTAGTATAGCTCTTGAACTGGTGTGGTGATTGTATCCTCATATTCGTGTATAGACGCTAGTACCGGAGAATACCAGGAAGAGGAAGGATTCTACCCAGAAGAAGAAGAGAACTTTGACCACATCAACAACCAAGGCAAGCTAACACTACTGCAAGCTCTATTGTTGCCAGCTAATATTCTTGCAAGTGCAAGTCCTACCAAGGACAAGGCACTCTCATCCTTTCTTATGAAGCATCATCCTATCCCAAGTTTTACTACAAGTTTTATTTGCCAGCTTTATTGCTTTGGGTTATTAAAGTACTTTTTGATTCATGATTCAATGAGGTTAATGTTAGATTAGTACAAGAGTATCAAAGTTAGCCTAGAAGCAAAGCAATATACTTAGCACCCCTCATATCTAGATGCTAGTGCTAAATTAAAAATGACTACTCTAGATGGGAACATGTGTGGTGAAATAATGATGATGATGAAATTGATGAAATGAATTTTGAAGGTGAATATGACCAAGAGAAGATAGTGATTTTTGAATAAAAACTGATATTGGGTTTGGATGCGATACCTTTCCAATTTTTGAGTACCCCCACAATACCTGATTATGGGTAAGGGCTTAACTAGCAATTTATGTATCTTAGTATGGGTTCCCTCTGAACACACGTCATAGGGGTTATGCCGAGGCTGCCTCCGTTGTTGAGAAATGATGTGAATTGAGGTGAATTGTACGGCCAAGCCTGTGCAGTTCCAGTTGACAGGTCTTCACGGGAGGCCAAGCTCATGGGGAGAGGTGCTCATACTAGGATTTGTAAATGAAAGGTTATGGTTGATGATCCGCGTACTGTGTTACGATGATTCGGGGTTATCCCGACGGATGAAATCAAATGTTGTGGCACAAGTGTGCAACCTCTGCAGAGTGTAAACCTATTCGAATAGCCGTGTCCACGGTTACGGACGGTTGGAAAGGCCACTGTTACCAGTGTCAGATTCTTTGAAAATAGTGATGAAATGAATGGTGAATTGTTGACTTGTTTTTGAATCACAACTTGAGTTGTGGGAATGACACTAATGTTCCCACTTGAGTAGTTAGTACATGAAGAGTCTTTCTTTCCAATACTTGTGAACTCAAAATTGGCTTTATGCAAAAGAAACTAGAGCTTAGTACCCCTTTACTAGAATTGATAGTACTTACACTAGTATTAGTTTGCGAGTACTTTAAAGTACTCACGGCTGTGTCCCTGGCTATTCAAATGGCCGACTATGAAGAGGCGCAGCAGTATGAAGATGATGGACAGCGGACGTCTACGACAACTAGGACTACCGACGTCAAGCGTTGGCCTGTGGACTATAGAGTCCTTGTATCTTACGCTTCCGCTATGAACTTATGTTTGTTCGTTGATCAGTTCGTTGATCACTAGATCAACTATTTGTGTAATATGGATCATGTGATTCCAAGTTATAAGACTTTATGATTTGTAAAGAATGATGACTTATGATATTCAACTGTTATGTCTCGCAACAACAATATTTCTGGGATTGCGATGTATGGCATAACAGGCACCAGGACTTAAAAATCCGGGTGTTGACAATCAAACTCATGGTATTCCTGCTGAATTGCGCGAGATGTGAGCGTTATCCACCAATAATCGGTGTCGAGAACTTAAGATTCATCGAAATTCGCAAGGCTGACCTGTTAGTATGGTGCTGGCTTAAGACAATAGATTTCAACAATAGATGTGTCGGGTGAGTGGTGGACCGTTTGGGGTGATAGTGGTCGCAAACATGAGTTGCAAGTACTTAATGCAAGCATGTGAAAAGGCTACCGGCATAGATGGATATTTTCTCAATCATGTCCTATCGTGCCAATTGCGATATAAATAGAATCATAATATAATTTTTTATAATTGTGCCAAGCTTCATGTTCCTTTTTCACGGAAGTAGTTATTCTAGCAGCCTAGGGCAAATGGCAACAACTTGGAGAATCATGCTCCCACTTTCAATCGATGGAAGGCAATATATTATCATGAGTTGGCCTTTGTTAGCCACAGAATCAAGCATAGATATTGCCCAACAATTTAGAGATTGTTTTTTAATATTTCGTAATCCATTTGTATTTTTTTAAGCTCTTTGTACTTTAGTTAATATAAACATTGCAGTGGGAATCTCTATTATTGTTTACCTTCAAAAAATATCCTAAATCGGCCATGAAAGCACCTGCTATTTTTTAGGTGAAAAAATAATTCGGAAGAAATCAACACATGGTGGAAACCGGCGAAAATCACATTTTAAAGTTTCCAAGAATTATAAAAAAATATTATCTGCAAACATCTGAAATGCCGTGGAATTTTAAAGCTACTTCTTCCTAAACTTTTACATGTGTATAGATTATAGAACATGAGACCCCAACAAATCGGGCTTGCTCTGAAACTAATAAACAGGGTGTTAAAGCAAACTGCAGCGTATCAAACTTGCCCGAGTATGATTCTCTTTTATAGCTCGTGTACTTCACTTTTTTTTTAAAAAAAAAACACAGTTAGACCCTGGCCACCACCAATAATACCCCTCTGCAACGACGATGCGTCATTTGTACTGACGATATGCCAATCCAACAAGGTATATCACGCGCCGGATAAACAAACCTCCCGGAAATGAAAAGCTGCCAAACCTAAGATTCGGCCGGAGCAGGGAGAGTCGTCAGCTGCCACTGCCGTCGTGCGCCGCGCGTATCTCTGCCGCAACCGATTCCCAGCTCACGGCGACTTCGGGCATGTACAAAGGAAGAAGTATCAACTAGTCGCCTCATTGAAACCACATCAGCACAAGTCTGTGAAGCTATAGCTGAGATTCACCTCTGCCCAATGCAGCACTAGCCTTGTGACGTGAGCATGTAGCACATGGCAGCCCACACCGGTCCAATCTGCTCCTAGCTTTTTCTTCCTCTTAAGTTTTTCCTATCAGCAATTTCTCGGCCACGTGCCTCTCTTCTTTCCCCAACCCGCTGCTACAGTACCTGACAGCCGATCCCCAATCGCCAGGCCAACCTGAGGCCGTTCTCGCCGGCGCCGCCAGTCGAGACGTGCTGAGGGAAGGCTGCGGCCTCTGTAGTGTATATACTAGGTGTAGTTTTGGCCTCTGTGCCAGTAGCTGGCGTTATGCCGGGTGGAGCTCGCTGGTCGTCTTGGGCCAGATCCGGCGACTGTTGCCGTTCTTCTTCCTTGTCGTCCTCGTCGGAGGGGCGCGGTTGGTGTTTGGCAGCTGCTCCAGTAATAAGGTCTGTGTGCCCAGTAGTGGAGGTGGCGGTCTAGATCCAAGCCGCCGGATCTCGACCAGGCTAGGGCTGCTGCAAGCTCTCTCTACTTCGGTGGTCGGAGGGAGAGGTGGCAAGGAGCGGCGTCGCCTTCTTCAATAAAGCTACGGCGGCATGTTCTTCTCCCTTCCTTGGCAGCGATGCTGAAGTTTCCCTGGCCGGCCGTGGAGGCGAGGTGGGGTATCTTGGCGGAGCTGCAAGGTGCGCCTCTGTTTCGCTCCTGGCCGGTAGAGGTGGCGAGGAGGAGCTGGAGCATGGCGCGCTGATGTTGGATCGAGGGAGAGGACCCTGCCATCTCTGTCGATGCGGCTGGTGGCTGGAGGTTGCTAGGCTGCGACTTCTTCTTCCTTGCCATGGTGGCAAGAAGAAGGGAGGTGGTGAGGCACTCCCTGGCCGTCTTCATCGACGTCTGTGCAAGAGCTCCCTCGAGCGAATCACGTGGTGTCTTCCAGCGGCGCCACGATCTTTGGCCGCACGAGCGGCCCAACTTCAACCTCCAAGATGGAGGCTTCTCAGTGCTCGGTTCGTCGGAGCTCGTCGTCTCTCCACCGCCAAGTGGTTCGTCCCCGGAGGAGGAGAAGCGAACGACGAATCAGCAACATCGCCGGAAGCATGCTATCGAGCATCTTCGCATCGCATCTCGACGGCAACGTCTCGAGGTCGCCGGCGACTGGTCGCGCCCAGGGACCTAATTGCTTTTTAGGTTTTTGTCTCAGGGTGTTGTACGCAAATTTGAAGGGCCTTTCTTCAAATTCTGGTTTATCTGTGCAAAAGATGCCAGAGGGCCTCCTTGTAAATCTGTACCCGCCACGATGTGACGTAATGCAATCTCCAGGGCCTTTCAGCCCTTTCCTTGTTCAAAAAAAAAGTTTTTTCTATTTTTTCTCTTCTTTTCTTCTTCTTTTTACATGAGGATCCTGCCTCCTCTGCGGGCAGCAACTTCCTCACCCGTATGTTGGGGCATACCATTCACCATGCCCTTCTATCGACGTCCATCGTCTCGTCTGCGGCGAATCACTAGTTAAATCGTCGTCAGTGGTTTCCGCTGATGCCAACGATTCTTTAATTTGCCCCATCCTTTTCCCGGTTCTCTGATTTTTGTTGCAGGCCGAATCGCCGGAGCACGCGTGCGTACGTACGTTGCTGTCCAGCTCCGACGTGACATGCATTCCGATGCGGAGGTCGATCGATCGATCTCCAGATTAGCCTGTTCCGGCGGTGCTATCTGAATATCTGATGTCCGAATGTGACTGGTTTCCTTCTAGATATAGTCCTATTTTTACTCGGTACACTCAAAACAGAAAACGGGTTATGCATTAAACATCTAAGCTTATATTTTTTTAGAAACACATTACAGATGTATACGCTCACAAATACATGCATATGCTCACTTCTATGAATGCACATACGCTGGGGTACATTCTTATTTCTGTATGTGCAAACTTATTTCTAACCCTATGAAAAAATGTTTCATATATTAGGGCATACGTGACTTTTAACCAAAAGGTCAAATCTAAACTGAGGTACATTTTTATTTGCATATAGCACCAATTACCTCGACTACCTGGTACACTTGAATTTACCGGCTTATCGAATAGATTACATGAACCTTCCTCATCACACACCAAGTTGGAGCATGTGACATGCAAACTTGGTGTACCGTGGAACAAGTTAGATTTCAAAGCTAGAATGAACTTGAAGAGATAAGTGAGTTGCATGTTTTGATGTGCAAATACAACATACTCCGATTGCTTTAAGTCGATAAAGTCAAATTACGCGGTAGCAAATATAAAGCAAGGTAATTGTCCAACTTGCAAACAGGGGTTGCACACCAAAGTTGTCATGACATTCACGCTAAATTGCTCAACATACAGTTGCGCCTTATCCACCTATGGTTAGTGTCAAGAACTCAAAGATTCGCCGCAATTCACAATGTTACCATGATAGTATGATGTTGACTTAAGATAATAGTTGGAATAGATTTCAACATCAGTTGTGTCGTAGATAATTAGGCAACAATTTTTTTGGGTGTCTGGTAGACCATCTCGGGTTGCAGTGGCCACAAAACATGAGTTGTGAGTTACATCTCATGGAACCACACAAGACAACCGGTGGACACCTGTTTAAGGGAAGCGGGTGAAAAGGCTGCTATAGATGGGACTTTTTTCGTTTATGTCCTCTCGGGTGGGCCAAGTGCGGTATAGTAAGAACTAATATAATAACAATGACATGCAACATGTTCCTTTTTTTCATGGAAATAGTATAGTTAGAATTATAATATAATAACAATGTGCCATGCTGCATGTTCCTTTTTTCATGGAAATAATTATTCTGGCAACTTGGGGCATCTGGATTATCAGATAAAATAAGATCTTCAAGAATCAAGTTTCAACTTTAAATCAATGGAAAGCAATATATTATCATGAGTTGGCCCTTTTTATCCACAGAATCAAACTTGAATATTGCTCAACAATTAGAGATTGGCTGCGGACACAACATTTTTTTAATCTTGTAATCCCTTTGTATATTTTAAACTCTCGGTACTTTGTATTCATTAATATAGGCATTGCAGCGGGAATCTCTCCAAATTTTACCCTAAAACATATCCTAAATCTGCCATGAAAAGTTCACCTGCTATTATTCGACAGAAATCACCGTATGATGGAAACCGGCGAAAGTCACAAGGAAAATCATATTTTTTAAAACATTTCAAGATTAATAAAAAGTGTTAATTATAAGTATGTGAAATACCAAGCCTTGGAATTATAAACCTGCGTGTTTGTAAAACTTTTACATGTGTACATAACATCATCATAGTTGCTACATCCACAGTTCCGAATTATAAGAAGTTTTAGCTTTTTAACCGCAAAAAATGAAGTTTTTTTTCTTTCTAAATCACATGTATATATCCATGTTTTAGTGTGTTTATTCACTCATTGTAGTCTCTATGTAGTCGACGCTAAAATATCTAAAAGATCTTATGATTCGAATCCGCGGTTATACATGTTTTCTACAGTTTATATAAACTTGTCTAAGCATCATTTTCTCCTTTAGAGCTCGTGTACTTCACTTTTTTTTCTTAAAACATGATTAGACCCTGGCCACCACGGAAAACACTACGGATTCCCTATGCAACTAAGCATCATTGTACTGACGATGCCAATCCGACACGATATATCACGCGCCGGATAAACAAACCTCTCGGAAAAGATAAGCTGCCAAACATCAAGATCCGGAGCAGGGAGAGTCGTCAGCTGCCACTGCCGTCGTGCGCCGCGCCTATCTGCCGCAACGGATTCCCAGCTCTGGACGACTTGGATCGACGTCCAAGTCGTCCATCGTCTCGTCAGCGGCGAATCACTAGTTAAAATCATCGTCAGTGGTTTCCGCTGATGCAAACGATCCTTTAATTTGCCCCGTCCTTTTCAGGGTGCTTTGATTTTTGCTGCAGGCCGAATCGCCGGAGAACGCGTGCGTGCGTACGTTGCTGTCCAGCTCCGACGTGACATGCGTTCCGATGAGGGAGGTCGATTGATCCATCGATCTCCAGATTAGCCTGCTCCGGCGGTGCTATCTGATGTCGGAATATGACTGGTTTCTTTCCAGATATGATCCTTTTTCTGCTCGGTACACTGAAAACAGAAAACAGGTTATACATTAACCTGAAATCTTACGAGCGTCCGCGTGCCGGATGGATGTCCCGGGCATACCCACTAAGGGACAACTATTTATGTCCAGCTGTCGATGAAATGGTACGCTAGCTGATATCATGTATTATTTTTAAAAAAACTTAGCTTTTAAACCGTGCGGCGAAATTACAATTCGTTTTCACTACTAAAATCTCCATGACGAGAGCTTCGAAACTAGACCACATCTTCATATGTTTCGACGAAACTTTTTAACAAGCAATTTTGATGCGCGACAGAGCAACTTTATTATGCAGCAAAACAACTTTGATGTGCCACAAAGCAACTTTGGTGTGCAACGAACATGTACACTTTTTAGTACACGAAGGCACAACTTTGGTGCCCGACAACAATTTTGGTGTCCATGGGAGCAATTTCAATGTGTGACGAAGCAACTTAAGTGCCCTGCAGAGGAACTTTGGTGCCCGGCGATGTAGTTTTTGAATCCTGCAGAGCAACTTTGGCGCCCGACCGAGCAATTTTTAGTGTCCTGCGAGCAACTTTGGTACTCGGCCGAGCAATTTTAGTGTCCTGCAGAGTAACATTAGGAGTTGTTGCTGCAGCTGTTGTGAAGCCTACCATCGTTGTGAATCAAGTGTTTTCGTTGCACACCAAATTTGCTTTGCCGCACACCAAAATTGTTTTCATGCAAAACAAAGTTGCTCTGTCGCGCATCAAAGTTGCTTGTTAAAAATTTGCGTCGAAACATATGAAAATGTGGTCTAGTTTCGAAGCTCTCGTTGTTCGGATTCTAAAAGTGAAAACGGATTGTAATTTCGCCGCACGGTTTAAAAGTTACAGTTTTTTTAAAAAGACAAAGTGATATGAGCTAGCCTAACATTTCTTTGACAGTTGGACACATCTTTCCCTTTGTGTGAACACTTTTTATTTCGGTATGACCGCTCAGAATGACCAACGGGCATGCAGCCACTCACTAGACGTGTCCATACATTAAACATCTAAGATTACACTTCTTTTATTAGAAACGCAGTACACGTACAAGTACCTACATATACTCATCCCTATAAATACGCACAACACACCCTAGATGGATGAAGTTTTGTTAATTAGCGGAACTCGATTATTTCTTTCGATGCTAAGTGGAGGTCAGGGCGGAGCAAGCTCCTGATAGGCTTGATTATCAATTGTAAGATTCACTAAAACTTGCATTATGGTGCTTCCGATCGCTGCAACAGAAAATCACCGCATTCTACCCATGTAATATCAGCGCGACATGCATGTTTTTCAAGGTTAGTCAAAACATACAAAAACGTCACAACACTTAAATCCTATCAGTGCAAAAAAAATCATGTGCAACAAGTATCCACCAACCACAACAAATCGTCCGAAATCTAACACAACTATGCAACATAGAATCAACGTTACAAGAACACAACAACTCTTTGGCATGAACACAATAGTTGTGGTAGACGTCAAGAATCACCGCATCATCTCAGGCGTGCGTATGGAGAAAAATATGCACATGCTTAGAACATGTAGAAGCAACCTAGGAACACAAACACGCTACCTTCTCACAACCGACATACGCTGGCCTTTCCAATTTGGATGGCTACAAACTCAGCTTGCAAGCGTTAGTGTTGGGAACATGGTGGGAACATTCGAGGAGGATAACAACGGGGAGGGGGTGGGGGGAGGAGTGGAGGAGAGCCACGACATCACATATAAAAAAAGATAAGGGGTACTCACAAGTGGAAATAATAAAGCTAGAAGGGAGCGCTCGGAAGCAGGAGGTGAAAGAGAAGTGTCTGACATGTGTGACAAATCTCTCGGTCAAAATTTAGTTTTCACATCTCAAAGATGTGTGCATAGTACCCTGAAAAAAGGCGCATGAATAGTTAGAATCCATAGAGTGAGTGGCTAGCGAAGGATAAGGTAGCGGTGAGACGGAACACTTTAAATAGGTGTGAAGTGGAAGTGTGCGATTGCACGCAGCCAACTAGGGTGCGTTTTCTGAACATGTGTATATTTAATCTCGGCAAATATCAACTACTGATTTAATGTTCTATGTGTTTATATAATTTTCAAAACTAAAAACATAATTCCCACTAGAGCTCCATAATCATAATAACCAAATTACAAGAAGTAACACTCCCTCTATCCCAAAATGAAAGAAGCACGGTCTTTGATGCATGTTTTGACCACTAATATATACCAAACAATATGGATTTGGAATTTATAAGTGATATCTTTGCATTTGTCTTCAAAAGTTCTTTCATTTGACATATTTTTACATTAATTTTAGATACATATAATAAATACAAATCATAGTGAATTATGAATTACTAAGCAACAAAAATGAAGATCATCTTACATTTTGGGACGGATGGATTATATTTTAGGAAATAAATTTATGGTGGCCATAGAACCGTACTATTTCCTATGACATGTTATGAAATTTTTTGAAAGTAGAGAAAATAGGGTTGTGATAGTAAGTTCCTACTTTTCTAGTTCAGATAGCTCAGAACGGTGCGTGTAACCCCCATAAAGTGACACGTGCACATATCCAAAGAACAAAGTATTTTATAAAATTGCGAAGATATCAATATTAGAGCATATAAAAGAAACTATTGTGATTTTAAATTTGAAAAAAGTCGCTATCCATGAAAGTCAACTCTTAAATAGAAAGAGTTAACAAAAAGGTCGGCCCAAAAAATTTGACCAAAACATTCAAACAATAAATATGAAATTGGTTTTGTACATCAAAAAGTAATAGTCTACTAGAAAAATAAGCTAGAAAGGGGTTATATGGCTTGATTCTACGGTTGATGGGGGTGCGCACGTTACCGCTGTAGGTACCGAATGGCCTCTCTACTTGGCAAACTTGCACACTTTTTGTTTCCTTTTCAAGCTTCCAACTTTGTAGTCATATTGTCTTATGCATCTCACTTTGAATGCTTTTTGCAACATGTGTCTCTTAGTAATAGGGACATACCTAGTGCCAGAAAATGACTATCCTTTAAGGCATTCTAAAAATGTAACGCCTGTACAGATGGGCTAAGAGACATTAGGAAGATGGTCTCCAAGGAGGTGCCTCTATTGTTAAGACATTATCAAGAATGTCGCGTACAATGCCTTTACATGTAGGCTAAGAGATATTATGGAGAGTATCTTCCGGTTGATGTCCCTATCGCTGAGGCATTCATGGAAGTGTCTCTCTTAATGCCTCTATAGAAATCTGGAATAAGTTTTAAGAGACATAGTGGACATTGTCTACATAAAAATGTCTCTACTGCTCGTTTTTATTGTAGTGGCAAACAATGAACGAAGTAAAGTCGTTGCGAAGGCCCTCATATTCGCAGACGGTTGGTGGAACACAATTGTTCGCGGAAGTTTTCCACACAAGATTTTAGAAACCTTGTACGATGTGGAGACGCATCGCCCACCCTTGCATACTGACGGTAAGGTTTATCGTGTGCGACGGGCCGTTTCAGCCGCGTGTGAAACCTGTTATGTACTAGTGTCCGAAAATTATCTCACTCTGAAATGTGAAATGTGAAATTCTGAAGGGAGTGATAACTCCATGACTATGTGATGCTTTAACTTTTGTAGACCGAAGATCATTGTGGTCCATTGCTAAGAGTAGACCTGTAGGCTTATTAGAGTTGGTAGTGTATCAGAAAAGTTCAGGGAAGCATATGCAGTAAGTTGAATTGGTTTTGGTGTTCTACTACTATTTTATATGCACTGGCCAAGCTTAGTCATGTCCAGATTTTTTGGGCGTGTCGAGTTTCCAGCGTGAGTGCGCGTGACTGACGCATATAGCAAAAGGAAAAAGTAAAAAGTTATTCTTCAGAGCCTTTTGCCATCTACTGCCACCGAAATGCACGAGGATCCACTACTACCGCCGTCGGCGCCTGGCACGGGAGATGTCTAGGTGCAGCTGGCATCGGCAGAGAGGTGGCTACTGGCTAGCCCCGGCAGCTCATTTTCTCCATTTCTGTCAAAACTAACCTGATTTTTTTCTGCATTTAGAGAACTGATAACAGTTGAGCACTTCGTTTGGACGACTCTGCAAGCTCAGGTGGGATACATAAAGGTCGGTTAGGCAACAGCTAATTGGGAGAGGCTTCTTCGCTTTCCGCCATGGACACCACTTGCACTTGGAAACTCGTCCTCCCTTTTGTTTCTGTTTCCAGATGCATCATGTACGCAGCTTTCCGAAGCCGCTCGGCGACCGCGATATAGTGCGTACGTGACAATGCTGCTGCTGTCCATGAACTCCCCTGACCCTGAATAATGTTCTTTTCAAAGATCATCAACTTGTTATTCTCAACCCAGCCTATGAACATAGCTATGGTTGCTGGTTGATGAGTTGAATCCGTGAATTCCGCAACCGTTGAGCATCGTTCTTTAGCCACCGGAAAGGAACATGAGACAATTCCATGATTTGCTCTCACATGAAGACGACGTACCAAAAATGAAGACGACGTACCTACTTTCTTTTCCTGGAAAATACAAACTTTATCGCTCATCTAGAAACGAACTCATTAAAGTCTTATCGCGTGGTACATGTGATAAGCTACTCCCAAAAAAAAAGTCAATTAAGTCTTCGTTCCCTAAAACACACATCGACTCTTTACTCACCGTTAGGGAGTTGCCACATCTGTTTTTTTCCCCTTTGTAAGAGCAATGAGACAGTGGCTTGTTGTTGCTCGCTCTTGTCTACCAAGACGGAAGGCTCGAAGTGAGCCCGGCTTTGAATTAACGAAGCCATCAACCGGTTAGGAGTTACACCAAGAGATACAACACACACGCACCAAGCACACAACCCAAACCACAACAACAACAACACGGAAAAGCAAGCCGAAGCGCCATTGATCCATGAAGAGGGAGCCTTGTCTTCCGTTGTGCCGGAGCGATCGCAACCGTGTCCACGCCAACATACGTCCACCGCACCAAGACTGCAACTCAAGGGGGGAACTCAATGACGGGCCGGCCACCTAGAAGAGCTTGAGGAACCAAAGGAGGGAGGGTCTTGCGGCGACGCTTCCAAGAAGGTGAGTGGCGCAAGAATGCGTCATCGTCGTCGGCAGAGAAGGACCTGCAAAGTTTTCACCCAGACCCGAGAACCACCACCCATGGAGCTCGGGTTAGGTCCAGACCAAACACACAACATCATCCCCTGGCATTGGGATAGGCACACCGACAAGAGCTACGACTAGACGCCGACCTAGCAAAGCCCCCCAAGGTGCTAGGAAGAAAATCAGCTACCGCAACAAACCGTGTAAAAGCAGCCAGGCCGACGTTGCGAGAGGGCCGCGACACCAGCGAGAGGTCACACGGTGCTCCACAAGACAGTACCAGAGAAACTTACACGAAGCGAGGCCTCCAAGAGGAGCAGATTGAGGCAGAGGGATGGAGTCCATCATTTCGAACAGGAGGGCCATCATCGGGACGCCTTCAACAAGGGAACGACACCCGCAGGTGACGCCGTCACTGGCACAGGCTAGAGCCATGAGCTGCTTTCGCCGAGGTCCAAACCTAGTTAGAAATTCCGGACGCCGTCGCGAGGACGAAGAGCGAACAAGGCGGAGATCACCGCCGCGCCTCCAACCTAAGTCGCACTATGAGCTAGCCCCAACTCGACTCAACCACAGGAAACACGTGCTGGCTGGCAGAGGTTGCGGCCAGACCCAGAGCTAGACGTCCAAGACCCTAGATTGGCGGCACCACGATGTCCACCATCCCCAGCGCGCGAGCACACCTGCACAAGCACGACCAAAATGGTCGGAGGGAGAACAGACCGCAGCCGCCGGAGTAGCTGCAGTACTGAGCCGGCCCAAGGACCTCGTCCCAGATAACTAGCAAGGACGTCGCCCCAGTGATACGTCTCCAACGTATCTATAATTTCTGATGTTCCATGCTTGTTTTATGACAATACCTACATGTTTTGTTCACACTTTATATCGTTTTGATGCATTTTCCGGAACTAACCTATTGACGAGATGCCGAAGGGCCATTTTCTGCTATTTTTGGTTTCAGAAATCCTAGTAAGGAAATATTCTCAATTGGACGAAATCAACGCCCACATCTTACAATTCCCGAAGCTTCCAGAACACCCGAGAGTCACCAGAGAGAGCTGGGCCCACACAGGGCTGGCGCGAGCTAGGGCCCGCGCCCTGTTGTGTGGCGGCCCGTACCCTCCGACTCCGCCTATTCGCCTATTCGCCTATTTAAAGGTCCCTGACCTAAATCTTCGATACGAAAAAGCCACGGTACGAGAAACCTTCCAGAGCCGCCGCCATTGCGACGCCAAGATCTGGGGGACAGGAGTCTCTGTTCCGGCACTCCGCCGGACGGGAAGTGCCCCGGAAGGCTTCTCCATCGACACCACCGCCATCTTCAACGCCATATCCATCAACGCTGCTGCTCCCATGATGAGGAGGGAGTAGTTCTCCCCCGAGGCTGAGGGCTGTACCGGTAGCTATGTGGTTAATTGATACGTCTCCAACGTATCGATAATTTCTTATGTTCCATGCTACTTTATTGATGATACCTACATGTTTTATGCACATTATATGTCATATTTATGCATTTTCCGGAACTAACCTATTAACAAGATGCGAAGAGCCAGTTGCTGTTTTGGTTTCAGAAATCCTAGTAAAGAAATATTCTCGGAATTGGACGAAACTTTCGCCCGTGGTCCTATTTTTGCACGAAGCTTCCGTAAGACCGAAGAGATAATGGGGCCACAGGGCCAGAGGGGCGGCGCGGCCCCCTGGCCGCGCCGACCTAGCCTCGGGCCTCGTGTGGCCCCTCGCGTTGACCCTCCGCCTACTTAAAGCTTCCATCGCGAAACCCCAGAGAGAGCCACGATACGGAAAACCTTCCCAGCCACCGCCATCGCGAAGCCAAGATCCGGGGACAGGAGTCTCTGTTCCGGCACCTGGGACGGGGAAGTGCCCCGGAAGGCTTCTCCATCGACACCGCTGCCATCTCCACCGCCATCTTCATCACCGCTGCTGCTCCCATGAGGAGGGAGTAGTTCTCCATCGAGGCTCGGGGCTGTACCGGTAGGTATGTGGTTAATCTCTCTCCTATGTACCTCAATACAATGATCTCATGAGCTGCTTTACATGATTGAGATTCATATGAGTTTTGTATCACTACTATCTATGTGCTACTCTAGCAAAGTTATTAAAGTAGTTCTATTCCTCCCGCACGTGTGTAAAGGTGACAGTGTGTGCACCGTGTTAGTACTTGGTTTATGCTATGATCATGATCTCTTGTAGATTGCGAAGTTAACTATTGCTATGATAATATTGATGTGATCTATTCCTCCTACATATGCATGAAGGTGACAGTGTGCATGCTATGCTAGTACTTGGTTTAGTCTTTTGATCTATCTTACACTAAAGGTTACTAAAATATGAGCATTATTGTGGAGCTTGTTAACCCGGCATTGAGGGTTCGTGTAATCCTACGCAATGTGTTCATCATCCAACAAAAGTGTAGAGTATGCATTTATCTATTCTGTATGTGATCAATGTTGAGAGTGTCCACTAGTGAAAGTCTAATCCCTAGGCCTTGTTCCAACATCGCTATCGCTGCTTGTTACATTTTAACGAGTTACCACCGCCGTTACTACTGCATGTTTACTTCCTACAATATTACTATCGTCAACTACGCGCCAAGCACTTTTCTGGCACCGTACTACTGCTCATATTCATTCATACCACTTGTATTTCACTATCTCTTCGCCGAACTAGTGCACCTATTAGGTGTGTTGGGGACACAAGAGACTTCTTGCTTTGTGGTTGCGGGTTGCATGAGAGGGATATCTTTGACCTCTTCCTCCCGAGTTCGATAAACCTTGGGTAATCCACTTAAGGGAAACTACAAACCTCTGCTCTTTGAGGCCCAACACCGTCTACAAGAATAGAAGCACCCGTAGACATAAAGCACTTTTCTGGCGCCGTTGCCGGGAGGAAAGGTAAAAGGCACTCATACTTCGGTTCCAGGTAATATTTTCCGGCGCCATTGTGTGTGTGCTCGAAGCTATTTCCTTTAGACTCTGCAATTGCGACATTTGGTTTCTTGTTTACACTAGTTAGGCATAATGGAAAACAACAAAAATATGAGAGATCTTTATGAACTTTATCTTGAATTAGGACATGCACTACTGCAGAATAGACCTCCAGTGACAGGCACAAAAGGCATGTTAGTGACAGACAAAGCGTCTGTCACTAATGACTAGTCACTGGTATCAGGTTACTAGTGACCGACATGTGCCTGTCACTAGTGTGTGCATACTAATGACAGGCAAAACTAGATGCCTGTCACTAGTGCGATGGAAGGCCGCGGGCCTGAGGGGTTTTGTAGTGACTGGCTTGTTATAGTGCTTGTCACTGGTTTCAATTTCCGTAATAAAAAAATAAATTCTTTTTACACGAATTTTCCATATTTCAGATTGCACAATAAGATGTGTACCAATGATACGTTCACATCACCCAATATGACATAACATGTGCATAGAAGTTACAATATATTTCATCAAGCTAGTCATGTACATGTTCTCGTTCTCATATCATGCTTGGAAACATATTATCAAAGCAATTATATCACTGGAATGCATCCGCTCCTATTCAAGGAAGAACTAGGAATCTAGGATTATGGTTTGTTCAATATGGTAGGACTTGGTTGAGCATGGCCTCACACTCCTCCACAAGCTGGTACAGGATCTCAGTGTTGAAGAACTTCTTGAGAATCTTGACCAGCCCTATAATGGCAAAAGGGAACATAAGCATCGTAGATAATGAAAAATAAAAGAAATTCATTGGGGCTCTGTAATAGCTTAGACAGAGTAGAGCAACACATAGTGGCAGAGCCAGTAACGGATCAAGGGAGGTGCTAAGTTTCCAAATTGTGTCATGCAAAATACACCCTAGTATAAAATTCCCACTCACAAAAACATAAATAGCCTAGTAGAAAACAAAAATTTAAAAATGGCATAAACTTTACATCGGTTTACTAAATACCACCATGTTACAGTCTAAGCAGATTCAAGCTTTCCTTGTACGTGTTCGTCCATGGGAGTTCATTAGTTACATATTTCTTAAGATGGAGATTAAGTTGGGGAGACAAAAAAGACAAACGAGGCATGCAAAAAGCGGTATAGGAGACAGATAGAAGCGATTGATCGTGCAGGACTAAAGAAACGAGCAAAAGCTAGCTTACCTCTCTCTCTCGTCCAATGCTGAATACACAGTACCTACTGCCTTGTGCTGATCTGCTGGACCGGAGCTACAGCCCAGGTAGCACAAATGAGTTCATTCCAAGATTTACATAGCAGAACACTTTGAAGCTAGTAAGCCGATGACACAGATGCTACATGCTTCAGGTTCATGTAGTGCGATGGTCAGCAGACATTAACAAGTGTGGGATTTGAAACTAGCCAAAGAAAGCTGCTACATTCCTACTAATAACGACTAACAAATTCAAACACCTTAACGTGATCTTGGGGAGATTTGGCAAACCTGTGGATTCTCGCAAAGCCAGCAAAAGTCAGTCAAGCCTTCCAGCCTGACCTGCATCAATCCAATGAACAAAGTTTAGAAATATATGAGTGGCATAACAGGGAAAATTCAGGTAATGGACAGGAGAGACGAGGGCATTACTGATTCAGGCACGTCCTCCCAGCAGACCAGCTCTTCGGACCTCACGCTGCCCACAACCTCAACGCACCCTGTCACAGGAAGAACAAAATCGGCAATGGCATGAAACTAATTTGGAAAAGAAGAAAGAAATGTTCAGGAACCACGAGATGCATATAGAGCATCCTAGACTAGCACCGGCCGCATCTCCGCCCCTGGCAACACATGAGCACACAGGTAGCCAGAACAGTAGAAGGAATTAATCGGGGCTCCGTATATATGCAACAATGCACCTTTTTCGATAAAGTGCAGCAATGCACTTACAAACAAAGCAACCCCACAAAAGTTTGAAGTTACCAAACAATGCACACTTTGGCCTATAAATTCAGAGATGTGCATTTAACTAAATCTACTATGCTAAAATGACATCAACTTTGGTCATATGTTACCGATTCTGCTCGAATTATTTGCACAACGGCAAAGGGATCTTCAGTATATATAACTAGTATTTATTGGCACATTGCAACAAAGGCACATACATTTGCCTCTAATATGCATTTTCTCAAATCATTTGGTTAACAAAGACCAAACTGTACACGTTCGTCTAACAACTTTTAAGAGTATTACACTGATTTTGATTAGTAACAAAGACACTTTCAGAGAGACTACAAATGCGACGTACATTAAGAGAACAATCATGTATACTATTGAGTATAAGCTCCATTTGGGTCTGCTTTTTACATGTGAGCATTTGAATTTGAAGTGGCAAATTTACTTGATATTGATATTACAAACAAAAAACATCTGCTGAGATCCATAAAAGAGAAGAAATAATAATTCATCCTAGATCAAAAAAAATATAGAAGCAATCTATACGCACAAACTGCAAGCCTTTGTTTACCTACTGCATTTTTACAACCGCATGCCTAGTCGCTTTGGGTTGCAGCATTAATCATGAAGAACATGCATTTCAAGCTGACCAAATATATGATTAATAAAATGCCCCATACCTCATCCGGTGATCATGCATGCTTTTTCAATTGGGTTGCAGCAGACAATTGATTTGACTCCCTGATACCCTAAAAGCTTTGAAAGTTGAAAGCAATTTAACAGCTATGTCACTTAGAATTGACACACTAATTTCACAACCAATCCAATGGAACGGACACAAAGCAACCTGATGTGCTATTTACAGAAGGGATAGAAAGAAAACAACATGACTAAGACATCAGACATAATATATGCTACAATATAAATTGCTTTGTCTGTACTTGAAATGAACTCTCGGCTTTAATCCGTTTGTGGTGTGTGACTTCGCTCGACCTACACATTAGCAGTTCTATGTACATACATACTATATAGCATCCGGATTGGAAAAGGATTGTGGCAATTGATTTGTGCTGGTAACATACAAAAGGAAATTAACTGGATGTGAAGAGCCAGACTTGTGCCACCCGGCAACAAAATTAGTAGAGCTGCAAGGAATAGGTGGGGCACGCAGCAGATCAGGCTTGTGGTGTACTAACCTGCTTGTGGAGGAGCAGTGGTGCAGGCCGGGCGCCGGTGTCCTCGCTTCAGGCAGAGGAGTTCTCGCGTCGGGTGAACGGGCGGCGCGGCGTTGGAGATGCAGGGGAATGGCGCTGCGTTGGAGATGCAGGGCTGCGTCCTAGGGCGGCGGCGTTGGGGATGCAGGGCCACGGGTCGGACGGCGGCGTTGGAGATGGAGGGCGGCGGCGTTGGGGATGCAGGGCGATCGGACGGCGGCGTTGGAGATGAAGGGCGGCGGCGTTGGGGATGCAGGGCCACGGGTCGGACGGTGGCGTTGGCGACGCGGCGGCGTCGGCGTGGGCTGGCGGCGCCGCGGCGTTGGCGTTGGCTGGCGGCGCGACGGCGTTCGAGGCGCGACCGGGAGAAGGGCGGTTGCGATTGGGGTTTGGAGAGCTCCCGGGGTAATGGGGTACTTAACTACTATTGATGTGTAAGGGAAAAATCCACTCCCGGTTGAGCCCGCACTCTCCCCAAGGCCCTCCCCTAGTACTGTATGTAAATTAAAATTAATTTGAAAGGCAACTCAAGATAAACGGAAAACGCAACACGTTATAACCATTCCATCCTGCCTCGTGTTTGTGCACAAAAAAAAATCCTGCCCCGTGCATATATTTTCCTTTTTTTATGCCTCTCAATTTGTGAAGCAATAAAAAAGCAAAAATAAAAAAATAAAAAAGTGCCAAACACGGCTTGAACCTGGACTTCAGGAAATGCAGAGAGGGATCTAATGTGGTCGCCATTAAAATAGTAAACTATTTTTTCTACGTTCGTGGAACCAGGATATATATGAATAATAGCGCGTAAAACATACCTTCACGTGAAGCCTTTTCTTTGGGGTCGCCCAACTCCTTCAACTCGTCTCCAAATCTCTTTTGCTTCGTTGCTCAAATTACTGGAGTTTAAGAACAGCCGCGGTCAAGCTCGGTTTATTTGGTACTGCAAATAGGGACGATCTAGCGCCCTTTTATGGCGAAGAAAATGGTCCGACTCTGGCTGTAGTTGGTTTACAATACGAATCAAGCGACCATGAATCTGCTCCGGCCACGTCCGATCGATCAATCGTACAGGCAGAGTCAGCCTTGTACACGGAGGATGCGCCTCATCACAGGAGAATCGGCCCAAGTAGGAAGCGCGTTGGGCAGCCCAGGCCAGGAGAATAAGCGGTCCAGGTGGGATCTAACAAGGCTTTCCGCCAAACCCTAGTGACAGGCATTTTTGTGGGTCTGTCACTAGCAAATTTTCAGTCCCGGCTTGCCTCTAGAAAAAAACTCATGTGACATCCTTTTTGTAGCGCCTGTCACTGGTATTTAATATTAGCGACAGGCTTATACGTGCCCGTCACTGGTACATTTATTAGTGACAGGCAATATTTTGCCTGTCACTGATAACCTGGAGGCTATAAGCATTTCTGCAGTAGTGATGATGTGTTTGAAGAAAGAATTAAGAAACCCATGGAACTTTATATGCATGCTAATGGGAATGTTGTTACTATGAATGCTTTGAACACCATTGTTGCTAATGCTATGGAAAATTCTAAGCTTGGGGAAGCTGGCTTTGATGAGCATGATATTTTTAGTCCCCCAAGCATTGAGGAGAAAATTTTCTTTGATGATACTTTGCCTCCTATTTATGATGATTATAATGATAGTAGTCTTTTGTTACCACCTGTTATGGAGGATAAATTTGATTATGATTACAATATACCTCCTATATTTGATAGCTACTTTGTTGAATTGCTCCCATACAATTAATAAGAATGACTATGCTTATGTTGGGAGTAGTAATAATTTTATGCATGAGACTCATGATAAGAATGCTTTATGTGATAATTATATTGTTGAGTTTGCTCATGTTGCTACTGAAAGTTATTATGAGAGAGGAAAATATGGTTGTAAAAATTTTCATGTTACTAACACCTCTCTATGTGCTGAAATTTTGAAGCTACACTTGTTTTATCTTCCTATGCTTGTTACTTTGCTCTTCATGAACTTGTTTATTTACAAGATTCTATGCATAGGAAGCATGTTAGGCTTAAATGTGTTTTGAAATTGCTTCTTGATGTTCTCTTTTCCTTCATTATCTATTTTCATGAGAGCATCATTAAAACTGCTGAGCCCATCTTAACGGCTATAAAGAAAGAACTTCTTGGGAGATAACCCATGTGTTATTTTGCTACAGTACTTTGTTTTATATTTGTGTCTTGGAAGTTGTTTACTACTGTAGCAACCTCTCCTTATCTTAGTTTTGTGTTTTGTTGTGCCAAGTAAAGTTTCTATGTCAAAGTTGATGTTATATTTGGGATCGCTAAACACAGCATTGCTGTCACGAATCTGGGCATTTCTCTGAGAAAATTCGAAAAAATCTGCCAATTTATGAGCGTGATCCTCATATGTACGCAACTTTCATTAGTTTTGAGTTTTCCGTTTGAGCAAGTCTGGTGCCATCTTTAAATTCGTCTTTACGGACTGTTTTTGACAGATTCTGCCTTTTATTTCGCATTGCCTCTTTTGCTATGTTGGATTTATATTTTTGATCCATTAATGTCCAGTAGCTTTATGCAATGTCCAGTGAAAAGAATGTTTGTGTCACCTCTGAACATGTGAATTTTTAATTGTGCACTAACCCTCTAATGAGTTTGCTTGAAGTTTGTGTGAAGGAAGTTTTCAAGGGTCAGAGAGGAGTATGATATACTATGATCAAGAAAGCTCTAAGCTTGGGGATGCCCCCGTGGTTCACCCCTGCATATTTTAAGAAGACTCAAGTATCTAAGCTTGGGGATGCCCAAGGCATCCCCTTCTTCATCGACAGTATCGGTTCCTTCTCTTGAAACTATATTTTTATTCGGTCACATCTTATGTACTTTACTTGGAGCGTCTGTGTGCTTTTATTTTGTTTTGTTTTGTTATTTTCATTCTCTGAATAAGTTCATCCTTGTGGGGAGAGAGACACGCTCCGCTGGTTCATATGAACACATGTGTTCTTAGCTCATAATATTCATGGCGAAGTTTCCTCTTCGTTAAATTATACGGTTGGAATTGGAAAATGCTACATGTAGTAATTGGTAAAATATCTTGGATAATGTGATACTTGGCAATTGTTGTGCTCATGTTTAAGCTCTTGCATCATATACTTTGCACCTATTAGTGAAGACATACATAGAGCATGCTAAAATTTGGTTTGCATAATTGGTCTCTCTAAGGTCTAGATAATTTCTAGTATTGAGTTTGAACAACAAGGAAGACGGTGTAGAGTCTTATAATGTTTACAATATGTTTTATGTGAGTTTTGCTGCACCGGTTCATCCTTGTGTTTGTTTCAAATAAACCTTGCTAGCCTAAGCCTTGTATCGAGAGAATACTTCTCATGCATCCAAAATCCTTGAGCCAACCACTATGCCATTTGTGTCCACCATACCTACCTACTACATGGTATTTCTTAGCCATTCCAAAGTAAATTGCTTGAGTGCTACCTTTAAACAATTCAAAATTTATCACCTCTGATTTGTGTCAATGTTTTATAGCTCATGAGGAAGTATGTGGTGTTTATCTTTCAATCTTGTTGCAACTTTCACCAATGGACTAGTGGCTTCATCCGCTTATCCAATAATTTTGCAAAAAGAGTGGCAATGGGATTCCCAGTCCCAAATTAATTAACAAAAATAGACACTCCTCCATGGTATGTGATTGTTGGATGGCACCCGAAGGATTCGGTTAGCCAGCTTGAGAAAGGTGGGGAGGAGTGTCATCATAATAAAACTAAAATAAAAAGGCACTCCTTCATGGTATGAGATTGTTGGCGGGCACCCGAGGATTCGGTCAGCCATTTTGTGAAAGAAAGGTTGGAAGGAGTACCAAAAATAAAATAAAATGGAGCCGCTCTTTGAAGGTTTGTCGGCAAGGGGGTTAGAGTACCCGCTACCATTCGTTGATAATAACAAACACCTCTCAAAACTTTATTTTATGCTCTCTTCATGTTTTCAAATAAAAGCTCTAGCACAAATATAGCAATCGATGCTTTCCTCTTTGAAGGACCTTTCTTTTACTTTGAGTTGAGTCAGTTCACCTATTTCTCTCCATCTCAAGAAGCAAACACTTGTGTGAGCTGCATTGATTCCTACATACTTGCATATTGCACTTGTTATATTACTTTATGTTGACAATTATCCATGAGATATACATGTTATAAGTTGAAAGCAACCGCTGAAACTTAATCTTCCTTTGTGTTGCTTCAATACCTTTACTTTGATTTATTGCTTTATGAGTTAACTCTTATGCAAGACTTATTGATGCTTGTCTTGAAGTACTATTCATGAAAAGTCTTTGCTTTATGATTCGTTGTTTACTCATGTCATTACCTTTGTTTTGATCGCTGCATTCATTACATATGTTTACAAATAGTATGATCAAGATTATGATGGCATGTCACTTGAAATTATCTTTGTTATCGTTTTACCTGCCGGGACGAGCGAACTAACTGGGATGCTGATACGTCTCAACGTATCGATAATTTCTTATGTTCCATGCTACTTTATTGATGATACCTACATGTTTTATGCACATTATATGTCATATTTATTTTTCGGAACTAACCTATTAACAAGATGCCGAAGAGCCATTTCTGTTTTCTGCTGTTTTGGTTTCAGAAATCCTAGTAAAGAAATATTCTCGGAATTGGACAAAACTTTCGCCAGGGTCCTATTTTTGCACGAAGAAGACCGAAGAGATATAGTGGGGCCACGAGGCGGCTGTAGTTTGGCGCGGCCCAAGCCTCGCGCACGACTAGCCTCCGGCCCCGTGGCCTCGCGTTGACCCTCCGCCTACTTAAAGCTTCACGAAGCCCCAGACAGAGAGCCACGATGCGGAAAACCTTCCAGAGCGCCGCCATCGAAGACAAGATCTGGGGGACAGAGTCTCTCGGCACCTGACCGGACGGGGAAGTGCCCCGGAAGGCTTCTCCATCGACACCGCCATCTCTCCACCGCCATCTTCATCACCGCCACGGCTGCTGCTCCCATGAGGAGGGAGTAGTTCTCCATTGAGGCTGGCTACCGGTAGCTATGGTTAATCTCTCTCCTATGTACCTCAATACAATGATCTCATGAGCTGCTTTACATGATTGAGATTCATATGAGTTTGTATCACTACTATCTATGTGCTACTCTAGCAAAGTTATTAGCAGTAGTTCTATTCCTCCTGCACGTGTGTGGTGACAGTGCAAACGTGTTAGTACTTGGTTTATGCTATGATCATGATCTCTTGTAGATTGCGAAGTTAACTATTGCTATGATAATATTGATGTGATCTATTCCTCCTACATATGCATGAAGGTGACAAGTGTGCATGCTATGCTAGTACTTGGTTTAGTCTTTTGATCTATCTTACACTAAAGGTTACTAAAATATGAGCATTATTGTGGAGCTTGTTAACCTGGCATTGAGGTTCGTGTAATCCTACGCAATGTGTTCATCATCCAACAAAAGTGTAGAGTATGCATTTATCTATTCTTATGTGATCAATGTTGAGAGTGTCCACTAGTGAAAGTCTAATCCCTAGGCCTTGTTCCTAAATCTGCACGCCGCTTGTTCGTTTCTTGAGTTACCACTCAGCGTTACTACTGCATGTTTACTTCCTACAATATTACTATCGTCAACTACGCGCCAAGCACTTTTTCTGCCGACTACTCTCATATTCATTCATACCACTTGTATTTCACTATCTCTTCGTGAACTAGTGCACCTATTAGGTGTGTTGGGGACACAAGAGACTTTCTTTGTTGCGGGGTTGCATGAGAGGGATATCTTTGACTTCCTTCCCGAGTTCGATAAACCTTGGGTAATCCACTTAAGGGAAACTTGCTGCTGTTCTACAAACCTCTGCTCTTGGAGGCCCAACACTGTCTACAAGAATAGAAGCACCCGTAGACATCATTAATCTCTCTCTCTCTGTACTTCAATACAATGATCTCATGTATTGCTTTGCATGATTGAGATCCATATGATGAGCTTTGTATCGCTACTAGTCTATGTGCTACTCATGTGATGTTATTAAAGTAGTCTATTCCTCCTGCATGGTGTAAAGGTGCCAGTGTGTGCATCATGTGGTTATTGTCGTAGGCTATGATCATGATCTCTTGTAGGTTATGGAGTTAATTATCATTATGATAGTATTGATGTGATCTATTCCTCCTTTCATAGTATAATGTGGACAGTGTGTATGCTATGTTAGTTCTCGTTTTATTTTGCAAAGATCTATTATGCTCTAAGGTTACTTAAATATGAATGCCGAATGTTGTGGCGCTTGTTAACTCCTTACGAGGGAGCTCTTGTAGTCCTACACACGAATGGTGTTTGTCATCCAACAAAAGAGTGTATGTAGCACATATGAGAGAAGTTATTATTTATTATGAGATCAATGTTGAGAGTGTCCACTAGTGAAAGTATGATCCCTAGGCCTTGTTTCCAAACATCAAATCACCGTTTATTTACTGTCGTTGCATGTTTACACGCTGCCATATTTTATTCAGATTGCTATTACCACTCATATACATCCATACTACTTGTATTTCACTATCTCTTCGCCGAACTAGTGCACATATACATATGACAAGTGTATTAGGTGTGTTGGGGACACAAGAGACTTCTTGTATCGTGATTGCGTGGTTGCTTGAGAGGGATATGTTTGACCTCTTCCTCCCTAGTTCGATAAACCTTGAGTGATCCATTTAAGGGAAAACTTGTCGGCTGTTCTACAAACCTCTGCTTGGAGGCCCAACACTGCCTAGGAAAGAAGCGTGAGTAGACATCAAGCTATTTTCTGTGGCCCTGCCGGGGAGGAAAGGTAAAAGGCACTCATACTCCGTTCCAGGTAACTAAGTTATTTTCTATTGCCGTTGTAAGTGCTCGAAGCTATTTCCTTTAGATCCTGCAATTGCATCTTTTGGTTTCTTGTTTACACTAGTTAGGCATAATGGAAAGAACAATGAGTTTTTATAATTTTCTGAGTTAAGACATGGATTGTTTGCTGCGAAATTTAAAACCTATGGAATCTTATTTGCATGCTAGTAGCAATGATATTAGTATGAACGCTTTGAACACCATTGTTGCTAATGATATGGAAAATTCTAAGCTTGGGGAAGCTGGTTTTGATGAGCATGACATTTTTAGTCCCCCAAGCATTGAGGAGAAAATTTTCTTTGATGACACTTGCCTATTTATGATGATTATAATGATAGTGGTCTTTTGGTGCCACCTACTATGGAGAGTAAATTTTATTATGATTATACTATGCCTCCTACACTTGATGAGAATGATAATGCTAGCTACTTTGTTGAATTTGCTCCCACCACAACTAATAAAATTGATTATGCTTATGTGGAGTAATAATTTTATGCATGTAGCTCATGACAAGAATGTTTTATGTGATACTTATATTGTTGAGTTTGTTCATGATGCTACTGAAAGTTATTATGAGAGAGGGAAACATGGTTATATGCATCTTAATAATATTAAGTTTCCCTCTTTATGTTGAGAATCTTGAAATTGCGCTTGTGTTGTTTTTTCTATGCTTACCACTTTGTTCTTCATGAATTTATTTGTGTACAAGATTCCTTTTCATAGGAAGTGGGTTAGGCTTAAATGTGTTTTGAATTTGTCTCTTGATGCTCTCTTTTGCTTCATTGTCTATTTTCATGAGAGCATCATTAAAATTGATGAGCCCATCTTAATGGCTATAAAGAAAGAACTTCTTGGGAGATAACTCATGTGTCTATTTTGCTACTGTTTTGTTGAGTCTTGGAAGTTGTTTACTACTGTAGAAACCTCCTTATCATGTTTTTGTGCCAAGTAAAGTCTCTATGGTAAAGTTGATACTAGATTTGATTATAAAGAAATGATTTTGCGTCTGTCACGAATTTAAGAACTGTAGGTAACTCGAAAAATCTGCAAATTTACGTGTGTGATCCTCAGATATGTACGCAACTTTCATTAGTTTTGAGTTTTTGTTTGAGCAAGTTAAGTGCCCCTACAAAATCGTCTTTACGGACTATTCTGTTTTGACATTTCGCCTTTTATTTCGCATTGCCTTTTGTTATGTTGAATGAGTTTCTTTGTTCCATTAACTTTCAAAAGCTGTTGTCCAGAAGTGTTAAGAATGATTGTGTCACCTCTGAATATGTGAATTTTTTATTATGCACTAACCCTCTAATGAGTTTGCTTGAAGCTTGTGTGGAGTAAGTTTCAAGGGTCAAGAGAAGAGGATGATATACTATGATCAAGAAGAGTGAAAGGTCTAAGCTTGGGGATGCCCCGTGGTTCATCCCTGCATATTTTAAGAAGACTCAAGCATCTAAGCTTGGGATGCCCAAGGCATCCCCTTCTTCATCGACAACTTATCAGTCACTTCTAGTGAAACTATTTTTATTCCGTCACATCTTATGTACTTTACTTGAGGTGCTTTTTATTTTCATTTTGTTATTTGCATTCTTTGAATAAATTCATGCTTGTGTGGGAGAGAGACACGCTCCGCTTTTTCATATGAACACTAGTGTTCTTCATTTTTTGCTTTTAATGTTCAAGGGCGAAAGTTGATCGCTTTCACTTGTTGCTATTTGGTTGGAATCAGAAAATGCTTCATATGGTCTTGAATAATTTGATACTTGGCAATTGTTTTGAGCTCTCATAGATCATGTTTAAGCTCTTGCATCATGTAGTTTAATCTATTAGTGGAGAACTACCGTAGAGCTTGTTTAATTTGGTTTGCATGATTGGTCTCTCTAAGTCTAGATATTTTCTGGTAAAGTGTTTGAACAACAAGGAAGACAGTGTAGATTCTTATAATGCTTGCAATATGCTCTTGTGTAAGTTTTGTGTAATTTCATACTTGTGTTTGCTTCAAACAACCTTGCTAGCCCAAACCTTGTACCGAGAGGAAATGCTTCTCATACAAACATCTTGAGCTAAAACCCATGCCATTTGAGTCCACCATATCTACCTACTATGTGGTATTTTTCTGCCATTCCAAAGTAAATTACTTGAGTGCTACCTTTAAAATTTCATTCCTTTATCTTTGCAATATAGCTCATGGGACAAATAGCTTAAAAACTATTGTGGTGATGAATATGTAGTTATGTGTCTTAGTTCTTATAAGTTGCTTGTTGAGCGGTAACCATGTTTCGGGGACGCCATCAACCTTTTACCTTTGGATATCTTGTGAGATGCTATGCATGTTCGTCTTGTCTGAAGTAATTGTGATTTCATGATCAAATGGTTTGAGTATGCATATTGTTAGAGAAGAACATTGGGCCGCTAACTAAAGCCATGTATCATGGTGGAAGTTTCAGTTTTGACATACAACCTCAATCTCTTATGAGAATATTATCTGTTGTTGAATGCTTAAGCATTAAAAGAGGAGTCCATTATCTGTTGTCTATGTTGTCCCGGTATGGATGTCTAAGTTGAGAATAATCAAAAGCGAGAAATCCAATGCGTGCTTTCTCCTTAGACCTTTGTACAAGTGGCATAGAGGTACCCCTTTGTGACACTTGGTTGAAACATATGTCATGCAATGATAATCCATGTTATCTGAGCTGATTAGGACAAGGTGTGAGCACTATTAGTACTCTATGCATGAGACTTGCAACTTGTAGGAAGTATTGTGCATAGCACATATGAATTATTACTACCGTTGACAAAATTGTTTCTATGTTTTCAAAACAAAAGCTCTAGCATAAAAATAGTAATCCATGCTTCCCTCTAAGAAGGGCCATTCTTTTACTTTATGTTGAGTCAGTTTACCACCTTCTTTGTATCTTAGAAGCAAACACTTGTGTTAACTGTGTGCATTGATTCTTATATGTTTACTTATTGCACATGTTATATTACTCTATGTTGACAAATATCCATGAGATATACATGTTACAAGTTGAAAGCAATTGCTGAAACTTAATCATCCTTTGTGTTGCTTCAATGCATTCTACTTTGAATTTATTGCTTATGAGTTAGCTCTTATGCAAGTCTTGTTGATACTTGTCTTGAAATATTCATGAAAAGTTTGCTATATGATTCATTTGTTTAGTCATTATCTCTTTGTTAGCAATCTATTGCTTTGAATCACTCCATTCACCTCATATGCTTTACAATAATGTTGATCAAGATTATGATGGTAGCATGTAACTTCAGAAATTATTGTTGTTATCGTTTACCTACTCGGGCTGTATAGGAACTAAGGGGATGCTGATACGTCTCCAACGTATCTATAATTTCGATGTTCCATGCTTGTTTTATGACAATACCTACATGTTTTGTTCACACTTTATATCGTTTTGATGCATTTTCCTAACTAACCTATTGTGAGATGCCGAAGTGCTGGTCTGTTTCTGTTTTTTTGGTTTGAAATCATAGTAAGGAAATATTCTCGGAATTGGACGAAATCAACGCCCAAGATCTTAGGAATCTTACGAAGCTTCCAGAACACCCGAGAGTCACTCGGAGGAGAGTCGGGGCCCACACAGGGGGCTGGCGCGGCCAGGCTAGGGCCCTCCTAGTTGTGTGCCGCCTCGTCACCCTCCGACTCCGCCTCTTTTGCCTATTTAAAGGTCCCTGACCTAAATCACACGAAAAGCCACGGTACGAAACCTCCCGCCGCCATCGCGATGCCAAGATCTGGGACAGAGTCTCTCGTCTGACGCCGCCGACGGGGAAGTGCCCACGAAGGCTTCTCCATCGACACCACCGCCATCTCCATCAACGCCGTCGCCTCCATCATATGAGGAGGGAGTAGTTCTCCCCGAGGCTGAGGGCTGTACCGGTAGCTATGTGGTTAATCTCTCTCACGTACTCCAATATAATGATCTCATGAATTGCTTTGCATGATTGAGATCCATATGATGAGCTTTGTATCGCTACTAGTCTATGTGCTACTCATGGATGTTATTAAAGTAGTCTATTCCTCCTGCATGGTGTAAAGGTGCCAGTGTGTGCATCATGTGGTTATTGTCGTAGGCTATGATCATGATCTCTTGTAGGTTATGGAGTTAATTATCATTATGATAGTATTGATGTGATCATCTATTCCTCCTTTCATAGTGTAATGTGGACATGTATGCTATGTTAGTTCTTGGTTTATTTTGCAAAGATCTATTATGCTCTAAGGTTACTTAAATATGAATGCCGAATGTTGTGGCGCTTGTTAACTCCGGCTTGAGGGAGCTCTGTAGCCCTACACAACGAATGGTGTTTGTCATCCAACAAAAGAGTGTATGTAGCACATATGAGAAGAAGTTATTTATTATGCGATCAATGTTGAGAGTGTCCACTAGTGAAAATATGATCCCTAGGCCTTGTTTCCAATACTGCAAACACCGTTTATTTATTGTTCTACCGCATGTTTACTCGCTGCCATATTTTATTCAGATTACTATTACCACTCATATACATCCATACTACTTGCATTTCACTATCTCTTCGCCGAACTAGTGCACCTATATTCTGACAAGTGTATTAGGTGTGTTGGGGACACAAGAGACTTCTTGTATCGTGATTGCGGTTGCTTGAGAGGGTTTGACCTCTTCCTCCTGAGTTCGATAAACCTTGGGTGATCCACTTAAGGGAAAACTTGTCGCTGTTCTACAAACCTCTGCTCTTGGAGGCCCAACACTGTTCACAGGAAAAGAAGCGTGAGTAAGCATCACCGAATCCGTATGGGCTGACGTCGCCTAATGACGCCCAATCGATACGTCTCAAACGTATCTATAATTTCTTATGTTCCATGCTACTTTTATGACAATACTTGCATGTTTTATACACACTTTACAACATTATTATACATTTTCCGGCACTAACCAATTAACAAGATGCCGAAGTGCCAGTTTTCTGCTGTTTTTGGTTTCGTAAATCCTACAAAGGAAATATTCTCAATTGGACGAAATCAACGCTCAGGGTCCTATTTTTCCATGAAGCTTCCGAAGACCGAGGAGAAAGGAAGTGGGGCCACGGGCGCCACCACACTAGGGCGGCGCGGCCTAGGGGGGCCGCGCGGCCCCAGCTGTGTGGGGCCCCGTGACCCCTCCGACCTCCCCTTCCGCCTACTTAAAGCCTTCGTCGCGAAACCCCTGTGAGAGTCACGATCGGAAACCTTCCAGAGACGCCAGCCGCCAATCCCATCTCGAGATTCAGAGATCGTCTGGGCACCGGAGAGGGGAATCATCACCGGAGGGCTCTACATCATCATGCCCGCTTCGGATTGATGCGTGAGTAGTTCATCCTTGGACTATGGGTCCATATGTAGCTAGATGGTTGTCTTCTCCGCTTGTGCTATCATTGTTTAGATCTTGTGAGCTGCCTAACATGATCAAGATCATCTATTTGTAATGCTACATGTTGTGTTTGGTGGGATCTGATATCTAGAATACTATGTCAAGTTGATTATCAATCTATCATATATGTGTTGTTTATGTTCTTGCATGCTCTCCGTTGCTAGTAGCGGCTCTGGCCAAGTTGATACTTGTAACTCCAAGAGGGAGTATTTATGCTCGATAGTGGGTTCATGCCTCCATTTAATCTGGGACAGTGACAGAAAGTTCTAAGGTTGTGGATGTGATGTTGCTACTAGGGATAAAACATCGATGCTTTGTCTAAGGATTTGTGTTGATTACATTACGCACCATACTTAATGCAATTATCTGTTGTTTACAACTTAATACGGAGGGGTGCGGATGCTAACCCGAAGGTGGATTATTTAGGCATAGATGCATGTTGGATAGCGGTCTATGTACTTTGTCGTAATGCCCGATTAAATCTCATAGTAATCATCGTTGATATGTATTGAATCTTTATTTGTCAATTGCCCACCTGTAATTTGTTCACCCAGCATGTTAGTTATCTTATTGGAGAGACACCACTAGTGAAGTGGACTCCGGTCCATTCTTTTACATCTGAATACATTCTATTGCAATCAGTGTTGTTTAATGCTTCTTGCAACAAACACATCTTCCACTCGATACGCTTAATCCTTTGTTTTCAGCAAGCCGAGTGAGATTGACAACCTCACCGTTACGTTGGGGCAAAATATCTTGGTTGTGTTGTGCAGGTTCCACGTTGGCGCCGGAATCACGGTGTTGCGCGCACTACACTCCTCCACCAACAACCTTCACGTGCTTCTTGCTCCTACTGGTTCGATAACCTTGTTTCTTTCTGAGGGAAAACTGCCGTGACGCATCACACCTTCCTCTTGGGGTTCCCAACGGACGTGTGCTTCACGCGTATCAAGCTCTTTCTGGCGCCATTGCCGGGGAGATCAAGACATGCTGCAAGGAGTTTTCCACATCCAATCTCTTTACTTTGTTTTTGTCTTGCTTTATTTTATTTTACCGTCTTGTTTGCTTTATATTGAAAACACAAAAATTAGTTACTTTACTTTCTGTCTTATTTACTAGCTCTATATCAAACACAAAAAAATTAGTTACTTGTCTTTATTTTATTCTACTTGCTTAGTTTACTTTTATTCTGCTATAATGGGTACTCCTGAAAATACTAAGTTGTGTGATTTCACTAGCACAAATAATAATGATTTTATAAGTACTCCTATTGCTCCACCTGCTACTACAGCAGAATTCTGAAATTAAACCTGCTTTATTAATCTTGTTATGAGAGAGCAATTTCTCGTGTTAGTACGATGATGATGCTCATCTTAATAATTTTGTTGAACTTTGTGAAATGCAAAAGTATAAAGATATAGATGGTGATATTATAAAACTGAAATTATTTCCTTTCTCATTAAGAGGAAGAGCTAAAGATTGGTTGCTTTCTTTGCCTAAGAATATATTGATTCATGGACTAAATGTAAAGATGCTTTTATTGTAAATATTATCCTGCTAAGATTATATCTTTGAGAAGTAGCATTATGAATTTTAAACAATTTGATAATGAACATGTTGCTCAAGCATGGGAGAGAATGAAATCTTTGGTAGAGAATTGCCCTACCCATGGACTGACTACTTGGATGATCATCCAAACCTTTTATGCAGATTGAATTTTTCCTCAAGGAACCTATTGGTTCACTTTGGAGGTACTTTTATGTCCATCACCTTGGGCGCCGCGACTAAGCTTCTTGATGATATGATTATCAATTACTCTGAATGGCACACGAAAGAACTCCTCAAGGTAAGAAGGTAAATTCTGTTGAAGAAACCTCTTCCTTGGGTGATAAGATTGATGCTATTATGTCTATGCTTGCAAATGGTAGATCTCATATTGATCCTAATAATGTTCCTTTAGCTTCATTGGTTGCTCAAGAAGAAAATGTTGATGTGAATTTTATTAAGAGTAATAATTTCAACAACAATGCTTATAGGAATAATTATAGCAACAACAACTATATGCCATATCCTTCTAATAATGGTAGTGGTTATGGTAATTCTTACAACAATAATAAGAGTATACCCTCTGGTCTTGAAGTCATGCTTAAAGAATTTATTAGTACCCAAACTGCTTTTAATAAAACTGTTGAAGAAAAGCTTGGTAAAAATTGATGTTCTTGCTTCTAAGGTTGATAGTCTTGCTCTTGATGTTGATCTTTTAAAACTTAAAGTTATGCCTGAGGAAGTTAGATGCTAGGTTTGCTAAAACAAATGCCATCCAGTTCAAATTAATGATAATATTAGAATGTTGGCTGAATTGCATGTTAGGTGGGGATAGAAGAAAAAAGAAAAACTTGCTAAAGAGAATAATTAATGTAGCTAAAGTTTGGACTATTACCACCACTAGTAATGTTGATTCCACACATGTTGCTACACCTCCTACTATCAATGTTAAAATAATTGGTGTTGGCAATGTTTTACTCCTAGTGCAAAGCGTGCAAAATTGCCTGAAACTGCTGAAACTGCTTTGTGATAAAACTGCTGAAATTTTTAAAAATATTGGTGACAATGATTCCATTGCAGTAGAACATAATGGTTTAGATTTTGATGATTGTCATATTACTGAAGTTATAAATTTCTTACAAAAACTTTCTAGAAGTCCTAATGCTAGTGCTATAAATTTAACTTTTACAAAACATATTACAAATGCTCTCATTAAAGCTAGGGAAGAGAAATTAAAACTTGAAGCTTCTATTCCTAGGAAATTAGAAGATGGTTGGGAGCCCATCATTAAGATGAAATTCAATGATTTTGAATGTAATGCTTTATGTGATCTTGGTGCAAGTATTTCTGTTATGCCTAAGAAAAATTATGATATGCTTGACTTGCCACCATTGAAAAATTGTTATTTGGATGTTAATCTTGCTGATAATTCTAAAATGAAACCTTTGGGAGGATTGATAATGTTCGCATTACGGTTAACAATAACCTTGTCCCCGTTGATTTTGTTGTCTTGGATATTGAATGTTATGCATCTTGTCCTATTGTGTTGGGAAGACTTCTTCGAACTGTTGGTGCTGTTATTGATATGAAAGAAGGAAATATTAAGTATCAATTTCCTCTCAAGAAAGGTATGGAACACTTCCCTAGAAAGAGAGTGAAGTTGCCTTTTGATTCTATTATTAGAACAAATTATGATGTTGATGTTTTTCTCTTGATGTTACTTGATTTGACTTTCACGCCTAGCTGAAAGGCTGTTAAAGAAAAGCACTTCTTGGGAGATAACCCATGTTTTATTTTGCTACTGTATTGTTGAGTCTTGGAAGTTGTTTACTACTGTAGCAACCTCTTCTTATCATGTTTTTGTGCCAAGTAAAGTCTCTATGGTAAAGTTGATGCTAGATTTGATTGCTGCGCAGAAACAGAATTGCTGTCTGTCACGAATTCGCGCAGAACTCTCTGTAAAAAAATCAAAAAATCTGTCAATTTACGTGCGTGATCCTCAGATATGTACGCAACTTTCATTAGTTTTGAGTTTTTCCGTTTGAGCAAGTTAAGTGCCTCTGTAAAATTCGTCTTTACGGACTGTTCTGTTTTGACAGATTCTGCCTTTTATTTCACATTGCTCTTTTGCTATGTTGAATGAGTTTCTTTGTTCCATTAACTTTCAGCTTTGTGCAATGTCCAGAAGTGTTAAGAATGATTATGTCACCTCTGAATGTGTGAATTTTTGATTATGCACTAACCCTCTAATGAGTTTGCTTGAAGTTTGGTGTGGAGGAAGTTTTCAAGGGTCAAGAGAAGAGGATGATACATTATGATCAAGAAGAGTGAAAGGATTAAAGCTTGGGGATGCCCCGGTGGTTCATCCCTGCATATTTTAAGAAGACTCAAGCTTCTAAGCTTGGGGATGCCCAAGGCATCCCCTTCTTCATCGACAACATCGTGTCACTTCTAGTGAAACTATATTTTTATCCACACATCTTATGTTCTTTACTTTCCCTCTGTTTGCTTTTATTTTTGTTTTGGTTTGAATAAAGTTGGATCCCACCATCCTTATATTGGAGATATTACGCCTCCGCTTTTTCATATGGAACACTGGTGTTCTTAATTGTGCTTTAATGTTCATGGCGAAGGCTAATTGCTTCGATTGCTATTTGGTTGGAATCAGAAAATGCTTCATATGGTTTGAATAATTTGGCAATTGTTTTGAGCTCTCATAGATCATGTTTAAGCTCTTGCATCATGTAGTTTAATCTATTAATGGAGAACTACTGTAGAGCTTGTTAAAATTTGGTTTGCATGATTGGTCTCTCTAAGTCTAGATATTTTTCAAAAAGTGTTTGAACAACAAGGAAGACAGTGTAGAGTCTTATAATGTTTGTAATATGTTCTTGTGTAAGTTTTTTTGTACCTGTTCATACTTGTGTTTGCTTCAAACAACCTTGCTAGCCCAAATCCTTTTACTGAGAGGAAATGCTTCTCGTGCATCCAAACACCTTGAGCCAAAACCCGTGCCATTTGTGTCCACCAAATCTACCTACTATGTGGTATTTTTCTGCCATTCCAAAGTAAATTACTTGAGTGCTACCTTTAAAATTTCATTCCTTTATCTTTGCAATATATAGCTCATGGGACAAATAGCTTAAAAACTATTGTGGTGATGAATATGTAGTTATGTGTCTTAGTTCTTATAAGTTGCTTGTTGAGCGGTAACCATGTTTCTGGGGACGCCATCAACTTTTTTACCTTTGTTGGATATCATGTGAGATGCTATGCATGTTCATCTTGTCTGAAGTAAGTGTGATTTCATGATCAAATGGTTTGAGTATGCATATGTTAGAGAAGAACATTGGGCGCTAACTAAAGCCATGTATCATGGTGGAAGTTTCAGTTTGGACATACAAGCTCAATCTCTTAAGAGAATATTATCTGTTGTTGAATGCTTAAGCATTAAAAGAGGAGTCCATTATTTGTTGTCTATGTTGTCCCAGTATGGATGTCCTAGTTGAGATCTGTTAAAAACGAGAAATCAAATGCAATTGATCTCCTAGGACCTTTGTAGGCGGCATAGAGGTACCCCTTTGTGACACTTGGTTGAAACATATGTCATGCAATGATAATCCGTCTTATCCGAGCTGATTAGGACAAGGTGCGAGCACTATTAGTATTCTATGCATGAGACTTGCAACTTGTAGGAAGTATTATGCATAGCACATATGAATTATTACTACCGTTGACAAAATTGTTTCTATGTTTTCAAAACAAAAGCTCTAGCACAAAAATAGTAATCCATGCTTCCCTCAGCGAAGGGCCATTCTTTTACTTTATGTTGAGTCAGTCTACCCACTTTTTTCTATCTTAGAAGCAAACACTTGTGTTAACGGTGTGCATTTATTCTTACATGTTTACTTATTGCACTTGTTATACCACTCTATGTTGACAAATATCCATGAGATATACATGTTACAAGTTGAAAGCAATTGCTGAAACTTAATCATCCTTTGTGTTGCTTAAATGCATTTTACTTTGAATTTATTGCTTATGAGTTAGCTCTTATGCACGTCTTGTTGATGCTTGTCTTCAAAGTACTATTCATGAAAAGTTCTGCTATATGATTCATTTGTTTAGTCATCATCTTTTGTTAGCAATCTTTTGCTTCAGATCACTCCATCCATCTCATATGCTTTAGAATAATATTGATCAAGGTTATGGTAGCATGTCACTTCAGAAATTATTTGTTGTTATCGTTTACCTACTCGAGGGCGAGTAGGAACTAAGCTTGGGGATGCTTGATACGTCTCAAACGTATCTATAATTTCTTATGTTCCATGCTACTTTTATGACAATACTTGTATGTTTTATGCACACTGTACAACATTATTATACATTTTCTGGCACTAACCTATTAACAAGATGCCGAAGTGTCAGTTGCTGTTTTCTGTTGTTTTTTGTTTCAGAAATCCTAAAAGGAAATATTCTCGGAATTGGACTAAAAATAAGACCCCATTTTCCACTAAGCTTCCAAGACCGAGGAGAAAGGAAGTGGGGCCACGGGGCGCCGCCACACCAGGGCGGCGTGGCCCAGGGGGGCCCGCGCGGCCCTAGCGTGTGGGCCCCGTGACCCCTCCGAATCCGCCCTTCCGCCTACTTAAAGCCTTCGTCGCGAAACCCCGTGTTGGGAGAGCCAAGATACGGAAAACCTTCCAGAGACGCCGCCGCATAATCCCATCTCGGGGGATTTAGGAGATCAGCCCACCCTGCCGGAGAGGGGAATCATCACCGGAGGCTCTACATCATCATGCCCGCCTCTGGATTGATGCGTGAGTAGTTCATCCTTGGACTATGGGTCCATAGATAGCTAGATGGTTGTCTTCTCCGCTTGTGCTATCATTGAGATCTTGTGAGCTGCCTAACATGATCAAGATCATCTATTTGTAATGCTACATGTTGTGTTTGTGGGATCCGATGAATCTAGAATATTATGTCAAGTTGATTATGAATCTATCATATGTGTTGTTTATGTTCTTGCATGCTCTCCGTTGCTAGTAGAGGCTCGCCAAATTGATACTTGTAACTCCAGAGGAGTATTTATGCTCGATAGTGGGTTCATGCCCATTTAATCCGGGACAAAGACAAAGTTCTAAGGTTGAGGATGTGTTGTTACTACTAGGGATAAAACATCGATGCTTTGTCTAAGGATATTTGTGTTGATTACATTACGCACCATAATTAATGCAATTATCTGTTGTTTACAACTTAATACTGGAGGGGGTGCGGATGCTAACCCGAAGGTGGATTATTTAGGCATAGATGCATGCTGGATAGCGGTCTATGTACTTTGTCGTAATGCCCTGATTAAATCTCATAGTAATCATCGTTGATATGTATTGAATCTTTATTTGTCAATTGCCCATCTGCAATTTATTCACCCAGCATGTTAGTTATCTTATTGAGAGACACCACTAGTGAACTGTGGACCCCGGTCCATTCTTTTACATCTGAATACATTCTACTGCAATCATTGTTCTTACTTTTCTTTGCAAACAAACACCATCTTCCACTCGATACGCTTAATCCTTTGTTTTCAGCAAGCCGGTGAGATTGACAACCTCACTGTTTGGGCCAAAGTATCTTGGTTGTGTTTGCAGGTTCCACGTTGGCGCGGTTTCACTAGTGTTGCGCCGCACTACACTCCTCCACCAACAACCTTCACGTGCTTCTTGGCTCCTACCGGGTCGATAACCTCGGTTTCTTTCTGAGGGAAAACTTGCTGCTGTACGCATCACACCTTCCTCTTGGGGTTCCCAACGGACGTGTGCTTCACGCGTTATCACCCACCGCCGGAAGCTCAACCGAGCTCCGACAAGCCCAAGCGGGCAGATCGCCAGGACCAGTGCCGCTGGTCCAGTCCGAGCAAGAGAAAGTGTATACTGGTTGGAATCTCTGCTTCGTCAAACCAACGACAGAACAACCCAAGAATGTTGGGCCCGCCTGGCCCATATCTAGGCCCGTGGACCAAAGCGCCGCCACTAGACCAGCGCACTGGCGGGCAGGGCGCCGCCCAGGCCACCCCACGCCCTGCCCACCTCGCCGCGCCATGCATGGCGGGAGCCTGCTGGGCCAAAGCGCACCCTAGGTGGAAGGAAACCAACCCCAGGTGGCTTTGCCTGGCGGCTCCCGCCGGAGGCGACGGTGGGGAAGGAGGGAGGAGGGGGTAGAGGGTGGGGAGGACGGGGACGCCCCGGCCGCCCACGGGGGAGGCGACGGGAGCGGGGCTGTTCCGTTTTGAATATCCCAAGTTGCCCTCTTGTCTACCAAGCGAATACAGACAAAACACTGTTTGGGGCTCGCTTCTTAAGTCATAGAAAATAAAGTCAGTTCCAACCTCTCCATGCCATGCTTCGAGTTACAGAAAACATTTTGTACAGTAACCTTAGGGCTTTTTGGAATGGGGTAATATTAGTGTGTGTCCACTCCGTTCCAAACGAGACCTTAGGCTTTCTCCACTCCTGCAAAATAGCTTTGTGTGCTGAAGATCAACATTAGCAAACATTATTCACTACAGGAAATCGGTCAAATCCTACCTCAGCTCCAGTAGCTAAGCTGATGGCTTTTATTAGGGCCGTCACCCGTAGGCGCCTACGGCCAAGGGCGGAGCTGCGGCCGGTGCTAACGGCGTTGTAGCACCGGCCTAGCTGCTAGCAAAAAGGGACATGTATTAGCTTGAATTGCAAAGTCTGTTTAGGCTCGCTCATGTGGCTCCTCCTTCCACTTAGGCTATGAGGTACACATCAGCTTGCAGCTGATATTAGTGGTACAGAGTTAGTCACAGCATTTTCCCACCCCATGCACTCTAGCAGCAAGTGAAGGTCGCCTCCATAATTTAGCATCCCTCTTCCTTGGCTTCTGGCTCCGCCACCGCCTACGGCTGGAAGGACCATCAGCATAGCGTGTTGAAGTGTATAAGTAGATTGCCTAGTCCTTTCCATCAGTTCGGACTTTTGGTTCAAGTGGCTAGTGCATGAACCTTAACATGGTATCAGAGTCCCAGGTCTCAAGTTCAAATCCTGGCTTTCACAATTTATTCTAAATTTTCCGCAGCATCATCCGCGCCCAAAAAGAGAGAGAGAGAGAATAATAATGCCGCAGACCAGCAACATTTCCTTATCCAATTTTGTGTGTGCACTGCCCTAGTATGACCGCTGTACTTCTCGGACAAAAATGCATGTACTGCTTTGATCAATACATGCTGGGAAACTGAGAAAAATATCAAAAAGGAAAAGATACGTGACCATGTCACCCCAGATCCATCACGGCGGTGCGCCCGGCCTCCCGCTGCCTCTTTGCCTCTCTACACGTGTTGACTTGGTTTCTCGTCTTCCCGTCACACGTGAGAGGGGGTGTTGAAGTGTATAAGTAGATTGCCTAGCCCTTTCCATCAGTTCGGACTTTTGGTTCAAGTGGCTAGTGCATGAACCTTAACATAGCGCAGCCGTAGGCATGGCCGAGGTAAGCCGACGGCCACCGTCGGTATACCTAGGTCGTAGTCATATCGAGAGCTATGCCGACGATAGCCGTCAACATAGATATATTTTCTGTTTGTAGATAGATCCCTCACCTGTCCTAGGGCTATGCCGACGGCAATGCCATCCCCAGAGCTAAGCCAACGGCATACCCCTTTCAGGTGGGCCGCCCAAAACCTGCACAATGCACCACGTCCCCAGGCTAGGACGATGAAGACACCCTCCCTCAGTGCGTAAGATCTCAACACATTGCAGGCTATGCCGATGGGTGGGTGAAGCCGTCGGCATAGGTCGGGTATGCCGACGGCCTAGCTATGCCGACGGCTTTATGGTTATGCCTAGGTCCGGCTCTAGGATTTTAAAAGCCCTACGGCGAACTCTAACAATGGGCCCAATGGAGAAAAAATTTGATTGCATACATGAATAGATAAAATCATTGTGAACACATAAACACTAATAATTTTTCAGTGCCATGAAATATTTGATAATTGTTCTTGCCTCTGTTCCAAGCCAAGTGTCATAGAAGCCGCAATGTATTTAAAATTTAAGAAATAACGAACAAACCTCCAAAACCTTGACTAATCAAAAGAAACGAGACTTTCATGCATTTTTTTACGAAAGTGACTTACGACAGTGTCGAGATCCGTACTATCTAGCATATTCCTCTTAATGCAACACATGACTAAGCCAGTCAGTATTTCTTGATAGATGCAGAACAGGCCTCCTAAAAAAAGATGTGACATCACCTGACTGTTCATCTTATCTCTTCCCATTCTTGCAGATAGCCATGAGCAGTAGCAGCAGCCAATCCCGTGCAGACATTTTTTTATAAAGGACATTTTATTACTCAAAATTTTCAAACAATACACCCAGCCTCTGCATAACAATGATGCACGCAGCCGTCCAAAACGTCAAACTCATACGAACTCAGTACGAAGAGTGAAATAGAAAGAGAACATAGCTAGTCATCCTAAACAGCCAGAGGAGGCAAAATTCTACGACTATGTAGCCACTCATGTTAGGTAATAAATTCCTTAGACATTTCCTCCAATCGTGTAGACACCTTTGTAAAGAGGTCGCAGCCAGGCGTTGGAGCCGTGACCATAAACGGAGCAAAACCGTACATCGGTAGATGACCTGCATAAGAGAAGAACATTTATTATTAAATACCTTGTCATTTCTACATAGCCAAATCGCCAAATTATGGCAACCGCTCCCACCCTGATAAGAACCTTAAACCTAGAATCCAGCACATTCCGCCAATTCCCAAAAATATTTGCAATGCTTCTTGGAGGATATAAGGTAGAACCTATGTGAATGATTGACCATATAGATCTAGCGAATCGGCACTAGAAGAAAAGATGTTTAATTGTCTCTTCTTCATGACAAAAAAACACATCTCTTACATCCATGTCGATTACGTTTTACAAGGTTATCTTTAGTAAGAATGACCCCACGACGAAGGTACCATGCAAACACCTTTGTTTTCAATGGTATCTTCATCTTCCAAATATTTTTATTATTGATCACAGGCTGAATAGGTTTAATTAAAGCCTTATACATGGAACCTACCGAGAATACTTCATTCTTAGTAAGACCCCAACGAAATTCATCGGAACTCTCTAGTAACTGAACTAAGTGTAAGCATTGTAGCAACTCATTCCAAGAAACCAACCTAGGTCCAATTAGATCCCGCCCGAACGTCATAGACGAAGGAGATGTTTCCATCACCTTCTGGAGCATGTCGCTCTTATGACGTTGATGCATGTAAAATGCATACATGAACTTTGTCCTTTATTATATTGAATTCCCACATATTTGCAACATATATGATGATAATACCATGTTTTACATTAATTTATGGAGATTTACCAATGATCTCTTTTATTTAGTTTATAACCCAGCAGAACAGGAAAACCCTGTTTCGCGTATTTTTTCACTTTCAGAGACCTATACGGAGTCAAATTGACCAAGAATTTTTGGAGCATCATTTTTTCACAGGGATGAACATAATGGACTTTTGGATCACACCTGGAGAGGCCCGAGGAGCGAACGAGGCCAGGTGGCGTGGCCCACTTCCTGGCCGCGCCACCCACCTCCGTTCGCACCTTGATCGTCCGATTGCCATGATTCTTTCGCCCACCGATGTATTTTTCCCTAAAAACGACTATATATGGCCCCGAAGAGTTCTCGGGAGGAGTGCGCCGCAGAAAGGCAGAAACACCAAAACGGAGGTTGCTGCAGAGAAGATTGGATGGGGAAACTCCATCGGGGTCACCACCGGAGGGATCTCCACCTTCTACAACGTCTGCATCATCATCAGCATGACCAAGAGGGAGTAGTCCACCTCTAGACTACGGGTTTGTGGCAGTAGCTTGATCTATTTTTCTCATGTTCTTCATAGTACATAGTGCCATATGAGCTGTCTATCATGATTATGGTCATATTTGTAATACCTATGTGGTGGATCCTTGTTCTATGATATTGTTATATGAGATATGATCGTATTATATTTGTGAGATGTATTGATAGATGCATATTATGTATCCCGTTCTTAACTTTATGTTTTGATCCAACATTTATGCAAGAGCGTGTGTGGGATGATGTGTGTGTTAGATGGAGTAGCAAGGTTTTAGTGATTGGATAGTGGCAATATGTTCAAGAGCTATTGTGATTTTGCCTTTCTTTTGCTACATCAATAGGGATTAAGTGAATGCATGTGATATGTTCATCATGTGAGAGCAATGATGATCTTGTTTGTTCAAGGTGGCATGATATTCAAACATCATGTCAAATTACTTGTTGCTATGCTATGTTAATTCTTAATACAAGATTGATGAAGTTTCATTCTTGTGGAGCATAAGAGAGGTGTGTTGCATCACCTCTATGTTAGGACGTGATGCCCATGTTAATTCTGGTCTTACATATAATATGACTTGTACCTTCATATCTCGTTGATGAATTGCTTTCTGTCCACCACAACTTTACGAGAGAATAGTCAAGTGAACCCATGAACCCCGGTCCACTTTTTCTCATAAGAAACACCTTTATCTTGCATTGAAAATGTTTTATATTACCTGCACTATTTTATTCCGAAAATATAAAAATATTTACTTTTCTTATTTGCATTCAAAACACAAAAATGAATCAATCTCTTTACAATTTTTGCTTATTTATTCTATCTAGTTTAGTTTACTACTTGTTTTGTTACTACTTGTTTTGTTACTACTTGTGTTATTTACTTACGCGAAACCTTGTGCTTGACAACCAGAGGCGGAGCTCCCCTTTGGGCAAGGTATGGCAGTTGCCCTACCTTCATTTTTTTGCAAAAAATTGCATATGCATATGCATCTATAGACATACAATCAGTTTTGTACAAGTTATGTCTGTTTCTGAAGAAGAATGAGAAGGGAAAAGAAGAATTGGGCCATATGGACCAAACTGGGCTGCTACCTAGTTGGGCTGCCCATATACTGCGATCTGCCGAACGTGCAAGGGAGCGACTAGCGAGCGTATACGCGATCGGTACCAGGGACTAGGATCGCCTATAGTCCTGATCGCGTGCGCCAGGAAAACCGCCCGCACTCTTTGTGGGAAACGAGCCGAAGCCGCCTGCGCTTGCCTTTCGTCTTCGACGCGATCGTGTCGAGTATGCAACGCCGCAACGGCCGACGGGATTACGACCTTCCGGCCACCGTCCTCGTCTTCTTTTCATTGTGCCGCCTAACGCCCTGTCCAAGCGGCTTCTTCCCAAGTGAATTCCTCCGACTTTTCCCGCCGACACGTCCTAGTCCTGTCCTGTAGGCTGCAAATCACCCGGCAAAACTACAAATGTTATGCCAAATCAAGCTAAAGAGCAAGCGGAAGAAAAGACCGGAAATAGCTCTAAACCGAGCACCCATGAAAGTGAAAATGATGTACCACATGAAGAACAAGAGCAAGAGAAAGAAGTGGAAGGAGGTCAGGGAGCATGTGGTTCTAGAAGATGGAGGTATAACTAATTTCCTAGAGTATATAAAACCTGATCCTGGACTTCGCATTCAAGTTGATGAATTTGCTCCTAATGTAAGAGAAGATGTTAGATTTGCTTATCTAAAGAATGGTCCAAGACATCCATCTGAGCATAATTTTCCCCTAAATAGAGATAAGAGATCCTTTCTACCAAAATGGTATAAGCAATATGATTGGTTGGAATATAGTGTGGACAAGGATAAGGCTTATTGCTTCTATTGCTATCTTTTCAAACATATTGGGCATGAAAAATTTGGGCATGATGTCTTCAACAAGTTGGGGTATGATAATTGGAAAAATGCGACAGAAGCATTCCGTAAGCATGTCGGTGGGCATCCATAATATTTCAAGGGCAGCATGTGATGATTTTAAGAATCAAAATGAAAGTGCGAAAAGCATGTAGCATCCATAATATTTCAAAGGCAGCATGTGATGATTTTAAGAATCAAAATGAAAGTGTGAAAAACAAAGTAACAACTTATACCAGTGAGTCACTTGTAAAGTATGAAACTCGTGTGGATACTTCTTTGGGTATCGTAAGTTATCTAGCATTGCAAGGTGAACCATTCCGTGGACATGATGAATCCGCTTCTTCTTTAAACAAATTCAATTTCTTGGAGATGCTTGATTGGTATAAAGAAAAAAATAGGGAAGTTAAGCTTGCATTTGATGAGCTATGTCCTAAAAATGTAGAAATGACTTCCTCGACTATTCAGAAAATACTTGCCAGACATTGTGCGCAGGCGGTCACAAAATCCATCAAAGAAGAGATGGATGGTTGTCTTTTCTCCGTTCTTATAGATGAATCCCATGATATATTTGTGAAAGAGCAAATGGACGTGGTAGTGAGGCAAGTGTCGAAGTGTGTTATTTCTGTCTTTACTTCTTTTCTATGTAGTGTCATTCAACTAATCTGTATTATTTTATTTAGGTATGTGAACAAAAGTGAAGATATTATTGAAAGATTTTTGGGTATTCAACATGTCCCAAACACAACATCTCCAACTTTAATGAAGGCACTTCTGGAGGTTTTTGCTAAACACGATCTACTTATTGCAAGACTACGAGGGCAAGGATATGATGGAGCATCTAATATGAGGGGAGAATTTAATGGACTTCATAAATTAATCCGTGATGAGAATCCAAATGCTTTTTATGTTCATTGCTTTGCTCACAAGTTGCGTCTGATTGTTGTTACTTTATCGAGATGCTACAAAGATCTTGAGGATTTCTTTGATGATGTGAAAGAGATTGCCAATTTGTCTTGTTCATCTTGTAGGAGGAAGGATATATTGCTTGATAAGCACAAAGAGATTCTTCTATCTAAGATCAAGAAAGGTGAAATGCCCATGGGAAGAGGGAAAAATCAAGAAAAATCTTTGTGCCGACATGGAGATACAAGGTGGGGTTCTCACTACACAACCTTATGTCGTATTGAATCAATGTGGGATGCAGCGATAGAAATTTCGAGCATTGTTGAGTATGATTCTCGTAATCCAACTAAGGCAGGAGGTTATGTTCATAAAATGGAGACTTTTAGTTTTGTGTTCCACATGAAGATGATGTTAAGATTACTTCGTATGACAAATGATGTATCTCTTCTATTACAAAAGAAGGATCAAAATATTGTCCATGTATGCGATAATGCTTAATGGTTCTACTTTTCCTATGTATATTTTGTTGAACTAAACTTCTATTTCAGGCCATATCTTTGGTTATGGATGTGAGAACACTTTTGGTCAATTGGAGAGATCATGGTTGGGATTCACTCTTGGAAGATGTCAAATCATTTTGCATTGAAATGAGATCATAATCCCAAGTATGGGTACCATGGTAACAAAATGGGGTAGAACAAGAAAAGGGGGAAAACATGCGGTCACCACTGATCATTTCTATCGAGTTGACACATTTTATGTTGCCATAGACTCTATTATCACAGAGTTTGATCATCGATTTAATGAGGCATCTTCAGAGGTTATTTAGAACTTCTCTTGTCTTGATCCAAGCGACTCATTTTCTAGGTTCAATGTGAGTAAGCTTGCTCGTCTTACAGAGATTTATCATGATGATTTCTCTGATTATGAACGAGATCATATAGAAGATTCCCTTAAGCTATTCCTTGTTCATACGAAGAGAGTTGAAGATTTTAGAGTTTTTCTTGACATTGCAAGCCTAGCTAAAAAGATGGTTGAACTTGAAAGGAACATCATGTTTCCTACAGTTTACCGGCTTATTGAGTTGGCAATGCTTTTACCGGTGGATACGACAATAGTTGAAAGGGCATTCTCAGCTATGAAGATTATCAAGACTGAGTTACGCAACAAGATGTCGGATGGTTGGCTTAATGATTTAATGGTGTGCTACATCGAGCGAGGGATATTCAAAAGTCTTGATCTTGGTGAAATTAAAAAGGATTTTCAAAAGAAAGGTAGAACTTTGCCATTGCCTGGAACTTCTAGACGGCATTAAAGCTTCATTATTGGTACCTTTGTAGGCTATACTTATATTTGAACATGTTGCTATTACAAAAGTACTGAGTGACTATTCTTACAGTCATATAAACTATTAATGTGTCGAGAAAGTTTATTCTTTTGCATCATTTTTTTACATTTAAAATTTCGCCCGACCTCAATTTTTTCCGTCCTTCGCCACTGTTGACAACCACACTGTAGAGTTGGGGACACAAGGCATTTACTTACTTGCAGGATTGCTTGAAGAAGAGAGAAGAGAAATAATTTTCCATCCAGTTCCCCGAGAGTTCGATATAAACCCTCGAGTCACCCTTGTGGGGAAAATACTTCCTTGATACAACACTCTGCACTTGAAGTCCCAACGTATCAATATATTTTTGGCGTTGCTAGTAGCCGTCATCAACAACCCACTAGTTCCATCGATGAATGCCATGACCACATGCCTGGTGATCAACTTACATTCTTTAGTTGTTACTTATGATAGATGTTAAGAGATGGTTGACTGTGGTAGTCAAAAGGGGTTTAAATCCTCGCTAATGCCACAAGCCATGACCGTGATCCACGTGTTGGCTACACCAACAACAACTACCATCTCAAGAAAAATTATCGAGGTCATCCAACAGCCGTGAAGATGTTGGAGGGAGGTACAATGGTGGTGGCGGCCAGCCCCCACAAGGAAGACAAGCACACGGGAATGGTGGATGTGGTCCATCCAAGTTATGTGATGTCATATGCCAAATATGCAAGAAGCATGGACATCTCATCCATGAGTGTTGGTGTGCCACTACAAGGACAATGGCTACAATAATGACTCCTATGAGAGGGTTGTCAGCGCTGCCTATGGCGTAGACACAAACCGGTACTTGAAAACAGGTTGAATGGATCACATCACCAAACACCCGTAAAAGCTAACGATTCATGATAAATACCACAACAAGTACAAAATTCATACGGTAAATGATGAAGGTATTGTCGTCGTGGGGAACAAACAGATGCCATGGGATGGCTTATCTTGGGGCCGAATGGACGCTAGAGGATTCGGGGGAGGGTTTGTGACTAGATAGACGAACTTCCGGATGCTTTCCTCAAGAACTTGGCCAAGGCCGAGGTAGAAGAAGAAAGACACAAGGATGAACTCGCCTAGATCACCATGTTCATTGATCTCAACAGGTTACAGGTTTTTCTCTTCTCTGGATCGCGCGTATGAAAGAGGCTGCCCCCCCTCCTTATATAGGGGAGAGGGTGGCTTACAGGACAAGAAACCCTAATGGGATCTTTGACTAGACAAACTACTTTACAAAGATACTTTATAAAGCTACTTTAATCATAGATGACGCCCGGGTCTTTTAAACAAGGAGGCCGACGTCCTCCAGGCTTCTTTGGCCATCATCCTCTTCTTTGCCTTCGTTTAAAGCTACTTTGCTTAGCTCATCCTTGTCTTTTTAGCTCCCGACGGAATCTTTGACCAGCTAGCCGACATGTTCTTCCTTCCATGCCTCCGGTGTCTTTTCCTTCCTGCTCCGCATACCCCTCTTGGGGATACCCGCTTAGCTTACTTAGCCAAATTCTATCTTTGAGCTCCGTATAAATATTAAACCGGTATCTCGATGGATAGACCATCCGGTTTGGCATGCCTTTGGCATACCGGGGTCATCCCCCAACATTAGTCCCCGAAGCTGGTATAGTCTGGGCGGATTCTATCCATGCACCATGCCAGGTTCTCATGTTCTTGATACGGTTTAATCATCCGGCGCTCAACTTGGCCGGCATCTTTGCCCGGACTCATGCCTTCTCTCTTTGCAAGGCATTCTCCGGCAGCTATCTTCCGGCATCTTGGTCATTAAATACTTCTCGTGTCCAGAATATATCGGGCCCCGCGCCTGACAAACATGCGCACCGTGATCGTCGCGCCACAGAGGTCACTTCGTTCGGCTTCCGCGCGCGCATTAATTGACCCGCACCGGATCCCAACCACTCTCTCCGGATCGTGTGTGCCTCCCTTGGCCCCTTTTCTTCCGCGCGTGTATCTTCGCGCCACGTACACGCGAGCGAACCGTCGCGGCCCACGGCTGAACCGCTACGGTTCGGCGGTTTTTAGCCCACTTCTTTTTCTTTTTATAAGGGCAAAACCGCCCCTTCTCCTTCTTCTTCGCATTCCCCATTTCTCTCGCGCAGTACTTGCTCGTAGGCCTCCGCCGCTCCTTTGCTCGCTCGAGTTCCGCCGCCCAGCCAGACTCCCTCAGCGCGCCGCCGGACGCGCCGGACTTTCCGCGGGAAAAACTTCCGCGGCGCCTTCTTCTCCTGCCGCGACATTGGAGCTTCTTCGAGTTCTTCCATCTCGCGTCGCCGGACCTTTCGTCTTCAGCGAGCTCCGACCGACGGCTCACGGTTACTGTGCGACTCTGCCGCCCCAGGGTCCTTTTTCCCATTTACTTCTTTTACTCGCAGTTCAGATCTTGAGTTGAAAGCATATTTATTCTTCCTTTTCTTTGCTTTTCTGTCCTTCGTAGATCTTCTCGCGGGGGTAGTTTTTAGGGAATCTGTTTTTCCGAGTAGATACTGAAAACTTCTCGAATCCGAATGTCTTCCGAACAATACGCTTCCTCCTCTTCCTCCGGTAACCCGGAAGATCCCGCATCTGACGGGGTCAGCGCAGAACTTGCGCGGATGGAAACCGACAGGGCCCAAGAACAAGATGCCTAAGCTTTAGCCAAGCTTCCGGCACCGATCTTTCCGAGGTCACCCGCGGAGCCTGGATGGGCTCCACTGCTAGCCCGTACGTAGATGGACTGGTTATACCTGTCCCTGAGGATTCGGAAGGAGTTTCGCCGGATTCCCGGCTGACAGAGATTGAGCCGGTGCTCCAACCCAGCGAACGTGTTGTCTTTCTTGCTCACTTTGAGCGTGGCTTCGCCTTCCCCTCTTCCTTTTTTCGGGAATTCCTTGATTTCTATAAACTCCAACCTCACCATCTTCCCGGCAATGCCATCTTCTATCTTTCTTGCTATGTCACCTTCATGGAGGCATACATTGGCATCCGTCCCACTCAGACGTTTGCTCGATTCTTCGCCCTTCTGATTAATTCCGTTCGGGGCTTAGACATTGAAACCCAAACCCTGTTCAATGCGGGTCCTGCATCATTGGCTCCCGCCAAGCGAGCCCCTTTCAAATTCTCCGGTCTCGATCATGCCGCTATGGCAAGGGACCTTCTTCTATGTTAAGAACACCGGCGCCGCGGATCTCATAGATCTGCATCCTTTTGATCCGGCGCCACCCACCAAAACTAACTGGAGCTACAATCCAAGGAGTCTCACAACGACAAACCGGATCATACGCTTCATGAAACAGCGCATGAAGGACACCGACCTCTGCTCCGACGATATCATCCGCACCTTCATTTCGCGCCGGGTGCTTCCTTCAGCGCCGCGCCCACAAGATGAGCGAGATGTATGGTCCCGGTGATCCTACCAAGATCACCGGCCTTCCTCTCAACAAGAAGGACGTCGTCCTCAAGGCTGCAGATTCCGCCTCCATGCCGAAGACTGGAATGGGGCCTCCGGCCTTAGCTCCACTAACCCTCCCACCCAAGAAGTAAGAAATTACATAACTCGGGTCGGTTCTCCGGAAGCTTTTATTGCGGCTAACCTCTTCTTTTTTTTTCTTTTTGTTTTCTCAGCCAAGGACCGTTTCCCCTGATCGAATCCGACAAGCGAGGTCGCTGGAAGCGCTGATCTTTCCAACCCCGAACCCGTCATCTTCGAAGGACTTGAAGAGGGCCGAACTCCCGCCGCGCGCCTTGGCAAAGCTCCGCCGGAACCTTCCGGTTCGTCTGATGAGTTGACCATTCTTGAGGTAGTTTTTCTTTCATTCCTCTCATACTTTTTTGCTATTGTTGTTCTGTAGATGTACCCTCAGCCAACCTCAACCCATATGTCCATACATGTGGCGCCACAGGCCGAGGCTTTGAAGAGCTTTGTGGACAAACTCATGGCCGTGGTCAGAAGAACAAGACGCCGCCTCGATGCGGCTCATTCACTCCTCCGCCAAACGCTTCCGAGCCCGCCGGGTAAGGTCGTTGCTATGAGGCGCCGCAAGCAGAAGCGACGGCTGATACGTCTCCAACGTATCGAGCACTTATGTTCCATGCTACTTATTGATGATACCTACATGTTTTATGCACACTTTATGTCATATTTGTGCATTTTCTGGAACTAACCTATTAACAAGATGCCGAAGTGCCAGTTCCTGTTCTGCTGTTTTTGGTTTCGAAATCCTAGTAACGAAATATTCTCGGAATTGGACGAAATCAACGCCCAGGTTCCTATTTTGCCCAGAAGCATCCAGCACCCGAGAGCCGCCGAGGGGCCCCGTGGGCCCAGATGATAGGCATGGCCAGGGCTGGCCCGCGCCACCCCATGGTGTGGTCGCTCCTTCGCCCTCCGACGCTGCCCTTTCGCCTATATAAAGCCCGTATCGAAAACCCTTACGGAGAAGACGAGACCCGAAAACCTTCCGAGCCGGCTCGCGAAATCAAGATTCGGGGACAGAAGTCTCGCCGCCGGACGGGGAATTGCCCCCGGAGTCATCTCCACCGCCATCTTCACCGCCATCGCTGCCTATGATGAGGAGGGAGTAATTCACCCCCGGGTCTGAGGGGCTCCGCTGTAGCTATGTGGTTCATCTCTTTATGTGATCTAGTTGAATATTATCTATGTGCTACTCTAGTGATGTTATTAAAGTAGTTTTATTCCTCCTCCACGTGTGTAATGGTGACAGTGTGTGCACCGTGTTAGTACTTGGCGTAGGCTATGATTATGATCTCTTGTAGATTATGAAGTTAACTATTACTATGATGGTATTGATGTGATCTATTCCTCCTACCTGGCGTGGAAGGTGACAAAGTGTACGCTATGTTAGTTCTTGGTGTAATCGTGTTGATCTCTTGCACTCTAAGGTTACTTAAACATGAAGACGAATCCGTGGAGCTTGTTAACCCGGCATTGAGGGTTCGTAATCCTACACGTAGTGGTGTTCATCATCCAACAAAAGAGTGTAGAGTAGTCCTATTATGTGATCATTGTGAGAGTGTCACTAGTGAAAGCAGATCCTAGGCCTTGCTTCTAAGCATCGAATCTTTTGTTTACTATTTTGTTGCATGTTTACTCGCTGCCATATTTTTATTCAGATTACTATTCATACCACTCATACACATCCATACTTGTATTTCACTATCTCTTCGCCGAACTAGTGCACCCTGACAAGTGTATTTGGTGTGTTGGGGACACAAGAGACTTCTTGCTTTGTGGTTGCAGGGTTGCATGAGAGGGATATCTTTGACCTCTTCCTCCCGAGTTCGATAAACCTTGGGTAATCCACTAAGGGAAACTTGCTCGTTCTACAAACCTCTGCTTTGGAGGCCTAACACTACAAGAATGAAGCACCCGTAGACATCAAGCACTTCTCTGCGCCGTTGTCGGGGAGGAAAGGTAAAAGGCACTCATATGTTCCTGTGTACGCACTTTTCTCGCGCCATTGTGTGTGTGCTCGGTATTTCCTTTAGACTCGCAATTGCGACATTTGGTTTTCTTACACTAGTTAGCATAATGGACAACAAAGAGCTTCTTATTCTATTTCCTGATTTAAGACATGGATGGTTTGATGCGAAATTAAAAAACCCATGGAACATATTAATATGAATGCTTTGAACACTATTGTTGCTAATGCTATGGAAAATTCTAAGCTTGGGAAGCTGGCTTTGATGAGCATGATATTTTTAGTCCCCCAAGCATTGAGGAGAAAATTTACTTTGATGATACTTTGCCTCCTATTTATGATGATTATAATGATAGTAGTCTTTTGTTACCACCCGTTATGGAGGATAAATTTGATTATGATTACAATATACCTCCTATATTTGATAGCTACTTTGTTGAATTTGCTCCCACTACAATTAATAAGAATGACTATGCTATGTGGGGAGTAATTATTTTATGCATGAGACTCATGATAAGAATGTTTTAGTGATAGTTATATTGTTGAGTTTGCTCATGATGCTACTGAAAGTTATTATGAGAGAGGAAAATATGGTTGTAGAAATTTTCATGTTACTAAAACACCTCTCTATGTGCTGGAATTTTTGAAGCTACACTTGTTTTATCTTCCTATGCTTGTTACTTTGCTCTTCATGAACTTGTTTATTTACAAGATTCCTATGCATAGGAAGCATGTTAGACTTAAATGTGTTTTGAATTTGCCTCTTGATGCTCTCTTTTGCTTCAAATACTATTTCTTGTAGTGCATCATTAAAACTGCTGAGCCCATCTTAATGGCTATAAAGAAAGAACTTCTTGGGAGAAACTCATGTGTTTATTTTACTACAGCAATTTTTGTTTTGTTGAGTCTTGGAAGTTGTTTACTACTGTAGCAACCTCTCCTTATCATGTTTTTGTGCCAAGTAAGTTTCTATGTTAAAGTTGATGTTATATTTTGGGATCGCTGCGCAGAAACAGCATTGCTGTCTGTCACGAATCTGGGCACAAGTCTCTGTAAAAAATTCTAAAAAATCTGCCAATTTACGAGCGTGATCCTCAGATATGTACGCAACTTTCATTAGTTTTGAGTTTTTCCATTTGAGCAAGTCTGGTGCCATCTTAAAATTCGTCTTTACGGACTGTTCTGTTTTTGACAGATTCTGCCTTTTATTTCGCATTGCCTTTTTTGCTATGTTGGATTTATTTCTTTGATCCATTAATGTCCAGTAGCTTTATGCAATGTCCAGAAGTGTTAAGAATGATTGTGTCACCTCTGAACATGTGAGTTTTTGATTATGCACTAACCCTCTAATGAGTTTGCTTGAAGTTTGGTGCGAAGGAAGTTTTCAAGGGTCAAGAGAGGACTATGATATACTATGATCAAGAGGAGAAAGTTTAAGCTTGGGGATGCCTGGTTCACCCCTGCATATTTTAAGAAGACTCAAGCGTCTAAGCTTGGGGATGCCCAAGGCATCCCCTTCTTCATCGACAAAGTATCAGTTCCTTCTCTTGAAACTATATTTTTATTCGGTCACATCTTATGTACTTTACTTGGAGCGTCTGTGTGTGCTTTTATTTTTGTTTTGTTATCTTAGTTCTCTGAATAAGTTCATCCTTGTGTGGGAGAGAGACACGCTCCGCTGGTTCGTATGAACACATGTATTCTTAGCTCATAATATTCATGGCCAAGTTTCCTCTTCGTTAAATTGTTATATGGTTGGAATTGAAAAATGCTACATGTAGTAATTGGTAAAATGTCTTGGATAATGTGATACTTGGCAATTGTTATGCTCATGATTAAGCTCTTGCATCATATACTTTGCACCCATTAATGAAGAAATACATAGAGCTTGCTAAAATTTGGTTTGCATATTGGTCTCTCTAAGGTCTAGATAATTCTAGTATTGAGTTTTGAACAACAAGGAAGACGGTGTAGAGTCTTATAATGTTTACAATATGTCTTTTATGTGAGTTTTGCTGCACCGTTTCATCCTTGAGTTTGCTTCAAATAACCTTGCTAGCCTAAACCTTGTATCGAGAGGGAATACTTCTCATGCATCCAAAATCCTTGAGCCAACTACTATGCCATTTGTGTCCACCATACCTACCTACTACATGGTATTTCTCCGCCATTCCAAAGTAAATTGCTTGAGTGCTACCTTTAAAATTCCATCATTCACCTTTGCAATATATAGCTCATGGGACAAAATAGCCTTAAAAACTATCGTAGTATTGAATATGTACTTATGCACTTTATCTTTTATTAAGTTTTGTTGTGCGATAACCATGCTTCTGGGGAACGCCATCAACTATTCTTTGTTGAATATCATGTGAGTTGCTATGCATGTCCGTCTTGTTTGTAGGATCTATCACCTTAATGATTGGAGCATGCATATTGTTAGAGAAGAACATTGGGCCGCTAACTAAAGCCATGAATCATGGTTGAAGTTTCAGTTTTGGACATATATCCTCAATCTCATATGAGAATAATAATTGTTGTTACATGCTTATGCATTAAAGAGGAGTCCATTATCTGTTGTCCATGTTGTCCCGTATGGATGTCTAAGTTGAGAATAATCAAAAGCGAGAAATCGAAATGCGAGCTTTCCTTAGACCTTTTACAGCTGCATGGAGGTACCCCTTTGTGACACTTGGTTGAAACATGGCATTGCAAAGATCCGGTAGTCCAAGCTAAGTAGGACAAGGTGCGGGACTATACTATGCATGAGGCTTGCAACTTGTAAGATATAATTTACATAACTTATATGCTTTATTACTACCGTTGACAAAATTGTTTCATGTTTTCAAAATAAAAGCTCTAGCACAAATACAGCAAACGATGCTTTCCTCTTTGAAGGACCTTTCTTTTACTTTTATTGTTGAGTCAGTTTACCTCTCTCTCCACCTCAAGAAGCAAACACTTGTGTGAACTGATTGATTCCTACATACTTGCATATTGCACTTGTTATATTACTTTATGTTGACAATATCCATGAGATATACATGTTATAAGTTGAAACAACCGCTGAAACTTAATCTTCCTTGTGTTGCTTCAACACCTTTACTTTGATTTATTGCTTTATGAGTTAACTCTTATGCAAGACTTATTGATGTCTTTTGAAAGTACTATTCATGAAAAGTCTTTGCTTTATGATTCATTTGTTTACTCATGTCATTACCATTGTTTGGATCGCTGCATTCATCTCATATGTTTACAAATAGTATGATCAAGTTTATGACGGCATGTCACTTGAAATTATCTTTGTTATCGTTTTACCTCCTCGGGACGAGCAGCACTTTGGGGATGCTGATACGTCTCCAACGTATCGATAATTTCTTATGTTCCATGCTACTTTATTGATGATACCTACATGTTTTATGCACACTTTATGTCATATTTGTGCATTTTTCCTGAACTAACCTATTAACAAGATGCCAGTGCCGCTCAAGTTATCGCTTTTTGGTTTCAGAAATCCTAGTAAAATATTCTCGGAATTGGACGAAATCAACGCCCAGGTTCCTATTTTGTCCGGAAGCATCCACACCCGAGAGTTGCCAGAGGGGCCCTGTGGGCCCGATGATAGGTGCGCGGCTGTGGCCGGCCCGCGCCACCCTATGGTGTGGTCGCCTCGTTCGCCCCTCCGACGCTGCCCTTTCGCCTATAAAGCCGCATCGAAAACCCTTACGGAGAAGACGAGACCCGAGAAAACCTTCCAGCCGCCGTCGCGAAATCAAGATTCGGGGGACAGAAGTCTCTGTTCCGGCCGGACGGGGAATTGCCCCTGGAGTCATCTCCACCGCCGTCTTCACCGCCATCGCTGTCTCCATGATGAGGAGGGAGTAATTCACCCCGGGGCTGAGGGCTCCGCTGTAGCTATGTGGTTCATCTCTCTTTATGTGATCTAGTTGAATATTATCTATGTGCTACTCTAGTGATGTTATTAAAGTAGTTTTATTCCTCCTGCACGTGTGTAATGGTGATGTGTGTGCACCGTGTGAGTACTTGGCGTAGGCTATGATTATGATCTCTTGTAGATTATGAAGTTAACTATTACTATGATGGTATTGATGTGATCTATTCCTCCTACCTGGCGTGAAGGTGACAGTGTGCATGCTATGTTAGTTCTTGGTGTAATCGTGTTGATCTATCTTGCACTCTAAGGTTACTTAAACATGAATATCGAATACTGTGGAGCTTGTTAACTCCGGCATTGAGGGTTCGTGTAATCCTACACAGTTAGTGGTGTTCATCATCCAACAAAAGAGTGTAGAGTAGTCCTATTATGTGATCATTGTTGAGAGTGTCCACTAGTGAAAGCAGGATCCCTAGGCCTTGCTTCCAAGCATCGAATCTCCGTTTGTTTACTATTTTGTTGCATGTTTACTCGCTGCCATATTTTATTCAGATTGCTATTACCACTCATATACATCCATATTACTTGTATTTCACTATCTCTTCGCCGAACTAGTGCACCTATACACCTGACAAGTGTATTTGGTGTGTTGGGGACACAAGAGACTTCTTGCTTTGTGGTTGTGCATGAGAGGGATATCTTTGACCTCTTCCTCCCGAGTTCGATAAACCTTGGGTAATCCACTTAAGGAAACTTGCTGCTGTTCTACAAACCTCTGCTCTTGGAGGCCCAACACTGTCTACAAGAATAGAAGCACCCGTAGACATCAACGGCCACCGGGTAAAGCTTCTGTTTTCTGCTTGTTCTGTTTTCACCAAGTTCTTTTCCGGTTGCTTTTTTCCAACTTTTTTCTTTTCTTTCTTTCAGCCCTGCGCTCAAGCTTTGGCCTCAGCCCGAGGGCTCTGCCGGCTCGGCCAGGACCTCGACTCCTCCTCCTCACTCCAGCCCGGCACCATCTGGTGCCGGCACCTCTGCCTCCCCCTGGGGGCACAACAAGTTCGGGGCGCGCGGCCCCTACACCGCCAGATCCCCGCGCGGAGGAGGACCTTGCCTCCCCTCCAAAGACCCAAGACACCGGCGCCGGCAACATGGGCGCCGGAAAGATCCTGCCGGGCGGGCGGAACCCTCGTTCCTCCCATCCTCGAGAAGAAGAAAAGGAAGAAAACTTCCTCCAAGCCCGCGCCGGAAGCTTCCGCGCCGGAAACTTCTGCACCGCCGCCGCCACCGGAAACCTCTGCTCCTGAGGCAACCGGGCCCACGCCAACGCCTCCACCGACCCAAGAAGCTCCCGCGACCGCGCCTAAGCCGCCGCCGGCGTCCCTCAAGATCAAGCCGGGGGCGTCGCGTGGAAAGGCTACGGACGGCAGCGCCTCAAGCGGCTCGCAGCCCTTAGTGCTGCACACCGGGCCTGCCGCCATGACGGTTCAAGACAAACCTTCCGGCCTCTTGGGCCGGATCGTTGAGCTTAAACGCGGAGGCCAAGACTTGGGGCCTCTCCTTCCTTACGCCCAGCGCTGGAACGCTGCGGACATCTCCGCAGCTACCCGCGGCAGGGAAGGACCGTCCCAGCGCCGGATCCGGCCCTCGCTCAACCGAAGAACACTTCTCGCGCCTCAAGCGTGCCGTGAAGGAGTTCGACAGCGCGTGGTACGACGCCACCGCCAACGTGGTGGTAAGTTCTATCAACTTCTCTTGTAAATTTTCTTGATGCCGGTTTTCCTCTTTTCCGGATCTTGTCTATCCTCCCAGCCCGAGTTTTGGGTTTAGAGTGCAACTCTGCGCGAAACTTCCTTTTAAAGAACTTCGAAACCGGCATCTTTCTCTTAGTAAACCGCAAACTCCCAGTCCCCGAGTTTTGGGTTGAGAGCTTGCTCTTAGCGCGAAACTTTTTTTTTCAAAGATGCCGCAAACTCCCAGTCCCCGAGTTTTGGGTTGAGAGCTTGCTCTTTAAACTTTCTTTTTTTTCAAAGATGCCGCAAACTCCCAGTCCCCGAGTTTTGGGCTGAGAGCCTGCTCTTAGCGCGAAACTTACTATAAATGCGCGAAACCGGCATCACCAGTCCCCGAGCTTCGGGTTAAAATCTTTTGTTCTTCACTAACATCACTTCCTTAAACAGAGCACGACGCCGAAAGCCCTCTTTGAGGAGCTTCTATGGGAGCACCGGAGCCTTGCTGAGGCGCACAGCAAGTGCCTAGGTAATTTCTCGCACCTCCGACATCTTTTCACCGGAAGGTTTTTCTTTTCTTTGTGACTTACAAGTTTTTTGCACAACAGCTATTCCGGAAGCCTCCATTGAGGCCCTCAAGGACCAGGTTGCCAAACTCCAAGGTACAACTTCTATCTTTCCGGTTGATTTGCTTTCCACCTGCCTTGGTGTTTTCACATCTTCTCTTTCCGGCTCTTAGCCGAGAAAGGAGCAGCTCATCCGGATCACCAGGAGGCCTTGGACGCCCAAAAGGAGATCTCCAGAGAGCTCAAGGACCAGGCTATGCAGGCCGGAGTCCGGCAGCCGAGGACTGAAGGCCGCCGAGCTGCCGCGGAGGCCAGGGAAGAGGTGCTGGAGGATGCCGGCAACGCCAATGTGGTGCAGGCAGAGCTGGAGGAGAGCGCCAAGGCGCTAAAGCAGCCGAGGGCAAAGCCGCCAAAGCACACAAAGCTGCCGCGGAGGAAGCCCAGAAAGCAGCCGAGAGCGAGGTTGCGCGGCTGAAAGCGGAAAAGAAGGAGTACGACCTTCTGGTCACGCGGACTGACGCGCTTGCCCTCCGTAAGTTTCTCCTTTTCTCTTTTCCGGTTTCTGCTTACAAGCTTATCTGTTCCGGTATCATATACTTAGCTTTTGTTTGTCTCGCAGGGCTCTTTCCGGACTCCCAGGCTCACGCTATCAAGAAGGTTGCGGAGCACCGGGCAAAGCAGGCCGGCGACAACTTGGGTGCACCTTGGGATCCCTACGATCACTTGGTTGCTCTAAGCGCGCGGATCTCCCACATGCGCTCGGTGGATCGGAACCTTTCCGACATCCCTGAAGTAGCCTCCCAGCTTTTCAAGACCCTTTGGCCTGGTGAAGCGGTGCCGGATACCTTCTCCCTGATCAGCGACCGGTTAAAAGGCGCTGCAGAAGGATCCGGGAGTGGTGCTGCTGCCCGCGCCGGAGCGGACTCCGCGCTCCGCATCGCCTGCTCCTGGTATCCGGAGCTGGACCTGGATGCCTTCATCGGCGTGCGTGAAGGTGCTCCTACCGATGTGGATCCGGCTCTTACCGCTAAGCGGCAGGACCGCGCGTACCACATTGCGGAGTACGCCGACATGCGCACCTTCATCCCCCTCCGAAGATGTCAAAGATTATCTGAGCGAGAGGAGGAAGATGAAGGCGAGGACGTGCCACCGCCAACTCCCGATGCCGGCGCCACTCCCCCGGAAGCCCCTGTTGCCTGACCTTATCTTAGATATCACCTGTCCCTGAGTACTTGTCATAAAACTTGTTAAATTCTACCCCGGTATGCCGGGGTTTATGATGTAAGATAAGACTTAACCTTTGGTTTGTGCTGAAACTTTTATGCCGGTAAGCTGTACCGGTTAACTTATTAAGTTATGTTTGACTTAAGATACTTGCTTGTTTGCTTTTTCTTGCACTGCAATGATTCTGAAATTGTTTCCGCATCCAATTGATGCATACTTGGCTCTTTTGCCTTGGCTCTGCCTACCTTCTCTGGGCATTTTTGGCGTACGAGCACAAAGTTCTTTTACCAAGCAAGCATTTTCTTGAACTTAGAAATAACTCGAAATTTTTGCAAAAAACCGGTATAACCGGGGTTAGTTAAACTTTTCTGGATTGTTCTTTCCTGCTCTCCCTTTCCGCAGTTCTTGTCCCCTACCGGTTTATCTTGCTTGCCATGAAGCCAAGTTATGGACAACAGCAGAGTCGAAGACTCCGGTATGGTCTAGCACATTACTAAACCGTAAAAGAAAAAACGTTCAATAAGCAACCGGCAACAGAAAAAATAAACATGTTTCATGCAACCTAATAAGGCAAGTCCCCGAGATTCATTCGAGGTTCCGACATCTTTTTATTCATAGCAATTAAGGTACAAAAAGGAACTCTTACAGCACCACTTCAAGAGTAGAAAGGACGCAACAACGCTACATTCCATGGGCGTTTGGTCTCCTCTCCTGACTTGTCCGCCTTTCCTTTCTTCCATTCCTGTGCATCAATTAGGTAATATGCATCATTGTGGAGAGCCTTGCTCACAATGAAAGGTCCTTCCCATGGAGGGAAAGTTTGTGCCGGCCTTCAGGTGCGCTGCACCAGGCGTAGCACCAGGTCCCCTTCTCACACTCTTGGATTAACCTTCCGGCTATGATAGCGTCTGAGGTTTTGCTGATAAATGGCTGTTCTTGCCAAGCTAGCTCTCTTGCTTCTTCTAGCAAGTCCACATCGTTTTCTCAGGCCTCTTTTACCTCTTCTTCGGTATAGAGTTGCACCCTTGGGGAATCATGGAGAATGTCGGTTGGTATGACCGCTTCTGCTCCATAAACCATGAAGAATGGCGTGTATCCGGTAGACCGGTTTGGAGTTGTTCTTAGACTCCACAGCACTGATGGTAGCTCATCGATCCAACATCCCGGCGATTTTTCCATTGCATCAATGAGTCTTGGTTTGATACCGGAAAGTACCAAAGCATTCGTTCTCTCAACTTGGCCATTGCCTTGCGGGTGCGCCACCGAGCACAAATCCAACCGGATGTTCTTGTCTTCACAAAATCGCTTGAATTCTCCTTGAGCAAAGTTTGAGCCATTGTCGGTTATGATACTATGTGGGTATCCATACGCAGGATTACATCTTTCAGGAACTTTACTGCTGTGTGGCCATCACACTTTGCGATAGCTTCACCTCCAGCCACTTGGTGAATTTATCCACCATTACTAAGATGTGGGTCATGTTTCCCTTGCGGTTTTGAACGGTCCAACCATGTCCGGCACCAAACAAGAAGGGCCAAGTTAGCGGTATGGTTTTTAAGCCGATGTCATGGTTCGCTTAGCGCTCTGGCAGCCATTGCATTTCCTTACCAAATCCTCAGCATTATCTAAGGCCGTGGGCCAGCAGAACCCATGCCGGAACACCTTTGCTACCAACGCCCTTGAAGAAGCGTGGTGCCCGCATTCTCCTCGATGAATTTCCTCAAGCATTTCTCTTCCCTCTTCCGGCTCCACACATCTTTGGAGGACACCGGTAACACTTCTCTTGTATACCTCGCCATTGATGATAGTGTAAGCTTTGGACCTCCTCTGTATCCTTCTGGACTCATTTTCGTCAACCGGCAAGATGCCGTTGACCAGGAATTCCTTAATAGGTTTAACCCAAGATGGTGCTTCTCTAACCATAAACACCGGCATGTCTATGTCCATGCTGTCCACAAGCATTGCCTCTTCCGGCATGGGCGTCGCCCGAGTTACCGCTTCCCGAGTTTGCCGGAGTAGTCCCCGGGTTTCCTTCGTCAATCTCCATTGGCACCACATGTGATTCCGGTACGAAATTGATTCCGACTGGACTTGGCTTGATTGATGGAACTCTCAAGTGCGCAGAGCTATTGGGAGGAATTTCTTGCCTGATGAACCTAGCTTGGATAAGGTATCCACGGCCTCATTTTCTGCGCGGCACATGGTGAAATTCACATCCTTCGAAGAAGCCGGCAATCTTTTGCACATGGAACCGGTATGAGGCCATGTTGGCATCCTTTGCATCCCAATCTCCGGAACACTGTTGCACCACAAGATCTGAATCACCATAGCAAATGATCCTGAGTGCCCCGATTTCTTTTGCGACCTTAAGCCCGTGTATCAGAGCTTCATACTCAGCGACATTGTTTGATGCCCTGAAGTGCACTTGTAAAACATACCGGAGATGATCTCCCTTTGGTGAGGTGAGTACTACACCGGCACCTAGGCCCTCCTTGAGCTTGGATCCATCAAATGCATTTTCCAGTATTCTATCTTGTGTTCTGCTTGTATTGTATCTCCGCCTAATCGACCAAGAAATCAGCTAAAGCTTGCGATTTTATGGCATCTCTTCTTTCATACACCGGTACATACGGTGATAGCTGAATTGCCCATTTTGCAATCCGGCCGCTGGCATCCTTGTTGCCCATGATATCGGAGATGGGTGCCTCACTCACCACCTTCATGGGGTGCTCCTCAAAGTAATGCTTGAGCTTCGTGGCGGCCATGAACACGCCATAAGTCATTTTTTGGAAGTGTGGGTAGTTTTGCTTTGATGAGGAGAGCACCTCGCTCAGTAGTATGTGCCTCCTGGAGTTTTCCTTCTCTCTTCTCTTTCCACCACTACCACAACACTAACCACCCGGTTCGTTGCCACTATATAAAGCAACATAGGTTCTCTTTCCAAGGGTGAGGCCAAGATTGGGGCCGTTACGAGCATGTTTTCAATTCTTTAAACGCTGGCGCTGTGTGGTCCAGGAAAGTATCCGATTTTTTCATCAAAGCATATAGTGGCAAGGCCTTTTCTCCTAGCCTGCTTATGAACCGGCTTAGCGATGCCAAGCTTCCGGTAAACTTTTGCACATCTTTTAGTTCTCGTGGGATGGTCATTCTTTCTATCGTCCGGATTTTTACCGGATTAACCTCAATGCCCCGGCTTGACACAAGGAAACCAAGCAGTTTGCCGGCAGGGACACCAAAGGTGCACTTTGCCGGATTGAGTTTCATCCGGAACCGCCTTAGGTTATCAAATGTTTGCCGGATGTCATCGATTAAGGTATCTTTTACTTTAGTTTTTATCACAATATCATCCACATAAACTTGCACATTTTTTCCGATTTGATCAAACAAGCATTTTTGCATACACGCTACGTTGCACCAGCATTGCGCAAACCAAAAGGCATTGTAACATAGCAATAAGCCCCGTGCGGGGTAATAGTTTTATTTGATCTTCTTTTTCAGAGGGATTTGGTGGAAGCCGGAATACGCATCCAGGAACGACAACAACTCACACCCAGCAGTAGAATCAATCACTTGATCAATTCGGGGCAAAGGGAAAGGATCTCTTGGGCAAGCTTTGTTGAGGTTGGTGTAGTCGATGCACATGCGCCACACCTTTGGAGCTAGTGCCTCCAGGTTCTCATCTTTTTCTTCTCGACCATCACCGGTTAGCCAGCCACTCGTGTGCGTGACCTCCACGATGAAACCGGCAACCAAGGCTTTGTTACTTCTTCTCCAATGATTTTTCTCCTATCTTCGCGAACCGGCGCAAAGGTTGACGCACCGGCTTAGCATCTTTCCGACGTTTAGAGAGTGCTCAGCCAGCTCCCTCGGAACCCCTACCAAGTCAGTAGACCAGGCAAAGATGTTCGATTCTCATGGAGGAAGCCGACGAGCGCGCTTTCCTATGCTTGAGGCCGGCACCGATACGAACGGTGCGCTGGGTAAGCCGGATCCAGCACAATGTCCTTTGTCTCGTTTGTCGGCTTGAATGCCGGCGATCCAAGTTTCCACTCATTGCCGCTAAGCTCAACTTTGAGGACTGAGCCGCAACAGCAGTTTGCATTCTTTTCTTTTCTTCCGCTATCACCAGTGATTCTGCCAGGTTTGATCCGGCGGAAGCAGTTTCCATTGAGACTTTATAGTTTCCCACCACAGTCAAGGGTCCACGAGGTGCCGGCATCTTCATCTTGAGGTAAGCCGTATGAGTTGATGCCATGAAAGCTGCCAATGCCGGTCTCCCCAACAATGCATGGTAGGGACTATCTAAGTCCACCACCTCAAACTCAAGGTTCTCAACACGACAATTGTCACGTCCTCCAAACGACACATCCACCCGAACCTTTCCTATCGGGGCGCAAGACAGACCGGGAACAATCCCATGGAAAGTTGTGTGAGTTGGCTGCATATTTTCCGTTATGCCCAGCGTACGCATGGTGTGCTTGTACATGATGTTTATGTTGCTACCATTGTCTATCAGCACCTTGCTGAATTTTACTCGAGTTTCCGGCCCCTTCATGATTGGGTCCACAACGAGAGCTATCCACCGGATTCGGCATGATTTTGGGGTGATCCTTGAACGACCATGTTATTTCCTGATCTGACCACGCATGTACTTGGGTACTGCCGGCATCACAGCGTTCACTTCCATGGAACGGCGATGCACTTCTGCCCGTCGGTTGGCTCGTGACAAAGACAACCATGCACAGGTGTGGTCTTCGTAAACATTCCGGCCCGAAGGTGCCGGTGGAGGTGGTTGGTCACGATTCTCTTCCACCCGGTTAACTTGCTGGTATTGCTGCCTATTTGGCTGAGGCTGAACCGGTAGAGCATTTGCTCCAGTGAGTGGTGGTGGAGGTGGTAATTGCTGTTGTTGCTGCACGGGCCCCCGGCGCCTGCGCATCTTTTACCGCTCCCTTTTGCATCAAGAACTTGGACCATGAACAATCCTTCGTCAGATGGTTTGACGGATGATCCGGATTCGGCGTGTGCCACCGGCAAGGTTGGTCCATGGCAGCTTCCATGGTGTATTTCACGGTTCCCGTTCTTTTCTGGGGTTTCTTTTCGACCATCTTAGGACCCGCCCATGGCTGCGATCCGGTTTTTGTCTCTGTGCCGCTGGCGTCATAATTTTCTGCACGGCAGCAACTTGTGTGATGCATATCTTCGATCCGGGAAATCTTCCCTTCTTTTGTTGTTCCGGTTATCCCGGTATTTGTTGAGGGATTCGATCTCGGCTCAGCTTGCACTGCCCGGTTGCATTGGGTCTCCCAATGCCAGCTATCCGCCACTCGTATCATTTTCCGCCAAGGTTGTGGGCATGCTTCTCTGCAGCCTTGGCCAAAGGTGATCCTCTCCGGCATCCTTGACTGAACCAAGCAATGGCTTGTGCCTCAATCACTCCTTCACATGTATTTCTCATTGAGTTCCACCGGTGAGATAATCCGGTCAGTTTCTCCGCGCGCTATCGCCACACAAGTGTTGGAGGCAGTTTAGCCTCTTGTAATCTACTGAGTTGTTCACAAATGCTTCCTCAAAGTCCAACCATCCGTTAATGCTTCCTCGGCAAATTGTTAAGCCAAATCCTCGGGACCCACGAGGTAGGACGGTATGATTCCGCACCAACGCCGGTTTACTCCACCACCAGCCACATAAACAGTGTGACATAGTCTGCGGTGCCTTCCAGCTTAGTCGTACCATCGTACGTTCTTGTGTCCCGGGCAACGGAAGTTGCGACCGGTGGTTCTTCTCTCATGATTCAGGCCAAAACACCTTGGGCCGGAGGTCCTCACATTCAACTATCGCAGAAAGATGTACCCTGTCCAACCTGTGCCTTGCATCCCGGTCTGGCAAACATCTCTCCCCAGCGCTTCCCAAAGGGTTCCGGTGGACTCTTGTTCGTTCCACCTCGGATCTGATTCATCATATTCTTCCGGTTCCGCGGCTCTTGCCTGTACCTCTGGTGGTGGCATTTCTTCATCCACATATGCCACCCTTGCGGCTCGATAATTTGCCCGGTTTCATATCTACCGGCATGATTGTTTCCGGCATAGCCTCCTTGGCGTAGCCCCGATCTGCCCCTTGGCTTTTTCTACCGGCATCATGTTGCCCGGCTTTTTGCTTTTCCGGCAAGAACTGGATCATACACAGTCATCTGCGTGCGTTCTTTTCTCTTTCCCTTCTTTTGTCCGGATGAGGACGATGCTGCCCCACGAGACTTGCTTCCGGCATTCTTTGTTGAAGCGCGCGGATTTTGAGGCCACCGCCTCGTTCGAAGCTAGCTGCTCGCATTGCTGCTCAATTTCAACGCTCTTTTACACGCTCTTGCTGCTTTGCCAACTCGTCACCGAAAGAGATTCACATAACTCTACTGCAGCTTTAGCGGCTTTATAGTTTTATCCGGACTACCGTACTTAGGCTTTTCTACGATGCTTACAGATACAGATGCACTCTTGCCGGTAAGAACTTCTTTGCGCAAATCCCTGATCTAGATTGCGAGCCTTAAGCGGTTTCCGTATCCAGCAGCATGAGCACTAATCAAGCAAAGCCATGGGCAGCATTGTACTCACGTAGGTTAGGTTCAGCTCGCGCTGCGCCGGATGATGCGGCGCCACCGGTAAGGGGCCTTGCGCGTGGCCTCCAGCTCCTCCTGAGCCTTTGCCGGTCGATGTTCTGCGCGATGGGCGTGGCCGCGTGTGCATCGCCGCTTGAGGTGTTGCCGGTGGTGCGACGATGCTCCCCGCGATGCGTCGCGCTCAGCGGTGGTTTTGCCGGCGGGTCGATGCCGCACGTTCATTTCCTTCCTCCACAGCTCCCTTGCCGGTGTTGACCGCACCCGTCATCATGACCTCCACGCTGCCGGCGGCGCGGCCAGCACACAGCCATCTTGGCGGATCCGGCGCCACCCAGCACCGGCGAGAGGCGCGGCGCACGACGGTGCGAAATAGACGCGGATGCTGCGAACTCGATGGTGCGGCCGTTTTGCGGGAACTTGCCGCCGTTGGAGAAGCAGCCAGCGTTATCGTTGATGAAGTCCATGTTGTAGATGCGTTGCACGAGCGCGGACACCGTGCGCTCGCCGTTGATGTCGAGGATGCCCGCCCGAATATGAACTCCGCAAGCGACTTCATGCCCCACGGTGGGCGCCAAGCGGTCGCGTGGGGAACAAAGATGCCATGGGATGGCTTATCTTGGGGCCGAATGGACGCTAGAGGATGGGGAGGGTTTGTGACTAGATAGACGAACTTCCGGATGCTTTCCTCAAGAACTTGGCCAAGGCCAGAAGAAGAAAGACACAAGGATGAACTCGCTCTAGATCACCATGTTCATTGATCTCAACAGGTTACAGGTTTTTCTCTTCTCTGGATCGCTGTATGAGAGGGCTGCCCCCTCTCCTTATATAGGGGAGAGGGTGGCTTACAGGACAAGAAACCCTAATGGGATCTTTGACTAGACAAACTACTTTACAAAGATACTTTATAAAGCTACTTTAATCATAGATGACGCCGGGGTCTTCTTTAAACAGGGAGGCTGACGTCCTCCGGCTTCTTTGGCCGTCATCCTCTTCTTTGTCTTCAGGCCTTCGTTTAAAGCTACTTTGCTTAGCTCATCCTTGTCTTTTAGCTCCTGACGGAATCTTTGACCAGCTAGCCGACATGTTCTTCCTTCCGGTGCTCCGGTATCTTTCCTTCCCGGTTCCGGCATACCCCTCTTGGGGATACCGGCTTAGCTTACTTAGCCAAATTCCTATCTTTGAGCTCCGGTATAAATATTAAACCGGTATCTCGATGGATAGACCATCCGGTTTGGCATACCGGGGGTCATCCCCCCAACAGGTATGAATATTAATCATATTTCACATTCACCTATTCAAACCCCTGATTGCAATCTTCGTCTTAACAATATTTGCATATTCGTAGTGCGACTAAAAATGTTTTTTTGGTTTATAAACTTTTTCTTCAAAATAATATCCTCCTTGAATTTCATCCTTGCTATTTTTTCATAAAAGATCAAGTCATGAAGAAACTTCGTAAAGGACGGTGTGAAGGAGGTCTCTGTCACATCGTGTCATCATCTTCTACCTCCATGTCCAAGCAAGTTCATGTCATCACCAAGCCTACTTCCGCAAGGTGGCGTTATCGCCTACATCATCCATCGAATCCAAGGATTCTATTGTAAAAACTATTTGTGATTCATGTCAAAAAGATAAAGTCATATACTTGCATATCCAATGTCTACGAGTGTATCCACTCTTCCTTGATACAAGTAATATGTAAGCTTCATTGATAACTTCAGCAAATTCACTTGGATCTACTTGGTAAAAAAATAAATCCGGTGTCTTTGAGGTTTTTCAAAATTTCATGCATCTTGTGGAAAGAAAATTGTATAGAAAAATATTACTATGCAACACAGCTAGGGTGGTGAATATAAAATATAACCTTTCTTTCAATTTTTTTTTGCATTATTCATCATGTTTGGCGCGCATAATCATCAATAAAATAATGGATTAGATGAACCTAAGCATCGTGATATAGTTGAGGTTGGTCATGCTCTCTTTGGCTCAAGCAACCATGCCTTAAACATGGTGCATGTTGTGGCTCTTTCTCTGTGGTTGCATGCAACTTTTGCATTAATGAACACCATTGTACGGAAGAGAAATCTAATCAATTCATCTCGGAAAAGATATTGGTTTTATATAGATGAAAATTATATTTTTTGGTAGTGGCCTTATATTTAAGAATGGAGGGAGTACTGCCTTTTAGCTACGAGAAAACCAACATAAGATTGGATGGTTAGGACAATGGTTGTAATTAACTCGCTCCACATATTCCCAAATTTGATATTAGGTGTCTCATTAAGGCATAATGTTTTTTCAGCGGGAAACAAAGTTCAATACTTGGTTCGTGTGAGAAGTGTATGCATCTACATTATACTTCGGTTTCTCAAAAGAAACTTTTAGCTTGGTGTGCCTACGCACAAACCATAATCCACGTGCTGGCGCGTAATTAAGTATTTAAGTGCTGTCCGCAAACACTATATATGCAAGATACAGATCTGCATACCGTATATGTGCTATATGCATATGCATACAGGAAAATATCGTTGCGAAATGGAAATCTACCAAACACAAACGGTAGTCACGTGCGTGCAACACGCGGCTTAAAAGCCGTGATGATCTGCATAGTTAGCAAGATGCACCTGTTAGTTCAGCTAAGCTTGATCCGGCAAGCTGCCGTCACACATTCAGATTCTCGCAATGGTTCCACTGCTCCACGTATGTTGCACCCATTAGCAGCAAAGGATTCTTCTACCCCTTTTTCCATAAAAAATACCGGGCCGGAGTTCGACTCGGCAGCCACTACGCGGAGCTATGCTGCAAATAATATGGTGAAATTACCCCCCCCCCCCCCCCCAACCCCAACACACCCCCAACCCTATATATATAGTGATCGACTCTCTCCATTTCAACTCATAGTCTCTTGCTTGGTTTACTCATTTCTTGACTTGTGAACATACCCTGTCAATTCAGCTCATAGCTAGTCACTTGCTATCAAGAGTTTCAGAGTAGAAGGAGAAGAAAATAAGTCCAACAGTTTGGTCGCCATGGCTTTTTCTGGTGGTTTCATGGAGAAGGCTAAGCCTTACTTCGCCATGATCGCCTTGCAGTTCGGCTACGCCGGCATGAACGTCCTAACCAAGGTCTCCCTCAATGGCGGGATGAGCCACTACGTCCTCGTCGTGTACCGCCACGCCTTCGCCACTGTAGCCATTGCTCCCTTCGCCCTCATCCTTGAGAGGTAGCTAGCCATTTTGTGTTAATTACTAGCGTGGCATGACGAAGCTTTGTTGGCATATAGGAGTACATTTCATCTAACGAAGCTGTTGATATGCAAATTTGCAGGAAGGTGAGGCCGAAGATGACGTGGTCGATCTTCTTCCAAATTTTCGTCCTTGCTCTTCTCGGGTACGTGTTGTTTGTATGCTTCTGGATAACCACACCATGTCACCGATCATGTTCGATCCAAATTTGGAGCTACAGTTACTACGTGATGACCATATCTGAAAATGACACGCTCACTGTTTTTCACCTGTTGTTTGTTACTGCAGACCGGTGATCGACCAGAATTTCTACTACGTCGGCTTGAAGTACACCGGGCCGACCTTCGCATGCGCGATGAGCAACATCCTGCCGGCGATGACCTTCGTCATGGCGGTGATCTTCAGGTGCAATTTCACTGCCAAGTGCCAACATAATTTTGCATGCCAACAGGAGTACGTGGAAACGAGAATACGGTTGCTAACGTTTGGCGTGCTCTCTTTTGATTGTGATGGCTATACAGGATGGAGAAAATAGAGCTGAAGAAGGTGCGGTGCCAGGCCAAGATCTTCGGCACGGTGGTGACAGTGGCCGGCGCGATGCTGATGACGCTCTACAAGGGCCCGCTCATGCACCTGGCGTGGACCAGGCACTCTCAGGCCGGCGGCGGTGGGGAGGCGCCCGCCGTAGTCGACCCCACCGGCAAGGAGTGGTTCCTGGGCTCCCTCTTCGTCATCATCGCCACCCTCGCCTGGGCCTCCCTCTTCATCCTGCAGACCCACACCATCAAGCAGTACACCGCCCAGCTCTCCCTCACCACGCTCATCTGCTTCGTCGGCACCATCCAGGCCGTCGTGGTCACCTTCGTCATGGAGCGCCGCCCCTCCGTCTGGACCATCGGCTTCGACATGAACCTCCTCGCAGCCGCCTACGCCGGCATCGTGACGTCGAGCATCGCCTACTACGTGCAGGGGCTGGTGATCAAGAAGACTGGGCCAGTCTTCGCGTCGGCTTTCAGCCCGCTGATGATGATCATCGTGGCGGTCATGGGGTCCTTCATCCTCTCCGAGAAGATATACCTCGGGGCCGTGCTGGGCGCCGTGGTGATCGTCGTCGGGCTCTACGCCGTCCTCTGGGGCAAGCACAAGGAGACGCAGGAGAAGGAGGCAACGCCGCTGCCGGTGGCCACCAATGGACACGGTGCCACGAACACGGAGATGATCGGCGCCGCCGGTGCCCGAAATGATCCTGACGCGACCGGGCCGACGAGGCCGGCCTCCAACGGACGTGGAGGTGGATCAGCTAGTGCAGTCTGATGGGCTGAGATCTCCAATAAGTTGTGCTCTTGCCATGAGAAGACGTCGTCGTACGAGTACCAACTTTGAATTGCTCGTCCACGACGCACGCACTACTGCATGCCCATTCGGATTGGAGCTAGGTTTTCTGCTAGGAATGTTGCCGTTCTCCGTGGAACTCCCATGAAGAAATCTCTGCATTTCAAACACGCCAAACAATAGCCACCATCAAGGGCCAGTGGTTGCTCGCATTTTTGCTTATAATTATGTTTGATTGATCGATATCCTACACTACATATACTTTTTTGTTACTTATATCCCTCTCATCACCCAAGAGTGATGGTGTGTTTTGCCTTCCCTATTTTATTTACTTTTGCTTGAGCGCGCTCCCTCTCCTAAACTTTCTTGGAGTTTAGGGTTTGAACGATGGGGTCGTCTCCCATCGGTTACGTGTTAAATATACGGCCGGGAATACGACCAAGAGTTGTACAATGGGAGACTCCAATATACATACGTATTGTGAGCAAAGCATAAAATAAAGAGACCTAAACATATTCTAACACCCTCCCTTAACCGAAACCTTCTGAAAGGTTGAGATTACGCTTGAACTCATTTAACTTTATAACTAGAAGGGCCTTTGTGAAACCGTCTGCAACTTGATCTTTGCTTGAGATAAACCGAAGAGCCAGCTGTTGTCTAGCAACTCTCTCTCTAACAAAATGAAAATCAATCTCAATGTGCTTGGTACGAGCATGAAACACTGGATTTGCAGACAAATATGTTGCACCTAGATTGTCACACTAGAGACTTGGTTTTTCTCTTAGTTTAACTCCAAGCTCAGCAAGAAGAGCTTCAACCCAAATTAATTCAGCTGTGGCATTTGCTAAGGCCTTGTATTCTGCTTCAGTACTGGATCTTGACACTGTGGCTTGTTTTCTGGCACTCCATGACACCGGATTTGGTCCAACAAATATACAGAAACCACCCGTAGAACGTTTGTCATCCAGGGAACCAGCCCAATCTGCATCTGAAAAGGCACTCAAGAATGTGGATGAAGATTTGGTGAAGGTAATGCCAAGTTTTGATGTATCTTTCACATATCTGAGAATACGTTTTGCAGCTGTCCAATGTTCTGTAGTTGGAGCATATAAATACTGACAGACCTTGTTTACCGAAAAAGCTAAATCAGGGCGTGTCAAAGTTAGATACTGGAGAGCTCCAACAATACTCCTGTACTGAGAACTATCTTCAGAGCCAAGAGGTGTACCATCTGTCAAAGACAACTGTTCAGATGAAGATAGAGGTGTGGGGGCAGATTTGCAGCTGCGCATTCCAACTCTGTCAAGTAAATCTGTAGCATATTTCTCCTGTGTGAGGAGTAATCCATTATGTACCTTCTTAACCTCAAAGCCAAGAAAATAATGCAAATCTCCCAGATCCTTGAGAGCAAAATCTTTGTTCAAATCTCGAAGAAGAGCAGTGATAGCACAATCAGAAGAACCAGTAACTATAATGTCATCAACATAAATCAGAACAAACATAGTAATACCTGACTTCTTAAGAAGAAATAATGAAGTATCAGCCTTTGATGGTGTAAAGCCAAACTCACACAGCTTGGAACTTAGCCTGGAGTACCAGGCTCGAGGAGCTTGCTTCAGTCCATAGAGAGCTTTGTCAAGTTTACAGATGTAGTGCGGAGCGTGAGGATTTTCAAAACCAGGAGGTTGTTTCATATAGACTTCCTCTTCCAGAACACCATGCAAAAACGCGTTCTTGACATCTAGCTGCCGTAGACTCCATCCACGAGAAACAGAGATTGATAAAACAATTCTGATAGTGGCAATTTTCACTACAGGACTGAAGGTATCTTCATAATCAATTCCATACCTTTGCTTAAAACCTTTTGCGACTAACCTTGCCTTGTATCTATCAATAGTGCCATCTGCCCTTTTCTTTATACGATAAACCCACTTGCAGTCAATTAAATTTTTGTTTCTGCTTGGAGGAACAAGGTGCCAAGTCTTGTTCTCAATAAGAGCATTATATTCTTCCTTCATAGCTTGATGCCAGTTTGAATCATCCAGAGCTTTTGTGAGAGTATGTGGTTCACCTGTAGAGGAGAGCAAGCCATACCGAATTGTACCATCAGTGTACCGCTTTGGGTGACGTATACCTTTTTGTAATCGAGTACGGACTCCGGGTGGTGAAGGTGGTGGCGGAGAAGGCGGAGCAACTTCACCATCATTTGCAGAATCATCAAAACTGGAATTTTCTGAATTTTCGGCATTGTCAGCATCCTCACCCCCACCACTCTCCGCCACAGAAGATCCGCCAGACACAGAGGACAGCGACGGGGACGAGGCGCCAGGTGGCAGTGAGGCAGTGGATGAGAACGGGGACGCGGGGACAGATGCGGTCCCGCTTCGTCCCGCTCCGCCAGGTGTCGATGACTCGGTGGGCGCCCCGGCGGGAGTGCGGCCGACAGCGCCAGGAGAATCTCGGCGCGGAGAGCTGGCACGCGGATCCTCCTCGGATCGCTGCGTCTCGGGATCAGCACGGTCAGAGGAATGTTCCTCCAAATCCTCCTCGTGTTCAGTGCTTTCGTCCGTTTCTGAGGCAACTTCAACATCAGATTCAGGGGCATTTTCTTCACTGTTTTCAGCAGAATTTTCACCAGCAGCTTCATCTACCTGTTCCACATTAGTAACAGAGACAATAGGCACAATATGGTCATTGCAATTATGTACACTCTCATGGGGTGTGGAGGAAGTTGGAAGAAGTAAGATTTCCTTTTTAAGAAGAGCACCGGCATTGGGATGAAGAGAGGCAAAAGGGAACACATTCTCATCAAAAACAACATCACGAGAGATGTATATCCTACCAGTAGATATGTCTAGACATTTCACACCTTTGTGTAGGGGACTATATCCAAGAAACACACACCGTTTAGATGGGAAGGCAAGCTTTCTTTTATTGTAGGGACGCAGATTAGGCCAACATGCACAACCAAAAGTGCGAAGAGCATCATAATTTGGTGTTACATGAAGAAGACATTCAGTGGGTGTCTCAAAATCAAGAACCTTACTAGGAAGGAGATTTATGAGAAAAGTGGCAGTGATAAAAGCTTCATCCCAGAATTTAAGAGGCATAGAAGCATTGGCAAGTAAATCAAGGCCCACTTCAACTATATGACGGTGTTTTCTTTCATCTGAACCATTTTGTTGATGAGCATGAGGGCATGAGACATGATGTGTGATGCCAAATTTTTGGAAGAATCCATTTAACTTTTCATACTCGCCTCCCCAATCAGTTTGCATAGTAACAATTTTCCTATCAAACTTGCGTTCAACATATTGCTGATAATTAAGAAAGGCTTGATAAACATCAGAACGCTTTTTGAGCAAATAAATCCAGGTGAATTTACTAAAATCATCAATAAAGCTTACATAGTATGCATGTTTTCCCACAGAGAGAGGGGCAGGGCCCCATACATCTGAGAATACTTGCTCCAAGGGAGCAGTAGAGACACTAGAAGATATGGGGTATGGAAACTGATGACTCTTGGCCAACTGACAAGAATCACATACATATGGAGTACTCTCTGGGGTGTAAGCTATTTTATTTCTCCTAAGAACTTGCTGAACCACAAATGAAGATGGATGTCCTAAGCGGCGATGCCATGTAGAGGATGATGGCTTTATTGAAATAAAAGATGCTTGGCGGTCTCATGGAACATGGGCACCAGGGGATAGAGACCACCCCAGCAGGGTCCTCTAAACAGAACTCTTCGGGTTGCTTGGTCCTTGATTAAGAAGAAGAAAGGAAGACATGATTATCAAGTGTAAAACGATGAACAAACAACAGATTTTTGGAGGCACTAGGGACATGAAGAATATTTTTAAGATCAAAGGAACCATGAGGAGTGCGCAAAATTGAATTTCCAATGTGACTAATGTTCATACCTGTACCTTCAGCAGTGCGAACACTGTCTTGACCATGATACTTGTTTGCAATGAGAAGCATATTCAGCTCACCAGTGATGTGGTCTGTTGCTCCTGTATCAGTATACCAATTTGTATCCACACCATATGACGCCAGATTTGCACCTTTGTCACCATCATCTCTATTCTTCTTATCATCTGAGTAGCGCCACCAGCATTTGCTAGCTGGATGACCATGCTTGGTACATCGTATCCACATAAGGAATGGGAGTGCAGTCAAAGCGGCGACGGTTACCATCACGGCCATTGTCAAACCAGCGACGGTCACCCCCACCATCATCTCGATGTCGATCACGACGGTCATCACGGCGGTCTCCTTGACGCTCATCACGACGCCAGTGTCCACGGTCATCATCTCTGTCGCGGTAGCCACCACCACGATAAGAGCCCTGCTCGGGACTACGCCCACGAGGAGGTGGTGTGTGTGCACGGGGTGGTGGAGTACGTCCGCGTGGACGCTGCTCACGAGTAGCGCCACTGCGAGCAAGATTGGCGGAAGAGATGAACTCGCCGTTTTCTTCAACTCCGTTGCGCATGTCATATGAACTGAGCTGCTCAAAGAAGTCATCAAGAGTGGTGCCAGAATTTGCATTGACAGATGTAATCAACGCATTATACTCTCCCTTGTCCAGGCCATGAAGCAGGTAGCCGAGCATCTCATCTTCTTCCACCGGCTTGCCAAGTGCTGAAAGTTCCGAGGCAAAACTTTTCATCTTCGTGTAGTAAGCATCAGCGGTGAAGGAGAGCTTCTTAGTATCTTGAGTTTTTCACGGAGGTGTTGAGCTTTGGTGCGGGACGCCGTCTTGAACATAGCGTTGATGGCTAACCAGGCCTCAGCAGTGGAGCTCACATCAAGAAGATGCGACAGAATATCTGGAGACAATGTGTTGAGGAGAAACCGCAGCACCTGCTGATCACGAGCAAGCCATGTAACATATGCTGAATTTTCAACTTGAACCTTCTTGTGATCTGCATCTTCGGCTTCAATCGTCTTGACCGGAGCAACATTCGTGCCCTCTAGTAACGCCATGACGTTGGCTCCTCGAAACGCTGGGAACACAAGAGCTTTACATAGCAAGAAGTTGCCGCGCGTGAGCTGTTGCGCGGGTGGTGCACCAAGGGCGGAGGACAGGCCAGCGAGCGTGTTGGTGGAGGAAGAACCCATGATCAGATCGATCTAGATTCGGGGTTTTGTGATGTCTAGAGGTTTTGAGGTTGGTTGTAGGGCCGGCGACGGCGACTGATAGACAGTGGTGGTGGCAGGCTTGTTTTCTTGGGTGTATGGCCGGCGACGGCGGCTAGATCAGCAGCGGCGGCGGGCTTGTTGTTTTGGTTGTAGAGAAGGAGGTGGCGACAGTTTATCTGCGGCTCGCGGGTTTTGAAGGCGGCGGCAGCAGGTTTTGGCGGCGGCGGCGGCGGCGGCTGGGAGTCAGCGGCGGCGACGGCAGCAGCTAGGATGTCGAGGAAGAGCAATGCTCTGATACCATATTGGAGTTTAGGGTTTGAACGATGGGGTCGTCTCCCATCGGTTACGTGTTAAATACAGGGCCGGGAATATGACCAAGAGTTGTACAATGGGAGACTCCAATACACATACGTATTGTTTGCAAAGCATAAAATAAAGAGACCTAAACATATTCTAACAAACTTAAACACATCAACGATCCCGATCGCTCCATATGAATCTCTTCATATTAGATGGCATGATGGTCTATACTTATTTTTTAAACACCTATATGGATTACATCCACCTAATGTACAAGAACATACGATTGTTGCACAAATCATTTTCCATACAATGACTACACGGTGCGCCCATATGATCCGCGGCTTGAGCTTGCATGACGTACTCATGTGGCGCCGCAGTGATGTTCCCGGCCGGCAAGCTCCAAAGCTTCCAGTGTCTTGAGCAGGAAAACTTCAGGCGCATTGACTTGCTTTCTAGCCAGCTGCAACACCATGTGGTCGTCGATCTAAATGACGGTGGACTGGATGAAATTTTGTCTTACCTTTGAATCCGGCATAATATCCGGTTCCGGATAATTAATCACATAAGAGTCAAGTTAGGTCTGATGAATTTTATTTGTTTGCATGCAATGCTTCCTAAATATCTAATCAACGATATTATGCCGGATTTGCAATCAACCCTCAATGTACTATGTGTTTCCGGCTTTGCACATTGTGATCTTCTCGCTGCTTCTTCAGACCTGGCGAGATCTGTTTCCCGACATGTCGCTATCATTCGTCATTATCCACGGCAGCATGCACTGGGGGCTGAGGCGAGGTGGATGCTCTAGAGCAAGGATGTTGGTCTGGAGGTGGTGGTTCTGTCGTTATTCCCCCACTGCGTCGATGGGATGCGGTGGATCTTGGTCCAAGATAGCACGGGGACATCCCCGGCTGACGTGCCACAACGACATGGGCATCGTTGTTGCTTGCAGCGGGTCTATTCATCGACTCAGAAAGTTTCGTTCGCGATGCTTCTCTTATGGATCTGGCAATGGTGGAGGCTCAGCGTCTCTTCCAATGCGCGTCTAGGCGGCGTTGGAGTTTGGAGGCAGCCGCTGACTTCGGTGAGCGGAGGAAACCCTAGGAATAGTTTCGTAATTTTCTATTCTTTAGGATTTTTTCTACTCCCTCCATCCCATGAAGATTGTCTGAGATTTGTCAAAATTTGGATTTATCTAGATGCTATTCAGTGTCTAGCTATATCCAAAACTTGTCTAGATATCAATTTGACAAATCTTAAACAACTTTCCTCGGACGTAGGGAGTACAAAGGTTGGAGAACAACTGTTTTCTCATGTCTATTTGTTTCCATGTAACTCGTTGCTCTAAAAAAAACCCCGGTGAGTTCTGGTAACAAAATCTGGATTTCCAGGAGTACCCCGCGCAATGGGCTTGTACAGAGTTTAATGTAGATTAGCTACAAATTATAGTAGAAAACTATTTTACTACCTTTAATTTTTACAAGTTTGGCAGCCTTCCAATATGTTGTAGTAACCTGCAAAAGAGACATTGATATGGCCCTGTATATCAATTAATATCATGGGAATCTAAGATTATTTAATTCGGATGGATTCCCAAATGATGAAAATTTTGGTTTCCTTGTGGCAACCAAGTATAAGTATAACTATCTAGATAGGCATGAATCACAAGCACCAAAGTTGCACGTTGCAGCTAGCTCTCCAGTGCTGTGGTTACGCAAGTATACACTACAAAAGCGCACACAGTCGTCACGAAAGATTCATTGGGAAGTTCCTTTCGTGGAAATACTGCTTGTGCAACAAATGCAGGTATGCCGTCACCCAAGAATGTTTTGCCTCTCGTACATGGAGTTGGATTCAGACTCCACTGAGAATTCTAGTGCCACTTTCGACACTTGTTGCTTTCTGGTAACTTGAGCAATCACTTTGGTAAACATGCAGAGAACCGTAGATGTGGGAGTGCTTCTAACTAAGGGTAGATAACGAAAGTGTGACAGGAGCTTGGGTGTACCTCGAACTTGTTCTGGTCGGCCTAGCTAGTGCCTACCGTAGGAGTAGTGAGAAGATGGGTGCTGCCACTGCTACTGACTCATAGTGTTGTATCCTTGTAGACTTGTAGTGGTTAGACTGATCAAAGTCTGAGGGCTTATCTTTGGACGCACAACGTTGGCTTACCAAGAGAGACTATAGATCAGTAAGTAAACTTGAAGAGAGCCCATGCATGTTAATAGCAATGTACACGCTCTTGTCTTGCATGCAAAGTTTCACAAAGGAAAGACATTAGTTATGTCCTCAGGAAAAAAAAACTCAGTGTTCTAAAAAAAAATTTGGAGTATCAATCTTGTTTTTTCCCACATGCCACAATGCTTAAGTTTTATCCATAAAATTTTACCTGCACATTTAGGATATGGACATGTTGTGTAAATTACTTTAGATTGTTTGATATTGGAAACATCATTTGTTTCACCGGGAACATATGCTCTTGAGAGCCAAGTTGAGTATCACTATATGAGCTCCATTTTTCTTCTTGTGGAATAAAACCATTTGACATCTTCATTGAGGTATAAAAAGATGTCAAATTCCTTTACTTTTCTTAGGAACACTAGTATCCCACTTTTAGTAATAACAAGCGCTTTGTCTAGTGATCCACTTGTTGTTTGATAGCCAGAATAATTGATCCGCATGTAAAGTGATACGGTTCAAATGATTAATGACTCTCTGTGTTTGGTTTAAACAATAAAACAGCAAAACCTTGTGCTAGTCTTGTCTCTATTTAAATGAAAGACAAACTGGAGTGATTCTCTAATTGGTGAGCCAAGTAGGTCAAGCTGAGTCAAGTAAGAGATAATAAAACAAGATAAAACCAACCAAAGCGCAACTGGAGTTCTCCGCAATGTGGAGCAACTCTACCATGAAAGACAGAGATCAACAAGTTGAGTACAATTATTATCCTGAGCATGCAGTTCATGATCCAGATGCCTTTCCAGCAAAACCTTCAGCTTGATGGAAATAAAGTAAGTAGTGTAATAAAGTCATGCTTAAAGCCCCTTCGTCACTCTCATGGTTATAATATACTTTAAATAATAGTAATGCCCTTAATTTTATGACACAAAATAGGGAAATTATATAGAAGAGTGTGAAATGCAAGGAAAATCACAAAAGTTAACAATGAGGGATAAAAGCTGGAATATTAGAACTCGTACTTCATCAATCCCCTCTTTTTTTTTTGACTAAGATCCCTACTAGCATGTCTAGACTCTCACAGTTTAATATACATAAACGAATTGTGATGTCCTTACTTTTATGACAAAAAATAGGGAAATTAAATAAAATACAAGGAGATGCGATGTAAATTAGAATAGTAAACACTAGGGGATTAAAGACGGAATATTAGAACTCGTGCTTCATCAATCCCCTCTTATTTTTTACTAAAATGCCTACTCGCATGTCTAGACTCTCGCAGTCTAATATATATGGAAGAAGTGTGATGCTCTTACGTTTATGACATAACAACAGGGAAATTATATTAAATACTAGGAAATGCCAGGAAAAACAGAAAATTTAACTACACGAGATAGAAGTTGGAATGTTAGAACTCTTGCTTCATCAATCCCCTCTTTTTTTTAACTAAATAGCTACTCGCATGTCTAGACTTTCACGGTCTAATATACATGAAAGAATTATGATGTACTTTTATTACCCAAAACAGGAGAATTGCATAAAAGTCGGGGAAATGCTAGGAAGATCATAAAAGTTAATAATAGAGGATATAAGCTGGACTATTAGATTTAATGTGGACATTCTGGAAAAGTAAATATTATAATATGGAATTTGCTATTCTTTAGAAAAATAGAAACGAAGGAAATAGTGAAGTGTTCTGAATAACATCGATCCATGAAAAACCAAGAATGTATTATTTTTTTAGTTTTTGATGTATTCCTTCTATATATTGGTCTTCTCTCCAAAAAAAATGATTATTTTTGTTATCGACATTTTTTAGTCTTATATTTTTTATTTAAGGAATAACCACATGTGCAAACAACCATCATATATAATCTATAGTACTATTTTGATCAAACATGTTCCAAAACATACTTTTCAGAACCTATGATCAAAACCGAACGATGGGGAACAAAGTTAACCTTTTGTGCTCTCTTGGATTGTACGTATGATATTCATAGTAATTTTGGAGGATTTGAATCCTTATTTTGTTTTCGTTTGAATGCACTTTGCATCATAGCATTGGAGTCACTAAATTTCAAAAATGCATTAGTCCACCTCTCCTTTTATTTCATGGGAATATCAACATGATCTCGGTTCGTTATATTTATCCTTTGTGTAATATAATCATGAATTGTGCCATATGTGTGTTCAGTCGTCGTTTCCCATATTTCTGTGATTTAGAGGGCACTAAGTTGGCAAAAGAAATGTGAGCGCCCTGAATCCTTGATAAAGGGATTATAAAATTAATTGTTGAGTGGCCATGACTTGTGACCTGACGAATCGTTTGCACTACACGCATCTTTTTACCCTTTCTCTCCGTAGTCTAAAGCCCCTCCCCGCTAGGCTTAAAAATCTTTCTGCGCATTTGGTGAATCTACACGCTTATTACATGCACTCCGAGTGAAGCTTTACGTGGTATGGCCGGCCAAACCAATTTACAACTGCTTGCCAGCCGGCCAGGTCGATTCAATGAACAAACCACATATGCGCGCGGGCCGGAAAGGAAAGTTTTGCATGGGAGAAGGAGGGGAAGTAGAGATGTTTGTTGGGTGTCAACTGCAGGACACTCGACATACATTGGCGGAAAATAATTTTTTCTCAGAGCGGCAAAAAATATTTTAATATATTGGTTGCAAGGCCTAAATTAGAGGGTGCAATGCCATTTTGGCTCTCAGGAACTTATGCTCTTCCATGAACATTAAATTTTTTTTTAAATGGCAATGTACACACTTTTGTGTTCCATGCAAAGTTTCACAAAGGACGTACATTAGTTATGTTTCTCAGGGAAAAAAACTCAGTGTTCTAAAAAAATTTGGAGTATCAATCTGGTTTTTTCCCACGTGCCACAATACTTATGTTTTATCCATAAAAGTTTACATGCACATTTAGGATATGAACATGTTGTGTAAATTATTTTAGATTTATTCTTGTGGAATGTGACCCTATGACTTCTTCATTGAGGTATAAAAAGATATAATTAAAATTCCTTTACTTTTCTTGGGAACACTAGTATCCCACTTCTAGTTATTAGAAGCGCTTTGTCTAGTGATCCACTTGTTGGTTGATAGCCAGAATGATTGACACACATGAGAAGTGATATGGGTTCAGTTGATTAACGTCTCTCTATGTTTGGTTTAAGTAAAAAAAAAACAACAAAAACTTGTGCTACTCTTGTCTCTATTTAATTGAAAGACAAACTAGAGCGATTATCTAATCAGTGAGTCAAGTAGGTCAAGCTGAGACATGCAAGAGAAAATCGAAAAAAGAGAAAATCAACCAAAGCGCAACCATACTTCACCGCGGGGTGGAGCAGCTCTATCATGAAAGAGAGAGAGATCAACAACTTGAGTTCAACTTTTATTATGAGCATTCAATTTCATGACCTTAATTAATGCCTTTCTAGCAAAACTTTCAGTTTGACGGAAATCAAGTTAGTAGTGTAATAAACTTGTATTTCAACCCCCCATCTTCACTCTCATGGTTCTAGTATATGTTAAATAATTGTGATGCCATTACTTTTATGTCACAAAATAGGAAAATTATATAAAAAGTTGGGAAATGCCAAGAAAATAAAAAAATAACAATAAGGAGTAAAAGCTGGAATGTTAGAACTCATGCTTCATCAATTCCCTCCTTTTCACTACAATGCCTACTCGCATGTCTAGAATCTCACATTCTAATATACATGAAAGAATTGTGATGCCCTTACTTTCATGACACAAAAATAGGGAATTTGGAGTGGAAAATGCTAGTAAAATCTGAAAAGATAACAATAGGGGATAAAAGCTAGAATATTAGAACTAGTGCTTCATCAATCCCCTCTTTTTTTACTACAAGCCTACTCGCGCTTGTTTATACTCTCATAGTATGATATACGTGAAAGAATTGTGATGCCCTTAATTTTATGACACGAAATAGGGAAATTAATTAAATACTAGGAAATACCAGGTTAATTAGAATAGTTAACTATATGGGTTTTAATCTTGAATATTAGAACTCGTGCTTCATCAATCCCCTTTTTAGATTAAAATAGCTACTCACATGTCTAGACTTTCACGGTCGTACATGATAGAGTTTGTGATGTAGTTTTTTTTACACAAAATAGGGGGATTACTTAAAAGTCTAGGAAATGTCAGGAAGATCAGAAAAGATAATAATTGAGGATGGAAGCTGGAATATTAGAAATAATGTGGTCAGTCTGGAAAATTTAATATAAATGTATGGGATTTTCTATGCTTTAGAAAAATAGAAACGAAGGAAATAGTGAAGTGTTCTGAAATACATAAACCTATGAAAACCCAATAATGTATTATTTTTTAGTTTTCAATTTATTTTGTTATATTTTGATTTTATTTCCAGAAAAATCTCTAAATGTTTAGTTATCGACAATTTGTGATCTTATATTTTGTATTGAAGGGACAAGCACATTTGCTAACAACCATCATATATAATCTATAGTATTGTTTTGAGCAAACATGGTCCAAAACATACTTGTCTAGGACTCCAGATCAAAACTGAAGGATAGGGAACAAAGTTAACTTTTAGTGATCCCATGTATAGTATGATATTCGTAGTAATTTGGAAGGATTGAATCCTAATAAAAAAATCATGAGTATGCACTTTGGATCATAGTATAGGAGTCACTAAATTTCTAAAATCCATTAGTCCATCTCTCCTTTTATTTCATATGAAAGCACAAACCTCATGATCGATCATATTCCCGATTAGCTAGAGACGAGCTAGGCTGGTAAGAAATGTGAGCAATCCCTGAATTCTTGACACACCGATTATAAAATGAATTTTGGAGCTGTCATGACTTGTGAGCTGACGAAGAGTCTGCACTGCACGCATCTTTATCCTTTTTCTCTGTGGCCGAAAGGCGAAAGCCCCTCCCCACCAGGCATAGAGCTCCTTCTGTGAATCTACATGCTTTTACATGCACTCGGAAGGAAGCTTTACATCCATGGCCGGCCTAACCAATCTGCAACCGCTAGCCAGCCAGCCAGGACGATCCAATGAAGTGATGAACCGATCACATATGCGGGAAAACGTCGCCTAACTCGCGCAAGGCGATGCTTGGGCAAACTAAATGAGCCAACGGCACGCCGGCCCCATTAGGCCATTATCGATCGATCATGCTAGGGGAAAGAAGTTCCGGCGCTTTCTTGCAGCGAAACGGCCAACGCACGGGGCGTGTCGCCATGGCTGGCCAGCTTCTCAATTAACGGCGGCACTAGCGGCGGCAAGTTGCTACTTATATTCACGTCTCTCTCTCGACCCCTACTCGGACAGCACCGAGCCACTGAGGGATTCAGCCATTCAGGTGTGTGCATGGACAAATTGGTGTGCCTTTTCCTGCATAACAATAAGCCAAAGTGTGCGAGAATGAGATGCCGGGACGACAAGTAGCCATATCTGCTCCGCGCTTTGGCTGATACGTATGTGAGAGCTGGGTTATAGGTTGCAACTTTGCCATTGACGTCAACGAAAACCAATGGCTGTCGGTGTTCATGCGGGTGACCTAGATAGATGGAGCTTGCATTATAATTACTTAATTAGCATGGAATCTCGGTGATGTCAAACGAGATGAAGTGTGTTGATTGATCATCAGGCTGGGATGATAAGGCATGCATGATAATTGATTGCGTTGCATCTAGCTCCAAACGTCTACCGCCACGAGATGATCCTGCCGGTACCACGTGTGTTCCAGGTTCCCTCACTTCGTCGACTCAGACGGCGCGAGTTGATCTCGTTCCATCGATCTGGAAGCTTCAGAGTGAAGGTTTTGGGACGTAAGTAAGTAACTGAGACAGATCTTCCTTTGGCCAGTGGCAGAGGAGCTTCTGTAAGGCACCATAATGTGTAATCAAACGTATTTACTCCCTCAATTGATTTGTACAAATTTGGTATCAAATTTGGATTTGGTTCTGAACTCTAATATATACTAGTTGAATGCCCGTGTGCGTTGTCACGGCTCTTCAAAATATTTTCTTTCCTCACATGTAAACGTACCACATGTGAAAATTTAGCAATCCAAAAATATTAAGATAGCATAGAAAATATGAAAACTGTCCGGCTCCATTTTATGATAAGGTCTACTCTTCATCCCACTTGACTTTCGCCTTCAGTACTCTACCTCACTTTTAGCCATTGTGTTTTGTGTCACTTCTAGCTTCTAGAACATATAGCCCATAAACATTTTGACTATGCACGATAATCACCTCCAAGGAGTTGGTGCTCCACTTCATGTTGTTTTTCTAAAACTTAATCGAATTCTGCACACCTTAGTATGGCTATCGGGTGACGTTGCCATGAGACAATAAAAAAACATATAAAGATTGATTAACTATGATCAATCTTTTATTTTCCAAATGTGTGTCAAGAATAATATGTGCAGTTTATCTAACTATTTCACACAAAAAAAGTCCTTGAATTGTCTCTATAAAGCGACCAGAATGGTGGGCAGTGTGCTTGCTTTCATCTTAACTAACAAACAATCAAGGTTAAAAAATACAGAAAATAGAATCTAAATGTTACAAAAGAATTCGATACAATAACTAACAACATTGACAAAGATGCATCTACCATGACATTTATCTTCATTTGCAAATTGAATTTGCAGAAAAAAAAAGACTATATACTACTCAATTCAAATCTAGATTAAATAGTAAGTTTTTGTTAGTACTCATTGTTAGATGTATATATTTGTATATTGTAGTTTCCCTATATGTTAGGGGGTTTCCTGCATATTAGCACATGTACCTCTACTATATATTGTGGCCTTTGGCCCCCTGGTAATACAAGTTGTCTATTACCCTAACATGGTATCAGAGCAAAATTCGATCTGTCCGTGACAACTACACCTCCCGGCCGCCGCCCGGCTCTCCGGCTGCCGCTCCTTCTCCGGCCACCGCTCCTTCTCTGGCTGCCGTCCCCGCTCGTCCGCCTCCCGGCCGCCGCCCCCCGGCCGCCGCCCGCCCCCGTCCGCCTTCGCGCGCGCCCGCCAGTCTTCGTCACGCCGTGCGCCCGCCAGTTTCCGTCGCGCCGTGTACGACCAACGGGGTCCCAACAGCGATAGCCCTTATGCTCATCACTGTAGCCGAGAAAAACACACTCAACAGACTGAGGGTCAGTTTGGTGCGTTCGCGAGGAGGTAGGAGGACATAGCAAACGCAACCGTTCACTACAGTCATCTCATTCGTGTTCTTCGTTATCTTCGTGGCACGATCACTCGTTGCCTTTTCTTTCCTCGTTCCAGCTCTCTCCAGCTCCAGTCCTGATCCTCTTTCTGCTTACTGTGTGTTTCTTGGTGGTTCGCTTGTTGCTTGGAGACGAAGAAACAGGTAGCGGTTTCTCGTTCGAGTTTTGAGGCTGAGCTGCGGGCTATGGCCTTGTTGATTGGTGAGGTGACCTGGTTACGGTGGTTGCTTGCAGATTTTGGGATCTCTGTTACGACACTCACTCCATTTTTGTCTGACAGTACATGTGCTATCAGTATTGCACATGATCCAGTCAAGCATGAGCTTACCAAGCATATTGGTGTTGATGCTTTTTATACACGTGCTCAGGTGCAGGCTCAGGTTGTTGCACATCAGTATGTGCCTTCAGACTTGCAGTTGACGGATTTCTTTACAAAGGCACAAACCAGAGCGCAGCATGACTTCTTACTCTCCAAACTCAGTGTTGTGGATCCACCATGAGTTTGAGGGGGTGTTAGGTGTATATATTTGTATATTGTAGTTTCCCCATATGTTAGGGGGCTTTCTGCATATTTGCACCTATACCTGTACTATATATTGTGGCCTTTGGCCCCCGGTAATACAATCTGTCTATTACCCTAACACTCATAAGCTGATTTTTATTTACACCATAGGGCCCCGAAGTGCAGCAAAGATAGCCCATAACACATGTTTCCTTTTATTTTTGTGATAATGCAATCATTATTATGAAAAAACGCAGACATGTATCAGACAATTTTTCTTTTTTACACTACTTACCAAAGAAGGTTGCTATTGATTAAAAAGTAAACATACTTATTGAAATACATGGTGAGGGAAATATCCTATGGGAGTGCCATTTTTTATTACATTAGATATTTGGTAACCTATTTCTTGCTGTGGCTCCAACAATGGTAGATTAAATCAAGATGGATGAATAATACTGCCTCCGTTGCCAATTATAAATCATTTTTCAGTTTAATTTGCACCGCCAAAACATCTTGTATTAAGGAACTGAGATAGTACTTTGCAACAATTTGAAGAAAAATTACTACACATAAACCATAATGATAAACCAATATTTATTTATTTTAGAATCATGGGACATCAATATTTTAGGAAAATGATTTATCATATGGAAGAAGTATTTGTACTTTGTGCTCCGACTTGCTAAACATCTCCATTTGAACATGTTGGATGGGATGGTTACCAGTTTATCAATTATTGTTCCGCGATCTGGGTCTTCAGCAGGCACATGGTGCAAAAAGATTTCAGGTAAATCTATCCATCTCCACTGCGGACATAGCTACCGATTTGTTTATGTGCATACAAGAAAAAAAACAAATTATCATAAGAGAGTGGAAAATGCAGACAACTACTAATCGTTGATCGTACATACATATGATCCATAGGTTCACAACAATTTCACAATTATTTCTTCAATTTCACCATTATTTCTTTTCAAAAAGTATTGCCGCAGCTTTGATCAACATTTGTTATGTATCTACTGGAGATGGGACAAAAACATGTGGCAATATGAAATAAGCCATGAACCAAGACCCGAATAAGTCAGTTCAGGGATTTACTTATGTTGAAAGCATGGACGTAATTAAATTATTTCTGCGAGTAGAAACGTATATACATTGAGCTGATCTACATGTCCTATAAGAAATAATGGAATTGGAACAGAGGGTTATTTTTCACAACTTCAGTAGTATTGCAAACAAGGAACCTAATGTACCTTTGTTAAAAAAAGGAACCTAATGTACCGAGGAATGATGTATTACCTTCATCGCCACCTCATGTAATATCTTCAGGCTAACAATCCATCTATCTTGGGAAAAGATTTCTTTCATATAAGCAATAGGAAATTCAAATTTGGACATTTAGTTGTCAAATTACATATCACAATTATAACAAGATCTTGTTAAATTGCAATAGAGTGGTTGTCGTATTGTTAAATTGCAATAAACAAATCGGTAGCTATGTCCGCAGTTGTCAAATTACATATCACAATACGACAACCACTCTATTGCACCAATACGACAACCACTTACATACCACAATTATAACAAGATCCGTGGAATTGCAATTTCTCGCCACACTTGCCAATTCATGTTGACAAGTTTGAAAATAATAATAATGAATTTCAAATTACATATTTCACAAGTCTGTTGGAATATATAAATCCAGAAGTCTAGAAGAGATAGTGTATTACATGTATATTGGACAATTTATTTCGCCGGAGGTGGTCGGCTGGTTGTTGGGTGGCGGATCACGAGATCCGTCTACTCCGGCGATGAAGATCTAGTTGACGATGAGCTAGCGGTGAAGGGGCCACCAGTGAAAACCGCGCCTTGACATCGCTCTTGGCGGATGATGGCGGCGGCTATTGGCGTCGTTCCCTTGCGAAGGCATCATCTTTGCTGGCCTCTCCGCTGGCTCTTGCCGAGTTGGGGACTAGCAGCTGTCGGTGAAAACCGTGCCACGATTGGCGGGCGATGGCGACGTTAAGCGTCGCTTCCTTCTTGAAGGCATCGTCGTCGCAGACTGCGGCTACTCACTTGTGCTACTCCGGGGGAAACCCTAGATCCGGGTCTACCGGATCGGATGACGACGGCGCTTCCTGCATCATTCTACCTCTTGGGGCATCATTTTTGGAGCAGCGGCTGGATGGAGGTGGATCTTTGGTGGAGTGGTGTTCATCTACCACGTTGATGTTGATGATTCTCGGCGGCGCGGAGCTGCAGGGTATCGAAGACGGGCGCGCACTGCTGGTGGTGGAGCTGTCAGGCGTCATGGTACCATCGACGACAGGACTGGCAAGGTCAATACGGTGATCTCTCTTGAAGATGCGTGCGAGGAAGACGGCGATAGCGATTTCTGTGGCATGTGTGTGTGGCGTGCGCTGAGAGACTGCTTGATTGGATGTGGTTCTCACCTCCTATTGGGCGGCTTGAGAAGGCATTTGGTTGTTTGGATGATGTGAGTTGGTGTTTTGTCACCCCCTTCATTCCTTTGTAGGTTTAGTAAGGTAGCTTCGAGTTTTATCATTTGTATTTCTCTTGTAAGATGTTATGAATAATCTAATAAAAAAACCGTGTACATCTCTTGGATGTAGAAGCTGGGGTGATTTTTTCCCCATTTCGAAAAAAACCTACCACGAACATGCATGTGTACAATAGCATGTGGATATCATGCACCGTGTCTTTTCCAATAATCAAACTAGTGACCACGCAATCATGTGAGTATAATACTCGATTCAACGAAATGGTCAATTAATGTATATGTGTGTTCTAAGCCTATGCATGTACATGCATACTTATGGATGAACTAGAGTGCCTAGCTGATGATATACTTTTTTGGATTGATTGAAGGTAGACTTGACATCTACCTTACAATTACAATGGTAGTCAAGTGGCTAAAAGGGCGGAGAAAATAAAATGAAAAATATTTTACAAACGGGATACATTCAAGAAAACCATTCAAAGATAAAGAAATGAAACAAAAAAAAAAGTTATACTTGTGCTAGTCCTGAAGTTTGGAAGCTCATTGTGTCAGTTCAGTTTTGTAGTTTGAGCGATCTAAACGGTTTTCCATTTTCCAAAGATTTGGCATACTTGCTGCAATGAAAATTTCCCAAGCTTCCATCGCGATCCCCTGATTGGGTCTGGATATATCTGACGAACTGACTCACTGAGTTGGACTCCGCTACTATCCTTGCGATTCCCCATATATCCAAATCTTGTGCGAGCTTAATATGCTCCATTGATTCAGTCACCAGACACATGTCACAACCAAAGTCGAAACACCAGTTATTATTTGTCATGTTTTTTGTGTGTTCAATCTCCCGTGAAATGCAAGCCAAAAATAGAACTTGTGTTTGTGAGGCACTGCCAGGCAGTGGCGAATCCAGCCCATTTTGCTAGGGTGGGGCAGGCCTAACTGGGTTGGGCTTTTTTATTTTTTTCTCTTTTTCTATAGAATATATATGGGTTGGGCCAAATCTTAGGATGGGGCGGGCCCCACCCTTCCACCCTGCTGGCTCCGCCACTGCTGCCAGGCGTCCAAACACATTTATTAGGTAACCATCTACAATTCTGTAGTTTAGTTGTGGGTGGTTATTTTGCACGTAGTTGGTGAGCATATGTGGTTCAGCATGGACTCTAAAAATTACTTCGTTAGATAAATGTTCAACATGAAATTTATAATATTTAAATATGCATCATCGAAAATTCATGGAGGCTCCATGTGTGATCGTGGTAATTATTGACAAACCCGATGGATTAATGTTTGTAGTTAGTTATAATTGAAGATTTTGTCGATAGGCAAATGCTTGAAAAATATGTTGGCTTTAAGGTTGAAAGAAGAATAAAGTTAAGAAGATAAAGTGATGACCATGGGTTAATCAAGGAGTGATCTAAAGATTGGTCGTTAGAGAGTTGCTCATATGGCAAGTATGTCTTGAAGAAGGAGATGGAGTGAGCTCTCATGTGTATCTTCGAAATATAAATATAATGAAGAAAGAAGAAATAAATGCAAATTCAAGGAGTGATCTAAAGATTTTATGGTTTCTGTTTTGGTGTTTAGCATTTCTTGGGGGGGGGCATTCTGGCCCCAGGGCTCGGAAATTCTGGCCTATCTTCGGCTAGGGTCTGTTGGGTGCACCAAGGGTGTCCGGGTGGCGGTTTCTCCGGCCGGCGCAATTTTCACATACCGGTAAGTTGTTTTTGGAGAGGGAGGGCGGCTATTTAAGGAGCCCTTCTTCCTTAGTGATTCCCCAACCATTCTAGAAAGTTTTACCCTCTAGTGTTGATCTTATCAAGCTTGCTAACTCTTTATTCCTCCAATAAATCTTGCATCTTCCGAGTGAATAGGTAGAAGATCTATATCTACATTTCCATGAATAAATCTCTCCTCTTGGTGAGGGGAATCTTTTAGATCTACTTCTTGGAATCTTTTGTGGTTCTCCTCTTATATTCTTATTCTCATATTCATTCATAGTGTTAGTTGTTTTGTTGGGATTCGGTGAAGGATTTGAGCACATCTAGTATTCTTGCCATTTCATTTGGTGGAACGGTTTAGCGATGATACGTGGAAGTGAAAATTCGTGAGCTAATTACTCTTGGTGATTGTACGTGGAACTTGTTCCTACTGGGTCCTTGGACCCTAAAAGGCTTTGTGGCTTGGTGGTGCCGTGGAGCTCAACCATTGTGGTGTGAAGCTCGCGGTGGATTTTTTGGGAGACTCTAATTAAGTTGTGAAGATTGGCCCAACCTTGTACGGGTTTGGTGACCACCATCAAGGGTCCCCTAGTGGGTCGTGACAACTTTCATTTTGCAAGATCGCAAGGAGATTGCGGTGGCACATGGTGGCGCTTGGGAGCATTGTGGCTCCACATCGCTCCAATAGATAACGTCCTTTGGAAAGTGAACTTCGGGATACATCATCGTCTCTGTGTTCCATCGGTTATTTCTATGTCCAAGTTCTATTTACTTATGCTTTGATAGCCTATGTGCTTAAAGTTATATATTTTACTATCACATAGTTGCTTGTTGCCTTATTTAGCATAAGTTTTTGGTGCACGTAGGTGAACCCTAATATATGTTTTGTGCTTGTCAAATTAAAACGTTAGTTTTATTCAGCATTTCTTCAGGACAATATAAAAAATTAAACCGCTTATTCACCCCTCCTCCTTCCGCAACATCCATAATGTGTTCATCTATTTAAGACAAGCATTCACAAAGCTAGTTCAAAACATCCCTTGTTCCATTGACAAGTATGGTGTGTTAAGTTTTAACTATTTCTTTGAATACAAATGTTCTTATGCAATAAATTATGTAAAGTATATTTTCTTTGTTTTCACAAAATGTATAGAATGACACAAGAATGAAATTATGTGCTGCTCAAACACACAATAGAACTACAAAATTGAAAACAATAAGAAAAATATAGGAGGCATAAACAAAGGACAAGTGAAAAGTACAAAATATGTAATAGAATATTTAAACATGAAAATTAAATTGCTAGTGCATAATAAAATGGAGTCAAAGGGAATAAGCATATGAAATAAAAGGCAGGAAAGAAGTGGAAGTACAAAAGGAGAAAGAAGAAATGTGTGAAAATACCAATGATACCATGAAGGTCAAAACTACAGGAGTACTCAACTGGGCCCACAGGGGGAGGGCGATCGCGTTGAGGCTGGAATGAACGGGAACTAGGGTGGCCCTCACCTATTAGGCATAGCATAGTGTAGCCCAGGTTTGTGCATATAATCGCTAAGCCTTGCTTCATTGCAACCCCTTCATGTAAACTCAGTTTTGTCTCTTGACTAATTTGTTAATTAATGATTAATTAAGCGGTAGGCACCCTAAATGTATATTCAAACCTGTTATACCTAAGTATGGGTATACCGTATACCCCATATAGAGTTGCAACGATCTCACCTCTCCCCATGTCCCTCATTCTCCTAATGATCGTGGTTCGTCACCGCCACGATATAATCTCTCCTCGTCACCGACAATCGTGTTTGACGGCTAGTTGATCCATGTCGAGGTCGACCGCACCTCCTACCTCCTCGTCACCGGCTACAACGAAGGTGATCTCTCGAATGCCGCTCACTGCCGTCGCCGTCAAGGTAGTGTGAGATAGTCCGACGCATGAAGAAACAAAGTGCACAAGTATTCGCCGGTCTGTCTGGCCAAGAGGACTCGAGACAGTTTAGCGCTTGTCCAATGTGACTGTCAAAAAGGGAGCCAGGCAGTCCGGCCACACGCCGTGCCACGCTCCGCCGTCCTGCCTGCATGTTGTCGTTCCACCTGTGCTGGCACACACCTACGAGGGTTTGCCAAGGTTCGTGCCGGCCGACACCGCCTCCTAGTGCCTCATAGCATGCAAGCACCGCCTTACCGTGCCTCCCGGCCGCCAACAATGACCACCAACAGTCGACAAAGTCATCGCCGATTAGCCGATAACGACATACATACTACTCCAGCCCGCACGGTTTTCATACATGGCTATATATATGTTTAGTTTTTTAAAATATCATCATGCCCTTAATTATGAAGGAGTATCGAGAAATATCAGCATCTTTGGGTGTGTTTGGTGGGTTGATTCAACCCACAATATATGTTCTCATCCCACTTTTCCCTTCTGAGATAGTGTTGCCTGCCAAAGCCCACCGGCGAGCAGTGGTTAAGCAACACGAAGAGCCGGGAGGCTTCCAAGGCGGCAGCGGGCCCTGGTCCCTCGACGTCGTCCCGCAAATGCTCCGGCACACGACCTGGCGGCTGCAAGGGCGTGCCACCTGGCCAGGAAGGTGTGGATTGCTTCGATTAGTTCCCTGCATGGCAGACACGTAAACATTAAATACGAGCCCTATCGGCTCTCAGGTTGCCCTGTGGATCGGCTCAAAGAGCCGATCGCCCCATGGTTCATGTTGGATTTTCAATGACATGGGGATCCTGCTTGATCACAACAAAGCTAAACCAATCTACGACAGTTTAGGGTTTTCACCGTATGATCGGAACATCCTACGTGTAGTTGAGCCTAATAGACACGAAAGATAACGGAAAGCTAACCCTAAAAGAGGCCTAAAAACCAACAGAACGTTAATTGCCGGAACATCCCTCTTAGGACTAGCAAACCATACCTAACGCACTACCGGATCGTTCAACCCGTTTGTAAGGCCTAACCATACGGATATTAAACTAATCCTTGATGAACAAGGAGCAACTATAACAGATCGGATCTACTAAGTAACGAACAAGTAAGATGCTGGTGTAAGGACAGCTAGGTATTGAGGGACGGCATAGCTAAGCAGATATATGCAAGAAAAGCATCTACGCAAGCCCCAAAACACCTATGGTAAATAGTGCTACTCGCCATCAACAACGCTTCAGTACGAGCAACACAAGGTAAACGAATAAACGTAATGCTGCCTAGATCGCAAGATGCGATCTAGGCAGCATGGTGCTTACCCGGAGAAACCCTCGAAAGAAGGGGTGGCGATGCGCCTGATTTGTGTTTGTTGTGAACGTGATTGTCCTCCTTTTCCGATAACCCTAGATACATATTTATAGTCCAAGGGACTTTCTAATTTGGACGTGCACCTAACCGTGCACGAGTTAAACTCTATCTTTTAATCTAAACTACAATGCGATCTACTATATTACAGATACATAGGCAATTAAGCCCAAACTCTTCGTGCAAGGCCGCTTCAAAGATGCTCCACGTGTATATCCTTCAAGCCCATCTTCACTTACGGCCCATCTCCTGATTTGGCCAAAATCCGGTGATAACACATGCCCCCCTGGTTTTGGTAATGATAATTTCAAAACCACTCTGTTTTTCCTTCGAGGGGTCATATCGTGGCAGAGCAGAACCGTCGCAGTATTTTCTCATCATGACGACTTGCCTTCCCAACTTCTCTGCACGATTTGACAGTTTTGGCACCACGTCCTCGAAAACTGCTCGACAATTAAATTTCCATCTCCTTTTATTTAACCGCATCGAACAGTGCTTCTCTCCGTCCCCTTCGCACTAGCACTCCCAAAAAACCCTTCTCGGAAACCATGTCTTCCTCCTCTTCTTCTTCATCGGGTCTTTCGGCGCAGTCCTCCCCCTTCCGCGAGCCGACGCCGGAGTGGAACCCGGAGGAGGCCCATGCGGCCAACATCCGCCGCGCCATCGAGGCCGGGACGAGCCGAGCCACAATTCTCCATCTGGTCGAGGACGACAAGTCCCCGACCGACGGGGAGAGCGACCTCCGCTTCCTCGCCAATGGGGAAGCGGAGGAGGAAAGCGACGACGACCACTTTCCCTGGGACGGGGTCACCTCCTCCGAGGAGGTGAAGGAGGAGGAGGAGGAGGAGGAGGAGGAGGAGGAGGACGACAGCTCCTCCGACGAGCCGCCGGCCAAACGCCACTGCCGGCCCGGGAACCTCAGCGACTTCGACAGCGATGACGACGATGCTGACGAGGAGGACGAAGACAACGAGGGTCCTGCCGGCGGCCGCTACAGCAGCAATGACGAGCCGGCCGGGAGCAGCGCCGACGACGGCGACAACGACGACGATGACGACGAGGGCAGCAACGGCCCCTAGATAGGATCTTAGCCTAGGGCCAGCAGTAGTAGACGGGGCAATGTATCCCCTAGGACTTCCTTTTGAGAGCAATCAGCTCTTTATGTAAGAAATCTCGTTTATCAATGAAGAATTTCCCCAATTTGATTTTGCCGATTTCCTTTATGATAATTTAGCCGATTGTCCTTCGTACTGAGTCCGCCGATTGTCAATTCGGTCAATGCTCAATGAGCCGATGGCAACGCATCGGTCTCTCACGATAGATTTCGAGATAGATCCATCCGAACCTCCAAACTCTTGATCAAACAGGGCCAAGCCACAATCGTGCAAACCCCAGATCTTGGAAATGCAGATCCAACTGAATGGAATGTTAGACTTAGCGGCAAAACTCCTGAAATAATGTCTAGTAAATTTCAGACATTCTTCTGCCGCATCCTTCTCTTCCAGATCCTCTTTGCCTTCAGGAGAGCCTTAGGACTGTTGCTGGATCAACTCGAATGCTGAAGCTAACACTTTGCAAAACAGGCACCATTCGCCCATAACTATCCTTGTGATGCTCCACTTCTTTGCAGCAACCAACTGGTCCAGAGCCCATTAATGATCATGGCTCCCTCTTCAAATTCCTCTCATCAGCTCCGGCAGTTCCCTTCTGCAATAATTCACCACCTTCCAAACAAGCTGTGATGCAGAGCCAGCCGATCCCAACAAAATCGGCTCCGCAGAACAAGAAACCTTAAGGGCGAGCTGCCCCCCGAGCCTCAGTCAAGGCGAGGATAAAAGTGGACCAGCCGAAGGGACCATCATCGGCTTCCCAACTGTAGTGCAGCGTCAGCCGATTCCAACAAAATCGGCTCTCCAGATCATCGATATTTCAGGGCGAGCTGCCCCCCGAGCCACTCCAGCTTTTCATCAAAACAGGGCAGGGAAGCTTACGCCCAAGGAGCCAATGTACTAGGACGGCTTTGGAAGGATCAGCAGCTCCCTTGAACTAAGAAGCCTCAAACGTAGTGGCCCTCGAACTCCTCCTAGCTCAGATTGGCTCATCATCTCGGGCAGACTGGTGCAGCTTCTGGTGAGGATGTTTGATGAAGTTGTCACCTTGGTCAAGCCCCAGGAGAAAACGTCACAGCCAATTGGATGGTCATCGGCTGTTCTCATGATCCTAACCTGATCTGCATGTTTACGCAGGCGCTGCTGATCTTGAAGATTTGCTAACGGAGCCACCAACAATTCCACTGAGGAGTTCCTCCAGTAGAGCCTCGCTACGTAACTCAATGACTGCTCCATTAGGCTTCTGCTTGTAACAGTCGTATCCCTTGAGTCGATGGCCGTGCATCGGCTTTTAATTCTTAAGTCGATGTCTACGCATCGGCTGTGCCCAAAATTTTTGTATCTTCGATTTTTTATTGGTCGATCGATTCATGAATCGGCTTCCCCCCTGGGTACATACTTCATGGTGTCTTGTACCTTCTCCGTGTGTATGCCTGATGACCCACAAGTATAGGGGATCGCAACAGTCTTCGAGGGAAGTAAAACCCAAATTTATTGATTCGACACAAGGGGAGGTAAAGAATACTTATAAGCCTTAACAACTGAGTTGTCAATTCAGCTGCACCTGGAAAAGCACTAGCAACAGGGGTGATGTGAAAGTAGCAGTGATATGAGAGCAATAGTAACAGTAACACAGCAGCAGTAGTAGTAATATGAGAGCAATGGTACCAGAAAATAGTTGACATGTAGAACGAGTATATGATGATGAAAGATGGACCGGGGTTCCCAGCTATCTACACTAGTGGTAACTCTCCAATAACAAGTGTTGGGTGAACAAATTACAGTTGGGCAATTGATAGGATTGATAAGGCATTAAGAAAGAACATCAATTCATTAATCATGTAGGCATGTTTTCCATATTTAGTCGTACGTGCTCGCAATGAGAAACTTGCACAACATCTATTGTCCTACCAGCCGGTGGCAGCCGGGCCTCAAGGGAATCTACTGGATATTAAGGTACTCCTTTTAATAGAGCACCGGAGCAAAGCATTAACACTCCGTGAAAACATGTGTCCCTCACATCACCGCCATCCCCTCCGGTTGTCCCGATTTCTGTCACTTCGGGGCCTTTGGTTCCGGACAGTGACATGTGCATACAACTTGTAGATACAATCTAAGCAATAATTATAGAGCTCAAATCTAAGATCATGCCACTCGGGCCCTAGTGACAAGCATTAAGCATAACAAGATTGCAGCAACAATAACTTCACAAACTTTATAGATAGACTAATCATAATGTATCATCCATCGGATCCCAACAAACACAACACCGATTACATCAGATGGATCTCAATCATGTAAGGCAGCTCATGAGATCATTGTATTGAAGTACATGGGGGAGAGAATACCAACTAGCTACAGCTAGAACCCGTAGTCCATGGGGGAACTACTCACGGAGCATGATGGAGGCGATGGCGTTGATGGAGATGGCTTCCGGGGCACTTCCCCGTCCGGCAGGTGCGGGACAGAGACTTCGTCCCCGAATTGGAGTTTCGCGATGGTGGCGGCGCCCCTGGAGTCTTTCTGGAGTTTCGTCAAGTCGTACGGTGTTTTTAGGTCGAAAGGGGTTAAATAGGCGAAGAGGCGGCGCAGAGGGCTGACAGGGTGGCCTCCTCATAGGGGGGCGCGGCCTGGGGCTAGCCCGCGCGGCCCACCCTCCTGGTGGCCCCCTGGCTCTCCTCCGACTCTTCTTCGGTGTTCTGGATGCTTCCGGGAAAAATAAGATCTTTGGCGTTGATTTCGTCCAATTCCGAGAATATTGCCCGAACAGCCTTTCTGGAACCAAAAACAGCAGAAAACAGGAACTGGCACTGTGGCATCTTGTTAATAGGTTAGTTCCGGAAAACGCATAAAAACATTATAAAGTGCAAGCAAAACATGTAAGTATTGTCATAAAACAAGCATGGAACGACATAAATTATGGATACGTTGGAGACGTATCAGCATCCCCAAGTTCTGCTCGTCCCGAGCAGGTAAAACGATAACAAAGATAATTTCTGAAGTGACATGCTACTTACATAACCTTGATCATACTATTACAAAGCATATGAAATGAATGAAGTGACTCAAGGCAATGATCTATAGTTGCTAACAAGTAGATAACATATAGCAAAACTTTTCATGGAGAGTACTTTCAAGACAAGCATCAAAAGTTTTGCACAAGAGTTAACTCATAAAGCAATAAGTTCATAGTAAAGGCATCGAAGCAACACAAAGGAGGATATAAGTTTCAGCGGTTGCTTTCAACTTTCAACATGTATATCTCATGGATATTGTCAACATAGAGTAACATGATGAATGCAAATATGCAAGTATGTAAGAATCAATGCACAGTTGACACAAGTGTTTGCTTCTAAGATGGAAGGAAGTAGGTAACTGACTCAACATAAAAGTAAAAGAATGGCCCTTCTACGAGGGAAGCATCGATTGCTATATTTGTACTAGAGCTTTGGTTTTGAAAACATAAAGAGAGCATAAAAGTAAAGTTTTGAGAGGTGTTTGTTGTTGTCAACGAATGGTAGTGGGTACACTAACTACCTCGCCAACCGGACTCACAAGAGCGGCTCCCATTTTATTTATTTTTGGGTGGCACTCCTTCCAACCTTTCTTTCACAAACCATGGCTAACCGAATCCTCGGGTGCCTGCCAACAATCACATACCATGAAGGAGTGCCTTTTTCATTTAAGTTTTATTATGATGATGACACTCCCCCAACCTTTGCTTACACAAGCCATGGCTAGCCGAATCCTTCGGGTGCCGTCCAACAATCACAAACCATGGAGGAGTGTCTATTTAAGTTAATTAATTTGGGACTGGGAATCCCATTGCCAGCTCTTTTTGCAAAATTATTGGATAAGCGGATGTGCCACTAGTCCATATGAGAGTCCGTCAAAAGTAAATGACAAGGTTGAAAGCTAAACACCACATACTTCCTCATGAGCTATGAAACATTAACACAAATTGAGAAGCATTTTGAATTATTTAAAGGTAGCACTCAAGCAATTTACTTTGGAATGGCAGGAAATACCACATAGTAGGTAGGTATGGTGGACACAAATGGCATAGGTTTTGGCTCAAGGTTTTTGGATGCATGAGAAGTATTCCCTCTCGATACAAGGCTTAGGCTAGCAAGGTTATTTGAAGCAAACACAAGTATGAACCGGTACAGCAAAACTTACATAAGAACATATCGCAAGCATTATAATACTCTACACTGTCTTCCTTGTTGCTCAAACACTTTTACCAGAAAATATCTAGACCTTAAGAGAGATCAATTATGCAAACCAATTTTAACAAGCTTTACGGTAGTTCTCCACTAATAGGTTTAAACTACATGCAAAAACTTATGATCTACTTGAGAGCTCAAAACAATTGCCAAGTATCAAATTATCCAAGACATATGAGGCATTTTCTTTTCCCAACCAAATAAAGATAAATATTGTAGCTTCCAACTTTTATTCATTGAACATTAAAAGTAAAACGAAGAACAAGTGTTCATATGAAAAAGCGGAGCGTGTCTCTCTCCCAAACATGGATTGCTAGGATCCGAATTTATTCAAACATAAACAAAACGAAAAATAAACACACAGACGCTCCAAGTAAAGCACATAAGATGTGACCGAATAAAAATATAGTTTCAATAGAAGAAACCTGATAAGTTGATGAAGAAGGGAATGCCTTGGGCATCCCCAAGCTTAGACGCTTGAGTCTTCTTGAAATATGCAGGGATGAACCACGGGGCATCCCCAAGCTTAGACTTTTCACTCTTCTTGATCATATATCATCCTCCTCTCTTGACCCTTGAAAACTTCCTTCACACCAAACTTCTCATAAACTTCATTAGAGGGGTTAGTACTCAAAAAATTTGAATCCACCTTGGTCCTATAGTGACACATTGCAAGAACTCAATAAAACATTAGCTACAGCTCTCCACGTCTAGAAAGCCTCACATAAAGTCCACAAGAGACAATGCAAAAAACAGAGACAGAATCTGCCAAAACAGAACAGCCAGTAAACACGAATTTTTACGGGGTACTTCCGTTGCTCAAATCAGAAAACTCAAAACTAATGAAAGTTGCGTACATATCTGAGGATCACGCACGTAAATTGGCAGATTTTTCTGAGTTTCCTACAGAGAAATTTGCCCAGATTCGTGACAGATAGAAATCTGTTTCTGCGCAGGAATCCAAATCTAGTATCAACCTTCGATTAGAGGCTTCACTTGGCACAACAAAACACAAAACTAAGATAAGGAGAGGTTGCTACAGTAGTAAACAACTTCCAAGACACAAATATAAAACAAATTACTGTAGCAAAATAACACATGGGTTATCTCCCAAGAAGTTCTTTCTTTATAGCCATTAAGATGGGCTCAGCAGTTTTAATGATGCACTCGCAAGAAATAGTATTTGAAACAAAAGAGAGCATCAAAAAGCAAATTCAAAACACATTTAAGTCTCACATGCTTCCTATGAAAAGGAATCTTGTACACGAATAAGTTCATGAAGAACAAAGTGACAAGCATAAGTAGATAGAACAAGTGTAACTTCAGCAATTTCAGCATATAGAGAGGTGTATTAGTACCATGAAAATTTCTACAACCATATTTTCCTCTCTCATAATAATTTTCAGTAGCTTCATGAACAAACTCAACAATATAACTATCACATGCAGCATACTTTTCATGATTTCCAAACACATAATTTTTATCAATCTCAAGAATAGTGGAATTAAAACTTTCAAACTTACTTTTATTAATAATATAACAAGGTAGTTGATCAATCTCAAGAGATATGGGACTCCTAAATAAAGTCAATACTTCTCCAATCCCATTTTCATTAGTAGCACAATTAATATTGTCAAGTAACATAGGACCATCATCTAGAGCTTTATCATAAACATTTGCCAAGCAAAATTCTTTAGTACCATGCATTTCGACATCAGGCACAAACAAAGCATTATCATAAGATTTATCAAAGTAGCATGGATTATCATATATAACAGTAGCATAATCATTCTCACAAGTATTACTCATAGGTACTATTTCAAGAGAATCCACAGGAACATAACATTCAACCTCTTTCGGTAAGCATGGAGGACAATCAAATAGTGTAAGAGATAAAGAGTTACTCTCATTAGAAGGTTGACATGGGTAGCTAATCCATTCTTCCTCCTTTTGTTCGTCGCTCTCTTCTTCTTTTTCATCCAATGAGCTTTCAAGTTCATCAATTTCCTCCTCTTTTTCATCCAATGAGCTTTCATTCAATTTCTTCTTCCACCGGTTCCTGCAAATTGTGAGTGCATTCTTGTGCATTAATGAGTCTCTCTTTATAATCAATGATATAAGGATTACCACTGTAGCATTCTATGCAAGAATTAAGGATAGTAGAGACATAATCTTTAAGGTCCTTACAAATAGCACAAGTTTCATAATTCTCAACCATGAAGGATTCTATCTCGGAGGCTCCCATAAATAAGACAAATTGTTCTACCTCTTCGAACCCATAATGAATATAGCAATTCGATTATAGTTCTTAATTAAAAATTCCTCACTAAAGCCACATTGAAATTTAAGATGTTTAGTATCATGTTGAGAGCAACAGTTTATATTATGGCGTTCAAGCAAGATTTCAGCAATTGTATTCAATTTTTCTATCATAGCACTCATTATTTTACCAGTTCTTGATTCTCTATAATTATTATAACATTCTATAAGCTCCAAGTAGGTTGTTGGTTCTCCCATAACAACAGTTTTTAATTTTTAGGTTTTTCAATTTTTTATGGATTTTCGGGTATATAGGGAAAATAAAACAAGACAAAAATAAACTAGACAAAAGTAAACTAAGCAAAGTAAAACTAGACAGAAATAAACTAAGCACAAATAAACTAGACAGAAATAAACTAGCAAGACAAAATAAGATAAAAGCAGAGAGAGAGGTAGAGTGTACTCCCCAGGTGAACTTATGAGTAGAGCTATGCCTCCCCGGCAACGGCGCCAGAAAATAGTCTTGATGACCCACAAGTATAGGGGATCGCAACAGTCTTCGAGGGAAGTAAAACCCAAATTTATTGATTCGACACAAGGGGAGGTAAAGAATACTTATAAGCCTTAACAACTGAGTTGTCAATTCAGCTGCACCTGGAAAAGCACTAGCAACAGGGGTGATGTGAAAGTAGCAGTGATATGAGAGCAATAGTAACAGTAACACAGCAGCAGTAGTAGTAATATGAGAGCAATGGTACCAGAAAATAGTTGACATGTAGAACGAGTATATGATGATGAAAGATGGACCGGGGTTCCCAGCTATCTACACTAGTGGTAACTCTCCAATAACAAGTGTTGGGTGAACAAATTACAGTTGGGCAATTGATAGGATTGATAAGGCATTAAGAAAGAACATCAATTCATTAATCATGTAGGCATGTTTTCCATATTTAGTCGTACGTGCTCGCAATGAGAAACTTGCACAACATCTATTGTCCTACCAGCCGGTGGCAGCCGGGCCTCAAGGGAATCTACTGGATATTAAGGTACTCCTTTTAATAGAGCACCGGAGCAAAGCATTAACACTCCGTGAAAACATGTGTCCCTCACATCACCGCCATCCCCTCCGGTTGTCCCGATTTCTGTCACTTCGGGGCCTTTGGTTCCGGACAGTGACATGTGCATACAACTTGTAGATACAATCTAAGCAATAATTATAGAGCTCAAATCTAAGATCATGCCACTCGGGCCCTAGTGACAAGCATTAAGCATAACAAGATTGCAGCAACAATAACTTCACAAACTTTATAGATAGACTAATCATAATGTATCATCCATCGGATCCCAACAAACACAACACCGATTACATCAGATGGATCTCAATCATGTAAGGCAGCTCATGAGATCATTGTATTGAAGTACATGGGGGAGAGAATACCAACTAGCTACAGCTAGAACCCGTAGTCCATGGGGGAACTACTCACGGAGCATGATGGAGGCGATGGCGTTGATGGAGATGGCTTCCGGGGGCACTTCCCCGTCCCGGCAGGGTGCCGGGACAGAGACTTCTGTCCCCCGAATTGGAGTTTCGCGATGGTGGCGGCGCCCCTGGAGTCTTTCTGGAGTTTCGTCAAGTCGTACGGTGTTTTTAGGTCGAAAGGGGTTAAATAGGCGAAGAGGCGGCGCAGGAGGGCTGACTCCTCATAGGGGGCGCGGCCTGGGGCTAGCCCGCGCGGCCCACCCTCCTGGTGGCCCCTGGCTCTCCTCCGACTCTTCTTCGGTGTTCTGGATGCTTCCGGGAAAAATAAGATCTTTGGCGTTGATTTCGTCCAATTCCGAGAATATTGCCCGAACAGCCTTTCTGGAACCAAAAACAGCAGAAAACAGGAACTGGCACTGTGGCATCTTGTTAATAGGTTAGTTCCCGAAAACGCATAAAAACATTATAAAGTGCAAGCAAAACATGTAAGTATTGTCATAAAACAAGCATGGAACGACAGAAATTATGGATACGTTGGAGACGTATCAATGCCCCCCGAGCCGAATCCTTCAAGTGATTGAAGATATCGGCTTTTCAGCCAATTCAGGCTTGTCTCACAAATTACCATGTTAAAAACATGGCAACTAGCAAATGTGGTGAGACTGATTTTAGCCGATTGCTGGAGTCGGCTTCCCTTGCAGTTGTTGATCCAACTATTTGCTGATAAATGTTGGCCATGGCTTATCCCCAGGACCAATTTTGATCTCTTCTAGTCCGTCAGCTGTTGTAAACTCATATCCCAGCTTCCTATCGCCTGCCAAATCATTGATGAACACCGGCAGAAGGTATGGTGAGGATGATTTTGGCCGATCGCTAGAATCGGCCTCCTTTCCCATTGCAATGTTTACTGAGAGTTTACAATTTCCTGGTACTCTGATATAGCTACGTGGCTTACTTGAGGTGAAATCCTTGCTTTTTATTTTTTGGGGCCGATCGCAGGGATCGGCCTCGCCACGTACGTCCGTAGACTCGGATCTTGCTACTCTGTCAGGCCAGTGGATAAGACCAGCCTACCCCGTTTTTTGTAGCTTCGATGCGCTCACAGCCGTCCAGATTGATTCCAGAGAGCGGCTCTTGGTCGTTTGCTTCCCAGATGTTCATGGCAGCCAAAGAGATATCGATCGAATCATCTGCATGAACAACCTCCACTTCATCTCCATCCCATTGTATGATGCACTGATGCATTGTGGATGGGATGCAGCAATTAGCATGGATCCAATCCCTTCCTAACAGCACAGCATAAGTGCTCTTGCTGTCGACGATGAAGAAGGACGTGGGGATGGTCTTTCGGCCGACAGTTAAGTCCACGTTCAGAACACCCTTGGCTTCTGACGGTTGGCCGTTGAAGTCGCTTAGCGTGACGTTGGTCTTGATCAGATCTTCAGTAGAACGTCCCAAACGTCGTAACATGGAGTACGGCATTATGTTGACTGCTGCTCCCGTGTCAACCAGCATCTTGCTAATAGGCTGCCCATTGATATAACCCTTTAGGTATAGGGCCTTGAGATGCCTGTAGCTCTTTTCTTTTGGCTTCTCGAAGATAACTGGTCGTGGACCGCAATCAAACTGCGCCACTGATACCTCTTCATCTCTCGGAGCACAAAACTCTGACGGGAGAACGAACACCATGTTTGTATCAGCCGATGTCCCTGCATCGGCTTTTGTCTGCTTGGGTCGCCACACTTTCTTTGGTGGGCGAGCCTCTGTCTCCAGCGTTTGCTGAATTTTCACGGCCAGATCGGGCCGTGCCTTCCTCAACGTGTACAGGTACTGCGCCTCGGCTTCTTCCAAGTTCCTTAGCCGCTGCACTCTGCGCTTTTGGGAGTGGCTGAGCCCATCAGGACACCACCTTGGTCGGTGATATCTATCTTCTTCTTCTGACTCGTCGAAGTCTTCATCTTGAGATGACTCAGCTCGTTTGTTCTGAGGTGGGAGAGGTCCTAGTCGCTCGAACACTGAAACTTCATTTGTTCCCCTCCTCTTCTGTTTGCATTCTGGGCAGTTCTCGATTGTAGGCAATCGGCTCATTCCTGAGTCCCAGCAATGTTTGAAGAAAGGACAGTTCCAGTGCCTATCCACGTCCTCTCGCTCTCTTGACCTCCCTCTAGCGTGACGCTCATACCCTTCGTGTCGACGGTATTTCCTGTTGTCTGCATCAGACCGACGATATCTATCATCATCCTCGTCGTAGTGCCGACGTCGGTCGTACTGCTGCTCATACTTGTTGAGGAGATGTGCGGAGAGTGGTCGTTGGTACCGGACGCTTATCACCTCTTTCTCAGTTAAATACCGTCTGTCATCAGGCTGGGGCCGGTCGCGTGGATCGGCCTCCTTCTTATCCTTGCCACGAGAGTGACTACTCTCTGGCTTATCACCTTCATAGCGATCCGCAAACCCTGCCATATTGATACCAAACGAGAAACCTGGCTCGCGTCCTATGCACTGGCTGAGATCGACCATGTTGACTTCCGGAAACGGCTGCGTGTCAACTCTCATGGCAAACTGACCGAATAGCAATCGGCCTTGCTCTATCGCCATCTGAATCTGTCCGCGAAGGACTTTGCAGTCGTTGGTGGCATGGGTGATGATACGTCCAAAACGTATCTACTTTCCCGAACACTTTTGCTATTGTTTTGCCTCTAATTTGTGTATTTTGGATACAACTAACACGGACTAACGCTGTTTTCAGCAGAACTGCTCTGGTGTCTCGTTTTTGTGCAGAAATCCAACTTTCGGGAAAATCCTCGGAATTTCTTCAGATGGCCCTATTTTACCAAAATATTGACGGAGCCAGAAGGGCAAAGGAGGTGGAGGCCCGAGGGCCCCACACCACATGGCGGCGCGGCCAGGGGGGGCCGCGCGGCCATGTGGTCTGGCCCCCTCGGCCGGCCTCCGACGCCCCCCTTTGGACTACTTATCGGGTTCGACCTAAAAACGCACGAGAGAAGTCGACATCGCCAGAAACCCTCCGAACGCCGCCACATCGCGAAACTCCGTCGCGGGAGCCAGAAGTCTCCGTTCTGGCACTCCGCCGGGACGGGGAATTGGAGGAGATCTTCACCGCCATCACCGCCAACGCCTCTCCATCAACCAGCAATGTTTCCCCCATCCATGTGTGAGTAATTCCCCCGCTGTAGGCTGAAGGGGATGGTAGGGATTGGATGAGATTGGTCATGTAATAGTCATAAGATTGTTAGGGCATAGTGCCTAGTATCCGTAGATGTCACTTTTATGATATTGTTGCAACTTGTTATGCTTAATGCTTGTCACTAGGGCCCGAGTGCCATGATCTCAGATCTGAACATGTTATTGATTCATGAAGATATTCGTTGTTTATGATCTTACCTATAAGTTGTATACACATGTCGCTGTCCGGAACCAATGGCCCCGAAGTGACAGAAATCGGGACAACCGGAGGGGATGGTAGTGATGTGAGGATCACATGTGTTCACGGAGTGTTAATGCTTTGCTCCGGTACTCTATTAAAAGGAGTACCTTAATATCCAGTAGTTTCCCTAGAGGCCCGGCTGCCACCGGCTGGTAGGACAAGATGTTGTGCAAGTTTCTCATTGCGAGCACGTACGACTAAATATGGAACACATGCCTATTGATTGATTAGTACTTGGATACCGTTTTATTATTATCTGCAAATGCCCATGCTTTGATTGTTACATGAGTTTCTCTCATCCATGCAACGCCCGTTAAATCCGTCCCTGTGCCTACAGTATTTTAATCCTGCTGTTTACTATAATCACTACTGCTGTCTTTATTTCACCGCTGCTGTTATTTCGCTATTTCCACTGCCATAAAACTGTTACTACTGATAAACTCTTGCGAGCAAGTCTGTTTCCAGGTGCAGCTGAATTGACAACTCCGCTGTTAAGGCTTACAAGTATTCTTTGTCTCCCCTTGTGTCGAATCAATAAATTGGGTAATACTTCCCTCGAAGACTGTTGCGATCCCCTATACTTGTGGGTCATCAAGACTATTTTCTGGCGCCGTTGCCGGGGAGCATAGCTTTATTTGGAAGTTCACTTGGATTGATATTGTTCGCTGCAAATTCTCCATTATGGGTAAACCTCGCGATACTAAGATCGCCATATTACCATCCACTACAAGAAAAGGTACAACTCTGAGTACCTCTGCTGCTCTTGATTCACCCTCTGTGATTGATAAACTTGTTTCACCGCCACATGCTTCGCGTGCTGGTACTTCTGCTGAATCTGAAAATTCTCATAATATTGATAATGTTTCTGCTGTGCTTGATGATAGTGGTTCATTGGGATCTTTTCTAGATGCTACAATTGCTAAGTCTAGACAAATTGAAAATACTGAAACTCCTAATGAAAATGTTGCTACACCTGTTAATTCACCTGAGTCTGTTGAATATTCTAGTGATGATCTTGATGAAGATTATGTAGAGCTTGATGATGATTTTATTGAAAAATGCAATGCTACTACTGATGCAAGAAAAATTAAAAAGTTGCTTGCAGAACATGCTGTTAGATATAAACTATCTCCTGATCCTAAATTTGCCACATCTCCTATAAACATTAGGGATAAAGATTATGATTTTTCTCTTGATCTATCTCATATAGCTATTGTTGAGAAAACACCCTTTTGTGGTACTGAAAAAGAAAGTGTTGTTGAACACATGACTGAGTTATCTACTCTTAGTGGCTTGTTTTCTGATGATATTAAGATGCGTACTTATTTTGTCGCTAAAATTTTTCCTTTCTCATTAAAGGATGATGCTAAAACTTGGTATAATAATTTGCCTCCTGGTTCTATTAAAAGTCCAAAAGAATTGCTTGATGTTTTCTTCCGCAAATACTTTCCTGCTAGTGCTCAACATGCTGCTTTGCAGAGAATTTATAATTTTGACCAGGAAGATGGAGAGAAATTGCCTGAGGCTTGGGCTAGATTTTGTTCTCTTATTAGAGCTCAGCCTGACCATGATTTGGAAAAGCATGATTTACTTGATATATTTTATAGTGGACTAACTATTGAGTCTAGGGCATACCTGGATAGTTGTGCTGGTTGTGTTTTCAGGAAAAGAACTCCAGAAGACGCTGAAGAATTATTGGCTAAAATAGGCCGGAATCATGATGATTGGTCTACACCTGAACCAACCCCGACACCGATAGTGAAGAAGAGGGGTATGATTAAATTGAATGATGAAGATATGAGGGAAGCCAAGAAGTCTCTTAAGGAGAAAGGTATTAAACCTGAAGATGTGAAGAATTTACCTCCTATAGAAGATATATGTGAGACAATTCCCCCTTCATCCATGATTGAGGTACACTCGCTTCAACACTTTACTAGGGAAGATATTCCGTATTCAAAATCTCCTGCTCAATGCTTAGATGAATTTGATAATTATATTGTTAAGCAAGAAAACTTTAATATGAGAGTAGAGAATCATTTAATGGAAAATTCTCGAGCTATTAGTGAATTGCATGGTATTGTGGAGAGAACCTCCAATGATGTTAAAATACTTGTTAAACATTTTCAAATGGTTCAAACTCAAATTGATCAACTTACTAAAGTGCAAAATGACTTGTTAGGAAATAATTCTAAAGAAAAACATGCTTGTGAAGTAACAACTAGAGGTGGTGTTTCTACCCAGGATCCTCTATATCCTGAAGGGCATCCCAAAAGAATTGAACAAGATTCTCAACTAATTAAAACTAGTGCTCCATCTAAGAAAAAGAAAAAGAAACATAAGAATGTTGTAGAATCCTCTGAACCTGTTAATGATCCTAATAGTATTTCTATTTCTGATGCTGAAACTGAAAGTGGTAATGAACATGAGGAAGATAATGATAAGAATGATACTCCTGATAAAGAGGAGGTTGAAAAAGAACCTGAAAAGCTTGCTAAAAATAAAAAGTACACTAAAGAAGACTTTATTACTGAGAAGCATGGTAATGAAAGAGAACCTTGGGTTCAAAAGCAAATGCCTTTTCCTGCTAAGAAACTTAAATCAAAGGAGGAGGAACATTATAATAAATTTTGTGATTGGATGAAACCTTTATTTTTGCAAATTCCTTTGACTGATGCTATTAAATTGCCTCCTTATTCAAAGTATATGAAAGATATTGTTACTAACAAAAGGAAAGTCCCCAATGAGGAGATTTCCACTATGCTCGCTAATTACTCCTTCAATGGTAAGATTCCAAAGAAGTTGGGCGACCCAGGTATACCGACTATTCCTTGTTCCATCAAGAATAATTATGTTAGAACTGCTCTATGTGATTTGGGAGCAGGTGTTAGTGTAATGCCTTTTTCTCTTTATAAGAGACTTGATTTAGATAAATTGATACCAACTGATATATCTTTGCAAATGGCTGATAAATCTACTGCTATTCCTGTTGGTTTATGTGAAAATGTTCCTGTTCAAGTTACTCAGCATTGCTTGATATTAACTGATTTTGTTGTGTTGGAAATGCCTGAAGATGATAATATGTCCATTATTCTTGGAAGACCCTTTCTTAATACTGCAGGGGCTGTTATTGATTGCAATAAAGGCATGGTTACTTTCAATGTTGATGATAAGGAACATACTGTCTATTTTCCCAAGAGGATTGATAAAGTATGTGGAGTCAATACAATTATTAATGTGAAAACTATCAAAGTAGGAACCATTGATTGTCCTATATATGAGTCTAAAGAAGAATATCAAACTCTTGTGATTGGATCCATATCAATTCAATATAAGGTAACATGATTGATTTGAGGTTTATTTCTTCTTATGTCATATAAAATTTATTTGGTAGCAAGACTTGATCAACCTTGTTAACAAGTATATTTTAATGCATGAGAGAGCTAAACAACATTTCTTTCTTTCTTTCTCCCTCCATTTGTTTTACTACTGTAGCAACCTCTCCTTATCTTTATTTTATTGCATTGTTGTGCCAAGTAAAGTCTCTAGTAGAAGGTTGATGCTAGATTTGGATTTCTGTGCAGAAACAGATTTCTATCTGTCACGAATCTGGGCATATTTCTCTGTAGGTAACTCAGAAAAATCTGCCAATTTACGTGCGTGATCCTCAGATATGTACGCAACTTTCATTAGTTTTGAGTTTTCTGATTTGAGCAACAGAAGTACCATTTTAAAATTCGTCTTTACTGGCTGTTCTGTTTTGGCAGATTCTGTCTCTGTTTTTTGCATTGTCTCTTGTGGACTTTAAGTGAGGCTTTCTAGACGTGGAGAGCTGTAGCTAATGTTTTATTGAGTTCTTGCAATGTGTCACTACAGGGCCAAGGTGGATTAAAGTTTTTTGAGTACTAACCCCTCTAATGAAGTTTATGAGAAGTTTGGTGTGAAGGAAGTTTTCAAGGGTCAAGAGAGGGGGATGATATATGATCAAGAAGAGTCAAAAGCCTAAGCTTGGGGGAGGTATACCGGCATCACTCATTCTTTGCATATTATGGTTGCTGGATACTTGTACATACTTGTTTAGTCTCTAGAGTGGTTTTCTAATGAGAGGGAGATGATATTTGGGGAAGTGCTGTCCAAAAACAGATTCTGTGCTGTTACCAAAAAAATTCGTACGCACAGCCAGAACGTTATTTTGAGTTGCCAATTTTTGATCATGTTCCCCAGGTTGTTATCTAACTTTCATTAGTTGAACACTTTTTGGTCTGAGCAACGGAAGATTTTTGTTAATTTCGATTTCTGTACTGCTGTCAGGATTTGGCAGATTTCTGTCATCCTGCTTTTCTGTGTTTCTGTTAGTTTGCATTCTTTTGTTTTCGCTTTGTTTCTTTCCTAAAACACAAAAAGACCAAAAATATTTCTGTAGTTTCTCTTCACCATTTGTTTATTTGGTACCTTGCTCTTAGTTTGCTTTATTTGCTATCGTTAGTTTGCTATAAGAAAACCCAAAAAGATTTTGCTTTGTTTGCTTGTTTTCTTTCGTGCTTGTTTCTAATTCGAAAACACCAAAAATATTTGCTGTTCTTCTTTGGTTTGTAAAGTTCATCATGAGTTCAATGGTCTTCGGTGGCTGGAGCGTGGTTTTCATTTCATATTATCCAAGCTACACAAGTGAAAAAGCAATAATGACGATCTACGACAATCTGATTGTGGTGAGAGGCTGGTATGAACTCTATTTGCTTTCATTTTTGTACATATACTCATCCATATGAGCATGCTTAGTTGGTTCATGTGAGGTATATGTTATTTGAGAAAGTCTAGTAGTTCATGATCTCTCATGTTTAGTTCCAATTTATTAATATGAGTAGCATGTCGTGGATGTTTGCTTGCATTGTTTTATTCATAAGTAAGTATGGCATTGTGGTATCCTCCTCTGAATAATTCATTTATATCGACTTGGCACATGCTCACGCATGCATATGACTGAACAAAAAGTCAATTAAGCCTCGATGATTTATATTGCTTCAGAGTTCTTGTATCACTTTTATGCCTCCGTTAATTTATTTTGCCGCAAGCATAATTATGACAGTTACTGCTCTCTTGATTTGTCGCTCCCTAGTCTTTTGCTAGCCTTCACTTGTACTGAGCGGTGACGCCGCTCGTGCTTCCAAACACCTGAAAACCAAGTTGTTCCATAAGTGTCCACCATAAATACCTATGCATGGCATTTCAAACCATTCCAAGTAAATTCTCATGCGCTACCTTTAAAACTTTCAAAATGCTTCTCAATTTGTGTTAATGTTTCATAGCTCATGAAGAAGTATGTGGTGTTTAGCTTTCAACCTTGTCATTTACTTTTGACGGACTCTCATATGGACTAGTGGCACATCCGCTTATCCAATAATTTTGCAAAAGAGCTGGCAATGGGATTCCCAGTCCCAAATTAATTAACTTAAATAGACACTCCTCCATGGTTTGTGATTGTTGGACGGCACCCGAAGGATTCGGTTAGCCATGGCTTGTGTAAGCAAAGGTTGGGGGAGTGTCATCATCATAATAAAACTTAAATAAAAAGGCACTCCTTCATGGTATGTGATTGTTGGCAGGCACCCGAGGATTCGGTTAGCCATGGTTTGTGAAAGAAAGGTTGGAAGGAGTGCCAACCAAAAAAAAAAATGGGAGCCGCTCTTGTGAGTCCGGTTGATGAGGTAGTTAGTGTACCCATTACCATTCGTTGACAACAACAAGCACCTCTCAAAATAATTTTACTCCTGCTTTACAAATGAAAAGCTCTAGCGCATGTTAATCCCTGCTTCCCTCTGCGAAGGGTCAATCTTTTACTTTTTATGTTGTGTCTCCATTCTTTCTTTGAGCACTATCTTGAGAGCACGACTGTCATTCTTAGTATAATATGCTTGTCTCAAAATATGATTAATTGTGGTATAACTTTGATGCTTTTATCTTTGACAATCACTATTTCTAGTCTTTCTATGAACTCAAGAGGTGCCTCGGCATTTATGTTTTGCCGATCAAATACAGGCAAGCGAGATACCACTTTATCATATTCTCTTATGAACATTGCAATCCTGCTTATATACATGATTCATGGTGCTTATTATTAATTGTTGGTACCTCTCCATGATTGACATAGCTGTTGGATGATCTTATTTGCATGTATCTCATTATGAACTGCTTAAGTATTAGCCATAGCATGAGAATATATACATCATATGAGCAAATGTGTTCGTGAAAGTTCTTTTATCGCTCAGTTGTTAACTGAATTGCTTGAGGACAAGCAATAAGCTAAGCTTGGGGGAGTTGATACGTCCAAAACGTATCTACTTTCCCGAACACTTTTGCTATTGTTTTGCCTCTAATTTGTGTATTTTGGATACAACTAACACGGACTAACGCTGTTTTCAGCAGAACTGCTCTGGTGTCTCGTTTTTGTGCAGAAATCCAACTTTCGGGAAAATCCTCGGAATTTCTTCAGATGGCCCTATTTTACCAAAATATTGACGGAGCCAGAAGGGCAAAGGAGGTGGAGGCCCGAGGGCCCCACACCACATGGCGGCGCGGCCGGGGGGGCCCGCGCGGCCATGTGGTCTGGCCCCCTCGGCCGGCCTCCGACGCCCCCCTTTGGACTACTTATCGGGTTCGACCTAAAACGCACGAGAGAAGTCGACATCGCCGAAACCCTCCGAACGCCGCCACATCGCGAAACTCCGTCGCGGGAGCCAGAAGTCTCCGTTCGGCACTCCGCCGGGACGGGGAATTGGAGGAGATCTTCACCGCCATCACCGCCAACGCCTCTCCATCAACCAGCAATGTTTCCCCCATCCATGTGTGAGTAATTCCCCCGCTGTAGGCTGAAGGGGATGGTAGGGATTGGATGAGATTGGTCATGTAATAGTCATAAGATTGTTAGGGCATAGTGCCTAGTATCCGTAGATGTCACTTTTATGATATTGTTGCAACTTGTTATGCTTAATGCTTGTCACTAGGGCCCGAGTGCCATGATCTCAGATCTGAACATGTTATTGATTCATGAAGATATTCGTTGTTTATGATCTTACCTATAAGTTGTATACACATGTCGCTGTCCGGAACCAATGGCCCCGAAGTGACAGAAATCGGGACAACCGGAGGGGATGGTAGTGATGTGAGGATCACATGTGTTCACGGAGTGTTAATGCTTTGCTCCGGTACTCTATTAAAAGGAGTACCTTAATATCCAGTAGTTTCCCTAGAGGCCCGGCTGCCACCGGCTGGTAGGACAGAAGATGTTGTGCAAGTTTCTCATTGCGAGCACGTACGACTAAATATGGAACACATGCCTATTGATTGATTAGTACTTGGATACCGTTTTATTATTATCTGCAAATGCCCATGCTTTGATTGTTACATGAGTTTCTCTCATCCATGCAACGCCCGTTAAATCCGTCCCTGTGCCTACAGTATTTTAATCCTGCTGTTTACCATAATCACTACTGCTGTCTTTATTTCACCGCTGCTGTTATTTCGCTATTTCCACTGCCATAAAACTGTTACTACTGATAAACTCTTGCGAGCAAGTCTGTTTCCAGGTGCAGCTGAATTGACAACTCCGCTGTTAAGGCTTACAAGTATTCTTTGTCTCCCCTTGTGTCGAATCAATAAATTGGGTAATACTTCCCTCGAAGACTGTTGCGATCCCCTATACTTGTGGGTCATCAGGTGAACGTGTGATGCCACTTGCAGTATGGCTTGCCGTTCATCTCTTGTGGCGTGGGGATTTTGTGACCTTCGGGTAACTTCAGCTGTTTCTCCTTCAGCAGCAAATCAAAAATCTGCTCCGTTTTGCTCAAATCGAAGTCGAACCCCTTTGCAGGCCCTGGTTGTTTCACCCACTTGCAGGACACGGGTTTTGCCCCCCGAGTCCACTCATGGCGACCTCCTGATCTCCTTCGAAATCTTCATCTTCGTCTGTCTCGATCAGGGCGACGCGCTTGTATTTGTCCTGGTACAATTCTGGATGGCGCTGTTCATATGCAGTCAACTTCTGAACCATGTGCGCCAGTGAACTGTACTCTGCTTGGAAGGTCAGATCTTTGAGCGGCGCTGATAATCCTGCTACCGCCAGCTCGACTGCTTCCTTCTCGTTAGGCGAACCGAATAACATCGGTTCCTGACGGTCCTGAACCTCTGGATGTACTCAGATACCGTCTCTCCTCGTCTCTGCCGAACTTGGGTCAGATCGGCAAGGCTAGCTTCCGTGGCTTCTGAATGGTATTGTTCATGGAATTGCTCTTCCAGCTGCTTCCACGTCCGAACCGAGTTTGGTAGCAACGAGGTGTACCACCCAAAGGCTGGACCCGTGAGAGACTGCGAGAAGAACCTCACACGTAGCTCGTCTGAAGCTGAGACCATGCCCAACTGTGCCAAGTATCGGCTCACGTGCTCGATCGAGCTGGTTCCTTCTGATCCACTGAATTTCGTGAAGTCAGGGAGCCGATACTTAGGTGGCAGCGGGATCAGGTCGTAGTCGTTGGGATACGGCTTGGAATAGCCGATCATCCTCTTCTTCGGCAATATGCCGAACTTGTCTCTCATGATGGCGGTGATCTCATCCACCGTAGGAGCTGCAGAAGCCGATCGTTCATAACTTGTACTGGTGGCATATTTAGTTAGCCACGCCTGTTTTTCAGCATCTGCTCCAGAACTGCTTCCTGCTCCAGCGACTCCTCCTGCCGTGGCAGTCCTTCCTGCTGTAACCTGGGTCATCCAGTTGTTGCAGTCCGGCACGTATGTGCACACGTATCCATGTGGAACTTCCTTGGGCGGCTCATACAGGAATTGGTAGTCGCCAGGATCACCTCCAACCTTGTAGACAACGTACGCCGGTGAACCTTGTTGCTGTGGAGCTGCAAACGTGTGTTGCAGTGGTGGCCTTGTGTAGAGCGGTACCTCCCCTTGGTGAGTTCCTAGAGCAGGACCTGACGGAGAGTACTTGTGCTTCGTGACTTCTTGCACCACATTGAGCGCGACACGCTCCAGAGTATTCACCAAGCTCTCAGCATGCCGATGAAGAGAGTGAGCAACGACATAGTTGACTTCCTGTCGCAGGGCTCTGGTACGTTCATCCGAAGGGAGAGATAGATCTAGTCCATCTAGCGCGCCTTCGGGTTGGAACCCTTTGAACTTGATCCCGTGCGAACGGGTTTTCTCAAAAGCGCCGATGAGATCGGCTTCCAGGATGACCTTGAGCTCGTCATATCTCTTCTTATGCTCAGGAGGCAGATCCTCATACTTGACTGGTTCTCCCGCAATCTGAGGTGCAGATGACGACATGGTTGTTGCGGAAGATTGTCCCGATGTCCCACCGGGCGTGCCAGAATGTGTTGCCTGCCAAAGCCCACCGGCGAGCAGTGGTTAAGCAACACGAAGAGCCGGGAGGCTTCCAAGGCGGCAGCGGGCCCTGGTCCCTCGACGTCGTCCCGCAAATGCTCCGGCACACGACCCGGCGGCTGCAAGGGCGTGCCACCTGACCTATACCTGGCCAGGAAGGTGTGGATTGCTTCGATTAGTTCCCTGCATGGCAGACACGTAAACATTAAATACGAGCCCTATCGGCTCTCAGGTTGCCCTGTGGATCGGCTCAAAGAGCCGATCGCCCCATGGTTCATGTTGGATTTTCAATGACATGGGGATCCTGCTTGATCACAACAAAGCTAAACCAATCTACGACAGTTTAGGGTTTTCACCGTATGATCGGAACATCCTACGCGTAGTTGAGCCTAATAGACACGAAAGATAACGGAAAGCTAACCCTAAAAGAGGCCTAAAAACCAACATAACGTTAATTCCCGGAACATCCCTCTTAGGACTAGCAAACCATACCTAACGCACTACCGGATCGTTCAACCCGTTTGTAAGGCCTAACCATACGGATATTAAACTAATCCTTGATGAACAAGGAGCAACTATAACAGATCGGATCTACTAAGTAACGAACAAGCAAGATGCTGCCCTTACACCTAGATAGGTGTAAGGGCAGCTAGGTATTGAGGGACGGCATAGCTAAGCAGATATATGCAAGAAAAGCATCTACGCAAGCCCCAAAACACCTATGGTAAATAGTGCTACTCGCCATCAACAACGCTTCAGTACGAGCAACACAAGGTAAACGAATAAACGTAATGCTGCCTAGATCGCAAGATGCGATCTAGGCAGCATGGTGCTTACCCGGGAGAAACCCTCGAAAGAAGGGGTGGCGATGCGCCTGATTTGTGTTTGTTGTGAACGTGATTGTCCTCCTTTTCCGATAACCCTAGATACATATTTATAGTCCAAGGGACTTTCTAATTTGGACGTGCACCTAACCGTGCACGAGTTAAACTCTATCTTTTAATCTAAACTACAATGCGATCTACTATATTACAGATACATAGGCAATTAAGCCCAAACTCTTCGTGCAAGGCCGCTTCAAAGATGCTCCACATGTATATCCTTCAAGCCCATCTTCACTTACGGCCCATCTCCTGATTTGGCCAAAATCCGGTGATAACAGATAGTGTTTGTTAGATCGGATGGTGATGCAGAGCTAGGCCGACCTCATACCAATAAGAGCTCTCAGCCTGTGTCGTGAAGCTCAAATCGAGCTTCACAACCCAGCTTGGCTCACCATCCCGCAACTTTTCTTGGCCCGCACGGCACCCGCTTGCCCCTTCGTCATTTTCCTCCCAAAGCTCCCACACCATTGCTCCTTGATACGTCTCCAACGTATCGATAATTTCTTATGTTCCATGCTACTTTATTGATGATACCTACATGTTTTATGCACATTGTATGTCATATTTATGCATTTTCTGGAACTAACCTATTAACAAGATGCCGAAGTGCCGTTCCTGTTTTCTGCTGTTTTTGGTTTCAGAAATCCTAGTAACGAAATATTCTCGGAATCGGACGAAATCAACGCCCAGGTTCCTATTTTTCCGGAACCATCCGAACACTCGAGAGCTGCCAGAGATGGGCCCTGTGGGCCCCAGATGACAGTGGCGCGGCCTGGGCCCTGGCCGCGCCACCCTATGGTGTCATCGCCTCGTTGACCCTCCTGCGCCGCCTCTTCGCCTATATAAAGCCCCTGCATCGAAACCCTTACGGAGAGAGCCACGATACGAGAAAAGTTCCGAGCCGCCGCCATCGCGAAGCCAAGATCCGGGGACAGAGTCTCTGTTCCGGCACCCTGCCGGAGCGGGGAAGTGCCCCGGAAGGCTTCTCCATCGACACCGCTGCCATCTCCACCGCCATCTTCATCACCGCTGCTGCTCCCATGAGGAGGGAGTAGTTCTCCATTGAGGCTCGGGGCTGTACCGGTAGCTATGTGGTTAATCTCTCTCCTATGTACCTCAATACAATGATCTCATGAGCTGCTTTACATGATTGAGATTCATATGAGTTTTGTATCACTACTATCTATGTGCTACTCTAGCAAAGTTATTAAAGTAGTTCTATTCCTCCTGCACGTGTGTAAAGGTGACAGTGTGTGCACCGTGTTAGTACTTGGTTTATGCTATGATCATGATCTCTTGTAGATTGCGAAGTTAACTATTGCTATGATAATATTGATGTGATCTATTCCTCCTACATATGCATGAAGGTGACAGTGTGCATGCTATGCTAGTACTTGGTTTAGTCTTTTGATCTATCTTACACTATAAGGTTACTTAAATATGAGCATTATTGTGGAGCTTGTTAACTCCGGCATTGAGGGTTCGTGTAATCCTACGCAATGTGTTCATCATCCAACAAAAGTGTAGAGTATGCATTTATCTATTCTGTTATGTGATCAATGTTGAGAGTGTCCACTAGTGAAAGTCTAATCCCTAGGCCTTGTTCCTAAATACTGCTGAGTTACTACTGCTTGTTTACTGTTTTACGTGTTACCTGCAATACTACCACCATCAACTACACGCCAGCAAGCTTCTGGCGCCGTACTATTGCTCATATTCATTCATACCACCTGTATTTCACTATCTCTTCGCCGAACTAGTGCACCTATTTGGTGTGTTGGGGACACAAGAGACTTCTTGCTTTGTGGTTGCAGGGTTGCATGAGAGGGATATCTTTGACCTCTTCCTCCCCGAGTTCGATAAACCTTGGGTGATCCACTTAAGGGAAACTTGCTGCTGTTCTACAAACCTCTGCACTTGGAGGCCCAACACTGTCTACAGGAAAGGAGGGGGAACGTAGACATCACTCCTCCCATGGATAGTTGTCGCTCCTCCTCCCATGCATAGCTCCCGTACCCCTCCTCCGTCCTCCCATGGCCGCCGGCCTTCGGCCGCCACCGCACCTTCCCTCCCATGGCCCTCGGCCGCAGCCGCCCTCCCCTGGCTGCCAGCCACCGCTGCTCCATCCCTGAATGTTGCCCCTCCCCTGGCCTCCCGACTTCGCCCCTCCCCTGGACGCCGCCCCTCCCCTCCCATGGCCGCCGGCCGTAGCCTCCCGTCCCCTGGCCGCTGGTCGCTGCCGCCCCGGCCCTCCACTAGCCGCCCGACGCTGCCGCCTGATACGCGTAGATGCACACGTCCGTTGGGAACCCCAAGTGGAAGGTATGATGCGTATAGAAGCAAGTTTCCCTCAGTATGAAACCAAGGTTTAATCGAACCAGTAGGAGCCAAGAAGCACGTTGAAGGTTGATGGTCGCGAAATGTGATGCGGCGCAACACCAGGGATTCCTGCGCCAACGTGGAATCTGCACAACAAAACCAAAGTACTTTGCCCCAACGAAACAGTGAGGTTGTCAATCTCACCGGCTTGCTGTAACAAAGGATTAAACGTATCGAGTGGAAGATGTTTGCAAAGAAAACAGTAAAACACAATTGCAGTAGATTGTATGCTATATAAAGAATAGGACCGGGGTCCACAGTTCACTAGAGGTGTCTCTCCCATAAGATAAAAGCATGTTGGGTGAACAAATTACAGTCGGGCAATTTACAAATAGAGAAAGGCATAACAATGCATATACATGATATGATAAATATAGTGAGATTTAATTGGGCATTACGACAAAGTACATAGACCGCCATCCAACCGCATCTATGCCTAAAAAGTCCACCTTCAGGTTATCATCCGAACCCCATTCAGTATTAAGTTGCTAAGCAACAGACAATTGCATTAAGTATGGTGCGTAATGTAATCAACAACTACATCCTTAGACATAGAATCAATGTTTTATCCCTAGTGGCAACAGCACATCCACAACCTTAGAACTTTCTGTCACTGTCCCAGATTTAATGGAGGCATGAACCCACTATCGAGCATAAATACTCCCTCTTGGAGTTAAGAGTACAAACTTGGCCAGAGCCTCTACTAATAACGGAGAGCATGCAAGATCATAAACAACACATAAACAATAGATTGATAATCACCATAATCATAGTACTCTCTATCCATCGGATCCCGACAAACACAACATATAGAATTACATATAGATGATCTTGATCATGTTAGGCAGCTCACAAGATCCAACAATGAAGCACAACAAGGAGAAGACGACCATCTAGCTACTGCTATGGACCCATGGTCCAGGGGTGAACTACTCACTCATCACTCCGGAGGCGACCATGGCGGTGTAGAGTCCTCCGGAGATGAATCCCCTCTCCGGCAGGGTGCCGGAGGCGATCTCCTGAATCCCCCGAGATGGGACGCGGCGGCGGCGTCTCTGGAAGGTTTTCCGTATCGTGGCTCTCGGCGGGGTTTCGCGACGGAGACTTTAAGTAGGCGGGAGGTCAACGCGGGGGCCACACGAGGTGCCCAGGGGGTAGGCCGGCGCGGCGGCTTGGGCCGCGCCGCCCTAGCCCCCGGCTGCCTCGTGGCCCCACTTCGTTATCTCTTCGGTCTTCTGGAAGCTTCGTGCAAAAATAGGACCCTGGGCGAAAGTTTCGTCCAATTCCGAGAATATTTCCTTACTAGGATTTCTGAAACCAAAAACAGCAGAAACAGCAACTGGCTCTTCGGCATCTTGTTAATAGGTTAGTTCCAGAAAATGCATAAATATGACATATAATGTGCATAAAACATGTAGGTATCATCAATAAAGTAGCATGGAACATAAGAAATACGTTGGAGACGTATCAGCATCCCCAAGCTTAGTTCTGCTCGTCCCGAGCAGGTAAAACGATAACAAAGATAATTTCTGAAGTGACATGCTATCATAATCTTGATCATACTATTTGTAAACATATGTAATGAATGCAGCGATCAAAACAAAAGTAATGACATGAGTAAACAAGTGAATCATATAGCAAAGACTTTTCATGAATAGTACTTCAAGACAAGCATCAATAAGTCTTGCATAAGAGTTAACTCATAAAGCAATAAATCAAAGTAAAGGTGTTGAAGCAACACAAAGGAAGATTAAGTTTCAGCGGTTGCTTTCAACTTATAACATGTATATCTCATGGATATTGTCAACATAAAGTAATATAACAAGTGCAATATGCAAGTATGTAGGAATCAATGCACAGTTCACACAAGTGTTTGCTTCTTAAGGTGGAAGGAGATAGGTAAACTGACTCAACAATAAAAGTAAAAGAAAGGTCCTTCAAAGAGGAAAGCATCGATTGCTGTATTTGTGCTAGAGCTTTTATTTTGAAAACATGAAACAATTTTGTCAACGGTAGTAATAAAGCATATGAGTTATGTAAATTATATCTTACAAGTTGCAAGCCTCATGCATAGTGTACTAATAGTGTCCGCACCTCGTCCTACTTAGCTTGGACTACCGGATCTTTGCATGCCATGTTTCAACCAAGTGTCACAAAGGGGTACCTCCATGCCGCCTGTACAAAGGTCTAAGGAGAATGCTCGCATTTTGGATTTCTCGCTTTTGATTATTCTCAACTTAGACATCCATACCGGGACAACATGGACAACAGATAATGGACTCCTCTTAAATGCATAAGCATGTAGCAATGATTATTATTCTCATATGAGATTGAGGATATATGTCCAAAACTGAAACTTCAACCATGATTCATGGCTTTAGTTAGCGGCCCAATGTTCTTCTCTAACAATTTTGCATGCTCCAACCACTAAAATGATAGATCCTTCAGACAAGACGGACATGCATAGCAACTCACATGATATTCAACAATAGTTGATGGCGTTCCCCAGAAGCATGGTTATCGCACAACAAGCAACTTAATAAAAGATAAAGTGCATCAGTACATATTCAATACTACGATAGTTTTTAAGGCTATTTTGTCCCATGAGCTATATATTGCAAAGGTGAATGATGGAATTTTAAAGGTAGCACTCAAGCAATTTACTTTGGAATGGCGGAGAAATACCATGTAGTAGGTAGGTATGGTGGACACAAATGGCATAGTAGTTGGCTCAAGGATTTTGGATGCATGAGAAGTATTCGCTCTCGATACAAGGTTTAGGCTAGCAAGGTTATTTGAAGCAAACTCAAGGATGAACAGTGCAGCAAAACTCACATAAAAGTCATATTGTAAACATTATAAGACTCTACACCGTCTTCCTTGTTGTTCAAAACTCAATACTAGATATTATCTAGACCTTAGAGAGACCAAATATGCAAATCAAATTTTAGCAAGCTCTATGTATTTCTTCATTAATGGGTGCAAAGCATATGATGCAAGAGCTTAAACATGAGCACAACAATTGCCAAGTATCACATTATCCAAGACATTTTAGAATTACTACATGTAGCATTTTCCAATTCCAACCATATAACAATTTAACGAAGAAGAAACTTCGCCTTGAACATTATGAGTAAAGCCTAAGGACACATGTGTCCATATGCAACAGCGGAGCGTGTCTCTCTCCCACAAAGTGAATGCTAGGATCCATTTTATTCAAACAAAACAAAAACAAAAACAAACCGACGCTCCAAGTAAAGAACACAAGATGTGATTGAATAAAAATATAGTTTCGGGAGGAACCTGATGATGTTGTCGATGAAGAAGGGGATGCCTTGGGCATCCCCAAGCTTAGACGCTTGAGTCTTCTTAAAATATACAGGGGTGAACCACGGGGGCATCCCCAAGCTTAGAGCTTTCACTCCTCTTGATCATAGTATATCATTCTCCTCTCTTGACCCTTGAAAACTTCCTTCACACCAAACTTCAAGCAAACTCATTAGAGGGTTAGTGCACAATTAATAATTCACATGTTCAGAGGTGGCACAATCATTCTTTACACTTCTGGACATTGCATAAAGCTACTGGACATTAATGGATCAAAGAAATAAATCCAACATAGCAAAAGAGGCAATGCGAAATAAAAGGCAGAATCTGTCAAAAACAGAACAGTCCGTAAAGACGAATTTAAAGCTGGCACCAGACTTGCTCAAATGGAAAAACTCAAAACTAATGAAAGTTGCGTACATATCTGAGGATCACGCTCATAAATTGGCAGATTTTTTCGAATTTTCTACAGAGAACTGTGCCCAGATTCGTGACAGACAGCAATGCTGTTTCTGCGCAGCGATCCCAAATATAACATCAACTTTGACATAGAAACTTTACTTGGCACAAAAACATGATAAGGAGAGGTTGCTACAGTAGTAAACAACTTCCAAGACTCAACAAAACAAAAAATTGCTGTAAAAACATGGGTTGTCTCCCATAAGCGCTTTTCTTTAACGCCTTTCAGCTAGGCGCAGAAAGTGCAAATCAAGTAACATCGAGAGTAGAAGCATCAACATCATAACTTGTTCTAATAATAGAATCAAAAGGCAACTTCATTCTCTTTCTAGGGAAGTGTTCCATACCTTTCTTGAGAGGAAATTGATATTTAATATTACCTTCCCTCATATCAATAACAGCACCAACGGTTCGAAGAAAAGGTCTTCCCAACACAATAGGACAAGATGCATTGCATTCGATATCCAAGACAACAAAATCAACGGGACAAGGTTATTGTTAACCGTAATATGCACATTATCAATCCTCCCCAAAGGTTTCTTTTTAACATTATCGGCAAGATTAACATCCAAATAACACTTCTTCAATGGTGGCAAGTCAAGCATATCATAAATCTTTTTAGGCATAACAGAAATACTTGCACCAAGATCACATAAAGCATTACATTCAAAGTCATTGAATTTCATTTTAATGATGGGCTCCCAACCATCTTCTAGCTTTCTAGGAATAGAAGTTTCAAGTTTTAGTTTCTCTTCTCTAGCTTTTATGAGAGCATTTGTAATATGTTTTGTAAAGGCTAAATTTATAGCACTAGCATTAGGACTTTTAGCAAGTTTTTGTAAGAACTTTATAACTTCAGAGATGTGGCAATCATCAAAATCTAAATCATTATGAGCTACAGCAATGGGATCATTGTTCCCAAGGTTGGAAAAAATTTCAGCAGTTTTATCACAAGCAGTTTCAGCAGTTTTAGCAATTTCAGGCAGTTTTGTTCGCTTTGCACTAGGAGTAGAAACATTGCCAACACCAATTATTTTACCATTGATAGTAGGAGGTGCAGCAACATGTGAAGAATTAGCATTAATAGTGGTGGTAATAGTCCAAACTTTAGCTACATTATTCTCTTTAGCTAGTTTTTCATTTTCTTCTCTATCCCACCTAGCACGCAATTCAGCCATTAATCTTATATTCTCATTAATTCTAACTTGGATGGCATTTGCTGTAGTAGTAATCTTATTATCAATATCATTATTAGGCATAACTTTCAATTTTAAAAGATTAACATCGGAGGCAAGTCTATCAACTCTAGAAGCAATAGTATCAATTTTATCAAGCTTTTCCTCAACAGATTTGTTAAAAGCAGTTTGTGTACTAATAAATTCTTTAAGCATAACTTCAAGACCAGAGGGTACACTCCTATTATTATTGTAAGAATTCCCATAAGAATTACCATAACCATTACCATTAGCAGAAGGATATGGCCTATAGTTATTACCATAGTTGTTCCTATAAGCATTGTTGTTGAAATTATTATTTTTAATGAAATTCACATCAACATTTTCTTCTTGAGCAACCAATGAAGCTAAAGGAACATTATTTGGATCAACATTAGATCTACCATTCACAAGCATAGACATAATCACATCAATCTTATCACTCAAGGAAGAGGTTTCTTCAACAGAATTTACCTTCTTACCTTGTGGAGCTCTTTCCGTGTGCCATTCAGAGTAATTTATCATCATATCATCAAGAAGTTTTGTAGCCGCCCCCAATGTGATGGACATAAAGGTACCTCCAGCAGCTGAATCCAATAAATTTCGCGAAGAAAAATTTAGTCCTGCATAGAAGGTTTGGATGATCATCCAAGTAGTCAGTCCATGGGTTGGGCAATTCTTTACCAAAGTTTTCATTCTCTCCCATGCTTGAGCAACATGTTCAGTATCTAATTGCTTAAAATTCATTATGCTACTTCTCAAAGATATAATTTTAGCGGGAGGATAATATCTACCAATAAAAGCATCCTTGCATTTAGTCCATGAATCAATACTATTCTTAGGCAAAGATAGCAACCAATCTTTAGCTTTTCCTCTTAATGAGAAAGGAAATACTTTCAATTTAATAATATCACCATCTACATCTTTATACTTTTGCATTTCACAAAGTTCAACAAAATTATTGAGATGGGCAGCAGCATCATCAGAACTAACACCAGAAAATTGATCTCTCATAACCAGATTTAGTAAAGCAGGTTTAATTTCAAAGAATTCTGCTGTAGTAGCAGGTGGAGCAATAGGTGTGCATAGGAAATCATTATTATTTGCATTTGTGAATTCACACAACTTAGTATTTTCAGGGGTATTCATTTTAGCAACAGTAAATAAAACAAACTAGATAAAATAAATGCAAGTAACTAATTTTTTGTGTGTTTTTGATATAGAGAGCAAGACAATAAATAAAGTAAAACTAGCAACTAATTTTTTTGTGTTTTGATTTAGTGCAGCAAACAAAGTAGTAAATAAAATAAAGCAAGACAAAAACAAAGTAAAGAGATTGAGAAGTGGAGACTCCCCTTGCAGCGTGTCTTGATCTCCCCGGCAACGGCGCCAGAAATTTAGCTTGATACGCGTAGATGCACACGTCCGTTGGGAACCCCAAGTGGAAGGTATGATGCGTATAGAAGTAAGTTTCCCTCAGTATGAAACCAAGGTTTAATCGAACCAGTAGGAGCCAAGAAGCACGTTGAAGGTTGATGGTCGCGAAATGTGATGCGGCGCAACACCAGGGATTCCTGCGCCAACGTGGAATCTGCACAACAAAACCAAAGTACTTTGCCCCAACAAAACAGTGAGGTTGTCAATCTCACCGGCTTGTGTAACAAAGGATTAAACGTATCGAGTGGAAGATGTTTGCAAAGAAAAAGAAAACACAATTGCAGTAGATTGTATGCTATGTAAAGAATAGGACCGGGGTCCACACACTAGAGGTGTCTCTCCCATAAGATAAAAGCATGTTGGGTGAACAAATTACAGTCGGGCAATTTACAAATAGAGAAAGGCATAACAATGCATATACATGATATGATAAATATAGTGAGATTTAATTGGGCATTACGACAAAGTACATAGACCGCCATCCAACTGCATCTATGCCTAAAAAGTCCACCTTCAGGTTATCATCCGAACCCCATTCAGTATTAAGTTGCTAAGCAACAGACAATTGCATTAAGTATGGTGCGTAATGTAATCAACAACTACATCCTTAGACATAGAATCAATGTTTTATCCCTAGTGGCAACAGCACATCCACAACCTTAGAACTTTCTGTCACTGTCCCAGATTTAATGGAGGCATGAACCCACTATCGAGCATAAATACTCCCTCTTGGAGTTAAGAGTACAAACTTGGCCAGAGCCTCTACTAATAACGGAGAGCATGCAAGATCATAAACAACACATAAACAATAGATTGATAATCACCATAATCATAGTACTCTCTATCCATCGGATCCCGACAAACACAACATATAGAATTACATATAGATGATCTTGATCATGTTAGGCAGCTCACAAGATCCAACAATGAAGCACAACAAGGAGAAGACGACCATCTAGCTACTGCTATGGACCCATGGTCCAGGGGTGAACTACTCACTCATCACTCCGGAGGCGACCATGGCGGTGTAGAGTCCTCCGGAGATGAATCCCCTCTCCGGGCAGGGTGCCGGAGGCGATCTCCTGAATCCCCCGAGATGGGATTCGCGGCGGCGGCGTCTCTGGAAGGTTTTCCGTATCGTGGCTCTCGGTACGGGGTTTCGCGACGGAGACTTTAAGTAGGCGGGAGGTCAACGCGGGGGGCCACACGAGGTGCCCAGGGGGTAGGCCGCGCGGCCAGGGCTTGGGCCGCGCCGCCCTAGCCCCTGGCTGCCTCGTGGCCCCACTTCGTTATCTCTTCGGTCTTCTGGAAGCTTCGTGCAAAAATAGGACCCTGGGCGAAAGTTTCGTCCAATTCCGAGAATATTTCCTTACTAGGATTTCTGAAACCAAACAGCAGAAAACAACAACTGGCTCTTCGGCATCTTGTTAATAGGTTAGTTCCAGAAAATGCATAAATATGACATATAATGTGCATAAAACATGTAGGTATCATCAATAAAGTAGCATGGAACATAAGAAATTATCGATACGTTGGAGACGTATCACCGCCTGGCCCCCGATCGCCCCCGCCCACCGCCACCGCCACCACCTCCGGCGAACCACGGCCGGCCGGTGCTGCTCGAACGTGTAGATTAGCTGAAGGAGGACCGGATGGATTTTTAGTTACTCCATTTGAGGGCCTATTTGCAAAAAAAGAATGCACCTTTTTGCAAAAATAACTACTACAAAATAATGGTTGAGTGTGTATTTTATAAAATATTGAATTAATGTGTATTTTATATTTACATATAGTCTAAACTTTGTTTAAATATTGAATTAGTGAAAAAAACAATTGAGGTGGTATCCTCACTATCTCAGCTCATACAAGTGCTACCAAACAACAACTCATCTCAGCTCATACATGTGCTACCAAACAACATCTCATCTCATTTCAACTTAGCTACTAGTATCATCATGTATGAGAAGAGATAGTTACTCTCGGTTGCCCCGGGCTACCATGTGTTTGAGTTTATCTGAATTTAGGAGAGAGGTTGTACCGGAGCAAACACCATAATCACTAGCCCGTGCAGAATGCTTTTTTTAAACTGTACAGTAGGTCGGTCTCCCCAATGTAATCTTTTATCCTTTTACAATTTATGAAGAGTCTGTACTCCCTACTTGTCATAATGTAGTGCATATTGGTTTTCGTGAAAGTCAAATTGCACAAACTTTAATTAAACTTATTGAAAATGTTATCTATACGTACAGTACCAAATACATACCGCATTAAAATGTATTTCATGATGTTTCTAGTGGTATTGATTTGATACTTTAGATGTCAATATATTTGTATAAACATAGTCAAAGTTTACACATTTTGACTTTGAGAAAAACTAATAAGCACTATATATGTTTCGGCGTACAGGGAGTACAACTAAAAGAACCTGAGAGAAAAAAAAAACTTGCACAACTTTTGCTCAATGGGGACATGGTGAATCGCCGCAAAATGGGCTAATTATATACGGAGTATATTATCACAAATGATCAAACTATGTGGTAAAAAAACGGAACTAGTACTCAAATAATGTCGATTTGTCAACACCACGCGGCTGGAGCAGAATCGGCTCCTGCCGCAGGCGGCCCGCGGCAGAGCGGGCAGGTATTGTTTTGCCGCAGCCACTCGCCGACGCACGCGTCGTGGAAGTAGTGCATGCACACGGGCAGCACCCTCACAATTTCGCCGTCCTCCATTTCCGAAAGGCATACCGGGCATGTTGCCTCCTGCCACCCGTCGGCCCTAAGGTACGTGCACACCAGCAGCTCCTCCATGGGTGCAGCCGGCTCCTGAGTCTCGCGCGGGGCGGAGGAGTCGGACGCCGACGTCCTGTCGCGGTAGCGCGTGCGCTGTGGTGGCGGCGGCGCCTGTATCAGCAGGACCGCCAGCGCCGCCTGCAGAACGGCGGAAGTGGACGCGCGGCGTCGGCGCTCCTGCTCTTCCTGGCGGCGCCGGGCCCGGGCAGCACGGCGGTAGTTCAGGACGATGACCAAGGCCACCACGATTCCGAAGGTTAGGAAGACCGCGATTTCGGACGAGTTGCCGGAGCTGCGGATCGCCTCGGCGGACTGCTGGTCCGCGGACATCGATCACGAGAGGAGTGAAGAACAGCTTAACGATGTTAGTTTACTATTAGGAGCAGGTAGCATAAGGGTTCTAGTTGAGCAGGTCGCCCGTAGCCAAAGCCAGGATTAATCATTTGGAGGTATACTTCATTGTTAAGGTCGTTGGGATGCCATATGGTTTGGTGGTGATGCGGACTATACAAGAGGCGATAAACTGTCTCCGGCGGTCAGACCGATGCATCGTGTGTGTGTCTGAGATAGAAATTTCCAACATCTTTCATTTACCTCTCACAGGGGGCAGACCGGCCACGTTGGCCCATGCATGCGGGTGCTAGCTCCGTCATTTGACACACATTAAGCACCACGTTTCAATAACATGGGGTGTGACAAGTGATTAAATTGCAAAATAAATTGTGGCATTTGTCAAATCTTCCATCGAGTCAATCGGCTAGCTTAGAGAAGATTTTATTTTTAGACAAAAAAAACACCCAAAGGCATCCATAGCTGGCTGAGGAAAGATTTTTTTATCCCTCCGGTTAATATTACTTAATGCTAATATAGATGTATCTAGATAAATTTTAGTTGTAGACACATTCACTTTAATATCAAGTAATATGGATCGGAGGGAGTAAAAGAAAATACACCCAAAAGAATCTTATACAGTTCGATCTAGACAAAATTTCAGTTGTGGCATTCAGATGAGTAGGGGCACTTGTAGTGCAAATACATTGTCTTTTTTTCTAAATCCCTTTTATGTATGAAATTTTTTCACTGAAATTTAAAAGTTGAGTGGGGCCACTAAGCTATACCTAGGTCTGCCACTTATATCTGATATTTATCAAGCGAAAAGAATAGCCATATAAAGGAGAAACAATTTAACACAAAACAACTAGTCAAAGTCAAAGTAGTACAAACTGAAAGTACACCAAAAGCCATACTAGCCGACCTTTTCTTTTGATTGTTCGACGACTGTCGAAACATGAAACCTGTAGTGAACAAAAAGAAAATGAGAGGGACACATTCAAATGCGCTCACCAAACAAGTATTTGAAGACCACAATAGACAATCATCATGAACAACAAAGATCGAATGACCGCTAAACATTCGGTGGGGAAACACCCCAAGCAGGCATGCTCTCCAAGCTTTCACCACCAATCTACAGGGTTGGAGAAACTAGATCCCTACTACAGACCGAAACGAAAGAAGACATTGAGGATGGCACATCACATCTTGTCCAACTTCTACCCCGGGACGACACACCACTGCAAATATTCAAAGGAAGCCAACGGATCTGGCAGTACCTGTCCTCAATGGTCCTTCAATGATATTGGATCAAATACACCTTATTTCACTACACCATTGTCACCATCACCTCGTCATGCCGACAGGGAAAAAACCTGATGAAAGATGTGAACTTGAAAACAACTTCCAAGTCCTAGTCCTCTGAGTGATATATGTATTAATTCTAACAATTCCTCTCAGTCCTAGGTTCGTAGCAGGAGTGAAGTGGACAATTGTGGCGGGATTTGAAGTCTCGTGTTTCCCCATTCTCTTTAGAACCTTCTCATGGTATTTGTTCCGGTCTAGTATCGGTCCCTTCAAGGCAGGTTGCCAGCAACTGCTCACAGCTATGACCTATGGATACAATGATCATATGATCTAGATAGACTCGATCCTTTTTTAGGTAAGGGCGACTCAATAAATTTGGGGTGGGACGTGTTGGCATAATGCATGCTGGAACGTGGGAATTCGAGGTCTCATGAACTAGTTTTTTCGTGCGAGAAAAAGGGCATGCAGCTACGCGATTCTAACAACTCTTGGTTTAATAACTCACTGCGCTTGGTTTTCTACGTGAGAGTTGGTCCGGGAGCAAATGACGAATTATCTGTTGTTGGCAGTTGTGTTTTGAGAAGAGTACTTCCTTATCTTGAGATTCTATATATTTGTTATCTAGGTTCTTTTATAATGAATTTCCAACCATCTGCTAGAGGTTCTAAGAATCCGAACGATCCCACAACATCAACACCCTTTCGACATTGCACAAAATCCATTACTTTACGTTTAGTTAGGAATAAAAAGGCTACTCCTAGTAGAAGTGGTAGAATTAAATAAAGTTTTTACGCTGGAATAGCTATGGAAGATAACAACAAATAGACCAAGGGATTTCTTTGTCACTCACTTCCCTATTAATGAACAGATACGCTAATAGATCTCTTGTTTTCTTTTCCCTTTCTGGACATGAGTGCGTGCGGGGTGGCCGAGGAAATATTCCATACTGAATGGAAACTCCTAGCTTACGCTAGCACCGCGCCTTCAAAAAGAGGAAGGGTCCTTGCCTAAAAGAGAATAAGGGTGTTGGATGTAAGCAAGCTGAAGCGGAAATGTAATTCTCAGGTGAGGGGCCACCTGATGATGAAGTACCCGGTCTCAAATGTAAGTGCTTTATGGCCAAGGCTTGATAGCCGCCTAAAAAGCACACTGGAAAATCAAAGAAATGGATAGGCATGAGCCCACTTTAGAACAAAAGGGGGCCTGATGGATGACACCCCCGGCCTCGATTCTTTTGCATAGTCTGGAGTCCGGCCACTGCAGAGCAGTGGGGCACAGCGGCACCCTTGCCTGGTGCCATTCTCGGACCTAGCAGAAGGAGAGAGTATAGAGAGGTTCTTTTCTCTGCTATGCTAGTTTCCTCTTTCTTTCCCGAGGGCATTCCTTTCTTGAACATAGAGCCAAAAAGTCTTGCCCGGAACTCTATCCCGCGATTCCTTTGTTTCGGGAAAGCCCAATTACAAAAAAAAGGTCATCCCCGTACTCAAACCAAATCAGAAGGGCGGTACTCACTCCGATGTCCTCCCCTTTCTGGACAAGATATACAAAGAGACCCACCAACAGTCTCTCCTTGTTTTCTTCATGCGTCGATTCAAAATTCGTTGGACATTGTAGCTTCAAGAGAAAAATGAAGTCATGCTCTCAAGATTCTAGTCACGATATTGAGTAAAGAGAATCCCTACTTACCTATATCATCAAAGGATCATATTATCCTCCTTGTCATCATCGATGCCCCTCCTGGTGCCTTCTCTTCCTTCCCGCATGCAGTTACGTGTCATGGACGCAAGTAAGACGCGGACGTTGTCGACTAGAGTTGTTGCCGATGTGTACTTGTACATATTGCCCTTAGTGTTGATGTCGATGGAAAGGTAGACGATTGTTATGTAACCATGGTCGAGGTATTACTTGTCATAGTTGATGTAACCACAATCGCTTGAGGCGCTAAAAATTGCGGTACCTTTTTTGACGGAGCTACAATCATGGAAGAGGCACATTGGGGATGTCAGATGATGCATTTTGGGTCCGGCCTCTTGTACCTTGAGAGGTACCGTCGGGGCAAGGTTTTGTACCTTGAGAGATATTGTGAGGGAACGCGGTCATAGTTGAGACGACCAGTATTGCCAAGATTGGAGGAAGCCCACCGAGCACACATCGATTTTTCCAGAACCATGTGCATGATATATGGTGTGTCCATGCAGTCTTAGCCATCGGACGCGGTTAGTGTCGTCATTGGTGTCATGTCACCTTGCGGTAGTACTGTCAGAGGGTGTTGTAGTTGTACTTCCATAAATGTGTTCGATGATGCGTTGCGGCGGCGCTGTGTTAACGAAGATGAAGACCATGTTGATGTAGACCTTGGCAATGTAAAATCTTTGATGGTGCAAGTTGTGTTCCACACCAGACCATGTGTGGTTGATGTCCCTTCTCGTGGATGAGCTCGACGATCTTGGCCCATAGGCTGAAGCAGTCGTATAGCTTGATGTTGTTTGGATCGGTGTAGTGCATATCTTGGGGTTGGTGCAGATCATCGGTGGCAAGGGTGATGTACTCCTCAGCTATAGTTATCGAAGTAGAGGCGTATGTTGGCAGTGCTTCATGCACAAACGGAGGATGTGCATCAAATCTGAACATGCATGCACTTCCATGCATTCGGATCTAATCTAATCCATGAAATCGATCCAACCTTTGATTGAGACAGGGTGTCAGCTCCTGGGAAGAGGAGATTAATCTCCTCGTGGGCAGCACGATGTGGAAGTGGTGAGAAACCCCAAGATCTGTGTCATGAGAATAACCGTTCGGGTTTATACCATGTCAAAGTAGATGAACTCTAATTTCTTCGTGTTTATTATGATGATCTTCATGGGATATGTATAGAGGTAGGAGACTTGAAATATGAGACTATCTCTAATAAAGTTCTAGTCTCTAAATCTTAAACTTATTCTAACAGGAAAACCTCGAGCCAGATCTGCTCCGCGCTTTGGCTGATACACGTGAGAGTTGGGATTTGCAACTTCTCCATTACCATCGGCTTGGCAGCGAGTGAATATGCAAGTGACCTAGCTAGATGGAGCATGCATTATAATCACAGAGTACTTAATTATCATGGAATCTCCGTGATCTCAAACAAGATGATGTGTTGGTCATCATGTCGGGACGAAACGAAGTAAAGCAAGCGTGCCGGACATGCATATGCATGATTGCGTTATGTAGCTCCAAATTAACGTCTACCACCACGCGATGATCCTATCGGCACCACGTGTGACGTGTGTCCCAGGTTCCGTCACTCCACGGACTAAGAAAACGAGAGAGCTGATCTAGTTCCATCTGGAAACTTCAAAGAGTGACTGTTTTTTTCTTTTTGATGGAAAAGAGTGACTGTTCTTAAGACGTAATAAGGCAGTGGCTAAAAGGGCTTCCTTTGGCCAGTGGCGGAGGAGCTTCTGTAAGACCCGAGGATCTGTAATCCTACGTATATAACTCCCCAATCAATTTGTACACATAAAAATAGATTTGGTTCTGAGCTCTAAATCCTATAAATAGTGATAGCCTCGCCTCTCAGTAGAAGAATTTTGTAAGATCTCAGTGTGTGTATTACTTCTTCATATAAAACCATTTGGATCAGAGGTACTAGATTAAAAAAAATGTATGAGTTTCATACAAAGATTTTCACAAGACTCGTACCAAAAAAATATTAAAATATCACCATGCCAAACATCATATATTGGGTTTAATTAGTATACCATTACAATAAGATTTTAGGTGAGACTTCTCGTATGTAGATTAACAGACTACATGTTAAGCATATGTATATATAAGAAAGATACTCCATAGTAGAAAAAAAAATGAAAAATACAAAAAGTGAGACAAACAAGACAATATAGTTATTGTAAAAAACAATAATTTATTTTGTGAGTTAAGTTCTGTGAACATGCACGTGTACAATTGCACGATGATATCATGCACTAGTTTGTTCCAAAAATCAAACTAGTGACAATACAATTATTTGAGTATAATACTCGTTTCGTTGAAATTCTTGATTATTTTTTATGTGTGTTCTAAACATATATGTGTACATGTTTAATTATGTTGGACTTGATTGCCTAACAGATGATTAGAGGTGAACAAACTAACCTAGGTTCTTTACACAATTGGTGCTTCCACAAACCTGTCATTTATGGATTCTCTATTCTTAGTCGGTCTAGAATTGGCTGGTAGATAATTTTCAATAACCTTTTTGCATCTCTACAAAGAAAAAATTGGAACACGAGATATCTATTAAGAGAAGAACAACGAAAGGGGAAAGGGTGGCTCACCCTCCGATTCTAAAACTCATCATTTATATTGAATGTAATCTTTAATTACTTATCTTGTAATTAATGCAATGAAACAAAAAAATGGATAGAAAAGCATTTTAAATAAATGTTTGACCATTATGAAATGTGTTCATGTATGATACGTAACACTTTGCATATTGAATGAGAGATGTCTGCGCGACTTCTAAATTGCTTTGTTAGATAAAAATGTTCAACATGGAATTTATAATTTGAAATATGCACTACAATCTATGAAATATGTTCATCTATATAAGAGAAGCATTCACAAAGCTTGTTATCCCTCGTTCCACTAAAAAGTATGACAAAGTGATTTATGTTAAGTTTTAACTATTTCTTTTAATACAAATGTTCTGACAAAAATAAATTTTTCGATAAAGGATGCTTTATTACTTTTGGTAAGCAATTACATCCAGCCTCTGCATAACCAGGATGCACACAGCCGTTCAAGTATCTGGAATCAAAGTATAAAAAAGGCGAAATACATATCGGAACGATAAATCATATAACGCCTAGGGTGAAGGTGGTGCTGCTATCCGTAGACTATGCTGCCACCCATGTAGGGAAAAAGTATCCCTCGCCGTAGCCTCCAACCGTGTACAGACCTCCGTAAAGAGGTCTCGGTTCTCCACCCGCTGAAGAGGTAACCATGAACGGAGAATACCTGTACATCTGTAGATGACCTGCAACAAGGAACAATTTTTATCGTTAAAAATCTTGTCATTTCTACTTAGCCAAAGCGCCCAGATAACTGCTAGCGCCCCCACCCTAAGAAGCAACTTAAACCTTGAATCGATACCGTGAAGCCAATTGCCAAAGACATTGGACACACTAGTCGGAGGATACAGGGTAGACGCTACTTGGATGACTGACCATATAGATCTAGCAGAATGGCACTGGAAAAAAATGTGTTTAATGTTTTCATCATGATGACAGAAAACACACCTCGAACTTCCATGCCAATTCCGCTTAACAAGATTATCTTTGGTAAGAATAACTCCTCGACGAAGGTACCATCCAAATATTTTAATTTTTAATGGTATCTTCATCTTCCAGATTTTCTTATTGTTATCAACTGGTATATCAGAATGTAGGATCGCATTGTATAAAGATTTGACTGAGAAAGTACCATCTACATGAAGATTCCATCTAAATTCATCCGTTTCACGTGATAGGTGAATATCACCCAGACGATGAATTAGAGCGTTCCATGTTTGTAGTCTTTGCCCTAGTAAAACCCGTTTGAACGTCACATTCGGGGGTGAGGTAGCCATTACGGTGGCAATGGTATCACCTTTGCGACGAACAATACTATACAAAGCAGGATACTGTTCACTTAAGGAAGCATTGTCTAACCAAACATCTTCCCAGAAACGTATCTGTGCTCCATTCTTAATCGAGAAAGTACCATGGCGAAAGAAAACATTCTTTGTCGCCATGAGACCAGCCCAGAAGTGAGAATCTCCAGGTTTCCATACCACTTGGGATAATGTCTTCGAGCCAATATACTTTCTCCGGAGAATAGTTTGCCAAATCCCATCGTCGGTAAGAAGCTTAAAAAGCCATTTACCCAGCAGAGCTGAATTCTTGACCTCCAGGTCATGAACTCCAAGCCCCCTTGATCTTTGGGACTACAAACTATACTCCATTTCACCAGTCGGTATTTCTTTTTCTCACTGTCCCCTTGCAAAAGAATCTGGATCGATAATAATCGAGTTTATGCAGAATTCCTTTCGGTAACAGAAAGAATGATAACATATACAGTACCATATTTGTAAGTACTGAATTAATGAGTACCAATCTTCCTCCCAGGGACAGCAATTTACCTTTCCAACTACTAAGGCGTTTTTGCAATCTTTCTTCCATAATTTTCCATTCCGCAATTGTAAGTCTCCGATAATGAATCGGAATACCCAAATAGCGAATAGGAAATTGGCCTTGCCCACAACCAAACAACTCTGTATATAGAGTCATATCGTTTTGGGCCTCACTGAAGCAGAACAATTCACTTTTATGGAAATTGATTTTTAATCCCGACAACTGCTCGAAAGCCGCCAAAATTAATTTCAGGTTGCGAGCCTTTTCGAGATCATGATCCATAAAAATAATTGTATCATCGGCATATTGAAGGATAGATAAACCCCCATCAACCAGATGTGGGATCACACCTTCAATCTGACCATCAGACTTAGCCCGCTCTATGAGTATTGCCAACATATCCGCTACAATGTTAAACAACATTGGTGATAACGGATCCCCTTGGCGTAACCCTTTTCGTGTTTGGAAATAGTGTCAGGTGTCATCATTAACCCGAATTGCCACACTACCTCCATACACAAAGTCATGAATTAGAGCACGCCACTCTGGAGAAAAACCTTTCATCCGGAGTGTCTGTTGTAAGAAAGACCATTTGACCTATCGTATGCCTTTTCAAAATCTAATTTTAAAATAACCCCATTTAATTTCTTAGAATGCATTTCATGTACCGTCTCGTGCAAAACAGCCACTCCATCAAGGATGTTCCTTCCTTGCATGAAAGCGGTCTGTGATGGCTGAGCGACATGATCCGCAACCGTATTAAGTCTAATGGTGGTCACTTTCGTGAAAATCTTGAAACTTACATTTAAGAGGCAAATAGGTCTATATTGTTGAATCCTTTCTGCCTCATTAACTTTCGGTAACAAGATTACTTCACCAAAATTTAGACGAAATAATTCTAGTTGTCCTGTGTATAACGCACTGAACAAATCTAGAAGGTCCGATTTAATAGTATCCCAGAAAGTTTGATAAAACTCCGCTGGAAAACCATCTGGACCCGGTGCTTTGTTGCACTCCATTTGGAAAATTGCCTTCTGAACCTCTTCCTCAGAATAAGGTGCGGTCAGTAGTCCATTTTCCTCTATAGAAACTTGGGGTATATCATCCGTTAGGTCCTCATTAAGAGAAAAGGAGCTCTCCTCCGGAGGACCAAACAGATCTTTATAATAATTAGTAATGTATGACAGAAATAAATTATGTAAAGTTTAACATTTTTATTTTCATGAAATGTATAAAATGATAAAATGAAATAAGTGGAGCTCAAACACATAAAACTACAAAAAAATGGAAGAAAATAGAAAAGAATAGAATAGCATTATACAAAAGATAGTTGGATATGTAAAAGAAATGTAAGAGAATTTTAAATACGAAAATATTTTTGGTAAATAAAAAGGAGTAAAAGGGAACAAACATATAAAATAAAAACAGGAAACGAAATACAAATACAAATACAAATACAAAAAAGAAATAAAGAAGGGCGTTAAAGAACATTGTTGACGAGAAGGCCAATAGGGGGCAGGGTGGCGCGCGGACGCTGCTATGCTCACGCAATGAGCGGAAGCTAGAACAATCATTTGCCGGTCACAGAACCATGCCTACAGAAAGACTTCACTTAAATTTTCTTACTGGAGTACTAGAAACGACCACTATAAATTCTATGCTGGGCCCAATGTACTGAAAATAACTGGGCCAAACATCAGTACCGTTACCGTTGAATTATCCTTGAAGTTTTTTTTTGTCTCAAGTGCCCAGCAAAATCATCAGGAAAAGTGAGGAAAAACTGCACCCATATGAGCTGCTTTCTTTTCAGCTCTCTCTCTTCTATGTGTCTGGTCTGCCCATGAACGCAACCGAGTTGAGATCTTACCGGAAAATTCACAAGCATCTGCTCGACGTGCAGCTCGCCCCCATTTCAGCTGAAGCGGAAAAACATGGACCAGGCGTTCGTTCGGCAGAGCAGAGACCAGGTACCAAACCACGAAAGCACACGATACCAGGCAGCGAGGCCAGTTGATCCAGCCTCGCCTCCCACAGAAATCAGGCCCCCAGGAGCACATGGATGAACCGTCTTTTTCTCACCAAACAACGATCTTTGAAATAGCAAAAATAAAACAAAAAATAGCGATTCAGATTTTAGCCAGATGAGACTAGTTTCCGAACTTCGGATACAATTTAAAGTCCGTGTACAGTGTACTTTGGTTACAATCTGGACATGGACTTAGGAATAGTGACTCTAAACCCTCGGAGTGTAAAATGGAGAACACGTTTCACGCTTGGCATGGGGATGTTATGTCTTACTAGATTTAGGGGCGCACATGATCCCGTGAAATTCACACCAATTAGAGTTCGTATAAGGATGATGAAAATCAGGTGGATAAATGATAATATGTTTTTATTTAAGGAAATAACTCATTCATACTTTGGACAATGTCATCTAGATAGATCATTTAGCCAGTGGCGGAGCTACGTTTGGAGATTAAGCAACTAATTTCTAATAGAGAGGGTGCAAGCCGACTCATGGAGCCTCAGCAAAGCCAATACAGGTCACAACGCCAAGATTTTCTCCTTGCATATGCATTAGTACTAATTAATGTGAGATACACTAGTTATCAACAAGCACTCGTCGGCGAGCACGAGAAGCCACCAAGAGTCACCGGGAGGTACGTCTGCCCCTGATAGGGTTTATGTTGATAATAGAAGTCCTTTAGAGTGTAGAACTTATATAGATTTAATTTTTCTTGGTTTCCTATGTGTACCTATGGGATGGTGGCGTTGCCATCTCCACCAGTTTTTTACAATATAATGGTAGGAACTTATGTGATACGGGGTGGCTTTTGGACACCTCCGCTTCAAGACCGACAAGTGCACTCGCCATCGACCATCAAGGAGTCCCCTGTCACGCACCATCCCGAATGGACTCACACCATGGTGGACCCCACATAGGACCAACGACCAAGAGCCCCCCCCATGGTGAAGGAGGTCCTTCTCATGGTCGAAACCAACTTGAATGGCACGCTACCTCATGGGATCATCAGGTGCCAGAGGGCCGGACGGGACCCCACCAGAGAAGGCCATGGTGCAGGAACAGGCGGCCAGCCAGAGGCCGGTCAGACGGGCAGATCCGGACCCGGTCGGGGCCGACCGGCGCAGTCGGGGCGACCGGACCGGACGGAGATCTGCGACATTTCCGGTTGGCGACCGGTCGACCGGACCACGACCGGACCCGCCGGCCCCGGCCCGGTCGGCCCCAGGCCGGATCCGTCTTTAGCCCTTGCCGACCCATGTTGCCTTGTATGCCTATATAAGACCCAGCTCGCCCCCATAGCTGGTTAGACAAGATTTAGGCTTAAACATGACTTTGAGCTTTGTCTCCCTAGGGTTTCATCCCCTTTGTATCAAGGCACCCCATGTTGGATGATTGGATCTATGTGAGTGAGATTCTAGTGTAGCCCACTCTCTCTCCCTCACCGGTCTCCGTCCCCAACACCGGGATTCTACCTCGAGTCTCTCCCGTGGTGATTCTATTGGCGTGGTCCATCGAGCCACGAGGGTAAGTATCGATTGTATCGGGTTGGTGTGCGTTGTGTTCTTCGCGTTCTTCGTGTTCTTCCCCCTCTCCCTCTCTTTCCCCTTTGATTCTTGGGTCATTCGCGAGATCGGGCCACACACGGGGTCTCGACCTCATCATATGGTATCGCAGCCTTTGATTTGACCCCCCACCCATCCAATTTCGTCTCTAAAAATTTTCCCCAAAAATCCCCAAAAAATAGCCCTAATTTTCCTTTGGATGGATCTGCGATTTGGTTGCGTTTTGAGTGGTTTTGGTCCATGGATTTGGTGTTGAGGTGCTTGATCTACTATTTCCCCCACTTTCTAGCCCCCAATCCCATCGTTTTCCTTCGATTTGGGTCGATTTGGACGATTTGGCTCAAGAACACGACAGGCCGGTTGAGAAATCCGGTCAACCGGGTGGCAGACAGGCAGGCCGGCCAGAACCGGTCAACCGGCGCCAACCGGGCAGGCCGGTCCGAGAGCCGTCAACCGGGCCCCAGGCCACGGCCGCCACACAGCCACCACCACCGCGACCACCACCACTCCTCCCCATGCAGCAACCGCCACCCTCCATCCCACGGTAAACACCGCCGCGGCCTCACCGCCTCCACCGCATCCGCAAGAGCATCGAAACCAACCACCACCGGCATACCACCGCCACCACCGCCGAGCTACTTTGACCCATCTTATCCGCTAACTTGTGTTTGCTTGTTCCGGTTTGAGTGCCTTGTTTGTGCAACTAACCCGCAGCTCCGAAGCAAGCGACGACATCATCGGCACCCCGGACTTGCAAACGTACTCTTGACACCACCGCCGTCATCGCAAGTTGCGTGTTCATCACCGCCTAACATCTTAGGTATAACTTGCATTACCCTTGTAACCCCTCTTCTTTTGCGATCTATCCTATCGAGCATTGCTTATCGAGTGTTGCGAGACATTGCACGTGGCCCCGATTGTGAGGTGTGTGTGTAGTGTGGAGTCAAGTTTCTAAGCAAAACTCGTGTGGCAAGATAGCAAAAGCGAGCTAACGCTAACATAGTGCGAGAAAAAGCCGCCAAAACACAAAAAGAGTGCAAGTGCACCATAGAAAAAGTGTGCGAGTGCCATCATACATACATATACACAAAGAGTGTAAGTGCCACCAAATACAAAAAGAGGAAAAAGCTTTTAAGCAAAAGAGAGAAAAGAGAAGAGAGGCCGCGTGTGAATCTTGTTGTCTCTTCGTTTGCAACCAAAGCTTTGCCTCTCCTTGTGTTAGTGTGACAGAGCAACCTTGCTTTCGGGCTTCATACACTTTTCCGCTCATTCCTTGGTCGCACTAACCCCGCTTATCCCGTGTGTGAGTTCCATACCTTTTCCGTGTTTATAGTGATCATCGCTTTGACATTTGAGTTTTTGGATCTTACCCACCCTTAACAACAAACTTGATTTCGGATTTCATCTTTTGGCTTTCCACCACACTCACCTAACACCATATTTGCTAGATTTTGCGTGTGTCTTTGTGTGAGTGCCCGATACAATTGTTCTAACTCTTGGTTTGTTGGATCACCCCAATCTTGTCATACCACGGTAAGATTGCGAGGTAGTGTTCTTCCACTAACATACACCATATACATATTGTCGTGCTAACATGGATAGTGAAGAAGAAGATACGGAGGAGTACACGGAGCACTTCGAGGAGGATACCTCTTCAAGCACCGCGGATGTGGAGGAACATGTGGAGCTCTACACCGACTATGGCTCCGCAAGCATCGCCAACATGACCGACATCGAGGAGCTCTACACCGACTATGGCTCCGCGAGCATCGCCAACATGGACGACATCGACGAGCTCTACATCGACACTTTCTCAACAAGCATGGACGACATGGTGGAGCACCACGACGAGGACGACATCGACCCCACCATGCATACCGCCGATGCTCCCACATATCCCTACTTGGCCAATGGAGCTACATATGAAGATCGAGGACCTCCACGATGGCATCATCATGTGGATCATCAAGAGCGTCCCCAACATATTCGGCATCGACACACTTCTCCGAGCTCCTCAAGGCGCCATCATGAGAGTGCCTATGCACAAGATCATCGACATCACGGACATCATATGGAGCATCAAGAGCGCCCCCAACATGAGCCATCACCTAGGCATGGCAAGGACCGTCATCGACTCACACCATCTCATGATCGTCGTCGGCCACCACCACCTCATGGTCTACATCGACATCCGCCCACACATGATCTTCGACGACACCACTCAAGACATGGTGATGAGGCAAGAAGACGAGAGCCTCGACATGAAGACCTTCCTCATAAGGCGACTCCTACCTCTTGTGCCACCACCACAATGGCCCCTACCTCGTCATATGCCTATGGACTCCGATGCTACAAGTGCAAGCAACAAGGCCACCTTCCACGGGAATGTCCCAATCTCCTATGTGAGGTGTGCAAGGCAAGGGTCACATGGCATGGCAATGCAACAACGAAGCTCTACTTCGACGAGCTCAATGCACAAGTCTCCAAGATGCCACCACTTGAGGACGACTTAGGAGGCGATGGAGTTGAGCATGGTGAGAATGGGATTCTCCCTTCACCTACGGAGGCGCATGGAGTTGAGATGGTTGAGCATGGGATTTTCCCTTCAACCAAGGAGGCGCATGGAGATGAGAAAGTCGAGCCTACTCCTATATGCTTGTTTGATGAGTTGGTACCAACCCCATGTGAGCATGAGAGCCACTTAGCCCACTTGAGCGAGAGTGATAGTGAGTTGAGTGACTTCCACCCCATATGTGAGTTTGAGTGCTTCCATTTGGAGGACATGAGTGATACACAAAGTGAGTTGAGAGAGGTAGATGATAGGTCCATGGAGGACATCGCATTTGCTAACACATTAACCTCTCCCTCGTTTGTGTCTTCTTATGTTGCACTAGGTTCCACGGAGGACGAGTTCCCGCTCATGGAGAAGATGTACATGGTGCATGAAGATGATGATATCTCACCATGCTTACTCCGCGATGGACATGTCGACCACATGGATCCTCCTACTTCCACAACACCTACTTCACATGAGTCGGCCTACAAAGGTAACAACATAGGTGTTGATGATGTCATGATCCCACTAGTGGACATGACGACTTATGAGTGCATGCATGATCTTGATGATACATTTGCTACGTCACTTGATTCTTTCATATTCCCATGTGATGCTTTGCTTCCTAACATTGTTGATCATGTGGAGTTGATTGATTGTGATACCATGAACATGCCATGCTATGAAAGTTTCATATTTGCTCCGCTTGCTTGCAATGATAATGATTATGCTCATGCTTGTGTTGTGACACCCTTGATGAACACTTGCTCTTTCCATAGGGTTGTCGACAACAATGATGACATTAGCTTTCACATGCTTTGCCCAAAATGTTTACACCATTCCATGATCCTTGCATCCAAGATTGTGAACAATTGCTCTTTCTTATGCTTGGAATGCAAGAATGCTTATTTTATTGTTCACGAGATGGCCCCCATAGCCTTCTCAATTTTTGATGATCATGAGTTACCACATGCCATGAATGCACCTTCTTGCCGTTTGCACCATCGCCATGCATTCCATACTATCTTGCTTGACACTAATGGTGATGTGCACAAGTCATGGAACATCATGATGGATGATGTTTTCATCTACCATGCACACACGCTTTTGTTTTCTCCATTGTGTGTATAGGTACCCGAACGACAACATCCACCGCCACGGAGCATGAGTTGATGACACGTACCATTGAGAGCTACCCCACCAAGGACGAACTCCATCACCAAACCCGCGGGATTCAAACCAAAGGGTATGTTTCCCAACGCCTTCGCCATCGTGTGTTTCCGACATTTCTTGTCGAGCTTCCGGTTTGGTCCAATTCCTCGTCACCTCTTTTGCTTCTTATGCAACATATCTTGAAACATCTTGTTGGCACAATGGTTGTTGTATGTATTGATGATATCATCATACACTCCGAGAATCTCAAGGATCATGTCATACATGTGAGAGACACATTATGCACCTTGTGCCACATGTCACACCAAAAGTTGCTTTCCTTTGGATTTCTCATTTCATCTTTGGCAATTGCAATGGATTCTTTGACACTTGAGGATACCCATACTCGGCTCACGCCAACCATACTTTCCCAAGCTAGAAGTCTCCATAGCTTTGCCATTGCACATAACAATTTTGCCCCAAATTTTGCCGCCGATACTTGCCTTTTGATTGTTCCATTTGTGTGGGACAATACTACACACAACATTTTTGACACCTTCCAAAGCAAACTTTTACTTGCACAAATTTTTGTCCTACCACATTTTGGATACATCGACACTCTTTTGATCACCATTTTTGCCCAATGCCTTTTGAGAAACGACTTGATGCTTCGTATTTGATTGAGAGCCTCTTGTTCGCCGGTCACCAAATTGGCATCCACAAGCTTTCCTTTTGCAAGTTGTTTTTCTCCTTGTTCTTCTTCGACCGAGACTTGGCCCCTCCACCACTACATGGGAGACCCGTTATGGACTACAACAAAGACGCCTGCACTACGACGAGCTTCCCTAAGGACACAAGGGCACCTATACAAGTCCTTCCCGTCTACCTCATCGGTGAGGAGGAGCAAGAGTCGAGGACGACTCTTCCCCAAGGGGAGATGATGCGGGGTGGCTTTTGTACACCTCCGCTTCAAGACCGACAAGTGCATCCCCGCCTATCGTCGACACTACACCATGGCCAAGGAGTCCCCCAAGTGGACCAACAACACAAAACCCCGCCATATACGTCAAGGTGAACTCCTTCCTCTCTATGGTCGATCTCAACACCAACTTGAATGGCACGCTACCTCATGCCTATCATCATGATGTCTATAGGTGCCGACGTCGACAAGGACCAAGAGAGAAGGAACCCCCAGGGTGCATGGAAGAAGGAAGAAGAAGAAGGGAAGAAGAGGAGAAGGAAGAGGAACAAGAGGAGGGAGGAACAGGGCGGCCAGCGAGGCCGGTCAGACCGGGCCTGAGCCAAAGAGGCGAGGCCCGTCGAGACCGGGCCATAGACCGGCGCACCCGGTCGACAACCGGGCGTCAGACGGAAGCCAACCGGACGGAGATTTGCGACATTCCGGTTGGCGACCGGTCGACCGGACCCACGACCGGACCCGCCGGCCCCAGGCCCGGTCAGACCGGCCCCAGGACCGGATCCGTCGGGTTTGGCCCACCAACTTGTACCTTTTCGACCCATGTTGCCTTGTATGCCTATATAAGACCCCAGCTCGCCCCCATAGCTGGTTAGACAAGATTTAGGCTTAAACATGACTTTGAGCTTTGTCTCCCTAGGGTTTCATCCCCTTTGTATCAAGGCACCCCATGTTGGATGATTGGATCTGTGTGAGTGAGATTCTAGTGTGCTCCACTCTCTCTCTCACCGGTCTCCGTCCCCAACACCGATCTCTCACTCCGGGATTCTACCTCGAGTCTCTCCGGGGGTGATTCTATTGGCGTGGTCCATCGAGCCACGAGGGTAAGTATCGATTGTATCGGGTTGGTGTGCGTTGTGTTCTTCGCGTTCTTCGTGTTCTTCCGCCTCTCCCTCTCTTTCCCCCTTTGATTCTTGGGTCATTCGCGAGATCGGGCCACACACGGGGTCTCAGACCTTAACATTATGTAAATGTATAGAGTACTTGATGGCTGAAAAGGTATGTATCAATTCACCATTGGACATTAAGAAGGAAAATATTCATTAGCCACCAGGTAGCATATGTTCTTAACAACAAGATGTAAAAGGAACCAAATATTTCTTCCAACAAGCCTTAAACAATGAAAAGTAGAAGAGGGGGAAATAATTGTATCAAGCTTGTGTTCCTACTAACACTAGAAAATCAAGGAATATTATCATACCAAGATAAAAAAAATTAGGCTGTATGATACCTCCGATCCGGATTACGGATTGTAGTATGGTAACCTTTTTCCCGAGAAAACCTAGGTTTAACCGAACCTTGGGAAGCACCGCTAAATGGTGTATGAAGGAAACGTCTAAAAGATTTTACTAGTGTATTTTATCTTCAGTTTACCGGATCTATCAAGTTTACTTTTAAAGGGGGGGCTGTGTTCAATGATGAAAATATGTCAGGGTTAAGGTTTCCCCTGCAGCTATGCATACATATATAAATAAAGCTCATACTTGTAACAGATAAAATAGAGATAAGAGATTTGTGAGTAGCACATCCGTAAATACCCTTGCCCCTAAGGCCAGAGATGACAAAAGCCTAATGGTCCAACCGTTGTCCTCACTGCCGCAAGCAACACCAGTTTTTAAGTAAATACATACCAAAGACTTAAGCTAGCTAAACATGTACCGGTACTTTCCCCTTTCTGTCACTGAGGTTTCGCGATAGCACGCCGTTCTCCACTCATCCCACCTCTTCTCTTGATCTTCTCTAATGACATGGGTACCTGCAGATCGTCAAAGACGAGGCAAGGAGACAATGATACAAGATCGCAAAACTCTTATTCAATCCTTACACATAACATAAGATTAGATGCACATAATTTTTGCGAGGATTCACCCCAACCCGCAGCCCGTGAGGACTACTCACACATAATATCAAGATCAAGATCAAAGATAGAAATCATTGTGCAAAATATTTGATTGAAATCATAATATTCTTACAATGGTCGCTGATACGTCTCAAATGTATCTATAATTTCTTATGTTCCATGCTACTTTTATGACAATACTTGAATGTTTTATACATACTTTACAGCATTACTATACATTTTCCGGCACTAACCTATTAACAATCTTTGCATCATTCTGTTTCTGTTGTTTTTTGTTTCAGAAATCCTAGTAAGGAAATATTCTCGGAATTGGACAAAATCAACGCCCGGGGTCCTATTTTGCACGAAACTTCCAGGAAGACCGAAGGGAAACGAAGTGGGGCCACGAGGTGGCCAGACACCGGCGGCGCGGCCCAGGCCCCGGCCGCGGCCTAGTGTGTGGGCCTCGCGTCGCCCCTGACCTACCCTTCCGCCTACATATAGCCTTCGTCGCGAAACCCCCAACCGAGAGCCACGATACGGAAAACCTTCCGGAGACACGCGACCGCGAATCCCATCTCGGGGGATTCAGGAGATCGCCTCCGGCACCCTCCCGGAGAGGGGAATCATCACCGGAGGGGCTCTACATCATCATGCCCGCCTCCGGATTGATGCGTGAGTGGTTCATCCTTGGACTATGGGTCCATAGCAGTAGCTAGATGGTTGTCTTCTCCGCTTGTGCTATCATTGTTTAGATCTTGTGAGCTGCCTAACATGATCAAGATCATCTATTTGTAATGCTACATGTTGTGTTTGGCGGGATCCGATGAATATAGAATATTATGTTAAGTTGATTATCAATCTATCATATATGTGTTGTTTATGTTCTTGCATGCTCTCTCTAGTGAGGCTCTGGCCAAGTTGATACTTGTAGCTCCAAGAGGGAGTATTTATGCTCGATAGTGGGTTCATGCCTCCATTGAATCTGGGATCGTGACAGAGGTTCTAAGGTTGTGGATGTGTTGTTGCTACTAGGGATAAAACATTGATGCTTTATCTAAGGATATTTGTGTTAATTACATTACGCACCATACTTAATGCAATTATCTGTTGTTTACAACTTAATACTGGAAGGGGTTCGGATGATAACTGAAGGTGGATTATTTAGGCATAGATGCATGTTGGATAGCGGTCTATGTACTTTGTCGTAATGCCTGATTAAATCACATAGTAATCATCGTTGATATGTATTGAATCTTTATTTGTCAATTGCTCTTTGTAATTTGTTCACCCATATGTTAGTTATCTTATTGGAGAGACACCTCTAGTGAGCTGTGGACCACGGTCCATTCTTTTACATCTGAATACATTCTACTGTGTTATTGTTCTTTGCAAACAAACACCATCTTCCACTCGATACGCTTAATCCTTTGTTTTCAGCAAGTGGTGAGATTGACAACCTCACTGTTACGTTGGGGCAAAGTACTTTGATTGTGTTGTGCGGGTTCCATGTTGGCGCCGTTTCAGCGGTGTTGCGCATTTTACATTCCTCCACCAACAACCTTCACGTGCTTCTTGGCTCCCTACCGGTTCGATAACCTTGGTTTCATACTGAGGGAAACTTGCTGCTGTGCGCATCATACCTTCCTCTTGGGGTTCCCAACGGACGTGTACATCTCGCGCAACAAGCAATACTTTTTAGCGTCGTTGCGGGGAGATCAAGACACGGCTAAGAGGAGTCTACTTCCAATCTCTTTACTTTATTTTTGTCTTGCTTTACTTTACTTTATTTACTGTTTTGTTTGCTTCATATTAAAAACACAAAAAAATTAGTTACTTTACTTATTGTCTTGTTTACTTGTTCTATATCAAAACACACAAAAATTAGTTACTTGTCTTTACTTTATTTTCCTAGTTTACTTTATTGCTGCTATAATGGGTACTCTGAAAATACTAAGTTGTGTGATTTCACTAGCACAAATAATAATGATTTTATATGTACTCCTATTGCTCCACCTGCTACTACTGCAGAATTCTATGAAATTAAACCTGCTTTACTGAATCTTGTTATGAGAGAGCAATTTTCTGGTGTTAGTACTGATGATGCTCTGCCCATCTTAATAATTTTGTTGAACTTTGTGAAATGCAAAAGTATAAGGATATACATGGTGATATTATAAAACTGAAATTGTTTCCTTTCTCATTAAGAGGAAGAGCTAAAGATTGGTTGCTTTCTTTGCCTAAGAATAGTATTGATTCATGGACTAAATGTAAAGATGCTTTTATTAGTAAATATTATCCTCCCGCTAAGATTATATCTTTGAGAAGTAGCATAATGAACTTTAAACAATTTGATAATGAACATGTTTCTCAAGCATGGGAAGAATGAAATCTTTGGTAAAGAATTGCCCAACCCAGATGCGACTACTTGGATGATCATCCAAACCTTTTATGCAGGATTGAATTTTTCCTCAAGGAACCTATTGGATTCAGCTGCTAGAGGTACTTTTATGTCCATCACCTTGGGCCGCAACTAAACTACTTGATGATATGATGATCAATTACTCTGAATGGCACACTGAAAAACTCTCAAGGTAAGAAGGTAAATTTGTGAAGAAACCTCTTCTTTGGGTGATAAGATTGATGCTATTATGTCTATGCTTGCAAATGGTAGATCTCATATTGATCCTAATAATGTTCCTTTAGCTTCATTGGTTCAAGAAGAAAATGTTGATGTGAATTTCATTAAAAACAATAATTTCAACAACAATGCTTATAGGAATAATTATGGTAACAACAACTATAGGCCATATCCTTCTAATAATGGTAGTGGTTATGGTAATTCTTACAACAATAATAAGAGTGTACCCTCTGGTCTTGAAGTCATGCTTAAAGAATTTATTAGTACACAAACTGCTTTTAATAAATCTGTTGAAGAAAAGCTTGGTAAAATTGATGTTCTTGCTTCTAAGGTTGATAGTCTTGCTCTTGATGTTGATCTTTTAAAATTGAAAGTTATGCCCGAGGAAGTTAAAGATGCTAGGTTTGCTAAAACAAATGCCATCCAAGTTCGAATTAATGATAATATTAGAATGTTGGCTGAATTGCATGCTAGGTGGGATAGAGAAGAAAAAAAAAACTTGCTAAAGAAAATAATATAGCTAAAGTATGGACTATTACCACCACTAGTAATGTTGATTCTTCACATGTTGCTGCACCTTCCACTATCAATGGTAAAATAATTGGTGTTGGCAATGTTTCTACTCCTAGTGTAAAGCGTACAAAACTGCCTGAAACTGCTGTTTGTGATAAAACTGCTGAAATTTTTCAAAATATTGGTGACAATGATTCCATTGTTGTAGAACATAATGGTTTAGATTTTGATGATTGTCATATTACTGAAGTTATAAAGTTCTTACAAAAACTTGCTAGAAGTCCTAATGCTAGTGTTATAAATTTAGCCTTTACAAAACATATTACAAATGCTCTCATTAAAGCTAGGGAAGAGAAATTAAAACTTGAAGCTTCTATCCCTAGGAAGTTAGAAGATGGTTGGGAGCCCATCATTAAAATGAAATTCAACGACTTTGAATGTAATGCTTTATGTGATCTTGGTGCAATTATTTGTTATGCCTAAAAAGATTTATGATATGCTTGACTTGCCACCATTGAAGAATTGTTATTTGGATGTTAATCTTGCCGATAATATTAAAAGAAACCTTTGGGGAGGATTGATAAGTGCGTATTACGGTTAACAATAACCTTGTCCCCGTTGATTTTGTTGTCTTGGATATCGAATGCAATGCATCTTGTCCTATTGTGTTGGGAAGACCTTTTCTTCGAACAGTTGGTGCTGTTATTGATATGAAGGAAGGTAATATTAAATATCAATTTCCTCTCAAAAAGGTATGGAACTTCCTAGAAAGAGAATGAATTTTCCTTTTGATTCTATTATTAGAACAAGCTATGATGTTGATGCTTCTTCTCTTGATATTACTTGATTTGCACTTCTGCGCTAGTGAAGGCGTTAAAGAAAAGCACTTCTTGGGAGATAACTTAAGTTTCATTTTTATTCTTTTGTTGAGTCTTGGAGTTGTTTACTACTGTAGCAACCTCTCCTTATCATGTTTTTGTGCCAAGTAAGGTTTCTATGTTAAAGTTGATGCTAGATTTGGATCGCTGCGCAGAAACAGCATTGCTGTCTGTCACGAATTCTCGCAGAGCTCCCTGTAAAAAAATCGAAAAAATCTGCAAATTTACGAGCGTGATCCTCATATATGTACGCAACTTTCATTAGTTATGAGTTTTTCCATTTGAGCAAGTTAAGTGCCCCTGCCAGATTCATCTTTACGGACTGTTCTGTTTTTGACAGATTCTGTCTTTTATTTCTTGTTGCCGCTTTTGCTATGTTGAATGAGTTTCTTTGTTCCATTAACTTTCAGAAGCTTTGTGCAAGAAGTGTTAAGAATGATTGTGTCACCTCTGAATGTGTGAATTTTGGTTATACACTAACCCTCTAATGAGTTTGCTTGAAGTTTGTGTGAAGGAAGTTTTCAAGGTCAAGAAAGAGGATGATATACTATGATCAAGAACAGTGAAAGGCTAAGCTTGGGGATGCCCGGTGGTTCCCCTGCATATTTTAAGAAGACTCAAGCATCTAAGCTTGGGGATGCCCAAGGCATCCCCTTCTTCATCGACAACATTATCGGGTCACTTCTAGTGAAACTATATTTTTATTCCATCACATTTTATGTTCTTTTTGGAGCGTTGATACGTCTCCAACGTATCGATATTTCTTATGTTCCATGCTACTTTATTGATGATACCTACATGTTTTATGCACATTATATGTCATATTTACGCATTTTCTGGAACTACCTATTAACAAGATGCCGAAGAGCCAGTTCTGTTTTCTGCTGTTTTTGGTTTCAGAAATCCTAGTAAGGAAATATTCTCGGAATTGGGACGAAATCAACGCCCGGGGTCCTATTTTTTGCACGGAGCTTCAGAAGACCGAAGAGATAACGAAGTGGGGCGACGAGGCGCCGCCACCATAGGGGCGCGGCCGAGAGGAGGCCGCGCCGCCTATGGTGTGGGCCCTCGTCCCCCCGACCTACCCTTCCGCCTACTTAAAGCCTCCGTCGCGAAAACCCCGTCGGGAGGCCACGATACGGAAAACCTTCCAGACGCGCCGCGAATCCCATCTCGGGGATTCGGAGATCGCCTCCGGCACCTGCCGGAGAGGGGATTCATCTCCCGGGACTCTTCATCGCCATGATCGCCTCCGGAGTGATGAGTGAGTAGTTCACCCCTGGACCATGGGTCCATAGCAGTAGCTAGATGGTCGTCTTCTCCTTGTTGTGCTTCATTGTTGGATCTTGTGAGCTGCCTAACATGATCAAGATCATCTATATGTAATTCTATATGTTGTGTTTGTCGGGATCGATGGATAGAGAATACTATGTTATGGTGATTATCAATCTATTGTTTATGTGTTGTTTGATCTTGCATGCTCTCCGTTATTAGTAGAGGCTCTGGCCAAGTTTGTACTCTTGCTCCAAGAGGGTATTTATGCTCGATAGTGGGTTCATGCCTTCATTGACACTGGGACAGTGACAGAAAGTTCTAAGGTTGTGATGTGCTGCTGCCACTAGGGATAAAACATTGATTCTATGTCTAAGGATGTAGTTGTCGATTACATTACGCACCATACTTAATGCAATTGTCTGTTGCTTTGCAACTTAATACTGAATGGGGTTCGGATGATAACCTGAAGGTGGACTTTTAGGCATAGATGCAGTTGGATGGCGGTCTATGTACTTTGTCGTAATGCCCAGTTAAATCTCACTATATTTATCATAGCATGTATATGCATTGTTATGCCCTTCTCTATTTGTCAATTGCCCACTGTAATTTGTTCACCCAACATGCTTTTATCTTATGGGAGAGACACCTCTAGTGAACTATGGACCCCGGTCCTATTCTTTACATAGCATACAATCTGTGCAATTGTGTTTTACTGTTTTCTTGCAAACAATCATCTTCCACTCGATACGTTTAATCCTTTGTTACATCAAGCCGGTGAGATTGACAACCTCACTATTTCGTTGGGGCAAAGTACTTTGGTTTTGTTGTGCAGATTCCACGTTGGCGCCGGAATCCTGTTGTTGCGCCGCATCACATTTCGCCACCATCAACCTTCAACGTGCTTCTTGGCTCCTCCTGGTTCGATTAAACCTTGGTTTCTTTCTGAGGGAAAACTTGCTACTGTGCGCATCATACCTTCCTCTTGGGGTTCCCAACGAACGTGTGAGTTACACGCCATCAAGCGTCGGTTTGTTTTTATTTTTATTTTGTTTTGAATAAAATTGGATCCCATCATTCTTATATTGGAGATATTACGCTCCGCTTTTTCTTATCGAACACTTGTGTTCTTAATTGTGCTTTAATGTTCATGGCGAAGGCTGAAATTGCTTCGTTAAATTGCTATTTGGTTGGAATCGGAAAATGCTGCATATGGTTTGGCAACTTGGCAATTGTTTGAGCTCTCATAGATCATGTTTAAGCTCTTGCATCATGTAGTTTACTCTATTAATGAAGAACTACCGTAGAGCTTGTTTAATTTGGTTTGCATTATTGGTCTCTCTAAGTCTAGATATTTTCGGGTAAAGTGTTTGAACAACAAGGAAGACAGTGTAGAGTCTTATAATGCTTGCAATATGTTCTTGTGTGAGTTTTGTTGTACTTGTTCATACTTGTGTTTGCTTAAAACAACCTTGCTAGCCCAAACCTTGTACTGAGAGGAAATGCTTCTCGTGCATCCAAACACCTTGAGCCAAAACCCATGCCATTTGTGTCCACCATATCTACCTACTATGTGGTATTTTTCTGCCATTCCAAAGTAAATTACTTGAGTGCTACCTTTAAAATTTCATTCCTTTATCTTTGCAATATATAGCTCATAGGACAAATAGCTTAAAAACTATTGTGGTGATGAATATGTAGTTATGTGTCTTAATTCTTATAAGTTGCTTGTTGAGCGGTAACCATGTTTCTGGGGACGCCATCAACTTTACCTTTGTTGGATATCATGTGAGATGCTATGCATGTTCGTCTTGTCTGAAGTAAGTGCGATTTCATGATCAAATGGTTTGAGTATGCATATGTTAGAGAAGAACATTGGGCAGCTAACTAAAGCCATGTATCATGGTGGAAGTTTCAGTTTGGACATACAACCTCAATCTCTTATGAGAATATTAATTGTTGTTGAATGCTTAAGCATTAAAAGAGGAGTCCATTATCTGTTGTCTATGTTGTCCCGGTATGGATGTCTAAGTTGAGAATAATCAAGCGAGAAATCCAATGCGTGCTTTCTCCTTAGACCATTTGTACAGGCGGCATAGAGGTACCCCTTTGTGACACTTGGTTGAAACATATGTTATGCAATGATAATCCGTGTTTTCCAAGCTAAGTAGGACAAGGTGCGAGCACTATTAGTACTCTATGCATGAGACTTGCAACTTGTAGGAAGTATTATGCATAGCATATGAATTATTACTACCGTTGAAAAAATTGTTTCTATGTTTTCAAAACAAAAGCTCTAGCACAAAAATAGTAATCCATGCTTCCCTCTGCGAAGGGCCAATCTTTTACTTTATGTTGAGTCAGTTTACCCACTTCTTTCTATCTTAGAAGCAAACACTTGTGTTAACTGTGTGCATTGATTCTTACATGTTTACTTATTGCACATGTTATATTACTCTATGTTGACAAATATCCATGAGATATACATGTTACAAGTTGAAAGCAATTGCTGAAACTTAATCATCCTTTGTGTTGCTTCAATGCATTCTACTTTGAATTTATTGCTTATGAGTTAGCTCTTATGCAACTCTTATTGATACTTGTCTTGAAAGTACTATTCATGAAAAGTTTTGCTATATGATTCATTTGTTTAGTCATTATCTTTGTTAGCAATCTTTTGTTCAGATCACTCCATTCATCTCATATGCTTTACAATAATGTTGATCAAGATTATGTTGGTAGCATGTCACTTCAGAAATTATTTGTGTTATCGTTTACCTACTCGAGGGCGAGTAGGAACTAAGCTTGGGGATGCTTGATACGTCTCAAACGTATCTATAATTTCTTATGTTCCATGCTACTTTTATGACAATACTTGAATGTTTTATACATACTTTACAATTATTATACATTTTCCGGCACTAAGCTATTAACAAGATCTTGCGCAGTTCTTTTTCTGCTGTTTTGTTTCAGAAATCCTAGTAAGAAATATTCTCGAAATTGGACGAAATCAACGCCCAGGGTCCTATTTTTGCACGAAGACCGAAAAGGAAACGAAGTGGGGCCACGAGGTGGCCGGACACCAGGGCGGGGCGGCCGAGCCCTGGCGCCGGCCTAGTGTGTGGGCCTCGCGTCGCCCGACCTACCCTTCCGCCTACATATAGCCTTCGTCGCGAAACCCCCTACCGAGAGCCACGATACGGAAAACCTTCCAGAGACGCCGCCGTCGCGAATCCCATCTCGGGGGATTCGGAGATCGCTCCGGCACCTCGAGAGGGGAATCATCACGGAGGGGCTCTACATCATCATGCCCGCTCTCCGGATTGATGCGTGAGTAGTTCATCCTTGGACTATGGGTCCATAGCAGTAGCTAGATGGTTGTCTTCTCTGCTTGTGCTATCATTGTTTAGATCTTGTGAGCTGCCTAACATGATCAAGATCATCTATTTGTAATGCTACATGTTGTGTTTGGCGGGATCCGATGAATAGAGAATATTATGTTAAGTTGATTATCAATATACCATATATGTGTTGTTTATGTTCTTGCATGCTCTCCGTTGCTAGTAGAGGCTCTGGCCAAGTTGATACTTGTAACTCCAAGAGGGAGTAATTATGCTTGATACGTCCCAAACGTATCTATAATTTCTTATGTTCCATGCTACTTTTATGATGATACTTACATGTTTTGTTCACACTTTATATCGTTTTGATGCGTTTTCCGGAACTAACTATTGACGAGATGCCGTGAGGCCACTCATTTTTCTGCTTTTGGTTTCGTAAATCCTAGTAAGGAAATATTCTCGGAATCGGACGAAATCAACGCCCAATACCTTATTTTCACCGGAAGCTTCCGAGCACGAAGAAGTACCGGAGAGGATCCAGCCCCACACCCGTGGCGGCGCGGCCAAGGGGTGGGCGCGCCCCCTAGTGTGTGGGCCCACGCCCCCTCCGAGGCTTCCCTTTCGCCTACTTAAGGTCTCCGTCGCGAAAACCTTATACCGATTGACAAAACCGAGAAAACCTTCCGTAGCCGCGCGCCATCGCGAAATCAAGATTCGGGGGACGAAGTCTCTGTCGCACGCCGCGGACGGGGAATTGCCCCGGAAGCCATCTCCACCGCCATCCTTGTTCCCATGATGAGGAGGGAGTAATTCTCCCCTGGCTGAGGGCTCTACCGTAGCTATGTGGTTAATCTCTCTCTCGTACTCCAATACAATGATCTCATGAGCTGCTTTGCATGATTGAGATCCATATGATGAGCTTTGTATCGCTACTAGTTATGTGCTACTCATGTGATGTTATTAAAGTAGTCTATTCCTCCTGCATGGTGTAATGGTGACAGTGTGTGCATCGTGTGGTTCTTGTCGTAGATTATGATCATAATCTCTTGTAGGTTATGGAGTTGATTGATACGTCTCCGTCGTATCGATAATTTCTTATGTTCCATGCCACTTTATTGATGATATCTACATGTTTTATACACATTATATGTCATATTCGTGCGTTTTCCGGAACTAACCTATTGACGAGATGCCGAAAGGCCAGTTGCTGTTTTCTGCTGTTTTTGGTTTCAGAAATCCTAGTAAAGAAATATTCGGAATCGGACGAAATAAAGACCGAAGACCTTATAATTCCCGGAAGCTTCCAGAGCACCGGAGAAGGATGAGAGGGGAGCCGGGGGCCACACCACACCCGGCCGCGGCCAGGGGCGCCCGTGGTGTGGGCAGCCCGTGGCCCCTCCGACTCCATCTCTTCGCCTATTTAACGTCCCTGACCTAAAAACACCGACAGAGAAGACGAGACCCGAGAAAACCTTCCAGAGCCGCCGCCATCGCGAAATCAAGATTCGGGGGACAGAAGTCTCTGTTCCGGCACCCTGCCGGACGGGGAATTGCCCCCGAGTCATCTCCACCGCCGTCTCCACCGCCATCTTCACCGCCATCGCTGTCTCCATGATGAGGAGGGAGTAATTCACCCCCGGGGCTGAGGGCTCTACCGTAGCTATGTGGTTAATCTCTCTCTCTGTACTCCAATACAATGATCTCATGAGTTGCTTTACATGATTGAGATCCATATGATGAGCTTTGTATCGCTACTAGTTGTGTGCTACTCATGTGATGTTATTAAAGTAGTCTATTCCTCCTACTTGGTGTAAAGGTGATTAGTGTGTGCACCGTGTGGTTCTTGTCGTAGGCTATGATCACGATCTCTTGTAGATTGTGGAGTTAATTATCATTATGATAGTATTGATGTGATCTATTCCTCCTTCATAGTGTAATGTGGACAGTGTGTGCACTATGTTAGTTCTTGGTTTATTTTGCAATGATCTATTATGCTCTAAGGTTATTTAAATATGAACATTGAATTGTGGAGCTTGTTAACTCCGGCATTGAGGGTTCGTGTAATCCTACGCAATGTGTCCATCATCCAACAAAAGAGTGTATGTAGCATATAAGAGAAAGAGTTATTTATTATGCGATCAATGTTGAGAGTGTCCACTAGTGAAAGTATGATCCCTAGGCCTTGTTTCCAATACTGCAAACACCGTTTACTGTTTGTTGCATGTTTACTCGCTGCCATATTTTATTCAGATTGCTATTACCACTCATATACATCCATATTACTTGTATTTCACTACCTCTTCGCCGAACTAGTACACCTATACATCTGACAAGTGTATTTGGTGTGTTGGGGACACAAGATACTTCTTGCTTTGTGATTACAGGGTTGCATGAGAGGGATATCTTTGACCTCTTCCTCCCTGAGTTCGATAAACCTTGGGTAATCCACTTAAGGGAAAATTTGCTGCTGTTCTACAAACCTCTGCTCTTGGAGGCTGATACGTCCAATTTGCATCACTATTTTATATCATAATTTGCTGTTATTCATTGATATATTTCATATTGGGACACAATACTTATGTTATTTCATCTATTTTTCATGTTTCATCATCATTGGAGGATCAAGCACCGGAGCCAGGATTCTTGGAAAAAGCACCGTCAACGCAATATTTCGGAAGATCAACTGTGGAAGGAAATTTCACGTAAATTCCTATTTTTCCAGATGACGGAGGGAGCCAAAGGGAGCGGAGAGGAGCCATGTGGGCCCAGACCACGGCGGCGCGGCCGGGGCTGGCCGCGCCCCGTGCTGGGGGCCCCACGGCCTCTTTCGCCTCCCTTCTTCGCGTACTCCTTCGTCCGAAAACCTAAGCCACAGAGGACCTCACGGGGTTACAGCCTCTGCGGGGCGGAGAACACCGAGAGAAAGAGCTCTCCGGCGGGCAGGAATCCGCGGGAAATTCCCCCTGAGGAGGAAATCGACGCCATCGCCATCGTCATCGAGCGGGACATCATCTCCATCATCATCATCATCATCTCCACCATCCTGCCATCACCACCGCTGCACCTCGTCACCGCTGTAACAATTCGGGTTAAATCTTGATTGTATGATAGGGGAAACTCTCCCGGCATTATTCTCTACTTGTTGTAGATGCTATTGAGTGAAACCATTGAACCAAGGTTTATGTTCAGATTGTTATTCATCATCATATCACCTCTGATTGTATTCCATATGATGTCTCGTGAGTAGTTCGTTTAGTTCTTGAGGACATGGGTGAAGTCTAAATGCTAGTAGTGAATTATGGTTGAGTAATATTCAATGTTATGATATTTAAGTTGTGGTGTCATTCTTCTAGTGGTGTCATGTGAACGTCGACTACACGACACTTCACCATTTATGGGCCTAGGGGAGTGCATCTTGTATTCGGTTGCTAATTGCGGGGTTGCCGGAGTGACAGAAACCTGAGCCCCCGTTAGTATATCGATGCAGGAGGGATCGCAGGATCTCAGAGTTTAAGGCTGTGGTTAGATTTATCTTAATTACTTTCTTGTAGTTGCGGATGCTTGCAAGGGGTATAATCACAAGTATGTATTAGTCCTAGGAAGGGCGGTGCATTAGCATAGGTTCACCCACACAACACTTATCAAAACAATGAAGATTATTAAACCACATGAAGCGAAAGTACTAGACTAAAATCCCCGTGTGTCCTCGAACGTTTGGTCATTATAAGTAATCAAACCGGCTTGTCCTTTGTGCTAAAAAGGATTGGGCCACTCGCTGCAATTATTTCTATCGCATTTTATTTACTTGTACTTTATTTATGCAATATCAAAACCCCCTGATACTTGTCTGAGAGTATTTACAGTGAATCCTCCATCGAAACTGCTGCCAACACCTTCTGCTCCTCGTTGGGATCAATATTCTTACTTATCGAAGATACTACGATACACCCCCTATACTTGTGGGTCATCAAGACTATTTTCTGGCGCCGTTGCCGGGGAGTGCGCTATTGGTAAGTGGAATTGGTAAAAATTTACTTTTTGTTTGTGCTGATTTTATTTCTGCTGCTATAAATCATTATGGAGAGATCTTCTCTTCAATTTCTATTTGGGAAATCTACTACTCTGCAACGGTAGTGGATGAAGCGCCAGGTGAGGAAGTAGTACCATATAAAATACCTATGAAAATTATTGAACGTGTTATGGATAACCGCTATGAAGGGGATGGAACTGTTCATCCTGGTGATCATTTATTGTTTTTGCATGAATTATGCGGGTTATTCAAATGTGCAGGTATTTCTATGAATGAAGTTAGGAAGAAACTATTCACTATATCGCTGTCTGGTAAAGCGGCGCACTGGTATAAATTGCTGAAGAATGGTGATTCTATTGATTGGGAGGACATTGTGCCTTTATTTTATTCCAAATTCTATCCTCCAAGTGAAATTCATAAAGATCGAACGCATATATAATTTCGGCCTCATGATGGAGAGAGTATTGCCCAAGCTTGGGGGAGATTGAAGTCTTTAATGCTCAAATGCCCCATTCATGAGCTTCCTGGTAATGTTATTATTGATAATTTCTATGCAAGACTTTCTTTTCAAGACAAGACCTTGTTGGATACTTCTTGTTCTGGATCATTTACACGCAAGAATGAAGAGTTTAAAAGGGACCTTCTTGATCGGATCCAAGAAAATATTGAAGGATGGGAGAACGACAAAGATAGAGAATCAGGTATAATTTATGATTATAAATGCATTGAAGCTTTTATGGATACTGATAAATTTCGTAATATGAGTGCTACATATGGTCTTGATTCCCAAGTTGTTGCAAATCTTTATAAAGCTTTTGCCTCTCATTATGAACTGCCTAAGAAGAATTTTGATAAGTATCATGAACCATATAAAGATAAAGTTGATTCATCTGTAAACAAATGTGTAGTGGTTGAAACTGTTGATAATGTTATTCCTGAAGCTTATATTGAAAAAACTCCTTTCCCTGCTAAAATGAAGGAGTACTCTGTCATATCTAGTGCGGTTAATAAAAGTGAAAAGAAACCTAAAGAACCTGAAGAACAAATTAAAATTGAACCTGTTGTTGCAATAGTTAAAGATCTTGTGACTGAAAATGTGGAAGATGGTCATATTATTTTCTGTGAAGATGCTTCTAATATTGTTTCACATCCTAATAAATCCAAACAAGTTAGTGTTCCTATGCTATCTGTTAGAATTGGTGATCATTGCTATTATGGTTTATGTGATATTGGTGCAAGTGTTAGTGCTATACCTTATGAGCTTTACACGGAGATTATGCACGAAATTGGTTCTTGTGAACTTGAAGATATTGATGTGGTTATTCATCTGGCTAATAGAGAAACTATTTCTCCAATTGGTATTGTTCGAGATGTGGAAGTTCTATGTGGTAAGATTAAATATCCTGCTGACTTTTTGGTACTTGGTTCTGCTGCTAGTGATCATTGTCCTATCATTTTTGGTAGACCTTTTCTAAATACTTGTGGAGCTATTATAGATTGTAAGAAAGAGAAAATTTTGACTAGATTTGCTGGTGAACCTTATGAATTTAACTTTTCTAAATTTACCAAAACTCCTTATAAAGTTGACTTGCCTAGTAATGATTTTAAAATGGAGCAGTGTGCATCTATTGTTCTTGTTCCTAATAATCCTTTGCAGCAACATTTGGAGAATAGTGAAAGTGAAGCTTTTAGGAAAGAAAGAGATGAGCTTGAGGAAATTTTTCTTCGCCAACCTATTCTCAAGCATGATTTACCGGTGGAAGATTTGGGTACAACACCGCCACCAAAGGAAGATCCTGTTTTTGATCTAAAGCCTTTACCTGATAATCTTAAATATGCTCATATTGATGATAAGAAAATATATCCTATTATTATTAGTTCTAAGCTTTCAGAGATTGAGGAAGAAAGGTTATTGGAAATATTGAAGAAACACCGAGGAGCTATTGGCTATACTCTTGATGATTTGAAAGGGATTTCTCCTTCTATTTGCCAACATGCTATTAATATGGAAGAAGATGCGAAGCCTGTTGTTGAACATCAACGTCGTCTAATTCCGAAGATGAAGGAAGTGGTAAGGAACGAGGTATTAAAACTCCTTGAAGCTGGTATTATATATCCTATTGCTGATAGTAGATGGGTTAGTCCTGTGCATTGTGTTCCTAAGAAGGAGGAATGACTGTTGTGCCTAATGATAATGATGAGCTTATTCCTCAAAGAATAGTTGTAGGTTATAGAATGTGCATTGATTTTCGAAAAGTTAATAAAGTTACTAAGAAAGATCATTACCCTTTACCCTTTATTGATCAAATGCTAGAAAGGTTATCTAAAAATACTCATTTTTGCTTTCTTGATGGTTATTCTGGGTTTTCACAAATTGTTGTTAAAGCTAAAGATCAAGAGAAAACCACTTTTACTTGTCCTTATGGAACTTATGCTTATAGGCGTATGCCTTTTGGTTTATGTAATGCTCCTGCTACTTTTCAAAGATGCATGTCTGCTATTTTTCATGGTTTTTGTGAAAGTATTGTAGAGGTGTTCATGGATGATTTTTTGTTTATGGGAATTCTTTTGATAATTGCTTGCGAAACCTCGATAAAGTTTTGCAGAGATGTGAAGAAACTAACCTTGTTCTTAATTGGGAGAAATGCCACTTTATGGTTAATGAAGGAATTGTATTGGGACATAAAATTTCCGAGAGAGGTATTGAAGTTGATAGAGCTAAAGTTGAAGCAATTGAGAAGATGCCCTATCCGAGGGATGTTAAAGGTATTCGTAGTGTTCTTGGTCATGCTGGGTTTTATAGGAGATTTATTAAAGATTTCTCTAAAATTTCAAAGCCTCTTACTAATCTTCTTCAAAAAGATGTACCTTTTGTTTTTGATGATGATTGTAAGGAAGCTTTTGAAACTCTAAAGAAAGCCTTAACAACTGCTCCTGTAGTTGAACCTCCTGATTGGAATTTGCCTTTTGAAATTATGTGTGATGCTAGTGATTTTGCTGTAGGCGCTGTTCTTGGACAGCGGGTAGATTAAAAATTAAATGTTATTCATTATGCTAGTAAGACTCTTGATGCTGCTCAAAGAAATTATGCTACAACTGAAAAGGAATTGTTAGCTGTAGTCTTTGCTTGTGATAAGTTTAGACCCTATATTGTTGATTCGAAAGTTACAATTCATACTGATCATGCTGCAATTAGATACCTTATGACAAAGAAAGATGCTAAGCCAAGGCTTATTAGATGGGTACTTCTGTTGCAAGAATTTGATTTACATATTATAGATAGGAAAGGTGCTGATAATCCTGTTGCTGATAATTTGTCTAGATTGGAAAATATTGCTTATGATCCTGTTCCTGTTAATGATAGTTTTCCAAATGAACAATTAGCTGTAATAAAGGTGAGCTCGCGAGAGAGCCCTTGGTATGCAGATTATGCTAACTTTATTGTTTCGAAGTATTTGCCTCCAACCTTTTCAGCTCAGCAAAGGAGGAAATTCTTTTATGACTTGAGGCATTATTTTTGGGATGACCCACACTTGTATAAAGAAGGAGTAGATGGTATTATGCGAAGATGTGTTCCTGAATATGAACAACAGGAGATATTGAATAAATGTCATGGAAGTGTTTATGGAGGACATCACGCTGGAGATAGAACCGCGCAAAAGGTTTTCAATCAGGTTTTTATTGGCCAACACTTTTCAAAGATGCAAGGAAATTTATTTTATCTTGTGATGAATGTCAAAGAGTTGGTAATATCTCTAGACGCAATGAAATGCCTATGAATTATACTCTTGTTATTGAACCATTCGATTGTTGGGGATTCGACTTCATGGGTCCTTTCCCTTCTTCAGAAGGTAACACTCATATACTTGTCGCTGTTGATTATGTTACTAAATGGGTAGAAGCTATACCTACAAAAAGTGCTGATGGTGAGACCTCTATAAAAATGCTTGTAGATATTATATTTCCTAGATTTGGAGTACCTAGATATATTATGACTGATGGAGGTTCTCATTTCATTCATGGAGGTTTTAGAAAAACTCTTGCTAAGTATGGTATTAATCATAGAATTCTGCTTATCACCCTCAAACTAGTGGTCAAGTAGAATTATCAAATAGAGAGATTAAAGCTATCTTGGGTAAGACTGTTAATAAATCTAGGAAGAATTGGGCTAGCAAATTGAAAGAAGCACTATGGGCTTATAGAACTGCTTATAAAAATCCTATGGGAATGTCACCTTATAAAATGGTTTATGGAAAAGCTTGTCATTTACCTTTAGAACTAGAGCACAAAGCTTATTGGGCTGTTAGAGAACTAAATAAAGATCCTAAATTAGCCGGTAATAAGAGGTTGTTGCAATTAAGTTCTCTAGATGAATGGAGAAGTGAAGCTTATGAAAATGCTAAACTCTTTAAAGAAAAAGTTAAGAAATGGCATGATAGAAGGATCATCAAAAGAGAATTTAATGTTGGAGATCAAGTTCTATTATATCGGTCTCGTCTCAGATTCTTTGCAGGGAAATTACTCTCGAAGTGGGAAGGACCATATGTTGTTGAGGAGGTGTATCGTTCAGGAGCAATTAAAATTAGCTCTCTCCAAGGCAATGCCACACAAGTGGTGAATGGACAAAGACTCAAGCATTATATCTCGGGTGATTCTTATAATGTTGATATTGATATTATTCAAGTGGAAACACCGGAGGCCTTCATCAAAGGACAAATTGACAGTCCGCCAGAACTGGACTTTGAATAGGTAACAGTACATGTAATAAAAAGTCCGCGTTTACCTTTCCGAACATTATTTCTGCTGTTTTTAGAAAATATGAAAAATTACGAGTTCGAAACGGAGTGGAAAGGACGCACGAGGGCGTGCCACCATAGGCGGCGCGGGCCCCGCCGACCTATGGTCTGGCCCCGCCTCTTTCCGACTCTGGTTCGATCTGGAACCTTCCTTTTGTCGTAAAAATATTTGCTATATAATCCCCCGGACCCCTGGAGGTCCGTAATATCGTTTTCTCGTCGTGTTTTGTTTCGAGCTGTTTTCTGCTAGTTTTGATCTAGAAGCACCATGGTCTCCAACAACAAGGACAAGGAACCTTTGAAGGAAAATATTCAAGACCCGGAGCTGAAGAAAGAAGATGCAAGAGAGGATGAGGAAGAAGTGGAGGAAGCTCCGCAGGAACACCAACAAGCCACCGTCGCAAGTATTGGCGTGATATCAAATCCATCCAACATCAAGAGGAGTGCACGAATCGCTACCGGAGGAGCGGTTCCACGTCATTACTTGGCTCCAAGGACATCTTCTCCGAGCAATTACAACCCTTACCGCAATCTAATCTACGATCGTCAAACTGAAAGGACCCCCAAGGTAGTGTTGCCAAGTAATTGGGATATAAATCGTTCTGACAATGCAGGAGAGATGAAATCTGAAGCTGAAGGATGGGGAAACAATTCTAAGAGTTGGGATTCACCACCGGACATGATTATGAGCCGCGTTGAGCACAACTCGGAGATGATTCGCAACCTCACCTATGAGATTGAAGATTTAAAGGAGCTTGTTAAGAAGCTTGTCGAGAAGAATCCATCACCATCATCACCGAAGGAGTAATTCATCATCGGTATTGGCATCCCCTTGGTTTGTTCCAAGCTTGGGGGAGTGCCGCGGTATCACATCATCACCACCTTTATCTTTTACTATCAAGTAGTGTCATATCATGAATAGGGAAGTTATCTTATGGAATAGTATGCAATGTGGAAGTATCTCTCTTAGTTAGTTATCTATGTATCCGTTGGTGTGAGTTATCGTTATGGAATATTAATGAGAAGTCTTATCATTTACTTTTTGCACACCTTATTTTAGTTTGTAATCTCCATTATATGATTACTCTTGACATGAGTATTGATATCACTTTGGGAGCATCGAGTAAATCTATTTGGTTTTGGCAAACTTAGCATTGGTCAATAGCAACAACATCTTGATGTTTAATAAAGAGAGAAATACATTTAGATACATTACTCTATTATCTCTATGCTTAGTATTCTAAAGTTAAAATTGCTTGTGCTTATGAGAAATATGCATGATTGTTTCTATCATATGTATATTTGTTTGTTTCCTTCAACCTTTATGCTTGCTATCAAACCTTGCTAGCCAAAGACCTGTATCGAGAGGGAATGCTTCTCATACATCCATAACCTTAGACCAAACCTATGCCATTTGTGTCCACCATACCTACCTACTACATGGTATTTTCTGCCATTCCAAGTAAATACTTCATGTGCTACCTTTAAATAATTCAAACTATACTACTCCTTATTTGTGTCAATGTTCTATAGCTCATGAGGAAGTATGTGGTGTTTCATCTTTCAATCTTGTTGGGCGGACTTTCACTAATGGACTAGCGGCACATCCGCTTATCCAATAACTTTGAGCTGGCAACGGGGTTCCCAGCCCCAATTAATAACTTTCATTAATAATTCTCTTCACATGTTTTGCTCTGACTTATCAGTAAGCAACTTAATTTTGCAATAGACACTCCTCCATGGTATGTGAATGTTGGAAGGCACCCGAGGATTCGGTTAGCCATGGATTGAGAAAGCCAAGGTTGGGGGGAGTGTCATCCTTAATAAAACTAAAATACATGTGTAAACAAAAGAGAAGGGGATGATCTACCTTGCTGGTAGAGATGCCGTCCCTCATGGGAGCCGCTCTTTGAAGGTTCGTTTAGCAAGGGGGTTAGAGTGCCCGCTACCATTCGTTGACAACAACAAACACCGCTCAAAATCTTACTTTTATGCTCTTTATATGATTTCAAAACTTGAAAAGCTCTAGCACATGATTTAATCCCTGCTTCCCTCTGCGAAGGGCCTGTCTTTTACTTTTATGTTGAGTCAGTAAACCTATTTCTCTCTATCTCAAGCAAGCAATTGAGTTGTTGTGAACCAATCATTTATGCTATGATTCAGTTGATCATGTCTTTTATACTTTCTTGTTTAGTACCAATTTTATCTGAATGAATATGACTTTGAAGTTATCAATGATTATGAGGAGATTGTCATGCTTAAATATGAAGGCTCAGCTATAAAATTTAATATGCAAGCTTTGCTTAGAAGTACAATCCGTTAGTAGTTCTCTGACCAAGAACAAAGTTTGCCATCACCAACTATGATTTCTTATGCACCTTTACTTGTGATTTCTCTTTACCTATTTCAAGATGAGTTATATGAGGAAGTTGTTTACTAGAATGTCTTGTGTGAATGAATATGATGCTTCTTGTCCGTATTTTATTTATCGACTCTTCACTCCATAAACATGTGGTCTTGTTTATCGAGCTCAGTTTCGCTTGGGGACAAGCGAGGTCTAAGCTTGGGGGGAGTTGATACGTCCAATTTGCATCACTATTTTATATCATAATTTGCTGTTATTCATTGATATATTTCATATTGGGACACAATACTTATGTTATTTCATCTATTTTTCATGTTTCATTATCATTGGAGGATCAAGCACCGGAGCCAGGATTCTGCTGGAAAAAGCACCGTCAGAACGCAATATTTCGGAAGATCAACTGTGGAAGGAAATTTCACGTAAATTCCTATTTTTCCAGATGACGGAGGGAGCCAAAAGGGGGAGCAGAGAGGAGCCACTGGCCCAGACAGGGCGGCGCGGCCGGGGGCGCGCCACCCGTGCTCTGGGGGCCCACAGCCCCTTTCGCCTCCTTTTCTTCGCGTACTCCTTCGTCCCGAAAACCTAAGCCACAGAGAGGACCTCACGAGGGGTTACAGCCGCCTCTGCGGGGCGGAGAACACCAGAGAGAAAAGAGCTCTCCGGCGGGCAGGAATCCGCCGGGGAAATTCCCTCCCGGAGGGGGAAATCGACGCCATCGCCATCGTCATCGAGCGGGACATCATCTCCATCATCATCATCATCATCTCCACCATCTACACCGCCATCACCACCGCTGCACCTCGTCACCGCTGTAACAATTCGGGTTAAATCTTGATTGTATGATAGGGGAAACTCTCCCGGCATTATTCTCTACTTGTTGTAGATGCTATTGAGTGAAACCATTGAACCAAGGTTTATGTTCAGATTGTTATTCATCATCATATCACCTCTGATTGTATTCCATATGATGTCTCGTGAGTAGTTCGTTTAGTTCTTGAGGACATGGGTGAAGTCTAAATGCTAGTAGTGAATTATGGTTGAGTAATATTCAATGTTATGATATTTAAGTTGTGGTGTCATTCTTCTAGTGGTGTCGTGTGAACGTCGACTACACGACACTTCACCATTTATGGGCCTAGGGGAGTGCATCTTGTATTCGGTTGCTAATTGCGGGGTTGCCGGAGTGACAGAAACTGAGCCCCCGTTAGTATATCGATGCAGGACGGATCGCAGGATCTCAGAGTTTAAGGCTGTGGTTAGATTTATCTTAATTACTTTCTTGTAGTTGCGGATGCTTGCAAGGGGTATAATCACAAGTATGTATTAGTCCTAGGAAGGGCGGTGCATTAGCATAGGTTCACCCACACAACACTTATCAAAACAATGAAGATTATTAAACCACATGAAGCGAAAGTACTAGACTAAAATCCCCGTGTGTCCTCGGGAACGTTTGGTCATTATAAGTAATCAAACCGGCTTGTCCTTTGTGCTAAAAAGGATTGGGCCACTCGCTGCAATTATTTCTATCGCATTTTATTTACTTGTACTTTATTTATCTGCAATATCAAAACCCCCGAATACTTGTCTGAGAGTATTTACAGTGAATCCTCCATCGAAACTGTTGCCAACACCTTCTGCTCCTCGTTGGGATCGACATTCTTACTTATCGAAGATACTACGATACACCCCCTATACTTGTGGGTCATCAAGGCCCAACAGTGTCTACAAGAATAGAAGCACCCGTAGACATCAAGCACTTTTCTGGCGCCGTTGCCGGGGAGGAAAGGTAAAAGGCACTTATACTCCGGTTCCAGGTAACAGTACTTTTCTGGCGCCATTGTGTGTGTGCTCGAAGCTATTTCCTTTAGACTCTGCAATCGCGACATTTGGTTTCTTGTTTTTATTTTTCACTAGTTAGGCATAATGGAAAACAACAAAAAAATTAGTGAGCTCTTTAATCTTTTTCCTGATTTAGAATTGTTTGATACAAAAATTAAAAAACCTATGGAACCTTATTTACATGATAGTAGCAATGTTATTAGTATGAATGCAATTACTGCTAATGCTATGAAGAAGTCTAAGCTTGGGGAAGCTAGTTTACATAAAAATAATCTTTTTTGCTCCTCCGCTTTAGAAGAAATATTTTGCTCTGATGATGCTTTATCTCCCATATGCGATAACTCTAATGATGCTTCTGATATTTTAAATCCACCTGCTGAAAGTATTCCGTATAAAATACCTATGGAAATTATTGAACGTGTTATGGATAACCGCTATGAAGGGGATGGAACTGTCCATCCTAGGAATCATTTACTGTTTTTGCATGAATTATGCGGGTTATTCAAGTGTGCAGGTATTTCAATGGATGAAGTTAGAAATAAATTATTTGTTATGTCGCTATCTGGTGAAGCGGCGCATTGGTATAAACTATTGAAGGACGGGTGCTCTCTTGATTGGAAGGATATTGTGCCTCTATTTTATTCCAAGTTCTATCCTCCAAGTGAAATTCACAAAGATCGAAACCATATATATAATTTTTGGCCTCATGATGGAGAGAGTATTGCCCAAGCATGGGAGAGATTGAAGACTTTAATGCTCAAATGCCCCAATCATGAGCTTCCAGGTAATATCATCATTGATAATTTCTATGCAAGACTTTCTTTTCAAGATAAGACCTTGCTGGATACTACTTGTTCTGGATCATTCACGAGTAATAAAGAAGAGTTAAAAAGGAACCTTCTTGATCGGATTAAGGAGAATGCTGAAGATTGGGAGAACAACAAAGGTAAAGAGTCAGGTATAAATTATGATTATGAATGCATTGAAACTTTCATGGATAGTGGTAAATTTCGAAATATGAGTGCTACTTATGGTCTTGACTCTCAAGTTGCTGCAAATCTTTATAAAGCTTTTGCTTCTCACATTGAATTGCCTAGGAAGAATTTTGATAAGTATCATGAACCTTTTAAAGACGCTTGCATGAAGAATGAAATTGTTGTTAATGATTGCAATAAGCGTGCTCAAACTCCTAAGAATGCTATTTCCTATAAGCATGTTAATTTTTGTGGAATACATAGACCTTGTGGAATTAATCAAATAGAAGATGAATATTGTATCCATCACAGAAATGAAAAAACTAGAAAGTGGTCTAGAGCTCTAGATGATCTTGGAGAAAAAGTGTGTGCCCTCTATCCTTTTATTTGTGAACTTTGCCATAGAGTTGGTCATTTTAATTTTCAATGCTCCTCCAATGATAATTCAAACCCCATGAGTGCTGCAAATTTGTATTGTGATGATGAAATTATTCCTAATCAGCATGATGAACTTACCTTATTTTTGAAATGTGAAGAGTTATCAAGAAAAATTTCTTTGTTAAATATTAACGATCTTGATATTGATGATGTCCTGCATGGGTGTTTTTCTTATTGCATTAATAATTGCCATACAAATACTTACATACAGAATATTTTAGAAGATGACACCTTGCCAAAATATGATAGGACCGCTGTGTGTTTTCAATTAATTAATGAAAAGGAGGGATCCTCCCAAGTTTCTTCTATTGTTTCTAAAAGTAAATCAGGTTATGCGGACAAGCCACCCTTCAAGCCTCTTCCTCCTAAAGAAGAGGAAGGAGGAGAAGAAGAGAAGAAGAAGAAGAAGGGAACGAAGAAGAAGAAGAAGAAGAAGAAGAAGAAGGAGAATAAAAAGAAAGAGGTAACGGCGTATCCCCGCGTGAATGAGATAACGCTAGGTAACCGTAAGTATGTTGCTCCTAATGATTATTGTGATAATGAATCTGAATACGATGATCTTCCTATGCCCTTTACATACATTAGCGATCATGATTTGAATGAGCACACTGCCTTTGATATTGAAAATCTCTTTGGTACTGATTATGAAAGTAATGATGATAGCATTATTCATGTCCCCTTAAACGATGATATTGAAAGCTCTAAGCTTGGGGATGTTGTGCTTGAAGATCCTGTATTTGAGACCTCTACTTTTAGTGAAAATGATGATATTACATATTCTGGTTTAGATAATTGCTATAGAGATGTATATGACACATGTTACAATTATCCTTATGAAACTTGTCATAGTCATGATTGGATTACCAAAAACAATTCTTTTAATATGCAACTTGTTTACCATGTTCAAATTCTTGATAATAATCTTGCTCCAATTACTATTAATGAGAATAACTCTTCTTATGCCAAAATTAATGATACTTCTATGCATATGAACCATGATAAGAATGTTTTAAGTGACGGGTATATTGTGGATTTCATCAATGATGCTACTGAAAGTTATTATGAGAGAGGGAAATATGGTTATATGCATCTTAATAATATTAAGTTTCCCCTCTTTATGTTGAGAATCTTTAAGTTACTCGTGTTTTATCCTCTTATGCTTGTTACTTTGCTCTTCATGAATTCATTTGTGTATAAGATTCTTCTGCATAGGAAGCATGTTAGGCTTAAATGTGTTTTGAATTGCCTCTTGAAGCTCTCTTTTGCTTCAAATACTATTTCTTGCGGGTGCATCACCAAAATTGCTGAGCCCATCTTAATGGCTATAAAGAAAGAACTTCTTGGGAGATAACCCATGTGTTATTTTGCTACAGTACTTTGTTTTATATTTGTGTCTTGGAAGTTGTTTACTACTGTAGCAACCTCTCCTTATCATGTTTTTGTGCCAAGTAAAGTTTCTATGTCAAAGTTGATGTTATATTTGGGATCGCTGCGCAGAAACAGCATTGCTGTCTGTCACGAATCTGGGCACAGTTCTCTGTATAAAATTAGAAAAAATCTGCCAATTTACGAGCGTGATCCTCAGATATGTACGCAACTTTCATTAGTTTTGAGTTTTTCCATTTGAGCAAGTCTGGTGCCAGCTTTAAATTCGTCTTTACGGACTGTTCTGTTTTTGACAGATTCTGCCTTTTATTTCGCATTGCCTCTTTTGCTATGTTGGATTCATTTCTTTGATCCATTAATGTCCAGTAGCTTTATGCAATGTCCAGAAGTGAAAAGAATGTTTGTGTCACTCTCATGTGAATTTTTGATTATGCACTAACCCTCTAATGAGTTTGCTTGAAGTTTGGTGTGAAGGAAGTTTTCAAGGGTCAAGAGAGGAGGATGATATACTACGATCAAGAAGAATGAAAAGTCTAAGCTTGGGGATGCCCGGTGGTTCATCCCTGCATATTTCAAGAAGACTCAAGCATCTAAGCTTGGGGATGCCCAAGGCATCCCCTTCTTCATCGACAAAGTATCAGGTTCCTTCTCTTGAAACTATATTTTTATTCGGTCACATCTTATGTACTTTACTTGGAGCGTCTGTATGTTTTTGTTTTTGTTGTTGTTTGAATAAATGATTGTTTGGAGAGAGACACGCTCCGCTGGTTCGTATGAACACATGTGTTCTTAGCTTTTAATTTTCATGGCGAAGGTTGAAACTGCTTCGTTAATTGTTATATGGTTGGAAATGGGAAATGCTACATGTAGTAATTGGTGTAATGTCTTGAATAATGTGATACTTGGCAATTGTTGTGCTCATATAGATCTTGTTTAAGCTCTTGCATCATGTACCTTGTACCCATTAATGAATAATTACATAGAGCTTGTTAAAATTTGGTTTGCATGATTGGTCTCTCTAAGTCTAGATATTTTCTGGTTGAGGTGTTTGAACAACAAGGAGACGATGTAAAGTCTTATAATGCTTACAATATGTTTATATGTGAGTCTTGCTGCACCATTTTATACTTGAGTTTGCTTCAAATAACCTTGCTAGCCTAAACCTTGTATCGAGAGGGAATACTTCTCATGCATCCAAATCATTGAGCCAACCACTATGCCATTTGTGTCCACCATACCTACCTACTACATGGTATTTCTCTGCCATTCCAAAGTAAATTGCTTGAGTGCTACCTTTAAACCATTCAAAATTTATCACCTCTGATTTGTGTCAATGTTTTATAGCTCATGAAGAAGTATGTGGTGTTTATCTTTCAATCTTGTTGGGCAACTTTCACCAATGGACTAGTGGCTTCATCCGCTTATCCAATAATTTTGCAAAAAGAGCTGGCAATGGGATTCCCAGTCCCAAATTAATTAACAAAAATAGACACTCCTCCATGGTATGTGATTGTTGGACGGCACCCGAAGGATTCGGTTAGCCATGGCTTGAGAAAGCAAAGGTGGGGAGGAGTGTCATCATAATAAAACTAAAATAAAAAGGCACTCCTTCATGGTATGAGATTGTTGGCAGGCACCCGAGGATTCGGTTAGCCATGGTTTGTGAAAGAAAGGTTGGAAGGAGTGCCACCCAAAAATAAAATAAAATGAGAGCCGCTCTTTGAAGGTTTGTCGGGCAAGGGGGTTAGAGTACCCGCTACCATTCGTTGACAACAACAAACACCTCTCAAAACTTTACTTTTATACTCTCTTGATGTTTTCAAAATAAAAGCTCTAGCACAAATATAGCAATCGATGCTTTCCTCTTTGAAGGGCCATTCTTTTACTTTATTGTTGAGTCAGTTTACCTATTCTTTCTATCTTAGAAGCAAACACTTGTGTAAATTGTGTGCATTGATTCTTACATGTTTACCTATTGCACTTGTTATATTAATTTGTGTTGACAATTATCCATGAGATATACATGTTAAAGTTGAAAGAAACCGCTGAAACTTATATCTTCCTTTGTGTTGTTTCAAAGCTTTCTACTAAGAATTTATTGCTTATGAGTTAACTCTTATGCAAGACTCATTGATGCTTGTCTTGAAAGTATTATTCATGAAAAGTCTTTGTTATATGATTCATTTGTTTACTCATTATCTTCATCATTGCTTCGAATCTCTGCATTTATCTCATGTGCTTTACAATAGTATGATAAAGGTTATGATGGCATGTCACTTCAGAAATTATCTTTGTTATCGTTTTGCTGGAATGAAGAACTAAGCTTGGGGATGCTGATACGTCTCGTCGTATCGATAATTTCTTATGTTCCATGCCACTTTATTGATGATATCTACATGTTTTATACACATTATATGTCATTATTCGTTTTCCGGAACTAACCTATTGACGAGATGCCGAAAGGCCAGTTGCTGTTTTCTGCTGTTTTTGGTTTCAGAAATCCTAGTAAAGAAATATTTTCGGAATCGGACGAAATAAAGACCGAAGACCTTATAATTCCCGGAAGCTTCCAGAGCACCGGAGAAGGATGAGAGGGGCCAGGGGGCCCCACACCACAGGGCGGCCCGGGCGCGCGCCCCCGTGGTGTGGGCAGCCCGTGGCCTCCGACTCCATCTCTTCGCCTATTTAACCGCCCGACCTAAAAACACCGAGAGAGAAGACGAGATCCGAGAAAACCTTCCAGAGCCGCTGCCATCGCGAAATCAAGATTCGGGGGTCTCTGTTCGGCCCTCGGACGGGGATTGCCCCGGAGTCATCTCCGCCGTCTCACCGCCATCTTCACCGCCATCGTGTCTCCATGATGAGGAGGGAGTAATTCACCCTGGGGCTGAGGGCTCTACCGTAGCTATGTGGTTAATCTCTCTCTGTACTCCAATACAATGATCTCATTGCTTTACATGATTGAGATCCATATGATGAGCTTTGTATCGCTAGTTGTGTGCTACTCATGTGATGTTATTAAAGTAGTCTATTCCTCCTACTTGGTGTAAAGGTGATTAGTGTGTGCGCCGTGTGGTTCTTGTCGTAGGCTATGATCACGATCTCTTGTAGATTGTGGAGTTAATTATCATTATGATAGTATTGATGTGATCTATTCCTCCTTCATAGTGTAATGTGGACAGTGTGTGCACTATGTTAGTTCTTGGTTTATTTTGCAATGATCTATTATGCTCTAAGGTTATTTAAATATGAACATTGAATTGTGGAGCTTGTTAAGTCCGGCATTGAGGGTTCGTGTAATCCTACGCAATGTGTTCATCATCCAACAAAAGAGTGTATGTAGCATATAAGAGAAAGAGTTATTTATTATGCGATCAATGTTGAGAGTGTCCACTAGTGAAAGTATGATCCCTAGGCCTTGTTTCAAATACTGCAAACACCGTTCACTGTTCTGTTGCATGTTTACTCGCTGCCATATTTTATTCAGATTGCTATTACCACTCATATACATCCATATTACTTGTATTTCACTACCTCTTCGCCGAACTAGTACACCTATACATCTGACAAGTGTATTTGGTGTGTTGGGGACACAAGAGACTTCTTGTTTTGTGATTACAGGGTTGCATGAGAGGGATATCTTTGACCTCTTCCTCTGAGAGTTAAACCTTGGGTAATCCACTTAAGGGAAACTTGCTGCTGTTCTACAAACCTCTGCTCTTGGAGGCCCAACACTGTCTACAAGAATAGAAGCACCCGTAGACATCATTGATTATCGCTATGATAGTATTGATGTGATCTATTCCCCCTTTCATAGTGTAATGGTGACAGTGTGTATGCTATGTTAGTACTCGGTTTATTTTGCAAAGATCTATTATGCTCTAAGGTTGTTTAAATATGAACATCGAATGTTGTGGAGCTTGTTAACTCCGGCATTGAGGTGCTCTTGTAGCCCAACACAATGAATGGTGTTTGTCATCCAACAAAGAGTGTATGTAGCACAAATGAGAGAAGTTATTATTTATTATGCGATCAATGTTGAGAGTGTCCACTAGTGAAAGTATGATCCCTAGGCCTTGTTTCCAATCTATCACCGCTTATTTACTGTTCTATTGCATGTTTACTCGCTGCCATATTTTATTCAGGTTACTATTACCACTCATATACATCCATACTACTTGTATTTCACTATCTCTTCGCTGAACTAGTGCACCTATACATCTGACAAGTGTATTAGGTGTGTTGGGGACACAAGAGACTTCTTGTATCGTGATTGCAGGTTGCTTGAGAGGGATATCTTTGACCTCTTCATCCTGAGTTCGATAAACCTTGGGTGATCCACTTAAGGGAAAACTTGCTGCTGTTCTACAAACCTCTTCTCTTGGAGGCCCAACACTGTCTACAAGAATAGAAGCACCCGTAGACATCAATGCTCGATAGTGGGTTCATGCCTCCGTTGAATCTGGCATCGTGACAGTAGGTTCTAAGGTTGTGGATGTGCTGTTGCTACTAGGGATAAAACATTGATGCTTTATCTAAGGATATTTGTGTTGATTACATTACGCACCATACTTAATGCAATTATCTTTACAACTTAATACTGGAAGGGGTTCGGATGATAACCTGAAGGTGGATTATTTAGGCATAGATGCATGTTGGATAGTGGTCTATGTACTTTGTCGTAATGCCCTGATTAAATCACATAGTAATCATCGTTGATATGTATTGAATCTTTATTTGTCAATTTCCCGCCTGTAATTTGTTCACCCAGCATGTTAGTTATCTTATTGGAGAGACACCTCTAGTGAATGGTGGATCCATTCTTTTACATCTGAATACATTCTCTTTTTTTTGTTCTTTGCAAACAAACACCATCTTCCACTCGATACGCTTAATCCTTTGTTTTCAGCAACGGTGAGATTGACAACCTCAACGTTACGTTGGGGCAAAGTACTTTGATTGTGTTGTGCAGGTTCCACGTTGGCGCCGGTTTCACTGGTGTTGCGCCGCACTACATTCCTCCACCAACAACCTTCACGTGCTTCTTGGCTCCTACTGGTTCGATAACCTTGGTTTCATACTGAGGGAAACTTGCTGCTGTGCGCATCATACCTTCCTCTTGGGGTTCCCAACAGACGTGTACATATACGCGCAACAAGCAGTCGCCAATGCTCAAGGAGATCTCTATTACAATGGTGATGGCTATGGCTATGGAGGAGATGGAGGATGGAATGGATGAACTATGGGGATGGATCCCATTCGGTGTGTTGCAGATGGATCTGGTGGATGGCGGCACTGTTTGGCGACGAATGGCTCTCTCCTTAGTATCGGTCCCTTCACGACTTTTATAGTGTTTGACGTCGGGAACGCAGCCGCAGGTGGTACAGGCGGACGGTACGGGCGGGCTTGCCCGTACCGATGCCCGTCAAAGCCCCTAGAACCACCTTTCCAAGCGTAATCAACTTTGCCGTGCTCCTGACGCGATTTTCTTTAGTAATTGCAGGTCCATTTGGCATTATGACATGATATCCTGCACAACATCCAAAAACAGAAGAGATTGCACATCTTTGCGTTGATTAGGCATTAGTGGCAAGTTGAGAGGTAAACTTAGTCAATGTCTTGACTTAGCTAGGGGTTTAAACGCAAGAAAATATGGCTTATTTCACAGCCAACATTGTACATTTTTTTTATATACAACAAAAGTTTGTACATAAAGCAAGGAATATTATCGTCTCAAGCTAATGTTCTTGCAAGGCATAAACAAAGTTTTGGTCTCATAAATATAGTTCAGTTTGCTGACACAAAATTAGACACGTAGAGCAAGAATATTTTACATCTTGCATCAACATCAGTAGCAACAAGCGGAGGATACATTATCTAGGTCATAAAAGGAATGCACGAATGAGATGTCGTCACCATTATGACCGGGTGTTTCAAGTGGAATGCCTGAGTGAGATCGATCACTAGGTATTGGGGTTAGGGTTGTGAGGTTTTACCATATTCTCCTGGGTTTTCTAGAACAATGTCAATAAAATAAGTGATGGATATGTTATCCATGTCATAAAAGGAATACATGAATGAGATGTCGCCGCCACTAGGATCGGGGGTTTAGATGGAATGTCTACGCGAGATGTAGGGGCCACTGAGGCGGTACGATTAGGGGTTAGGCTTCGGGAGTTTGCCCATACCCTCCTAGGTTTCTAGAGCCATGCCAAAGAAAGAATCGAAAGATACGTTAGGAATGGGCGAATGAGATATCATTGCCATTATGATTGGGGGTGGGGGCACATGGAATGCTTGCATGAAATGCATGCACCATTGAGGCAGTAGGGTCAGGTTTGTTGGTTTAACCATATCCTCTTAGGTTTTCTGAAACATTGGCAAACCAATAATAATTAAGCGACTTGTACGTTTATGTACGTCATAAAAGGAACGCGTCAATTTTATGTTATCACCAATAGGATTAGAGGTTTAGATGTAATGAATACATGGGTTGAAGTTGCCATTGAGGAGGTAGGGTCAGGGGTTAGGGTTGGGGGCTTGACCATATCCTCATAGTTTCCTAGAATAGGGAAATACAAGAAGTGGTGGATGCGTTATCTAGGTCACAAAAGGAACACGTGAACAAGATGTCGTTAGCACTAGAATGAAGACGTTTATATGGAATTCATGAGTGGTACGCATTAGCCATTGAGTCGGTAGGGTTAGGGTTTAGTATTGGGTGTTTTACACTTTTACCATATTATCTTGGGTTTTATAGAGCAGTGGCAAAATAACAACGGTGAATACATTATGTGTCATAAAACGAATGCATGGGTGAGCTGCCATCTCCATTATGGTCAAGGGGTTTAGATTGAATGCTTGAGTGAGACACAATCACCATTGGGGTGGTAGGGTTAGGTGTTAGGGCTTGGGTTTTGACCATGTCCTCCTTGAGAAACTTGAAGTGCCTTTTGTTAATGTATGTGAAGCTTCTTAATTCAAATAATGGTCTAAGTTTTGGAGGTCTCGTTTTAAGTATGATAAAGTTCATGCAAATATCATCCCTTGTTATAAGTATCCATAAGGTTCGTGCAAATACCATACCTTGTATGTGCTAGACATGCCGAAATCTTTAAAACTAGATACTGCGTTTAATATGTTTTGATGAACTTGTTTTTGCACTGCATTGAGTGCATAAGTTGCGGTGCCTTCGGGTTTGATGTGCACTGGTTTTCCTTGCACTGTGTTCAGCACTACCATGAGTACATGTTATGTCATGGTTTCTTGCGTCTTTTATGTCTTGTCACGAACATCTGTTTTGCACTACACTTTCCATTGCTTACGTCCTATCAAGTGACTTATGCAGAAATCACGAGTCCTTGGGTTCAGAAAATTCCTTCATAACATTGTGTCTAGCTCCTAGTTTGAAACCATGATTACACTTTTGTAATCAACACAGAAAATTACGCCAAAAACTAAATTCATACGGTGAGTATGTTAATTAAACAAGATGAATTCAGCGGAGTTGGCAGCTTCAGAAAAAGGTTCACCAAGTGCTCTCCAAACCAGATCAAATCAAGTGGACCCATTTTAAGGCTGATGTGCATTCTTCTCAATCAGCCTATAAAGTTAAATTTAGTGGAAGAATCCATCAGCCCTAGCTCGGGGCTGTTTAGAAACTTAAGGCAGAAGGAAAGATCATGTTCCACATTTGTTTACTCATTCACAATAGAATCTGGATTGCAGTCAATTAAAAAGTATGAATTCGCCTCATGGAGGCACTTGTATCACGTGTGATCATGTGCTTGAATCTTCTAACAACATGATCCTCCTCTTCCTCTATTTTTTCGAGTGGTCACCAGGGGGGAGCACAAAGGCGCCCACATGAACTCTTTCTCTATTCTTAAAAAAGTTAGGTTTAAGGATAAATATAGGCAGCTCGTCCTTCTCATCTTCAATAGAATAGTCGTAGGAAAAAAATAGTGAAGGAATACTGAGCATCACAAAAAAGATCTATTCGCGGCGGCCTATATCACATGAAATATTTAAAAATAATTAAATGGGGGAATTTTTGGAGGAAAGTATGCTTCGGCTGAGGTTTTACTCCGACTACCAAAAGATGAAGGGCGTCTCCTTTCGGAGGCGTGTGTGCTTTAGGATTTGTGTTTGTATATCCCAATAATTTGTTTAGTCCTGAATAGCTTTATATTTCTTTTTCCACGTAACACCAATGACCTAGGTCACTTTCCTATCCCTTCTTAGCGGAAAATATAGAACGTACGTAGAACGCCTGTCAAGGAAAAAATGTTAATTACATGTGAGGGCCATTTGTGGGAGGCCATTCATAAGTGTGGGGCCATTTTCATCACTGTTTGGCTCAAATTTGTAGCAATTTCTATATAATTTAACATTGTTCCTAACATCTGGGGTGTGTGGTGATCCTTTTAAAAGTTGCTAATATTGTATCTATAATAACTAAATATAAGCAACTCACTAAGTGAGTTCTATCAACATGCAAGCATACATCAATCTACAAATTCCGTTCATTTACAGCCCTTTGCAAAGTGTTTGTCTCATCTTCTTTGAATACTGTCTTTCCTCCTTCTCCTATGAGCACCGTCGCTGATCTACCCCACTTTTGTGGCCTTCGGGACATGGAGGAGGGGTGGATCCCCCCCCGTCCGTAGGAGGGCTCTGTTTTCATGGCTTTAGGGTTTAGGTTTGATGGGGCACTCCTCAGGTGGTGCCCGTGATGCCTTGTCCAATAAAGTCTCCCAAGCTGCTACAGCCCCATCTCCGTGGCGATATCGAGCAACTGTTGGGAGTGTTGTGATTCTCGAGGACTTGTCTGGTTGTGGAGTTCTCTGGATTGTCAAGGAGTTGCATCGACGATTATACCTTCTTCTTCATCTCTGGAGCAGACGTGGTCTTCTTGACCTATTCGGCGACTTCCCGCATGCAACCAATACGTCAGGTCGGCTCAGGGAGGAGCGGTAGTGGCGTCACGCCACCGACACGGTCTGGAGATTGAAGACGAAGGCATCTCAAGGATTTCATTGTAACCTTCGTTTTTGTTGAGGTGTTTTGTACTGTTCGATGTTTCTTTTAATGCCATGTGCCTTTTCGCAAAACAAATTGTTTGTTAAAATTGACAAGCAGGATGTGTTATATGTATATAAGTAGTACCTTCTTCTGCACCAGCATACGGTTTATTTTAGCTGTAGCCTTAATTTTGCTTCCTTCCCAATTAGGCCTTGTTTGGTACTAAAGTGTTTGTGAGGATTAATGGGGATAATACTCTAGAGTATTGAATGAACCCCTATCATCATCCAATCCCTGCAAAACCCCATCCCCAATCCACTAGGAAGAGGTAGAGTATTGGGATTGAAAAAATACACTAAGATTTGAAGAAAAGTGAGGATAAGCAGGGACTAAACTCGCTCAATACTCTAGAACCAAACATGGATTTAGAATAAGTGGGAATTTGAAGTTTGCTGCGGATTATCTCCACTAATCCCCACTAATACTCTAGCGCCAAACAAGACCTTAAGCTTTCCACTGTATTGTCACTATTGCAGGTAATTCTGCACCATGTACGGTTCATTGAGGTGCTGTTCCTTTCCTCTGAATTTGGAAATGTGTTGTTTCTTACAGTTACCAATGTACAAGTTCGTAGTTTGCTCCGTCCAACAGGAAAATATCCGAGGAATAGACAAGTACGCATTTGTAGAGTTCGTGATAAATATAAACCATCCCTACAACAAAAAAAAAGATAAATATAAAGCATCAAAATTCAATATGTGACATGGATACTCGGGTGAAAGTACTTCGCTTCTGCAATTTCTTTCTGATGGTTTAATCCTAATAATTCGTCCATATCTAGCTGACACTTTACCAACGTCTGTTTGCATAGTCAAGTCACATTTCATAATATCTTCCATTTCTATACGCAGATTTCAGGAGGCAGTTCTTCAAGAATAGGAGTGCGAGTCAATCTAATTTTATTGTTGAACACTTCGTTCTACACATTAGGGGATTGCCAATACAATCATGTTAGTTTGGTTGTATGCAACTATGGTGCGATAGTTGAAACCATTGCAGATTTTATGCTCCATTTAAACGGTCAGCTCTTCTTCCAGTTTTGATCATCATAATATCATATTGTCATATAGTTTTATACAATGGAAATCATATCTATTTTCTTACTTTTCATGCCATATTTAAATTTTGGCACTATAGATACTTCTATGGTTATATCAAGGGGAGGTTATTTACCATGTCACCTTCAGAATAGTACAAAAATATATACGTACCAGATATAAGGAGCAATAGTACCAAAATAGGAAAACACGAGCAGTAAGCTGAGGAAGTTTTGGATTCCAAACACCTCACTGGTTGAATTTTTTGATATATGATCCGTCTAATATTTCTGCAGCTTTTACACTGAATAGGAGAGAGAAAGACAAACTTGGTGCACCTACAAATTATTTCGTCATTTGAGGGCTTCAGGTTGCATCTATGTGTCATTCATGTTTGCAAGTTGTGCAAGCTGTTAATTGTATTTCAGATTTTGTAGGCACCTTCAAGTGGTGGCTACTGGGTAGGCTAAATTGTTTCTTCTTTGTGTGATTCTTACTGCATCATTCTAATGAAATGAAGGGGAAATTAATAAAAGGTTGTTGATTCCTCCAACCATATTTAGCCATCGTCACAGTTTTCTTAGATGACTTCATCAATTTTTCTCAATGTTCAAAACAGCATTTAGTATACTGATAATCTATAATATAGTTGGTATTTTTTCCCTTGCTCGTTCTTTTCTCACGTTTCCGCTGGAACAGGAGGGGTATATTAATTTCTAGTTTCTATATAGTGCCTAGCTCGAAACCGTGCTTACTTTTGTGTAAAAAAACGCAGAAAAAAAAAAGAAATTCACGACTCTTCCAGATCAGCTCGACATGTTGCCAGAGAATATGTAAATAAAGGCTTGTATTTTCATTGTGCAACAGATACAAAACATTACAAGCGACTGATTATTTGAGGAAATCTAATACGGAGTACAAAGCTGATGATCCGCAACAGGATACGAAATTGATAAAAAGAAAAAAGTACACTGCATGCTTCATGTAGGTAGATGGATGCCACCTAAATGCATGCTCGATTATTAAAAGGTAAACGGACGATGTCCAATTGATAAATGAACGATGCAGCAGGACATGCAATTCTGCATGCATGCATCGGAAGAACCAGCCAGGATCTGGTCCTTGTCCTCACTGGGGGAAGCCATGCGGCCCAAACCCCTGAAGCGCCATCTCCATTCCGGCGGCGTACCCAGGCGGCGGCGGCATGCCCATCATCATGTCAAGCTTGTGCAGCGTGTCCAACCCGGCGTTGGTGCCACCGACGGGAAACCCGCCGCCACCCTCAGCCACCGTGAAGTGGAGGAGTAGCGCCTGCTGACGCAGCCTGTTGGCTTGGGCCGCCACAGCGGCATGAACCTTTGCCATCACGGCCTCGTAGGGCACCAGGTCCGGCTCCCCCATCAGGGTCGCGTAGCCGTCCAGCCACGCCGTCGTTTGGCACCCCTCGGTGCGCTTCTTCGCTAAGACCTCCTGCGCGGCCTTGTTCCGCGCCTGCTCCGCTTCCAGCAGCCCGCGCAGATCGTAGTTCTCCTGGTGCGCATCCGCCAGCTCCTGGCTCAGCTCGCCCTGCGCCTGGTTCAGATCCGCCATCGCCTGGTTCAGCTCGGCGCCGTCGCCGCCGCCGCCCGCTTCCTCCGCGGCCTCCGTCTTCATGAAATGGTCGAGGAGGGAGTCGACGGAGGGGTGGCCGAAGGTGAAGACTTTGTTGGCCGGGGAGAAGGCGACAACGGCCACCTTGGCGTCGCAAATGGTGGCCAGCTCGCTCGCCTTTTTGAACAGGCCCGGGCGGCGCTTGGAGAAGCGTACCTGCCGTCCCTGCTTGCTCTCGATGCGCCGGATCTCGATCTTCTTCCGCCCCGTGCCCTTCGGCCGCCGCGGCGCCATTGAGGAATACTACACCTTAAACCTTTTTGGCCCTCTCTCAGAGTGTTTGCTTCGGTAGTAGGTAGGCTACAGCGTTGGGATCAATCGGATTATATAGGCGGATGGAGTAGAATTCAGCAGAAATTGCCTGCCGTGTGCCAACTCATGCAGAGCGCAGATCCGAAATCTTTGCATGCTGTCACGCGGATTTGTTAATGGAGTACGGAGCTGGCCTCATTAATCGAAAAAATCCAATTGAGCATGCAAATGGTGAGCTCATCGATCACTCCTTGCTCACGTGGAGACAAAAGAAATAAGAGTATGAGATTTTTTTTTACTACTAGATGACGACAACGATGAACTGTCACAGCCCCAATCCAGTAAGAATTGTGAAGGGTTGGGTCCACCATAATGCACGGTTATTAGGAGATTACTCCACCAAATGGTAAGAAATGACCTGTCTAACATAATTGTTTGAATAAAGCCACGAAGAGCCATATCTGTTTTACATATCAAGGTATGATTTTTTTCATACACTAGCCAGATGGTCCCCGCAAATCCCAGCGCATCGTCTTAAATGCATTGATATTGCTCGATAAATACTAATTATATGGTTTATAATTGCTCAAAATATGTAATTCTAAACAATATTATTTTGTAGATGTCGCAAAAATATTATGTTAAGAAAATATGGCGCCCAAACTATTTGTAATTTTGAAGAATGTGGCTCCCCTGCACAATTTTCGTTATTGCCATTGAGAGTCCAAGTACCCAAAAAAGTTGTCGGTGACCATGAAGCGAGCGGGGCTTTGGCGGGAGTCAATTGGCGCTAGCGGGAAGGAATCAGCTCCAATCAAGAATCGATCATAGATGCAAAGAAGAGAGCATGCAATCATTATGGTTGAGTTGTATCAGATTGTATCGGCAATCACATATCATATGAAAAAGAACCATATCTTGATGTGTAAAACAGAGATGGCTATTTGTGCTAAATTAGCATGCTATTTTTTGTGCTAAATTCCTTACACGTATTGAGATATTGAGATGAGGGAAGTATCACATGAGTAGAAATATGAATTGTATAAACATTTTGACAAATAAGTAGTATGAATTTATTATAAATAAACCATATCACCTCATCGTCTATTACTTGAATTTTCAGGACATTATGACCGATTTCTTTCTTACATAATATAGTAAAAGTAGACTGCCCATTAATCTTAGCGATTAACTTTAGATATGACCGTGAAAATAATAATGTGCCTCCTCCAGCCATAGCCTGACCAGTGAAGAAGCTCCCACACTCCTCTTGTGTCTCCTCCAAAGTATCATACGTTGTTGTTGGAGAAGCCATTGACTTGATTTGGCAGATCCTCCATAGATCGTGAACGCATGGATGCCCCCCCCCCTCTAAAAACCACAAACCACTAACAAGACACAAGAAGAACAAGTAAGGTGCGGAATGAGTTGCATCAATGAAATCATACCAAAGCGTCACACCATATTATAACCTAAGTGGATCACAAGTTCATCATACCACTACAACTATGGTGTCATCCTACCATCACAAAAAAGAAGTTGATGTCCTTTATCACCGCAAGGTCACACATGAGGGGTTAGTATATACCAACTCATCAAAAAAAAATACAAACTATCATAAGTTCTTGTTACATAGATATAACGAAAATGTATATCACCATCTTCAACATCATTTCGTCCCCATCACCTCCATGCATGCTTCCCCACCCCCATGACCCCAAGGCCACCACATGTTTACATTGTATAGTAGTACTTGACCAGGTAGGTCGTGAGCCATAGGATCTTGTGTGGCGGAACCATGTCGAAAAAGTTGGTGCCCTGGGCCATGTTGTTGACGAGGTGGAGTGGGCCTACACACACCGACATCGAGCTCGAGAGCGGTCGTAGTGCCAAACCCTAGCATAAGGTTTGGTTAATTTTTTCTCTTAATTAATTAAGCCCACAATAGGGATTTCTTTTGTAAATCCTGTCATAATAGGGCATACATTTAATTAAACTAGGCTTATCTAGTTAAAAATCATTGTTATTTTTTCAACTGTTCGGTTGCGTGGCCGTGTTGAGTGCAGCGTGCGATCCAGGTCGACAGGAGGACAATTGTCTGTGTTCGGAGGGTCACCTAAACGGATCAAATCAAACCTAAAAGATGTGTTATTTAGGGGTTGGTTACCTAGGTCAGTTTTGCATCTCACCGCGCCAGCGAGATGGAACGCCCTGCGTGTTCCATATGAGCTCTGGACCACAAAAGCCCTATTGTTTGGTACCCCGCGAAGCCATTTACTTCGCCGGAGAGGGAAGACAGGCCCCATTGTTTGGTTGCCTGCTTGCAGCCCAATTTGGACGCACTGAAACACAATTCAGATGTTTGGTTGCATAGATCACAGTTCCATAGTCTTAGCACAGTTCAAATTGGGTGAGAATACCATGCTATAGCACACACCATTCAGAAGAACAAGATCCTCACGATCACGATGATCAAGAAGACGATGATGAAATCTTTGACCCTTCTCTCACATACTTCTAGTGCTCCTTGTAGAGCAGGCACTGCCTCCGGCGGCACTGGCTGATCGATGGCCTCAATTGTCATGGCCTCATCATCCAAGAAGCTCTGGTACTCTTGTTGTTCCTCCTCCAATGTTTCATACCCTCTGTAGATGTTGTTGGAGTAGCCATTGACTTGGTCTTAGCAGATCCTCTATGAGCTATAGATTCCAGGAACCCTTCCTTGGAAGACCACATACCACTAGCATGGCAAAAGAAGAACAAGTAAGGTTGTTGATCGATCACAAGCATGAACCAAGTCATAATAGAGAAACACAACAACAAACAAAGTCATAAGAGAACAACAAAAATGTTGAAAACAAATGATAAACTAATAGGGGCATGCATGATCATTGCAAAAGTGGATCACAAGTTCATCCTACACAACTATGGTGCCATCCTACCACCACAACAAAAGAAAGTTTCATCCTAACACCACAAGTTCACCATCACGTGTGGGGTTAATATATACCACCTCATCATATTTACAAAAGCGGGTCATCAGAAATCTTTCATCCCTAGCTACAACCAAAATGTACATCATCATCATCAAGTCATAAGCCAACTTCATCACCTCCATGCATGCATCCGGCCTCTCACCCACACCCTCAAGGGCACCACTATAGGTAGTAGTGGTACTTGGCAAGGTAGTTCCTTGTCCATAGGGTGCGATGTGGGTCGTTCATGCCCACAAAGCTGGAACCCTAGGCCTTGTGGTCGACGAGGTGGCTCAGCGCCGCCATGAGATCCTCTTCGGTGAAGCCAACCATGTCCATGACCGCCTGGTGCAGGTTAGGGTGCATGTATGTGGTCTTGTTGTCCCGGATGGCCTGTGTGACGTCCTTTACATCGACAATCATTTTGGTGAAGGCCTCCAACTCTTCGTTGGTGAAGGCACATCTCTTCCTATTGCCGTCTTTCACCTTTTCAGGCGTGTCGGCAACCTTCTCTGGTGGCCCATCGAGGATGACTGTGTCAGACTCTAGAGTGTCAGCATCCTCAGTTGAAGGCGTAGCTGGAGGCGTGCCCAGGGGCTCACTTTATACCATGGAAAACTTGCCGGTGGCGAGGCCGAAGGAAAAGATGGCATGCATCTCGTCGTAGTCACAATGGGTGAGTTCAGGAACTCCGCGTCCCTTGGGTGATCCTACCACATGAAGGGACAATGATGTTAGTTGTGCACATTTGTGATGAATAGAGTTAGTGAGGTGGACAGAGCATGCTCACCACGACGTGCTCGTGGTAGTGCTCAACCTCAAGGAGTCGCACCACTAAGCTCTGCTTAGATCGCGGAGCCTGCTAATGATGAGCCACCTCTGCTGCCACTTCCTCAGTTGCATGTACACTTGAGTGGAGATAGTGTCTACACCACAATTTTCAAATTGGGCCTTCGCCGCATCAGTCAGATGGATTTCCTTGAATCCTTTCCCAGTTCTCACTTCGGTCTTGATCAACTAGCACATCTTATCCAAGACGAAGCTGGACATGAAAGGGAGCCATTTCATGGTCCCGTTCCCCTTCTGTGAGGCCTTCACAGCCTTCTCCACGTTAGTGCGGTTCTTGGCATTGCCCTTCTTTGTGACGGTCATCCTCGCCGCCACCTCTGCCACTACCTGAGCCACGAGATCAGCCACAGGCCCATTACCGGCCAACAAAGGGGTGGTCGACACCTTGGCCTCATAGACGGGCTATGAATCGGCAACTTGCGACGAGATCTGGGAACAAAGATATTTGGGAACGTGAATCTATTTGGGAACAAAGATATGGCTAATATGGACAATACAAACCATAGCAACATCATGCTAAATCAGACAAGCAATACATGGCAAATGTCGACAACATAAACCCTAGCAAGATCATGATAACTCAACCCATTTGGGAAAAACAAGAAACGGTAATGTGGCCAACAGAAACCCCAACAAGCTCATGATAACTCATCCTATTTAGAACTAACCCTACCAACAAGATCAAACCCTAGGCAGCCCTGACAACTCCGAACCAAGATCTAACCATAACCGAACAACCCGGGTGAGGGATTCCTTACAGTGATCGCCGGAGGTCAAGAAGTGCAGCACGAGGAAGAAGATGAAGCTGATATGCAGTCGCCACCGCCGACCGAAGATCTGTGCGCCACTTACCTACTTGCCAACGGGAGGTGGGGCTCGAAATTTTTTTTGGGTGGGGGGGGGGGAGTGGAGCAGGGGGTAGAAATAAAGGAGGTGGCGCGGCGGGAGGTGACGGAATCCTTTCCGCCCCCCTTTTCGCTTTTTGCCATTGCGTGCGGCAACTCACGCCATCTCCCTGCTCGTCCCGTGCAGCGAAAGATTCGCTTTTGCATCAGCTTCGTGCTAGATGTGAGAAACGCCGATTCAAGCGTTCTTCCCTGAGTTAGATCAACGGTGGTGAGCCGCGCTGGAGACGCCTGCGGTCGAGAGGTCGGCCCGATCGAGGTGAACTTGGAGAGACCACACCGCGCATGACCGGCATGACCGCTTTTTGCGGAAGACCGTTGGAGGCGACCGGAGGCCGATTCTGGGCGATCTCCGCCGATGAGGACTCCGACGAGGAAACGCCGACGACGCCGGCCGCGCACGTTGCCTCGTCCCTGATGGAGTTCTGCAGAACACCGTCCGAGGAGAGCTGCACTTTGCTACCTTCGGCTTTGTCAGCCATCGCCCGCAAAGAGCAGAAACGGCAGCGCCAGCGAGAGGCGGCCAGGATACTCCGATCAGGTATGTCTTCTTGTTCCTCTTCTCCGTCTTTTCTTGCCATGCCTTGTGCAGGAAAGCCGGTGAGGAGATGCAGTTTCGTCACACCGGTGTTGACACCGTCGACGTTTCTTCTTGATTCGTTCGACGCGGATGAATGGATTGAGGTACAACGGAGGAGGAGGAAGCGATCGGTCTGGCGACACCGGCGATCTCATCGGCCGGCCAGATCGCACATACAGAATGTACAACAGCCTGCAGATCGGGTTTTTTCAAATTTTCAGAAATTGGGCCATGTGGGCTCGAGATTGTCGGTGCCGTTGATTTTTGACTTGGATCAGCACGGTCGTATGGGCCATGATCCGGTCATTGATGATCGAGTTAAGCTGCGAATCCCCCAATTTGCTCGTGGGTTTTCGTATCGCTTAGGGTTCCCTGATCGTAAGCCGCCAGCGCCTGTAGTCACACCGCTCGCTTCCTCCTCTCTGCTGTCCATGGCGAATCGGGGCGGGTATCCAAACCGTGGCCGTGGCCAGCATGGGGGACGTGGAGGCTCGGGGTGGCAAGATGGTTTTGCTGGTGATGGAGGAAGACGTGGTGGCCGTGGCGGAAACTATCACGAGGGCGGCCCAAGTGGTACCGCCGGTGATGGCTCCGGTTCCGGTCATGGTGGGGATCAAGGTACAAATGTGTTTGCGGATGGTGTCTTCCGCGCAGGGCAAGGTCAACAGTACTCGGGTGGAGGGCGGAACTATCAGGGATACAATAACCGTGGCGACGGTCGCCGCAACATCGGATACAACGGTAACAATGTTCGCCGCTCTGCTCCGATTAACAACAACAATGGCTGGGTTGGCAATGGCCAGGGCAGGTATGCTGCTCAAACAGCGGGCTTGACGGAGTTACAGCAGAAGATGGTGGCGGAAGCAGCGGAGGCATTTGCTCGCCAGCTAGCTGGCCGCCCGGATCCTTCACCGCCGGTGGTTCAGCAGCCGGTGGCCCAACAGCTGGCGACTCAACAGATGTACAAAGATACTATGGTACCTTCAGGGACAGCGGTCGTGCGCCAACCTGGTCTCGCTAGAGCTGCGCCGGTGTATGTACCGGTACAAAATAATGCTATTGGGCAAGGGCAGCAACAACCAGGGGCTAAAAGGGCTGAAGAGGTGTTGTTGGCAGTGGCGGGATGTGTTAATGGGACAGATTTGGAGGGTCTAACAGAGGAGGAATTTGTCGCAGCTACTAAGAAGAGAGGTCCTAGTTGCTTTCGATGTCGAAAGGTAGGGCATTTCCTCAATGATTGTGTGGCGGTGTTATGTGAATGTTGCCAGAAACCGGACCATGCCTCTAAGGATTGTCCTTTACTTCGTGCTCCTCGACCTCGGCTTGCTATGTATGGTTTGGGTCACCCGGATTTAGCCTTTTGGGAGTTGCCCCTTTCTGCTTCAGTTAGACCAAGAGTAGAGAATACTAGATTGGGAAGAGTGGAAGTATCTGGTGGTGAGCTATCTGTTGATCAGTTGATTACTCATTTGCAGTGGATTGTCCCTGATCCTCTTTATCAGTGGGAGGTTGAGCAAATGGAAGATAATGTGTTCAGGGTGAATTTCCCAAGTAAAGTTGAGTTGGTCAGAGTACAACATTTTGGGAGATTTCATGTCGCCGACTCCAATATTGTTCTCTTATTTGACTTTTGGAAGAAGGAGGTCAAACCTGCTTGGGTACCTGAAGATGTCTGGGTTAGGGTGTCTGGCTTGCCTCCTGTTGCTCTGGATGATTATTTAGCTCTTTGGGCACTTGGTGATGTCTTTGGTAAGACTTTGGATATTGATATCGCTTTTACTAGGCAAAATAATGTTCTGCGCATGCTTATTACATGTCTTGATACTGCCCTTATACCTGACTCATGGGATCTCAAAATCAAACATGAATTTTTTCGTTTGAGGTTTGAGGTGGAGGGAGTTCAGCCCTCTAATAATCTTGATGTCACTATGTCTGAGGCGCCGGGGGATGGAGGTGATGATGACTCACATTCTAATCTCCATGATAAGTCGGGGGGTAATGAAAATGATTTTAGTGCTAAAAGAGCTAAGAGCACAGGGGAGAAGAATGGTGATACAGGAACATCAAACTCTCAGCCTGATATTAATACAAAATCAGTTTGCACGCTTGGCTGCAAGGGTGACAATGTTGATGCTGGGGACATCAAGAGCAAAACTGTGCTTGAGTCTAAAAATACACCAAGGTATGATGATGTATTTCTAGATTCATATAGAACATGTATTAGTCCTAAACATCTACTCTCTGTATTCAGTTCTGTGGTGGAGGGTGTCGACAAGTCTGGGCTGCATACACCTATAACTAGTCAACAGTATACACAGGCTGGGATGCTTAATAAGGCGTATGCGCCTGTTTCTCCGCGCGTCGGCGAGGTTCTGGCGCAGCGAACGTCGATCACGCCTGGGGTGCATGGCGCACGCGCCCCGGAGTATGCACAGCTGGGCCAGCAGGGTGTCGGTGCTTCGTCTGCGAAGCATGCGATCGTCTCGCCGCGCAGCACAGTGGCGACTGTGCGAGCTATTGCGGCAGTGCCGTGCGACACAGTGCATGTGGGCGATGGCCTGGCTACAACGCAGCACGCTGTGCATGGATTTGACACAAACATGCACATGTATGGGGCATCGCCGGGGAAGGATATGTCCATCAAGCAAGACAAGGTGAAAATTTCGCCGTATGTTGGCTTATCTCTAAATAAGTGTGACGGTTCTTTTACACAAACAAAGTATGATGTACAGGGAAATGCGGATACCCCATCGGCTCCAGTTATTTTGATGAAAGAGACACCTAGGACATACACTAAAGAGCAAATTGTGGCCTTTGGGGGAATTCAAGAGGAGGCGAGGAGGGATGTGCGGTCGAGTGGAAGACTGCGCTCTCAGCCGAATACCGATATGACGCAAATGGAGAGGGCGATGTTGATCGCAAAGAGCCGCGCGGATATGCCAGTGATAGGTATGTCTACATCCAAACCAAATTCTATTACGTCCTTTTCGGAGATTCAAATTATTGAGAATGCTAGGTCGCTGGGGGTGTCTTTGGGGGGCTCTCATTCTGATTGTATTAAGTCAGCTAGGTTAATAAAAGATGTTGAGATACAGAGATCTCTCACTATGTTAAAAGGTAATGATCATTTAGAGGAAAATAGTGAACAAGCTTCTCTCTGTCTAGCGGTTTCACGTGCATCTGAGTTGTGTGATGACTTGGAAGCAGAAGAAAATTTAATGACAGATGAGGATGTGCTAATCCCTAAGGTTGGTACTAGGGAAAGAAAACAACACAAAAAGAAATCGTATGATAAGAAAAATGTTAGACGGAGTAATAGGATTAGAATCAAACCATCAAAATTACAATGACAAATTTGAAAGGATTGACGTGGAATAGTGAAGGGTTTAAAGATCCAGGGAAACATTTGTTTGTTAAAGAGTCTATAAGGGAGTATGACCTTGATTTTATTGCTTTGCTAGAGACAGGGCGATCGAATTTTGCGGTACATTTTTTAAGAGACTTAGCAGCGGGTAAGGAGTTTGCTTGGTTTTGTTTGCCGCCACATGGGAGATCGGGAGGGATCCTTGTAGGGATTAACACGACTACTTTGGTGGTCAATAGAGTAGATAGTGGGGACTACTGTGTGAAACTGTCGCTCACTTCTAAGAAAGATGGGTTTCAATGGCTACTTGTGCCTGTATATGGTGCGGCACAAGAAAAAAATAAATATGAATTTCTTGCTGAATTAGTGCGGACGTGTGAATCTGAAACGATACCTATGCTTTTAGCAGGGGATTTTAATATTTTGAGAAAACCAGAAGAGAAAAGTAACAATAACTACAATCCCCGATGGCCTTTTATTTTTAATGCGATTATTGAGAATCTTAATTTAAGAGAAATTGCTCTATCCGGGCGACAATTTACTTGGGCGAGTAGAAGAGAGAATCCTACATATGAAAAATTGGATAGGGTACTTGCAAGTGTTGAATGGGAACAGAAATATCCTCTGGTTACGGTCCGGGCTTTGACTCGCTCTGGATCTGATCACACCCCGCTTTTGATTGATGCGGGAGTGCAGGCGCATGTAGGAAATAAACCTCGGTTCTCCTTTGAATTGGCTTGGTTAGAACAAGAGGGGTTTTATGAGCTTATTGCTCATGAGTGGGCGGCAGGCCCAATTGGAAAAACACCAATTCACACATGGCAAAATAAAATACGGCATTTGCGAAGATTTTTACGTGGCTGGGCAAAAAACCTAAGTGGAAAATATAAGAGGGAGAAGGAACGACTCTTGAGAATTATAGATAATTTGGATATTAAGGCGGAAACGGTTCCGTTATCTATATGTGAGCGGGATGCGTTAAAAAAAGCTAATGAAAATTTAAATAAATTACGTCGAGACGAAGAGATTAAGTGGGCACAAAGAGCTAAGGTAAAGTTCATACAGGAAGGGGGTGATAATACCAAATATTTCCACCTGATTGCGAATGGTAAATTTAGGAAGAAGAAAATATATCAACTTGAACAAGAAGAGGGAACTATTGTTGGGGATGATAATCTAAGAGTCTACATTTCGGAATACTATAAAAAACTTTTTGGAAATCCCGAGCCGAGCTCGGTGTCGCTAGATGAAGATAGAACTGAGGATATACCACAATTGTCGGCGGAGGAGAATACATTACTAATTGAAAACTTCTCAATGGAGGAGGTTCATGATGCTGTTTTTCAGATGGAACATAATAAATCACCTGGGCCTGATGGCTTTCCTGCTGAGTTTTACCAACACTTTTGGGGGGTTATTAAAAATGATCTGATGGCTTTATTTGAGAGCTTTCAGAAAGGGGAATTGCCGCTATATAAGTTGAATTTTGGGGTGATCACTTTACTACCTAAAAAAGAAAATGCAACTCAGATCCAACAGTTTAGGCCCATCTGTTTGCTCAATGTGAGTTTTAAAATTTTTACTAAAGTTGCAACAAACCGAATTTCTGAGGTTGCTCAAAAAGTTATTAGGCCGAGTCAAACAGCGTTCATACCTGGAAGACACATTTTGGAAGGAGTGGTAGTTTTACATGAAACAATCCATGAGTTGCATAGGAAAAAACTTGATGGGGTGATATTTAAAATTGATTTTGAAAAAGCATATGATAAGGTTAAATGGCCATTTTTGCAACAAGTGCTACGTATGAAGGGATTTGACCCTATCTGGTGTGAGAGAATAAAGCAATTTGTGCAAGGGGGGAGTGTTGGTGTACGAGTTAACGATGTTATTGGACATAATTTTCAAACTAGGAAAGGACTTCGCCAGGGAGACCCTTTATCCCCGATACTTTTTAATATTGTCGCTGACATGTTAGCAATCCTGATTGCTCGGGCTAAAGATGAAGGTAAAGTGGGGAGCTTGCCGCCACATTTGATTGATGGTGGCATCTCTATTTTACAATATGCAGATGATACAATTCTTTTTCTGGAACACGATGTAGCTAAAGCTGTAAATATGAAGCTGTTATTATGCATTTTCGAGCAATTATCGGGGTTAAAAATAAACTTCCATAAAAGTGAAATTTTTACTTTTGGCAAGGCAAAGGATATGGAGGAACAGTATAGGCATATTTTTGGATGTGAGTCTGGATCCCTACCTTTGAGATATTTGGGGATTCCGGTCCATTATAGATCTTTGCGAAATGCGGAGTGGAATCCTATTGAAACTCGGTTTGCTTCCAAATTGGGTTGCTGGCGTAGTAAAATGTTGTCATATGGTGATAGGTTAGTCTTGATTAATTCGGTTCTTACAAGTCTTCCTATGTTTATGCTCTCTTTTCTGGAAATTCCAATTGGAGTGAGAAAGAGGCTAGATTATTATAGATCAAACTTCTTCTGGCAATCTGATGAACACAAGAAGAAATATAGATTATCTAAATGGAATATGTTGTGTAGACCAAAGGATCAAGGAGGGTTGGGGATTGAAGTGTTGGAATTAAAGAATAAATGCTTATTAAGCAAATGGCTGTTCAAACTTCTTTCAGAGGAGGGTATGTGGCAGCAGCTACTAAGTAACAAATACCTTAAAAATAAAACACTATCACAAGTTGAAGTGAAACCGACTGATTCACCTTTTTGGAAGGGCCTTATGCATGTTAAAGAGGATTTTTTCAAGAGAGGTTATTTTAGTGTGGGGGATGGAACATCCATTAGATTCTGGGAGGACGTGTGGTTGGGAGACACACCATTGTCTAATCAATATCCTGCACTGTATAATATTACTCAACATAAGAATGTGTTAGTATCGACTGTGTTTGCTACCGAGCCTATTAACATTTCTTTTAGACGAGGATTGAATGATAATAAATGGGTACAATGGTTACATCTATGCCAACGCCTAATTACAATTGATCTAACATCTGAACCGGATAAGTTTATTTGGAAACTTACGGATTCTGGCATTTTTTCGGTCAAGTCTATGTATCTTGATTGGATGAATGGCCATACAGTTTATCTTCGCAAATATCTATGGAAGTTGAAGATTCCTTTGAAAATTAAAAATTTTATGTGGTTCCTTAGTAATAAGGTGCTTCTAACGAAGGATAATTTAGCAAAACGAAAGTGGAAGGGGTGTCAAAAGTGTTGTTTCTGTGACGCTCTCGAAACTGTTAATCATTTATTTATCGAATGTCCTTTTGCGAAGATAGTTTGGCGAATGATGTACCTTGCTTACAATATTCCTCCACCAGCGAATATTACTAATATGTTTGGTAGATGGCTGAATGGGTTGAGGAAAGAGGATAAACAGAAAATTCGAATTGGTGTTTCGGCCCTTTGTTGGGCTATTTGGAGAACCAGAAATGATTTCATCTTTAACAATCAATATGGAACTAATTTTTTGCAGGTTATCCGGCGAGCTGCTCACTCAATTCAACAGTGGGTTTTGCTTCTCCCATTGGACCAGCGGGAGGCTATGGTTATTGGATGCAACCGGATGCTAGCGGTTGCGCAGGACTTCTTTTTCCAGGCTACTGGGTGGCGACATCATAATAGATTAGCAAATGCATAGCCGATCTATCTGTCGTATTTTTAGCTGGTTGATTCATGTATCGACCTTAGCTTTCCCTTAAATGTAATAAGTTTTGTTGGAACTTTTGAGACTTGATACACCTTTTTAATAAAACAAGCCGTGTGCATCTATTGATGCAGAGGCTGGGGCTATGCTCCTTATCGAAAAAAAAAACCAAAGCACACGATACCAAAAAACAGGATATCAGTCACAGTGCGCGTCCCACAGGAATCAGGCCCACGGGAATACATGGGGATGAACGGTCTTTCGCTTTCTCACCAAACAAAAGAATTCCTCAAGTAGCAAAAAGAACAGAAAATATGGATTTAGATTTGATTCTGGTTTGTATACAACCCGCAGCGTGGATACAATTTCAATCTGAATCATAGTACTACTACTAGGCGACTTCTTTTTTAAAAACAAAGCAGTGACAGTATGGTTTGGCGATGTCCGACATTTTAGTCAACCTGTCCAACGGTTTCAGCGGGCTCTTGAAATGAAATCAGCAGCAGCACCTGGTTTCTCCCGGTGGTTGGTGAGCTCTGCTCACAGTCTGAATTTACAGCAAAAACAAAAGCAAACATCACAATTCTTTTCATCAACCCCTTTCCTTCAGAAATATTAATCAACCATTGTCACACACTGCCATTGCAGCGAAGACTGAAATACTTCCTCTAACAGTGTGGATTTGCGCAACAAATTGTTAAAATTTAAATTAGTACTGAAAGATTTACAGTAGAAGCTAGAACAAATTGAGATTAACATACTGGCAGCCCCATGCATGGATGCTACTACTGCTAATCCACTACAGCAGCCCAATATAGAATTGAGAAGAAGCAAGCTCAGCTCAGTCTGCGTCTCCGACCCCACTCACCTACCACCAACCGCCCCCGCTCTGCTTCCACCGTATAAAGTCAGCGAGCGCCACCAGCACCACCACCGTCTCCACCAACTCCGACCACAAACGCAGAGCCACGGCCGCCGCCAGCACCATGGACGTGGCCGCGCTGCTCCCCTTCGCGCTCGCGCTGGTGGCGATCTCGATCTCGCTCGCCCTCCTCGACCGGCTCCGCCTGGGCCGGCTCCCGCCGGGCCCGCGCGCGTGGCCCGTGGTGGGCAACCTGCGGCAGATCAAGCCGGTGCGGTGCCGCTGCTTCCAGGAGTGGGCGGACCGCTACGGGCCCATCATCTCCGTCTGGTTCGGCTCCTCGCTCACCGTCGTCGTCTCCACCTCCGACCTCGCCAAGGCCGTGCTCAAGGAGCACGACCAGCAGCTCGCCGACCGCCCCCGCAACCGCTCCACCCAGCGCTTCAGCCGCAACGGCCAGGACCTCATCTGGGCCGACTACGGCCCGCACTACATCAAGGTGCGCAAGCTATGCAACCTCGAGCTATTCACCCAGAAGAGGCTCGAGGCGCTGCGACCCATCCGAGAGGACGAGGTCACCGCCATGGTCGAGTCCGTCCACCGCGCCTCCACCGCCGGTAAGCAAACCCAGATCGCACCTTTTCTTTCTTTTCTTCAGTACATTACTATGGTATTTTGGATAAAGCGAGGGTGGTTGCTGCAATAATGTAGAGATGTATCTTTGGTCTGAAGGATCGTTAGGCGAGTGGTCTCCTACTCGTGCTTAGTGAGTTTGGTGACGGATTGGTCCCTCGTGTTGACCGTGCCCACAACTCCCTAGTTGTTCGACAATGCCCTGCAGGACCAATTGTAAACTTAGTTTATCTGTCGGAATGCCTCAGATAAGCTGCGTCCCTTGTTGAGTGGGCACATGGCAAGCACGTTGTCAGAGTGCTAGATAGTTAAGATGCACTTGAAAACAAGAATGTAGGTGACATGACGCCAATAAGCCGTCATTGGTCAACTCCAATGCGACGACGGGCGCCGAGTTCTTTTTATTAATCCGCAGACTTGATCTCTCCATGATCATGGTGGTTGCAAGTTATACAACTAGACCTGCCATTAGGCAGCGCTCTTTGGTAATGTTTTCCCTCTTCTATAATGCAAATGCAGCGCCCCTGCCATTAGCGTCAAAAAAATAATAGTAAGTAGACCGTTGTTCACATGAGACTTAGTACACGCGGAGATGTGATTATACATGCCATTTGAGCTTAAAGTTAAGACAGTCTGTTGCTTTCCGTGTCACTGTTAGTTCAGGTTCTTCGACGCCACGATGGTTCTTGGTAGAGCAGTTTATCTTATTGTGTACTAGCGTTGGGTAGAGGATCTGCTACTTGAAAGAGACTGCCATTTTGGAGGCGTCCTCCTCATTGTAATGACTAATGGCCATTCTGAATGACATTGCTATTTAAGGTCAAGCATTCTCTTGTGGCATAATACCTGTTTAGCCAAGCCAGAAATCTTGACAGCTTTTTTTATCTTCTCTTTCTATTTCACCAATGCAAAGGATGTAGGTCCACTTTTCTACAGAATCGATGTAATTAAAGGCATGCCATTTGGGAGAAATTTATATGTTGTGAGTTTAGGAGTAACCTACCTTGTTCTGTTTGGCAACAATACCCTGGTTTTATATGTTCAAAAATCATAGCTTGATTTGTCTGACAAACTGAGTTTTTAAATAGCAATGGGCCTATACTGGTACAAGTACTAAAATGGATCAGATTGATGATAGCTTCAGATGTGACTCGCTCTGCAATCAGTGCAGCCTTTATTCCTTAGGCAGTCTTATTACTACGGCATTTGGGCTATTGATATCTGATTAAGAGCAGTTATTCCAGAACATCATTTCACCGAGTTAATTGATATCACAAGTCCAAATAAATTGGAAGTTTGTATGCCAAATATTTTATCATGGTACTAGCACATTGACATGGCAAGTAATTTTTGTTCAGTAAGTAAAGTGGGATGCTTAGTGTGCATCAGACATAAAAAAGTGGCAACACATCCTGCCTATTATATCTCATTGATGGTCAGTGGTCGTGGCACAAGCACAAATTACAAGTTGTTTTAAGATATTATACTGCATAAATGCTCCAAATGCATGTTTGTATCTCATCAGGAATATGCTAGACTGATTAAATGTCATTTCATGCTTTCCTCCTTTTGCCTCAGCCCTGTTATTTAATTTCAACTAATTATGGACCCTTTTCTTCCTTCAACATGCATCTGGCATCGCATTTTATTTCATATTCAATGTATGTTGCAGTACAAATGTAGCGAATTCATGTGAATGTAGTCTTCTAGCATAGACGTCTCTCTGATATATGTTGATTTACTATAGGAATATAAACTAGCAGCTATCCAGAAGTAGAAGAAATCTGCTAATTTAACTTTATTCTCTTGGGACATTCTTTATCAGTGAACACCAGTTATGTGCCTAGTATAAGGGCTAGTTTGTGTCAATCTTTTTTTTAAATGGTCAACGGGGAAAAATCCCACCTGAATTTTTCAGTATAAAAAGTGGCCCAGAGCCAGATATACAGCAGAGGTTTTGGGGATTACAGAGTAGAAGAAGGGGCATAGGGGGAGACTACGGAGGCATAGAGCTAAGGCATAGAAGCCAAGTATCCAGTTTGTGTTAAACTGGATACTGCATGGATCCTTTGCGGCGAAGTTTAGGTTTTTGTTTTTGTCGTGGAAAACATTAATTGGTTATGCCCTTGCTTTTATGCTATGCTATGTTTTCGGCATAATTTAATTCCTGAGCTAGATTCACAGAATGGAAAGATAGCATAGCCGGCATGACATATGATAGTGGAATAGTTTAGGTTTTTTCTCGAATGCACGTCGAACCACGTGGTGAAGCAGTTTTTATTACTTAATCAATTCAAGCCTTAAATCACCTTCCACTCTTGCCAACTGTATTGTCTATCGAGTTATAAATTAACTATTCATATGGTTTTCAGGTAATGAAGGAAAGCCATTGGTCGTGAGGAATCACCTTGCTATGGTGTCCTTCAACAATATAACAAGGCTAGCTTTTGGGAAGCGGTTCATGAATGACAATGGTGATATTGACGAAGAAGGGCAGGAGTTCAAGATTATCGTCAACAACGGGATCAAAATTGGTGCATCCCTCTCAGTTGCTGAATACATTTGGTACTTGAGATGGCTCTGTCCACTTAATGAGGAGCTTTACAACACCCACAATGAGAGAAGGGATCGTCTGACAAAGAAGATCATAGAAGAGCATGCAAAGGCCCTCAAGGAGAGTGGTGCCAAGCAGCACTTTGTGGATGCACTGTTCACTCTCAGAGAACAGTATGACCTTAGTGATGACACAGTTTTCGGACTTCTATGGGTATGTTGGATGTCCCTTTAAAACTTGTTAATTTGTGTTCTTATATTCTCTTTTCCTTTTAGTTTCAGATGAGATGCCCTGCTAATTTTGAACATGGAACTAGAATATCAATGCTGACATATTTCTTCCATTCTTTGCACAAATGCTACATTGATTTTATTGCATCTATTTATTTATGGATCAAGAACAACCTTATTAAGTTTAGCCAGATTTAGTAGATAAGTTTAGGTGAGATGCCACTGTCTCAAGGTTGGTGTAAGATGCTGGAATTGGAAAATGTGTGTTTACTTTCGAGTTGGAAATTAGGTAATGCTTTATCATTACAATAATTCAACTACTTACCAAAAATGCTTTACAAAGGTTCATAGGCTACTCACCTAACTTCTGGTCACTGTATTCCTTGTCATTTTCATCTCTTGCAGCTGCATATGCTAAAATTTTCTTGTCAAACTTGTTCATACCGGCAAATCAATACCATGGAAGTACATGATATATTCTATTTACTTAACCTGCAACCCTGATAATCTCATTGGGCCTTATGTGAGTTCTTAGCTCTTACCGTCCCAATATCTGTTGCTTATGTTCAGGACATGATCACTGCTGGAATGGACACAACAGTCATATCAGTCGAGTGGGCCATGGCAGAGCTGGCCAGGAACCCCAGGGTGCAGAAGAAGCTGCAAGAGGAGCTGGACAGTGTCGTTGGCCGTGACCGCGTCATGTTGGAGACAGACTTTCAAAACCTTCCCTACCTGCTAGCGGTCGTCAAGGAGTCTCTCCGTCTGCACCCGCCGACGCCTCTCATGCTGCCCCACAAGGCCAGCACGAGCGTCAAGGTCGGGGGATACAACATCCCCAAGGGCGCCAATGTGATGGTGAATGTGTGGGCGATTGCCCGCGACCCCAAGGTGTGGAACAACCCACTGGAGTTCAGGCCCGAGCGCTTCTTGGAGGAAAGCATTGACATCAAGGGCAGTGACTTCAGGGTGCTGCCCTTCGGCGCGGGCCGGAGGGTGTGTCCTGGTGCGCAGCTTGGGATCAACCTCGTCGCCTCCATGATCGGGCACCTCCTGCACCATTTTGAATGGTCTCTGCCGGAGGGCACCAGGCCAGAGGATGTTAATATGATGGAGTCCCCCGGGCTTGTCACGTTCATGGGCACGCCGCTGCAGACTGTCGCCAAGCCACGCCTGGAGAAGGAGGAGCTGTACAAGAGGGTCCCGGTTGAGATATGAGCAGCCTGTGCTGCTTGGCATGTTACGATTGCTGCTTTCAAGATAGAGCTCATGTTTGTAATTGTGAGGTGTTAATTGCCATTTGAATCTCAAAGTTACGGTGCCAGATTGATTCTAGCTTGATTATTTACTTGTTCTTTTTCTCATACAGTTTTGTTTTTTAACAATATATAACAACTCATGTTAGGCAATGTATTTCTCCACCTGATACAATCCACGTAAATAATGTCTGGACATTATTCTGAACTGAATTTTGGAAGCCTATGCATATTTTAGACACTGGGAGCTTTGGAAACAGTAGGTTTGCCCTGTTTTCATGGAAATATTTTCCCTTTTAATTGAGTGTGCCGATCTAGAGCTTGGGGGCCTGGTGTTTTGAAAAAAAAAATGAACATGGTATTTAAAAGTTTTGAGAAATCTGATTTTTTTCACAGATAGGTATAGATATTTTCTACAAGCATGAATATATCTGTTTTGTATATTGGGGGTACATAAAAATCAGAAAAATGTGGCTCAATATAGCTAAGCAAAATCGATTTTGTTCTTCACATTTTGTATAGCCAACATGTAAAAGATAATTTGACGGAACTTTAACCACAGATACTAGGCATTAATTTATTTGTACATGTATTTCTTCAGAATTTTTTGAAGTGGAAAAGTAAAGCTCTATTTTTTCCTTAAAGCAAGACCACTGTAGCTCGAGCATCATTTGGAGTTTGAGCTTTTAATTTCATTATCTTCTTTAGGAATTCAACTCTAGAGCGGCCTAGTTGTAAATTTATCTCTCTCAGAGTTAACGTGACCATAGCCATAGGGGAATAGAAGACTTCACATGCAGGTTCTTCAGCAAAGCGTCAGCAAAGCGCCAAAAAGAAGCAAGAAAATATATGAAAAGTTTAAACTGCATCTCGCAAAGCCGTGCCCAACATGCAGGCCAGGACCTATCTTTCCAACACACCCCAACTCCAAACGCTATGACCAAACTTTGCCAAATCATGAGCAACACCATTACCTGATATAGTATTAACCTTGCAAACCAACAAACCATGGAGTATAATATTTATCTCATGCACAATTCCGCTATTTTCTTATTTGCTTCAATCCATTCCACTGATTTCATTTACCACTAAGGCACATTCACTCTCGAGGTGCACTGACCATGACGGGACATAACTACATATAAGGATACTTTTGACTACTTCTCGAGGTGCACCGGCCATGATGATAACTTCTATAAAAGAAGCAATATAGAGCCTCCATTTCGAGTTTTCGTACTTTTGAGTACTTCTACGAAAGCAACAACTTCATCAGATTTAACATTAGTGTGACTAGGGATAATCTGGCAAGTGGACATGGTATCGTATAGCATTGTCATTGATTATTGCACCCGAAGATCTCAATTTATGTTCTTCAAAGAAACTTGCATCAATGTTTAACTTTACCATCATACCTAAGGTTTCGTCCATTCTCCTATCAGTTATTTCTATGATAGTCTAGTCATGTTTCCAAGCTGGATAAAAGGCCGGTTTCCTTTTGCCGTCATCAACATGTATCATATCATGTGTGCAATGTATATAAAGTAGGAATGCAAAAAATGAGCAGCTGATTAGTACCAAAATTTCCCTTACCAAAGATCATAAACTTTCTACACGAAAGGAAAAGAACTTTTGCTCACATCTACCTGGTTAATTGAGAAATACCAATATATGCACAATCATGTATATTGTAAGAAGTGTACAATCTGCAAGAAGAGGGCAACTTCTTCGAAGATTTTGCCGCCTAGCTCTAGCTTTTGTGTATGTTATCATCACATGTTGGCTAGTCTCCGCTTCCATCCCGCAAATAAAAGAAGCAGGGAGTGCAGGGTGTCAATCCTTGTTTGCTAACAATGGGCTTGGACCGCAAGTTTTCAACCGAGCACTTCTACTTTTGTTTTCCAAATTAAGTTCCAAAGTATCATTTTCCTTTCATGATTTTTGGTTGTTGCCTCTTGATTTGAGTTTGTTTGTAATTCTATGGTTATTTTTCATGCTCATTTTTATAGAAATCATATAATCTTTTCTCACATCGACATGCTAGGAAATCCTCTCCAATCAAAAACAAAGTTCTAATGTGTAAAACCTCTTCAACATCTGATACCTGGTAGACCGATCTTGCTGTTGATTCCTTTCATTCTTTTGTCCCCAACCATATAAGATATGAACTCCAACATAGTCTTGAACTGTTTGCTTTGTCGACATCTTCTGATTTGTTCCTTATAGTCTGCCGTCTCTCTTAATTTTTAACTTTTTGAACCAGTATTTATTCATCATGTCTACTTTAGGATCTCGAGGTCACGATTTAAGGTATTAAATAAAAACAATGTGTCCATACAATGAAAAATTTAGCTTTTGGAATACTAGCATAAAGCCTCTTATGATACTAAATTAATCACCAAGCCTGTGTTGGCAGAAGCGCTTGGTCGAACACCCCTATATCCCAAAAAGCCGCCGTTCCCATAGATATTTGGTTTAATCATCTTATCCGAATTCATTCAATGAGCTTTCCAATAGCCCGCCTCATCACCGGCCAATATCTCGTTATAAGTTGTTGCATGTCATCACACAAACCGACAAACTGATAGAAAATTGTTGCACATCCAACCACAAAACGCCAAGTTATCTACTTCAACACATATACTCCGACCAAAATTGCACGTAGTCTTTATGCAAACCCAAGGTAATGAATTTGCTCTTAAAAGTAGTTGTCAAAAAATGGAAGTGATCATGATGCGCACATTCACTTGCTTCTCTCCCGCCCAACTCATACTCTTTCCTATCTCCTCAGATGTTTGTCGAACAGAAATCAAAATATTAACTTATGTATTATGAAGTATCATTTCGAGATTTTATAGATTGAACCGCTCTGCCATAACAAGTTTATGTACCGCATATGTAATTTACTCTTACGAAAAGTATCATCAAAATGACACGCGGCTACACAAGTGCCATAGGTTGCCCAAATTAAAGACAAAGATGGTAAAATTTAAAGAGGAATCACACAACCGCAAGGCATCCGTGCTCATTGAGCCGTCGATGCCTTGTGTGCTCGTGCCTTTTTTCGACCTAGCCTAATAATTTGGCGCCACCTTTTGACTTAATCTGAAATTGGTAATGGTTGATTGAACCTAGCGACCTTTTCATGCGTAAATGCCGGTAATATTTTCATCAATTAACTTAAGATCACCCATTGATATATGAGGGAGTTTGGAGAGGGAACGGGACATATTTTCCCTATGCTAACAGAAAGAAAGGAGACGATCTAGTCACAAAGACAAGTCTAAAACGGATCTCCCATTAGAAAACTTCAAAACAGAGCTAAAATTTCAGGGTTGTTCCACCTAGCTAGGCCAAAAAAATGGATGGTTCGCAGTCGCAGGGAAGGCCAGGATCCAGCCCATGGTTTTGGATCGGACGGTGGAAAGAGGGAGCGCCAGGAACCAGCCAGAACGTGGGGTCCACCTCACCCTGGATAGAGACGGACGGGAGGTCAAACCACGTGGGCCCCCACATCGCGCGGAGCCTACCAACCGCACAACCACCTCCATAGACCAGGTCCTTCCCAGCCCCATAGACCCTCCAGATCACTAGGGTTGAAAACGGAACGGAAACGGACGAAAATATGTCTTATCATTTTTGTTTCCCCCTATCTTAACGGAATCGAAAACGAAATATGGAAACGAAAATCACCGGAAATGAATATGGAGCGGATACGGGACGGATACGTTACGAAAATGAATATTTGTCATAATAAAATGGCGGGCATATTACCTTGGTATGTATGTATACCGAAAAAGCACATATAACTAAGTAGACAATAAGACAAGGAATATCACTCAACTTCAACAAGTGGCAATTCAACATAAAGTACTACATAACAGACATAGTGTAACACTTAGACAAGCGCAAGTTCACATAAATATTTTTACGTCGACACTAACATGTTCTCAGTCGCTTGGCCGCCTGATCGCTTGTCTTGTAGGAAGAAGCCGCGATCGCGCGATCGCTTGGGAGTTGGGACTAGGTCTTGTGGAATCGTCTCAAACGAGATGAGTCGTCGACGTAGGCGGCTGTCTATAATTAGTAGGTGGCCTGCAGTTCATTGTAAATATAGGCCTACCAAGAACATGGGCCTCTCTAGGTTCGGAAACTTTTCATATTTATTTATCCGGAATTTCCTTTGCGTTTTCGTTTCCGTCGGAAACAGCTCCCGTTCGTTTCCTTTTATGATTCTTCCGTTTCCTTTCCAAAATGCCATTTCCTTTTTTCTCCATTTCCTTTTTCTTCGAAAACGGACGGAAAGTTTCCCTTTCATTTTCAACCCTACAGATCACCCCACCGTTCGAGCGGCTCACGCGTGGCCAGGCCCATACGCCGGGTCCACGCCGCGGGCCCGAGAGCTCGCTTCCTGCGGGAATTTTTGCTTAGTTTTTCTAATTATTTTTGTCCCAAAAAGTAAAACGGGCAGACGGATAACGGAAACCCTAAATCCCCCAAATCGCAGAGGATCTATCCCGGCTCGCTCGCTATTTAATGTATCGCGGCTTCCTCCTCCGCCGATCCGATGCTCCAACCCGCGCCGATCCCACCGCCACCCGCCGCGCTCTCCTCCCCGACGCCGGCGCCGCCGCCGCCGCCCGCTCGACGCCGCCATGAGGAAGAAGCTCGACACCCGCTTCCCCGCGGTACGTACGGCGATGGTTTCCCCCGCTATGTTCCCGCGAGTTTTATTTATTATTATTGTTTCCATGAAAGTTCTCGTGTTGGATCAGATTGATGCCCGGTATACGCGCCGCCGATTGAGGTTTCGCGAGTATATGGCTCGCGATTTTTTTTTTTGTGTGTGCTCTCATCCTGTATTTGCGTCACTTGCGGTTTTGTTAAGATGGTGGGTAATGGACTTCCCGTATGTCTCTTGTTCGGTTTGGTAGATGCGCTCTCTCGAGGATTTTTTTTTGGTGCAATCGCGAAATATTATGTGTGGATTGTGCAGCACGATTATAATTTCTAGCCGTTCATGTGTGCGCTCTCCTCTGTTGGGCTTGGTAGATGCACTCTCTCGATGAATTTCATGGTGCAATCGCTAAATATTATATGTGGATTTTTGTGTGTTCCTCCTTTGATTGCTTCATGTACGTTTGTATTTCTGGTGATTATGTTTCCCTGTTGTGATGGCGATGAAACTGTGCTTACAGATGGGTGAGATTTTGTGGGCGGCTACTTCCATGGCCGTATCACAAATCTTTAGCCATTCGATCTAATTGGTGAACATGCTGTAGAGGTAGCCAGTGGATGCATGCAAATCCTTTATGGTTTAGATTCCGCTTTGTTAATGTTTCGATGGTATGGTTTTAGCGTGGACTAGAGGGCCTTCGGTGACCTGATTCTTTTAATTGAAACTCAGGGTCAGTTTGTTGTATGCCTGCATAATTAGTTGTGTTTAAATTCCTTGGGTTAAGGTCCTTTTGTTCAACAACAGGTAGGTTCGTTCTGCAAGGCTGCACGAAAGATACCTAGAGTAGTTGCATTCACTATTTACTGAAAAAAGATGAACATGATTTATTGAATAGCACTGTTATATCAATATGATCATTTCAGGAATGATAGATTAACTGCGACGGAGGCGGCTTACTTGTCTCCAGCGGAGATCAACTCCAGGTCTTCTGCAGTGTTTCCTGTTTTGCTCCGTAGCTCGGGTAGTGGGGTGTAGTAGCTTTAGTATTTGTATTTTATGGTTCAGTTCCCTTCCAATTGGGCTGCTGTACATGAACTGATATTCCCGCTTAATGGGCTATGCTTCTACCTTCTTCCCATATAAAATGAGGAGAGGTATTGTTAGTGCAAAATGCCAAAAACAACCTAACATTATGGAATCAGTTGTGCAAATTGTTTCCATAAAAGTTCTCGCGTAGGCTCGGATTGATGTCGGCTATACGTGCCGCCGATTGAGGTTTCGCGAGTATATGGCTAGAAGATACGCGATTTTTTTGTTTGTTTGTGTGCTCATCCTGTATTTCCTCCCATGTGCAATTTCGTTTAAAGTGGTTAGGTTTTGCTAATACGATGGGCAACGAACGTGTCGCATACATCTATATATCTGTTCTTCTCCTCTGCTGGGCTTGGTGGATGCATTCTTGAGGATTTTTTTTTGGGTGCAATCGCTAAATATTATTTGTTGATTTTGCAGCACGATTAGATTTTCTAGCCATTTGTGTGTGCTCACATGTGATTAGAAGATACATATTTTTTTTTGTATGCTAATCCTGTATTTGCTTCACTTACGGTTTTGTTTATGGTGGTTAGGTTTTGCTAATATGGTGGGCAATAGTCTTGTGATATGCAGCATGTCTCTATTTTGTTGGGCTTGGTAGATGCACCCTATCAAGGGATTTTGGGGTGCAATCGCTAAATATTATATGTGGATTGTGCAGCATGATTAGAATTTTTAGCCGTTCGTGCGTGCTCGTCCTTTGTTTGCTTTCATGTACGTTTGTATTTCTAGTAGTTATGTTCCCCTGTCGTGACGGCGATGAAACTGTGCTTATAGACGGGTGTGATTTTGTGGGCGGCTTCTTCGATGACCATGTCACAAATCTTCATCCTTCGGATCTAATTGGTAAACATGGTAGGCAATGGATGCATGCAAATCCTTGATGGTTTAGATTCCGCCTTGTTAATGTTTTGATAGTATGGTTTTAGCGTGGACAAGAGTGCTTGTGACCTACTTCTTTTAATTGAAATCAGGGTCAGTTTGTTGTATGCTTGCATAATTAGTTATGTTTAAATTCCTTGGGTTAAGATCTTTTTGTTCAATGAGAGGTACCTTCCTTCTGTAAGGTACGAAGGAATCCTAGAGTAGTTGCACTCACTATTTACTGGAAAAAGATGAACATGATTTATTGAATAGCGCTGTTATATCAATATGAACATTTCAGGAATGATAGATTAACTGCGACGGAGGCGGCTTACTTGTCTCCAGCGGAGATCAACTCCAGGTCTTCTGCAGTGTTTCCTCTTTTGCTCTGTAGCTTGGGTAGTGGGGGTGTAGTAGCTTTAGCATTTGTAAGTTATGGTTCAATTCCTTTCAAATTGGGCTGCTGTACATGAACTGATATTCCTGCTTAACGGGCTATGCTTCAACCTTCTTCCTATATAAAATGAGGAGAGGGATTGTTAGTGCAAAATGCCAAAAACAACCTAACATTATGGAATCAGTCGTGCAAACTTTTTTTTATAGCTGTGAATCTGTTTCATTGGTATCATGGTTGTTTAGACCAATACACATTTCTCTGTATAGTGGCAGGGAAGCTTCTGAATCGACAAGTTAGTGCTGTTTATCATTTTGTAGTATATATCCAAATGTTAAATAGACCATAAGGATTCTACTGCTTAACCATCTGGTCTACACCAGGAGGTTAAAGCTGTGTGCAGTTGATAACAGTGAGTAGTATAAATTCCAGAATTAATATCTAATTCCAAGCAAGGCAAATTCTCAAAGCTGTTGTTTGGTCTATCTTTGGGAGAAGATGCAAACGTTGTGATTGCATATGTTTGCTGTACAATGGAATCCTCATGATACTGAAGTTCTTGTACAAGAGATGGAGATACACTCTTCGTTAACCTTTTCTTTCACAATGGACTAGGAGAATCTCCTTCCTTCATCTGCTAGGACCAATGCTTATAATCACATGTGAATGCTACAGCTGTCACGTCCTTTTCCGTTAAAATAACATTGCTGGCCATTTGCATTGTAGTCATGATTTTTGAGTCGGCGACTAATCGCCAAGTCGTTCTGCCATGGACGAGCCGCACTAGCGACTTGACTCAGCGAGCGAGTCGCGCGACTTCCTGGCTCGCCGGCGACTATACAGCGACTATACGGCGGCGGGGAATAGTCGCCGGTCGTCCCTGTTTGTCAGCCAGAATTTTTTTGTGGGGGATCACTCCCTGTGTCGGTATTTCAGAGAGAAGGGGATGGGATGGGAAAGAAAGGGCAGAGCTCAGGAGGAGAGGCTCGAGCCGCTGCCGTCCGCCGCCGGTCGTCGCTGCTCCTCGCCGGCGTCGCAGAGGAAGAAGAGGGGAGAGGGGAGAGCGAGCTTGCGTGCCTGAGTGCGGCTGGCGGCGCTTGGAGGATTCACGTAACTGCTAGGTTAAGCGAGAGGTGAGGCCGGGAGTTGTTAGCTGGGCCGTGCTGGGCCTGGTCAGCCTGGCTGGGATAGATGACTGGGCCAATTTTGCTCATGTGGCCTTAATGGGCTTTGCGAATGGGAGTGAATTTGGTCGTTTACTGCAGGCGACTTGGGGCGACTATACAAGCCCTAGTCGCTGAGTCAAGTCAGCAAGTCACGAGTCTCAGCCTCGGCGACTTGACTTGACTCGGCGACTCAAAAATCATGATTGTAGTAATACCGCAATCATAGCTACGATTTATGTGAGCCTTTATTGATGTTAGGTTGTCATTTTTTAGTAGAAAGGCAGGTTATTAATCTTACTAGTCTTTCAGATGGTATCATGCAATCTTCAGTCGATCTAATGTCAAATTACTTTTTAATTTGTTATACAGCCTCGGATTAAGAAGATCATGCAAGCAGATGAAGAGGTTGGCAAGATTGCTTTACCTGTACCTGTTCTAGTGTGTAAGTTCTCTACAACCGCTTCCTAGAGAATTTTCTTTTTTTAACTCTATCTATTATTAGTTGCAGAGTTCTTTTTCACCATTTGTTAGAAGCTTATATTCACAAAAATACGCTACATATGTTGTTGGTCCATCTAGGATGTACCTCTTTAGAATAATAAAGTTCTAGTTACTATTTGCATTTCAATGTTGGTAACATATTCCATTAGAGGACTTCAGAAAGGTAGTCGCTATGAATTCCTTTCATTTCGTTGGACCAAATTATTTGCATATTCAAACCAAACCGAAACATCACTGCTGACATTACTATCGATTCTACTTTCTCGTTGTGAAATAAACATATGCAAAATTGTTGACAGGGGTAAATCATGAATTTATCTTTAAAGTCATCTTTGTGCTATATGGAGCATGACACCTTTGCAGCAGTCAGTTGGCCACCTGAGCAGAGGCTCAATGTCAAACCCCCTCATAGCATTCAGATGACATGATTTTATATATGGTCACTCTAGACTCGATTTTGAGCATGGGAATAGTACTTAACATAAAACATATATTGAAGAAACAATGTTAGTCATCTTTCTCTTCATAAAGGGAGGAACTTACTACTAAGATCATCATAGCTGAGGTGCAAATATGAATCCTGTGACCATGGGAACTTGAGCAGAGGCTCAATGTCAAACCCTCTCATAGCATTCACAAACATCCAAGCAGCAATGTAAGCATGTTTTCCTATATTTTTGCACGCATCCACAATTGTTCTCCACATCTTCATGCGCAGGAGCATCATCCTCACATTTCCATGTCAGAGTGACCTCTTACTGGCTCCTCCACCAGGCACCTCATCTCTCCCCTGTTAGCTGGTGATATGCTATCGCCATGTCTTCATGATTTAGCTTTCTCTGTTCTCCTAATTTGCAACATCTCATATATGTTACACTTCCTGGAGGGTCAAACTGTGTAGAGGAGAAGATACGGCACTAAGTTAAGCGGAGGGAGCTGTGGGGATGGCCAAAGGAATCTGGGAATAGGCTAGACGTGGGAAGAACGGGTGTGTAGCTGGTGCAGCTTTAGGGCCACAAATTGAGCGGAGTAATTAAGTGCGCTCGACACTGTGGCGGGACATACATTAAATGAGAACCATTGAGAGATGGGGTGGGGATTCTGAGAACACGCCAGTTGCGGGAATAGCCAACTTAGCAGTGTAGCATTAAATGATTGGTAATCAATGATACCTGACTGTTGACACTCTGGTGGGTCATAGTTTTAATCGTAGCCATTCCATTTTAGTTGCATAATACACATATGCGGGCGCATGTAAAAATCAATGGGACTCGTACTCGTACAAGCATATAACTATAGATATCATCCATTGCAAGGTATAGCTTAATTGCATGTGCTTATTAGAACTAACTGATTCGTTAGCATCGGCACGTGCATGTTGATATAAGATTGACATCAGCTATAGGTTCCTCGAAAAAAAATGACATCAGCTATATAGGCAATAGCAAAGTAACTCGATGTCTGGATACTTTTTGTTACACCTACATGCTTTTATTCTCTAATTTATTTTTGTAGGAACTCTTTATGTAGCGCACACCATGCATGTGCTTTCAAGTTTCAACTAACATCTTTCTTTGATGTCCATGGTTTGCAGCCAAAGCGCTGGAGCTGTTTTTGCAAGACTTGTGTGACAGGACATATAATATTACAATTCAAAAAACAGTCAAGACTGTGAGTTCATCGCATTTGTAAGTTTGCTTAACCTTATTTGATTTGTCATTATCGTAACACTTTTTCGCTGAGTTAATAGGGATATGGACAATTTGTATTACGATATAAAACTTGAACTTTAGTTTGGCAGAATCTTATGATATAAAACTTGAACTTTAGTATGGCAGAATCTTAGCATTATCCATTTTGCTATTTGAGTTTTCTTAACAATGCATTGTTCTTGCTTCTTTTTTTGTCGTAAAGGTTCATTCTACAGCACTAATCTATTAGTCATGTAGTGTACATTGTCGAGAACATACCAATGGGCAAGCTCAATAACACCAGAAAGATCAGATGGTTAAACATGGCCACTGGCCCCATCTACGTTGTTGCATTGGCTGTTATTTTTCAATTTGCGTCTTTACTAAACAAATTTCCTTAATAAATGTCAAATGTGAAGAAGGTTTGACATACTAAAGTATGGCCTAGTTCCTTTTTTTTTCTAGTGCTGAACTGAATTTTGTGGCATAGTTGGTATCTTATTATATGTTGTTCCAATTTACTCCAAAATCAGCAGCATCTTATAATGATTATGTAAAAGTATCTTCCTTCATACATGTTCTTGAACTAAAATATGAAGTTAGGTATGTATGTGTCCCGTGGTTGTCAATTTTGGTTTTGGGTATTACTGTTGTGGTGGTGCTTGTATCATTTCAATTTATGGTAGAAATGATCTTATTCTTGATCATGATATGTATTATATATTATTTCCCGAGGAATACATTTGTTTTGTTGGATGGTCCCATTATCTCATTCAATATTACGATTTTACAGGAAAGAGTGTGTCCATACTTATGATGTGTATGATTTCTTGAAGAATGTAGTTGACAAAGTTCCAGATTTAGGTGCACCTGATGCAAGTGCAGATGATAAGCTTGGCAAAAGAAGGTAAGGTATCAAATTGTGGTTAATTGAACTCTGATATGAACTTCAATAACTCCTGAAATGTCATCAGGAAACATGCTGAAGATGAAAGTGAGGAGGAATCGAAGCGGACAAGAAATGTAAGTCTTTGTTATCCATACCTTTCTGTGTATGTTGTATATTTACACAGCTTACATGCACTTTCTGTGAGCAGTTTTTAGTTTGACCATCATGACTTCCATTTTCTCTGGTACTCTGCCCTGCTGTTCAATTCATATGTTATTAAATACATGAACATCTTAGTTTTTGTCAGGGCTTTTAGATTCGTCCTGCGTTTGCTGACAAAAGTTTTGTAACCATGCAGGAAGCAGCAAGCCATACAAGCAATGGCAGAGGGCGTGGGAGGGGACGTGGGAGAGGCCGCCGTGGCGGGCGTGTAGCGGAGAGGGGGACTGAAAACCATGATTTAGCTCAGGGCCAGTTTAGCAAGCCAGGAGGCCTAAAGGTAGATATTGGAGATGGTTTGTCTGACACAACTGAAGCCAGGGAGCCAACCCCTTTGAGCAATGCCAGGGTCTCCTTATGGAACATTGACTTGAACATAGATCTTACTGACTATGAGGAGGATACAGTAGCGGTGCAATTCCAGCCGTCGGCTCCTGTGACAGTCGCGGCTGCAGCTCCTGCAGGACCCTCAGTTTCCCCGGCTAAAGAAGAAGTGAAGACGAAGGATTTCCTCGACTGGCAACTGCCTGAGATGAGCAAGATGACCATGGACCCAGTCCAGTTTGCACTGTCGTCAAACCCTAGGTTAGAGGAGGATGAGGACTATGACAATGAAGAATGATGGCTTAGAAGCTAGCTCTGGAACTAGTTTGAGACGCTGATAGGTAGACTTGACTATTGTACATCCTGGTAGTACCAGCTCATCTCTGTAGCAACTCAACTGTATCATATGTGTGCCAGGGGAGGCTGCAGAAGTAGTTTAGGATGTAATGATCGCTCAATAGCCAGTAGCTAGTGCTTTTGTATCAACTGTCTGGACAAGGTTAAAGTTGTAAATCCTGGTCGATCTCCAGCTTAATGCTATGAGTTTCAGACTATTGCTGCTTATGCTTTTTTTGTTGGTTATAGAATCGGTCAAAATATGTTCAACTCGATGAGATTTTCGTTTCTGGGGTCACATCTAGATGTAATACAGAGCAAGCTTTAAATTGCCCCACCAACCTTCACCAAAGTATTACTGCCCACATCAAAGGTCAGCTGTCCGGAGTTTGGACATCAGCTATTCCCTACTACTGCCGGTCCTTTTTAATTGTACAAAGTTATAATTAAAAGAGACTGGAACGAGTATTTCTTACGATTAATTGCTCCCTTTATATGTGAACGTCAGCTATTGTTTGTTTTCCAGATGTGACAAGTGAGCTGAAATGGGAAGTTGAACAATTAGGAGTATCTTGCTTTTGTTGGTAGGGATTTTCTACAATGGTTAGTGTGAGTTCTTATTAAACTACTCCATTGCAAGATCATACATGGTCTGATGCATACAATGCTATTTCTATAGGGAGAAGAAATCCACGAAATTCCTAAGAAACAAAAGTACGACATTTGTACAATCATGTATACCAGTTTACTATGTACGACATTTGTACAATCATTTACAACCACAGAACACCTCCTCGAGTTAACATATAAAGTGGTAAATCTCTTAACTAGATCCATTTTTGTACGATTAGGTATCTGATGTTACTTGTATAGTAATATTACTATATGTTGGCCATAAATATTCATTATAGTTTACAAGTTACTATTTCATAAAAAATGCAATACCAGTGTTTAATGATATCCCAAAATCCAAATACATATGCAGGTGGATGAGTATGATTCATACTTTTCTTATCTTCCTTTAGCTCGCATATTGAGAATTACTGCATCTCCAAAGGTGCCTCCATTGGATTCTGGCAAGAGGTATGGAGCTATATATTGCAAGAGGAATACTTCTGTCTTGTTTGTACCTTAATCATCATTTAAGAGGTAAAACTTTCTCAACAATTTTCTTCGCCAAAGGTTTTTTGGCCAAATCTTTCACGGCAATCCAATAGGTTTTTTGACTCAATCTTTCACGGCGATCGAGATAGAGGGTAGATAACTTCGGTCGTTGAGAAGATTAGATCTACTCCACGAACCACAAACAGATCCTTAAGAATCAGCAAGCAAAACAAACGATATTGGTGTCCCCCGACATGGGACCTTTTACTGTATATTCTCAACTCGAAAATTCAACTCCCCTTACAATGGTGCACACCCCTGGCTTTATATAGTAGCCGACTCAACTTGACGTACAAGAAAAACCAACTATAAAAATAAAAACAACTTGATCTGGATCCACTTTTCCTAAATAGAAAATAAAACAACATACTAAAATAAACAAAGGACTCTTTTGTAGGTGCGCCGCAATCTTCAACACGCAGCTAGGTGGCCCCCAACCGGACTCCTTCAAGGACAAAACACTCCACCAATATCGCACACCAATTGCTTTCCTTATCTTCTCCTTGCGTGGTAGAAGTAGGAACAAAAACTTTGTCTTGATAGTATCAGCAACAACATAATCATGGATAGCATAATATGCACTATCAAGCATGGAAGACGCCACATCAATTAGGATGTTGCGTTGTTGCAGAGGCTGTATGTAATTGGTATCTTCTAATATTAATATATTCCTTTTATCTAAAAAAAACAAACTTGGAACAGAAAAGAATAGATAACAAACATGGGGCTGATTGCGCCCGTGGTAAATGAAGCAAAAGGATGGCTTGATGTGCTCCTGGTCTACGTTGATGGATGCTGCCGTCGCATGCTCTAACAATGTTTAACTCCGTTATTTTGGAAACGGAGGGAGTATGGAGAAATTATACTATTTGATTATTATTTTTAATTGTGCGTGTTTGTGCGTTGATTGTTGAGAGTTTCAGGAAGTCGCTGCCCTTATTCATAATTCTGATGAGCAAACAGTAATTAAGCAAAAGTGGATATGATTTCTAGGATAAGCTACAGGAGTTTGCAATGTCACTTGAAGTTTGCAACGCACGAATATTTAAATTATATAATCAATAAAGTTAGGCTAGTTCGTCATAAAACACCTAACAGCCATTGAGACTAACAGGTTCGTGGGGCTACAACCACAAGGTTATTTATCTTAGGCGGCCGGCTTGAATTCGACGAGACCCTTGAAGTTCTCCCACGTCTTTACCCACACCTTGGCCTCGAAGAGCTTCTTGACGCCGCCTTCCTTGACCTCTATGGTGAAATAGTGCATGAACCCGGCCACCAGCTGTTGCCTCGCCTTCACCAGCGTCTCAAACTCCAGCAATGCGTTCTAAATCGAACAGTTGTTTCAGAGGAAAAAACAAGGAACAGGAAGGTAAATTATTCGGATCGGGTGGGAATTGTCTTACAGCCTTGGCGTTGTGCTCGGCTACGGCGAATCGGGCGAGCTCGATGGCCTCGAGGTTGTTCTCCCACCCGGCCGGGGCGTCCTGGATGCTGCCGATCGCCGGGGGCGGCGGGGGGCGCCGTCGACCGTTATGCGGCGCATCGGCCATCGCTGCTGCCGTCTGGGTCGGTGCACTCGGTGAACGATCAAGGACTCCGCGAAGCGAGACGATCGATCTCATATCCAGCAGATGTTAAAAACGGGAGGTTACAACCTTGAGGATCAAGAAAACATTACTCCTAGAACAAACCAGGAAAGAGTTCGTATTCTACCAAACCACAAAATAAGGGTATCTTCAACAAGGCGACGCATATCGGACGTCCAAAAGTGGTCACGAGCGTCCGTTTGCGCCACTCCGCGGACATATTTTGTCCGCGCGTCCATTTGCGTCTGGGTGTGCTCCCAGCGGGGCGATCTATTTTTAGATTTGCAACATATTAGTACATTCAAACTATACAAAGTAGTTCTAGAAGCCTAGACTACTTGCTGCCTGACAGGTCGGCCCCGTTGTTGCGTCGCTCTCTCGTCTGCTTCTCCGTCGCCTCCCGTGCGGCCGCTAGGGCTCGATGCGCCGCCGCGTCCTTTAGCAGGCACTGCCGCAGCCTCGTGTTGACGGCGTCGCCCGTGCTGTCGTCGTTGTCGAACTCCTCGTCGGAGTTCGAGGCCGGGGGAGGTGGAGTGGGAGGTGGAGGTGGAGGCGCGGCAGCCTGGCCGCGGCCGGCCCTCCTCATGGTGGCTCCGGTGGAGGTTGTGCGGCGGCTAGGGTTTAGTGGGGAGGAGATGAGATGCTTGCGCCCCTGTTTATATAGGTCGGAGGCAGGGCGACGGTCGCGGCACGCGTGGTATCGCCATTACTTCGTGCGCAGAGGTCGCGCGCCACGCGAGGCATCGCCATTTACGCGGCCGCAGACTACCGAAGCGACGCCTCGGCGCCAGTACTGGCGCCACTGAGAAGACGCATCGACGCTGGGTCACTGCCACGCGGGCCAAACAAAACGTCCGCCAGACACGAGCGGATACTTTGCGCGTCCGCGCAGCGTTCGCATAGACGCATCCGAGACGCATATTTGGGCCAAGTTTTCGCCGCGGCGGACGGCCGAGTCATTTTACGTCACCCCACTGAAGGTGGTACCAGACACATTTTTCAGCCCGACGGACGTAAACGGTCGCTTAGAGTCTGTTTGCGTCGCTCCTGTTGGAGGTGCCCTAAAGATTAGGCGGTAGGGGATAGGGGCTCTCCCTCCGACCGGTCCAGGGAGAGTTTCTGCTGATGACACGGCCGCGGAGGTCGTGGGTTCGAGGAGTCTTGGGCCTGAGGAGGCGACCCTCCCACCGACATTGCTGGAGGACGTGACCCCTCCTGGTACTGTGGGCGGCAAGAAGCGCGCCAAGAGCCCTCGAAGGTCGACGCTGACTGGGAAAAACTTGAATAGAGCAGATGCGCTGCACACTTTTTGACCTTTTCTTTTTTATATCTCTTAAATTATATAATATTTTGATTTGATTTTTTTGCAAGTCACTCCAAAATAACAAACAGAATGGGGCAAAATAGTTCGGAATTTTTTTTGCAATTTCAATTTTCAAATTATTTTAATATTCAAAATAAATTCTTGAAATATATATATACATAATGACATAAAAATCCAAAATATTTTCCCACATTCTAGATGCTATGTTTAATTGATCTGGAAAATTGTGTGGTGAGAGAGATACAAAAATAAAAAATTATTTGAGAGAAGAAAAAATAGCTAGCATGTATCTTGATGCAGTATGGACAGTTTAGATACGGGTGCTCATTGAGCACCTTCTCTCAAAGTCCTCTCTTCGCTGACTGTTAGGAAGGGGCATGACAAGAAGACATCGATCGAATGAAGGCTCTGGTTGCGCCGTTGGCTAGATGGAGCCAAGGTGGCAGATATTGCGCCAAACGTGGCTAAAATGGTCTCGAAGAAAAGGTCCATTGCCTGCACTTTAAAAGAGATTGCGGTCCTGACATGGGAGAGGAGGTCCTCCCTGAGTTCTTCATGCTATGGTAGAGGTTGGACAATTTCCATCTGGCCCCGGACCAGGATGATGTGCTTCTGTGGAGATGGTCGGGCGACGGTTGCTATTCTGCCAAGTCGGCCTATGTGGCCTTCTTTGTTGGCCAGGAGAAGGCCACTGTCTCCGAGGAAATTTGGCGCTCGAGGGCCCCTTACAGTTGCAAGTTCTTCGCGTGACTCTCCTCGAAGAACCATTGTTCGAGGGCTACAGGCTTCAACATCGTGGGCTTCCCTGTCCGATGGCCTACCCCCTCTGCGACCAGGAGCCAGAGACCTTGCAACACCTGCTTCTTGGCTGCGCGGTGGCGCGGGACGTCTGGGCGTGGACACTCCGTCGTTGGTACAAGCTGGAGTGGCTCCCGGAGGCGGACTCCGACCTGCTAGAGTGGTGGACTTCTTGCTCCTGCCCGACGGCTCATAGATATGACATGTGGAATGCTATCATCCTAGTCTTCTGGTGCATATGGAGGCACCAGAACAACGTGGTCTAGAATGGTGCGGTGGCTTCGGAATCCTCCATTAGTGAGAATATTAGAGAGGAGTTCGATAGGTTGCGGCTTGCTGAGCTCTTTCATGGCATGTATTTTGTTTTTCTCGAGACGAGTCATGTAGGCGTGAGTGGGGGAACTACTTCCCCAGTGGCCAATGTTAACATTGTCTTCTTTGGCACCGTTCTATATGATTGATACACCTTTTCATGGTGTATTCTCGTCAATGAAGACTCTGATTTACAATATCCATGGGTTCGGGTGAGAGAGTCACCGCACCCAGCGGGAACACTATATGAAGCAAAACAGGATCGACATCCCAGGTCTTGAGGAGACTATCAAAGAAGAATTCTCCGTGGCTGATCTTCGTAGCCTTGAGTACGGGGGACAATTCGTTTGCAATTGGCTTCCCGCGGAAGGGCACTACAAGGGATGTTTTTGGGCTCCTGTGATGACTGTTTTGAGATGGGGGAATGGAAGAATGGATCTTTCTTCATAAGTGCATCGATACTCCAATGGAACAACACGGCCCTGCTGATCTTTGCCGGATGGAGAAGTTCCTGGGGAAACTTGAGAGGGTGGTGTTAGACTGCCCATTACGAATGTGGTGGGCGGAGATTTTAATCTCATTCACTCTGTGGGGAACGAGAGTAATGACAATATTAACTGGCCTAGGGTGCCCCGATTTTAAGAGTTTATTGCCGCGATGTCCCTACAAGAGATTTGTTGGACTGTGGCCTGGTTCACATGGATCAATAGACAACGTTGCCCATCCAATGCGTTCTAGATAGAGTGTTTGTGCCTCCGTTCAGGGAGTTTCGTTTCCTCCTGTGTTCCCTGACCGCAATCACCAAGATTGGGTCTGGCCACAATCTGCTTCTTTTGAACGGTGGGGAGGGGACGATATTCGATCCGATTCACGGCTTGTCGTTTATTGTCTGTACTGCTACTGTTAGGCATGTAGCCCCTTAGACTAAGATCAGTGGATCGTACTTGTGTGTGTGCCTGCTCGTACTTGTGTATGTACCTGCGTGGTGAGATGTGTTGTATCGGACTTAGTCATGGTTGCCGTTCGTGGCTTTCTATATTAAGCCGGGCTTGAGGCCTTTTAGTTTATGGTAGAAGAGAGATACACGACGTAATTCTGGGGCGGCATTAGAACCCATCTTGTTGTCAGAGATGCTACGGGCCACTTCGCCTTCAGTGGCCTTAGGGCCTTGGAGGCGTGGCGGACGGCCGCCTCTCGTCGGGAAGGTTTTTGTTTTTGTTTAGCTTATTTTTAGTGTTTTCTTTGGGATGTTGAGGTGATGGCTATATCCAATAAGGTCCTTCCGATCCTACCCTCGTTCTGGTGGTGCAGCGACGGGTCTTCTAGGACCCGGTCGGTTTACGTGTTCGTTGGTGTGGTTTCGTGTTAGTCTCTTCCGATCACCGGTTGTCACCATTATTGCTGATGGTTGCTGCTCTGGTGTGCTGGTTCTTTGAGGGCTTAGCACGACGACTTTTGTATGTCTACTACAACAAGCTCTACCCCGACAAGTTTTACTTGGCTTTGGTGATGGAGGGACGAGGACGGAGCGGCGCGTCTTCAGCTCGCGCTAGTGTAGTTGCCGCTAGGTGATCCAAATGACCAATTTATAATTTTTTTATTGCTTTTGGATCTCTTTGTATTGGTGTCGATGAATATTAATAGATTGATGAAACTTTTGCAAAAAAATATTTAAGTTGTAAATCTTTGTCGCTCTCCAATTTAGATAGTTTGTTAATGTGTTTTATTTGCTATTGTGACCCTCCGTCAAGAAAAAATGATGTCGTAGATTTGTCTAAGTAAAAATGTGTCTAGACATAATGCCGTGTATAGAAAATTTCCGTGCTTGAGTGATAGATGTGACAATGAAGTGGCTGAAGAACTATTGTGCCATTTCTGTCGTGGAGCTGATGGCGAACTAGGGATGGATCAAAGTAGGTACAACTCGACGACATGTTTCATTTTTGAAGTGCATCCAGATGTAATGCAGAGCAGGCTTTATTTGTCGTAAAACATCTAATAGCCAATCAGAGACTGACATGTTGGGTAGACTCCTACCACAAGCTTGAGCTAATCTTAATCGGCCGGCTTGAATTCCCGGAGCTCCTTGAAGCTCTCCCACTCCTTTGAGCATCCCCAGCCGTTGGGGCTCCCCAGGCCGAAATCCGGCGCTATTTAGCGCCGGATGGATGTATTTTTTGGGGAGGCCCATTTTCCCAGCGAGCCCATGGTCGACTTCACCCACCGCGTGCATAGCGACGGTGTCGCCGGGAAGGGCAACCGTCGGAGTGCCCTCGTCGCTTTGAACCGCCGTAATGGTCCGCGAAGTGGTCTGGAGAGCCTAAACGCCTAACGGTCGAAGTCGCCTCGAAATTACAACCGCCGTAATGGAGCATGAACTCCGAGGAAGAGCAACCGCCACTCTCTTCGTCCAGAGAACTACATATACGGTTTCGAACGTCCGGCGTCATTCATCTATTCTCTCGTCCACCATCTTCTGTCAACCATGAGCGACTGGTCGTGGCCATCGGACACCGACAGCGAGGGGAAGCCGCCGGATGGCGGCATTGGTGGGATCGCGTTGCATCGTCCAGCAGCGACGATTCCCCCGCCGTCCAGCGAAGAAGAATGGGACGACGACGAGGAGGAGGACGAGGAGGAGGCCGTGGAGCAGGCCGTGGAGCCGGCCGTGGAGCCGGCCGTGGAGCAGCCCGAGGAGCAGCCCGAGGAGCAGGCCGAGGAGCCGGCCGAGGAAGAACCCGAGGAGCAGGCTGAGGAGGAGGAGGACGCAGAGGCGAAGGCGCCTTCCTCCGACGAGGAGGTGACGAGCCGGAAGCGCCGCCGCCACGACGATGAGGCGGGGCCATCTAGGAAGAAGTAGTACTTTTAGTTTGTTTTTAAGTTTTTATATGTAATTTTTATGTTTATTCGAACTATATATAATTATGTTTATTCGAACTATATATAATTTGACTGGGAATTCAAATCTTTCGTTCGACGATGGTCTTGCCGTAGATCGGGAAGACAAGGGTTGTGCCGTTGATCGGGGAAGACGAGGGTTTTGCCGTAGAAACCCATGCCATTGTCGCCGACAGGTCGGGGCCACCAAACGTTTCCCGCGATTTCGTTTCGTCCGGAGTCCCGAGCGCTCCCCGGGGGCCGGGGATGGCGTGGGATCGCCGGATGAATAGGCCCAACGAAAACGAGGAACCGGGCGCGACTGGACCGATTTACGCCGTCCGGATGTAAAAAACGCTCGCCGGGGGCCTGTTCGGGGGGACGAGTGGAGATGCTCTTACCCAGACCTTGGCCTCGTAAAGCTTCTTGGCGCCGGCTTGGTTGACTTCGATGGTAAAGTAGTGCAAGGTCCCGGCCACCAACTGTCCCCTCGCCTTCACCACCCTCTCGAACTCCAGCGCCGTGTTCTGCAACCAACATAATATAACGATCATCAATCAGGTAAACATAGGCTGTATGTAGAATTCTTGGGATCTGGCGAAAATCCGTGAAGGGTTTCTCACGGCCTTGGCGTTGTGCTCGGAGACGGCGAACCGGGCTAGCTCGATTGCCTCAGGGTTCTTCTCATACCCCGCCGGCGCGTCCTGGACGCTGCCGAACGTCGGCAGCCTGCTGCGTGGTGGGACGCGACAAAATCTTCCCCGGCAGGGACGCGACGCCTTGGCCATCGCTGCTGCCGTCCGGTGCGTGGGTCGCTGCGCTGAGCCGCCGGTGGATGAAGAGAGAGGACGGCGACGGCCGCTTCCGAGAGCGAGAGCGCAGATTCCGCGAAGCGGGGCGATCGATCTCATGTCGAGCGGAGTGGACAACGGTCGACGGACGTGGGCGACAATATGTGATCTGCCGGAGCGCGACGGGTTTGGACGTCGACTGGGATGGGCGCGCTACGCTGCGGCAGCGGAAGGCAGGCGGAGGCGCAGTAACCGGCCACGGTGCATGCGAGGGATGTTAACAACGGTAGGTTTACAACCTTCAGGGTCAAGAAAAGATCAGGACAAATCAAGAAATAATCGGTTAGTTTCAAAAAAAAATCTGTTACTCCAGTTTATATCCTCCCAAAACCGTGTACAATAGAATATGGAATTTGTTACCGAGCGAATTACCGGCTGGTTTACGAAAATTTATAAAACCATGCTCGAAGATAAAAACGTACTCTTGTGGCATGAGTAATCCCAAATGCTTTGCCCCCGCAATGCTCCAAAGGGACGCCTCCACTTTGATCTTTGCCATAACCAAGGTGGGCATGGTGAAAGTGTTGCGAAAAACTCTAGCACTTCTTTCATTCCATATTTTCCATGAGGTGAGTATAATGAGAGAAGCCAACGACTCCCTTGTAGTGCCATTAGTGTAGATAATCGACTCCAACCATTCATTTACTGAAACATAATTTTTCCACGAGGATGTGTCCACCAAGGTAAGCCCAAGCCAAGTGATGATCATATTCCACACCCGCACCGTGTATCAATACTTGAAGAAGAGATGGACCACGGTTTCATCAACTTGGTTGCAAAGCTTACAGAGCCTACAATTTGGCCATCCGCGACACCGTGGCTTGTTTTCGTGCACTACAAGCCAAGAGATTAGATCTAAGGAAGACAACAAGACATCCGGTGGATCTTCTATCATCAAGACATCTAGCCCAACCGACATTGGAGAAGACATTAACATTGTTGCGTCCCTTTAGCCTAGTGTCCACTACCTCTAGCTGAAACGAGATAACCTTGATATTCTTTCTAATTATATCATGCACAACTGCAGGAGAATGCGACAATTGACAAACTTTAATAAGTGAATAGATCTGTCAGGTCTTTTGAACGTTAAATTTTCTGACACCAACCATGTTCCTCTAGCTAGTTGAGTCCTATGGACCCAAATCTTCTCCTTGATGCGCTCAAACTTTTGATTAGTATAGAGAGTCGTTGGCGGGTTTGCAATCTGATCGGTAGACGCTTGAGAACATCAAAAGTACATGCCTGGTGGAATATTTCTCTTCCTTTAGTAATAGTAGTATTGTGTTATCTATGCGATGATCCAACAGTCCAGATATGTGGGAGGTGAAGTGGCAAACAAGTTCAGAACACTTGGAATTCATCAACTCAATGAGCGTGTTCCATTATGGGAACCATACCCACAAGTTTATTCATCATGAAACACCTATAGCCAGTGAGACTGACATGTTGGATAGGCTCCAACCACAAGGCTAAGTCGCCATATCACATAGTATATGCAGAGCATCTTAGGCTGCCGGCTTGAATTCCTGGAGCTGCTTGAAGTTCTCCCACGCCTTGTCCCAGACCTTGGCCTCATACAGCTTCTTGGTGCCGCCCTCCTTGACCTCGATTGTGAGGTAGTGCAAGCACCCGGCCACCACCTGCAGCCTCACCTTGACCAGCCTCTCGAACTCCAGCACCGCGTTCTGAATCAAACGCAATGAACAGCTGTTTCAGAAGAAACGAAAGAAGGAACAGAGAAAGGTAAATTCTTTGGGTCGGGTGGGAATCAGGTTGTCTTACGGCCTTGTTGTTGTGCTCGGCGACGGCGAATCGGGCCAGCTCGATGGTCTCGAGGTCGTTCTCCCGCCCCGCCGGCGCGTCCTGGATGCCGCCCAGCATCGGGCGGCGGCGTGGGCCGTCGTGCGCCGCCTTGGCCATCGCTGCTGCGAGTAGAACAAGAGCTGCGCTACTGAGAACTGATTCCGTCAATCGTGAAGATCAATCTCCGTCCGTGGATATCAAGCGGAATGGAGGCAGGGACGGGATTTATAGCGACGTTGGGGGACGAAGGGAAAGGAATCGCTAGAGCGCGACAGATTTGCGCGTCGGGCAGCACGTCGACTGGATGCCCATGCGTTGCGAATGAATACCTTTTTTTGATAACAAAATGAATACTTAACGCTGAAGGCAAGTGGTGGCCAAGTAAACAGGTGCCACAATTACAGAATCCCAAGTCCAAGTTCTCAACACAGTATAGTGGTCACGATCGAACTGGAGTTTCTACCGTGCACCGGAGATATCGAGCATATGTACCCACCGTCCGTTGATACTTGGATTTTTGTGCCCTGTTTTTTTTTTGTCAAATCTGGTCAGGTTTTAGAATGGATAGCTCATTGGAACATTCTTGGGTGTGAATGAAAGAGACTCCAAGATAATTCTTGATCACCTGGGTTTCGGCGTTGGCCGGAGCCGGTGATGGCGGTGCCTTGTGTGTTCTTGAAGGCATCATTGAGGCGAAGCTTCCAGTTCCTTCGCTGCCCCCCGAGGGATACCTCAGATCTATGGATCAGATGATGGCGACGCCTATACGTCGTTCCCCCTTAGGGGCATCAGTCTTTGAGGGGTGCATCTCGCGAGGGACTTGTCACTATGTCACGGTGGATTTTGGGGGCACTTTGTTAGAGGCACTTTTGCAAAATGCCTAGAAAAATTATTTTTTGGGGCACTTTCCCAAAAGTGCCTCTAAAAATTAATTTTTGAGGGTAGTTTTTGAAAGTGCCAGTAATAATATGATTTTTCGAGGCAATTTTAAAAAATGGCTGCAAAAATACATTTTTAAAGGCACTATGTAAAGTGCCTGGAAAAATAGGTGCCCATTTTACGAAAACTCTCCGTACATATTAAGATAGCCAAACAGCTCCTTCCACCTGCCACGCTTTCTAATTTTTTCTAATCTAATCACAATTGCCACCACGTGGCCCATCAAATCGTAAAATTCCCCCACGACACCTCGTGCATCCGCCGCCGCTTGCCCCAGGCCATCACCGAGGTCCACCTCCACCGCGGCCGCCGCTTGCCCCAGGCCATCACCGAGGTCCGCCTCCACCGCGGCCGCCGCCTGCCCCATCTCCCGTACCCCGCTCCCCGCTCACCTCGCACCCACCTCTTCTCAGGATCTCGCCCAGTCTCCGCAGGATCTAGTGGAGGCGTCACCATCGTCGTGGTCCTCCAACGCGCTGGCGAGGGGCTGCTCCTCTGCTTCCGGACCAGATCGTGTCGGCGGCGAAGTGGGCCGCGGAGTCATCCACCTCGGCCTCCTCCTCCTTCCGTAGCTTGGTCGTCTCCACCACCTCCTCCACCGCCCTCTCCGCGGTGCAGCGCCGCAGAAGAGGCCACGGCGCCAGGACGCGGACGAGGCATGCCTCGCCGCATCGAAGTGCTCGGAGGTCATCGGGGGTGATACGTCTCCAACGTATCGATAATTTCTTATGTTCCATGCTACTTTATTGACAATACCTACATGTTTTATACATACTTTATATCGTTTTGATGCATTTTCTGGAACTAACCTATTAACAAGATGCCGAAGTGCCGTTCCTGTTTTCTGCTGTTTTTGGTTTCAGAAATCCTAGTAACGAAATATTCTCGGAATTGGACGAAATCAACGCCAGGTTCCTATTTTGCCCGGAAGCATCCAGAACACCCGAGAGCCACGAGGGGGCCCTGGTGGGCCCAGATGATAGGGTGGCGCGGCCAGGGCTGGGCCCGCGCCACCCTATGGTCTCGTCGCCTCGTTGACCCTCCTGCGCCGCCTCTTCGCCTATATAAAGCCCCTGCATCGAAAACCATTACGGGGAGAGCCACGATACGAGAAAAGTTCCGAGCCGCCGCCATCGCGAAGCCAAGATCCGGGGACAGGAGTCTCTGCCGGCACTGCCGGACGGGGAAGTGCCCCGGAAGGCTTCTCCATCGACACCGCTGCCATCTCCACCGCCATCTTCATCACCGCTCTGCTCCCATGAGGAGGAGTAGTTCTCCATCGAGGCTCGGGGCTGTACCGGTAGCTATGTGGTTCATATCTCTCCTATGTAGTTCAATACAATAATCTCATGAGCTGCCTTACATGATTGAGATTCATATGATGATGCTTGTAATCTAGATGTCATTATGCTAGTCAAGTGGGTTTTACTTATGTGATCTCCGGAGACTCCTTGTCCCACGTGTGTAAAGGTGACAGTGTGTGCACCGTGTGGGTCTCTTAGGCTATATTTCACGAAGTACTTATTCACTGTTGAAGAGCGTAGTGAAGTGCTTATTTATATCTCTTTATGATTGCAATGTGCATCGTATCACAATTTATCTATGTGCTACTCTAGTGATGTGTTATTAAAGTAGTTTTATTCCTCCTGCATGTGTGCAAAGGTGACAGTGCGTGCACCGTGTTAGTACTTGGTTTATGCTATGATCATGATCTCTTGTAGATTGCGAAGTTAACTATTGCTATGATAATATTGATGTGATCTATTCCTCCTACATATGCATGAAGGTGACAGTGTGCATGCTATGCTAGTACTTGGTTTAGTCTTTTGATCTATCTTACACTTAAGGTTACTTAAACATGAGCATTATTGTGGAGCTTGTTAACTCCGGCATTGAGGGTTCGTGTAATCCTACGCAATGTGTTCATCATCCAACAAAAGTGTAGAGTATGCATCTATCTATTCTGTTATGTGATCAATGTTGAGAGTGTCCACTAGTGAAAGTGTAATCCCTAGGCCTTGTCCCTAAATACTGCTGAGTTACTACTGCTTGTTTACTGTTTTACTGTGTTACTACTGCTGCAATACTACCACCATCAACTACACGCCAGCAAGCTATTTTCTGGCACCGTTGCTACTGCTCATATATATTCATACCACCTGTATTTCACTATCTCTTCGCCGAACTAGTGCACCTATTTGGTGTGTTGGGGACACAAGAGACTTCTTGCTTTGTGGTTGCAGGGTTGCATGAGAGGGATATCTTTGACCTCTTCCTCCCCGAGTTCGATAAACCTTGGGTGATCCACTTAAGGGAAAACTTGCTGCTGTTCTACAAACCTCTGCACTTGGAGGCCCAACACTGTCTACAGGAAAGGAGGGGAACGTAGACATCAAGCACTTTTCTGGCGCCGTTGCGGGGAGGAAAGGTAAAAGGTACTCACACTCCGGATCTCGGCTACTAAGCTATTTTCCTGGCGCCATTGTAAGTACTCGAAGCTATTTCCTTTAGACTCTGCAATTGCGACATTTGGTTTCTTGTTTACACTAGTTAGGCATAATGGAAAACAACAAAAATATGAGAGATCTTTATGAACTTTATCTTGAATTAGGACATGATGTGTTTGAAGAGAGAATTAAAAACCCATGGAACTTTATATGCATGCTAATGGGAATGTTATTACTATGAATGCTTTGAACACCATTGTTGCTAATGCTATGGAAAATTCTAAGCTTGGGGAAGCTGGTTTTGATGAGCATGATATTTTTAGTCCCCCAAGCATTGAGGAGAAAATTTACTTTGATGATACTTTGCCTCCTATATTTGATGATGAGAATAATGATGATAGCTACTTTGTTGAATTTGCTCCCACTACAACTAATAAAATTGATTATGCCTATGTGGAGAGTAATAATTTTATGCATGAGACTCATGATAAGAATGCTTTAAGTGATAGTTATATTGTTGAGTTTGCTCATGATGCTACTGAAAGTTATTATGAGAGAGGAAAATATGGTTGTAGAAATTTTCATGTTACTAAAATGCCTCTCTATGTGCTGAAATTTTTGAAGCTACACTTGTTTTATCTTCCTATGCTTGTTACTTTGCTCTTCATGAACTTGTTTATTTACAAGATTCCTTTACATAGGAAGCATGTTAGACTTAAATGTGTTTTGGATTTTCTTTTTGATGCTCTCTTTTACCTCTACTCTTGTTTCTTGCGAGTGCATCATTAAAACTGCTGAGCCCATCTTAATGGCTATAAAGAAAGAACTTCTTGGGAGATAACCCATGTGTTTATTTTACTACAGAAATTTTTGTTTTGTTGAGTCTTGGAAGTTGTTTACTACTGTAGCAACCTCTCCTTATCATGTTTTTGTGCCAAGTAAAGTTTCTATGTCAAAGTTGATGTTATATTTGGGATCGCTGCGCAGAAACAGCATTGCTGTTTGTCACGAATTCTGTCACAGTTCTCTGTAGAAAATTCGAAAAAATCTGCCAATTTACGAGCGTGATCCTCAGATATGTACGCAACTTTCATTAGTTTTTAGTTTTTCCATTTGAGCAAGTCTGGTGCCATCTTAAAATTCGTCTTTACGGACTGTTCTGTTTTTGACAGATTCTGCCTTTTATTTCACATTGCCGCTTTTGCTTTGTTGAATGGGTTTCTTTGTTCCATTAACTTTCAGAAGTTTTGTGCAATGTCCAGAAGTGTTAAGAATGATTGTGTCACCTCTGAACATGTGAATTTTGATTATGCACTAACCCTCTAATGAGTTTGCTTGAAGTTTGGTGTGAAGGAAGTTTTCAAGGGTCAATAGAAGAGGGTGATATAATGAGATCGAGAAGAGTGAAAGGTCTAAGCTTGGGGATGCCCCGGTGGTTCATCCCTGTATATTTTAAGAAGACTCAAGCATCTAAGCTTGGGGATGCCCAAGGCATCCCCTTCTTCATCGACAACTATCAGGTTTCTTCTAGTGAAACTATATTTTTATTCCGTCACATCCTATGTATTTTACTTGGAGCGTCTGTGTGTGCTTTTATTTTTTGTTTTGTTATCTTAGTTCTCTGAATAAGTTCATCCTTGTGTGGGAGAGAGACACGCTCCGCTGGTTCGTATGAACACATGTGTTCTTATCTCATAATATTCATGGCGAAGTTTCCTCTTCGTTAAATTGTTATATGGTTGGAATTGGAAAATGCTACATGTAGTAATTCTAAAATGTCTTGGATAATGTGATACTTGGCAATTGTTGTGCTCATGTTTAAGCTCTTGCATCATATACTTTGCACCTATTAGTGAAGAAATACATAGAGCTTGCTAAAATTTGGTTTGCATATTTGGTCTCTCTAAGGTCTAGATAATATCTAGTATTGAGTTTTGAACAACAAGGAAGACGGTGTAAGTCTTATAATGTTTACAATATGTCTTTTATGTGAGTTTTGCTGCACCGGTTCATCCTTGAGTTTGCTTCAAATAACCTTGCTAGCCTAAGCCTTGTATCGAGAGGGAATACTTCTCATGCATCCAAAATCCTTGAGCCAACCACTATGCCATTTGTGTCCACCATACCTACCTACTACATGGTATTTCTTCGCCATTCCAAAGTAAATTGCTTGAGTGCTACCTTTAAACAATTCAAAATTTATCACCTCTGATTTGTGTCAATGTTTTATAGCTCATGAGGAAGTATGTGGTGTTTATCTTTCAATCTTGTTGGGCAACTTTCACCAATGGACTAGTGGCTTCATCCGCTTATCCAATAATTTTGCAAAAGAGTTGGCAATGGGATTCCCAGTCCCAAATTAATTAACAAAAATAGACACTCCTCCATGGTATGTGATTGTTGGACGGCACCCGAAGGATTCGGTTAGCCATGGCTTGAGAAAGCAAAGGTGGGGAGGAGTGTCAACATAATAAAACTAAAATAAAAGGCACTCCTTCATGGTATGAGATTGTTGGCAGGCACCCGAGGACTCGGTTAGCCATGGTTTGTGAAAGAAAAGTTGGAAGGAGTGCCACCCAAAAATAAAATAAAATGGGAGCCGCTCTTTGAAGGTTTGTCTGGCAAGGGGGTTAGAGTACCCACTACCATTCGTTGACAACAACAAACACCTCTCAAAACTTTACTTTTATGCTCTCTATATGTTTTCAAAATAAAAGCTCTAGCACAAATACAGCAATCGATGCTTTCCTCTTTGAAGGGCCATTCTTTTACTTTTTATGTTGAGTCAGTTTACCTATCTCTCTCCACCTCAAGAAGCAAACACTTGTGTGAACTGTGCATTGATTCCTACATACTTGCATATTGCATTTATTATATTACTTTGCATCGACAACTATCCATGAGATATACATGTTACAAAGTTGAAAGCAACCGCTGAAACTTAATCTTCCATTGTGTTGTTTCAATACCTCTACTTTGAATTATTGCTTTATGAGCTGACTTTTATGCAAGACTTATTGATGCTTGTCTTGAAAGTACTATTCATGAAAAGTCTTTGCTTTATGGTTCATTTGTTTACTCATGTCATTATCATTGTTTTTGATCGCTGCATTCATTACATATGTTTACAAATAGTATGATCAAGGTTATGATGGCATGTCACTTAAGAAATTATCTTTGTTATCGTTTTACCTGCTCGGGACGAGCAGAACTAAGCTTGGGGATGCTGATACGTCTCCAACGTATCGATAATTTCTTATGTTCCATGCTACTTTATTGACAATACCTACATGTTTTATACATACTTTATATCGTTTTGATGCATTTTCTGGAACTAACCTATTAACAAGATGCCGAAGTGCAGTTCCTGTTTTCTGTGTTTTTGGTTTCAGAAATCCTAGTAACGAAATATTCTCGGAATTGGACGAAATCAACGCCAGGTTCCTATTTTGCCCGGAAGCATCCAACACCCGAGAGCCACCAGGGGGCCCCGGTGGCCCAGATGATAGGGTGGCGCGGCCAGGGGCCCGCGCCACCCTATGGTGTCGTCGCCTCGTTGACCCTCCCGCGCCGCCTCTTCGCCTATATAAAGCCCCGCATCGAAAACCATTACGGGAGAGCCACGATACGAGAAAAGTTCCAGAGCCGCCGCCATCGCGAAGCCAAGATCCGGGGACAGGAGTCTCTGTTCCGGCACCCGCCGGGAAGTGGGGAAGGCTTCTCCATCGACACCGCTGCCATCTCCACCGCCATCTTCATCACTGCTGCTCCCATGAGGAGGGAGTAGTTCTCCATCGAGGCTCGGGGCTGCACCGGTAGCTATGTGGTTCATATCTCTCCTATGTAGTTCAATACAATAATCTCATGAGCTGCCTTACATGATTGAGATTCATATGATGATGCTTGTAATCTAGATGTCATTATGCTAGTCAAGTGGGTTTTACTTATGTGATCTCCGGAGACTCCTTGTCCCACGTGTGTAAAGGTGACAGTGTGTGCACCGTGTGGGTCTCTTAGGCTATATTTCACGAAGTACTTATTCACTGTTGAAGAGCGTAGTGAAGTGCTTATTTATATCTCTTTATGATTGCAATGTGCATCGTATCACAATTTATCTATGTGCTACTCTAGTGATGTGTTATTAAAGTAGTTTTATTCCTCCTGCATGTGGCAAAGGTGACAGTGCGTGCACCGTGTTAGTACTTGGTTTATGCTATGATCATGATCTCTTGTAGATTGCGAAGTTAACTATTGCTATGATAATATTGATGTGATCTATTCCTCCTACATATGCATGAAGGTGACAGTGTGCATGCTATGCTAGTACTTGGTTTAGTCTTTTGATCTATCTTACACTTAAGGTTACTTAAACATGAGCATTATTGTGGAGCTTGTTAACTCCGGCATTGAGGGTTCGTGTAATCCTACGCAATGTGTTCATCATCCAACAAAAGTGTAGAGTATGCATTTATCTATTCTGTTATGTGATCAATGTTGAGAGTGTCCACTAGTGAAAGTGTAATCCCTAGGCCTTGTCCCTAAATACTGCTGAGTTACTACTGCTTGTTTACTGTTTTACTGTGTTACTACTCTGCAATACTACCACCATCAACTACACGCCAGCAAGCTATTTTCTGGCACCGTTGCTACTGCTCATATATATTCATACCACCTGTATTTCACTATCTCTTCGCCGAACTAGTGCACCTATTTGGTGTGTTGGGGACACAAGAGACTTCTTGCTTTGTGGTTGCAGGGTTGCATGAGAGGGATATCTTTGACCTCTTCCTCCCCGAGTTCGATAAACCTTGGGTGATCCACTTAAGGGAAAACTTGCTGCTGTTCTACAAACCTCTGCACTTGGAGGCCCAACACTGTCTACAGGAAAGGAGGGGGAACGTAGACATCAGGGGGCACAAGGACGCGCCCCGCGGAGGTCGACGTCTCAAAGTCGTCATGCCTCGGCTCCGCCCTCGAGTCCGACCTGGCCTGCCCCGAGCTGCTCGTCGACGGTGCCGAGATGACGGATTACTGCTCGGCCTGCGGCAAGCTGACGCAGTCCGACGCGGAGGAGGTTCTCAGTGCTCCCAGCCCCTGCGCCAACTACTCCATCATCCTCCTGCTCGACCTCTTCTGATGTCTCCGTGAAGAGGTGAGCGGATTCCACGCAGTTTCTCTCAAATTTGTTTGAAATTAGGTCTTCCAGAGTCAATGCGGTTTTTGATCCGATTAGGTGCCTTGTTTGTGTCAGGGAAAGTGATTCGAGGACTTGGACGACGAAGAATGCTACAAGTAGTTCCGGTTGTGCGAACAGCAAGGAGTGGCGGCGTGCGAGTACACTGAGCCACTGAGGTGTAGGGCTCTATGTCAGGCAACCATGGCCATGCCTTCATGGATCAGTGTGTTGTCATGGTGAACTGGATCATAGAGGTCACTAGGTCAGTATATGTTGGCACTGTATTCTGCATTCCCTACATGCGTACCGTAATTCTATTTTACTCAATTTGATTTTGTGGTAGAAGCCCACATTACATGTTCACAGTCTGACAGTCCTGAGTTTATTCCGTATTGGTTTAGTCGTTGAATGACATATGTTCTAAACTGCACTGTAGTTTTGTTGCATTTTGGATAGCACCTAGATAGTAATCTCATCCGATCGTTCTGTTAATTAATTGTTCAATGTCCTAACAATTCGGACTGAGTCGATTTTTGTTTGATGCAGTGTTTTCTACACTGATGTCTGTCAGGAGTGGTTTATCTCCAACATATACACATTAGACATGCTTGTGCAAATGTTTCCTGAATTCGTTGGCTTCTAGTTGGATATTGAGACCCCTGGATGGTTTATCTGACGTGTTTACATTCTACTGACACACAGTTCACATTCTACAGACGTGGTAGTGTGTTTTCTAGTTAATTTGGATTAATTTAGAATGCCCGCATTCCTGAAGAATGACTGCTTATTGGCCATATTCTTACTCAGTACTTCTACTTATATGCCACCTCCCATCTTTTTATAGGTCTATGTTGTAGTCTCATTTATCTTGCACCCATCACAATGCACAGTTACTCTGCTAGTACTGTAAAGAACATCGATTAATTTGTAGTTGTCTGCTACCCTGTTAATGTTACATTATTGAGGATCAAAATAACAAGAACATCGATTAGACCATCGATTAATTTGTAGTGTGTTCCACGGGCTCATGCCCTGACCCGAGACTGGTTGTGACGCGTTCATGATATTGTGCGATTTAACTGGGATACATGGGATTAGGAGGGTTAGGAGTGTTCCATTTAACTGCAATACAGGGGATTAGGAGGGTTCGATTCAACTTCGCAGTTTTGTTTATCCTGTTTTAGTATTGTTGTGGGTGCTTTCCTTTCAGTGATAAGCTGGTTGAGCAGGCTATTGGTATAATGTCGGTTGCTGAGATTTTTCATGTCCACAGTGAAGCATTCTTTAGAGATAACCATGCGATTTTTTCTTGAAATAACAGTATATATTTCTATTTCTTTTGTACTAAGGAGTGTGAAACTACATGTTGTTTATTAGATTGGGCTGCATACATGGATTACTTCTTGCTTATGTTCCAGCCACTTCTTTATTCAGGCTATCAGCATTGGACAAGTTTATGGAGTATCATGCTGCATTCGACAATTTATAGGGTAGGTTATTTAGAAGGGTGGATGGCCTGCCACGCAATGAGTTCAATCACTCCGAACTCAAGAAGATCACAGCTGACACCATTTAGGACTTCACTCACAGACTGAGAACTTTGATACTAGGAATTTGATACATATTAGACCAGAGATTTAGTTTTTGCAAATGCATTGCATTGAATGCCATGAACACATGTTCTTCTAGCAATAGCCTAAAATTTGCTGTTACATGTGCACTCTGTCTTTTATTATTGCACTCCTAGATTATGTTTGCTGGTGCTTGTAAATAAGGAGTATTGCTCCTGCAATGTGTCGAACTACTATGTTTCTACTGAGGTATCTTATGAATTTGAGAGATTATGTCCTACATTCCTGTTCTCTGGCGCTATTATTGTGTGGAATTTTAAATATTGCAATATACATGTATCATGTGAGCTCATGCCTTACGATTTTTTGAGGCACTTTGAAAAGTGCCTTTGCAAATAATTTTTTGTGGCACTTGTGCATAGTGCCCGCATAGATTTTCTGAGGCATTTTTGCGAATTGCCAAAAAAAATTATTAGAGGCATTGCTCAGTAGTGCCCCAAATTGTAATCTAAGGCAGTTTTCAAAGTGCCTAAAAAAATCTATTTTTAAAGGCGTTTTCAATAGTGCCTTAAAAAATATATTTTTAGAGGCATTTTTAAATACTGCCTCAAATGATTTTTCCCTACACCATTTGATACAGCACTTTTTTTATTGCCTTCAAAGATTATTAAAGGCACTTTTGCTATTTTTTAAGGCATATTTTCGTGCCCCTAATAATCAACTGTGGTGTAGTGTGTGGTTTGTTTTCTTGGTGGAGCGGTGTTGTTTCTAGCGCGTGGACGATGACAAGTCTCGGCGGCGTGGCGTAGCGGGGTCTTGATGGTGGTCGCGTGATGTTCGACACATGAAGGAAGGGGGCGTTGTCTGGCATCATCGACGGCATGAGTGACAGAGCTTTTGCGGATCTTTATCCCGAAGGTTGCTTGGCGGCTTGATGGTGGCGACGGCTTCCGTAGTGTGTGCTTGAGGTGGTCACTATGAGTCTGCTAGATCGGATGAGCTCTCCTGTTTTGCTTAGTGGGTATCTCAGGGTATGCGATGTTCTCGTTCCTAGTTGATGTAAGGTTTTCCAGGGAATAAGTCCCTGTTGGCATGATCTTCTCCCATTGTCGGGTCTTTAGGTGTTGTGTGGTGGCTTCGGATTTTTGATGTATAATCGTTGTCAGACCTTTGTTGAATAAATTAATAAAGAAAGCCGCATGCATCCGTCGATGTAGAGATCCATTTCAAAAAATAAAAATAGAATTCAATTCAGAATCACCAAACTTGTAACACACTTAATTCAAACTAGAATCAGATTAGAATCTGTGAGCAAGCAGCAAAGAACAAGTAAACATGTAGCAGACTGGATACCGAACTTGGGAAGTTGAAGGATGATCCTTGGAGATCAGTTGAAGGAAAATGCTTAACATCAGCCGACCGATCTCATCCGGGCGATCGGTTGCTCCCGAGTCCCAACTCGCGCGCCCCGCACGGTACAGCAGAGCATTTACGTGTGGTCCCCCGTTACGAACACGCATCCTCAGCATAGCTAGCACCTCGCATGCATGTGAATGGCTCTAGCCTCTATGACTGCTGCTAGTAGCACCCATAGCCTGCTAGCTCGATGTCCCTGCATGCCCCGTGACCAGAACTTTTTGCTACTCCTATGCATACTAAAACAGGCCAGAGGTATACAGTATACTACCACTGCACGCTACCAGCTCGCATGCACATGCCTTCCATCCATAATTGCTTTTGCTTAGCTATAGCTAGCTAACTTAATTTAGCTTTATTTTTTCTAAACATTGCAGATATATTACGTTTGAGGTAAAAGTTACACCAACTTGTCTTCGTTCTTCTAGCTCGATCGCTAGCTTGCTCACACCAGACCAGATGTTGTATATGTTTATTAATTTTGTAACAATTGCGTATAAATTTTGTAGTGGAAACATGACCGAGATGTTGTAATATTAACCTGGGCATTTGCCACAAGTCTGTGTTTTGTTGTAATCATCTATATTTTTTATTGAAACATATTATTATAATTGTTGTAATTAAATATATAGCAAATTTGTTATTGCTAAACCAACTTTTCATAGCCACAATTTTGTTGTTGTAATAATTATTGATTTTTATTGTAATTTGTTGTTGATTTTTGTTGTAAAACAACATGTAGCAAAATAATTGTTAATTAACCATTTTCATAATATTTATTTTTAAATTTTTGTTTCTAAAGATTTTGTTGTAATAGTATATATTTTTATAAGCGGAGTGAGAGATTTTTATTACAATACTTGTTACGCCTCGGATCTACCGTATGGTGCCATTTTTGTTGTAAATATTGAGAATATCAGTCCTAAAGGCATTTTTTGTTGTAATTGCTTGTGATTTTTGTTAACATTTCTAATGGCTTTTGTGCACATCAATCTACATTAGAAAGATTAGTGTTTAGCCACTAATTTTTCGTAACATTACTTTTTTGAAAAAACTTTTTTCTACTATTTTGTTGTAATAGTATATTTTCTTTTCGCACTGAGTGATGGTTTTTGTTGTAATTCAAGAACTCAAATCAAGTGTCATTTTTCTACAAATATTAGAAAAGGTTAGACCAAAAAATAGTGGTGTGTGTTGTTTGTGGAGAGAAATAACGGATGATGTAGTGCATGCATACTAATGCTCACGTGAGGCATCATCAGCTAGCAGATAGCCTCCATGCAAGCAAGGCAGGAGTATTGCAGGTGGAGGAAAGTCACAGCGCACGCGCAGCACATGGCGGGTCCCATGGCCAACACACAGCACGCGACCCTTCGACAGTCTGAAACCTGCCTGACGCAACAGCAGCAGCAGGCCTGAAAGCGACGTGCATGGAATATTAATTGTGGAAGCGACCCTCAGTTGAAGGATGCTTGACCAGGTATAGTGTCAAAGCATAGTAAAAACGAGCAACTGATCTCCTATCGGATATGAAGGATGTAGCGTTTGGCAAAAATTTAGGGCTTCTTTGATTCATACGATTTGTATAGGAATTGTGTAGGATTTAGATTCTATGAGAATTTTTCCTACACTAGTTATTTTATTCATATGAACATGTCCTACAGGAACTAATCCTATAGAAATTTTGTAGTGCAAATCATATAGAAATAAAACATAGGTCATACCTCATAGAAATTTTTTTTGACACAATCAAACACAAGTTATCTTCCTATAGGATTTAACTAGCCATGATATCTATGCTTTTCCTATTCCTATGATTTTTCTATCCTATGAATTAAAGGATCCCTTATACTATACTACATTTTTTTTGTCTTCTAGTAAAAATGATGGGTTTATACTTATACACCCATATGTCCTTAGCTGGCGCAACAGCTATGCACACTTGTTCTTAGATCTAGTGGTGGAGTAGTCGGTCCATGGGTGAAACTAGGGTGGCCACCATCGAGGATAAAAAGATGAGGATAGATCACGGACAAGAGGTGGGCCGTGCATAGAGAGAGGGATCCATGTGAAACAATTGATAGAAATGGCCATGTGTATAACTAAAAGATGCGGCTTAAATTAAAAATATGGGAGAACCTTTGTTGGTATTTACAGGTTTGTGATTTGTAGTTATGTTCGACCGCCTTTAGAAAAGTATGGGATTGTGTCACGACGAAGAAAGATTTTAAAGACCTCCAAGATTTACTCTTTTTTAGATTTTATTTTATAATCATCAGGAGCTAGACATATTGGACCATGAGAGAATCATTAAAAGATCATTGTTAGTGATTCGGTGAAGGGCCTCCTGAATATCCTATATAGTCGAGAATTTACTAATTTCTGATACCTAAAGTGTAATAAAAAATTAGCATTATATTTTAAACCATCTACTTTACTTTCTACTAAGATATTTAAGGATACATGAATATATATGGGAAACACACATAAGCATTACAATTAATATAAGAGTCATAAGTTATTTTATAGAGGCATACAATTTGTTCTTATTCATTTCTCACTTTAAAGGGCATTTGTTTCAATAAATGATCCTTACTCTCAAACAGAAAGATACTAACACAAATTTTATGAAAAAATATGATTTATATTTACCAAAAAATAAAGATCCTTACTTTCAAATAATAACTTTCATTTATGATAACTAAGCGATACAAAAATGTATAACTAGTTAAAAATAGGCCCCACAAAAGGTTTGTTGAAATAAAGAATTATAAAAGGTATAGAAGTTTAATATAACTATATATGATTTGTGTTTCATGAGAGGGTCACTCGGCGAGCGTGTGACGGGTTGATGCACGCCTCTACCAGTGCTTGTTGCAGCGCCCGACGCATCCGCGGCAGAGTGGCCGATGCCTCCATCATATTGATGGACGGGGGTGGGCCGACACGAGCTCCACCAGTCATGGAATGGGAGAGTGAACGAAAAGTTGGAACATGATCGTGATAGAGTACGGTGAGATTTATGTTCGAGAATATGTCTTGTGCCACTTACATATGTGCAGCCAGGAGTGTCTGTACTCTGCAGAATATGGAAACTGAAAACCCTTCTTTTCTTTGAATCCAGGTATAAAAGGCCTATGTATAGATTAACAATGAACTTATTTCGTCGTTCTGCTGAATTGATAACCCACAGTCCTGCATATTGTTTAAATATCATTTGAGTAAACAAGCTGAGATCGATAGGATCATAGGAGGTTTGCAAAAGCATCCGAAACACGATATCCTTATCCTTGGGGATATGGTAAAGTTGAGCTCCAGATCATGTGAACCGAGCTGATTGTCTTTTTTTTTTGAATGTTTCCGAAAATCTTGAAAAAACATATATTATACTCCCTCCGATTTATATTGCTAATTGATGCTAATATTGATATATCTAGACACATTTTAGTAATAGATACATCTATTTTAGCATCAAGTAATATGGATCGAAGGGAGCAAATAATGCCGATGCTGATGGTTTCGCTATCATATTTATATCTGTGGCTCTTGACCTAATGTAACATAATAGGTTGGAAATCAGAAAAACACAGCACGTGCAGCCGTCGCCTCAACCCTAGCCGCCTCCAGTTCATCCTCCTCCATAGATCGATTCTCCCTCCTCCGGTCGGCTTTGCCGGCATCGGGAGGAGTGGGGAACCCGATCTATATATGCGTGGAGTTTTCAATAAAAGTATTATTTTCATTAGATTATGTTAGGATTTTGGTAGTCACCTTCTTGTTCGTTTTCCTCAATGGAGATGGCATCGTCTGCAATAAGTAATCTTCGGGCTTTCGTTTGGCGACGAGATCTTCTTCCCGACGTCAATGGTGGTGTTGAATGATCACAATTTTCTAGGTATAAGCCTTCAGATCTTGCTTCGGCAGATTGATTTTGGATCTTTTGTCGTCGTTACCGCGAGGAGGAATATCCTCGCAGTTTTTATCCCGGCTGCTACGTCCTCGACAATGGTGATTCGTACTTGATGGCGTGTAACTCACACGTTCGTTGGGGAACCCCAAGAGGAAGGTATGATGCGCACAGTAGCAAGTTTTCCCTCAGAAAGAAACCAAGGTTTAATCGAACCAGGAGGAGCCAAGAAGCACGTTGAAGGTTGATGGTCGCGAAATGTGATGCGGCGCAACACCAGGGATTCCGGCGCCAACTAGGAACCTGCACAACACAACCAAAGTACTTTGCCCCAACGAAACAGTGAGGTTGTCAATCTCACCGGCTTGCTGTAACAAAGGATTAAACGTATCGAGTGGAAGATGTTTGCAAAGAAAACAGTAAAACAAGTAAATTGTATGCTATGGAAAGAATAGGACCGGGGTCCACAGTTCACTAGAGGTGTCTCTCCCATAAGATAAAGCATGTTGGGTGAACAAATTACAGTCGGGCAATTGACAAATAGAGAAAGGCATAACAATGCATATACATGACATGGTAAATATAGTGAGATTTAATTGGGCATTACGACAAAGTACATAGACCGCCATCCAACCGCATCTATGCCTAAAAAGTCCACCTTCAGGTTATCGTCCGAACCCCTCCAGTATTAAGTTGCAAAGCAACAGACAATTGCATTAAGTATTGTGCGTAATGTAATCAATAACTACATCCTTAGACATAGCATCAATGTTTTATCCCTAGTGGCAACAGCACATCACAACCTTAGAACTTTCTGTCACTGTCCCAGTATCAATGAAGGCATGAACCCACTATCGAGCATAATTACTCCCTCTTGGAGTTAAGAGTAAAACTTGGCAGAGCCTCTACTAATAACGGAGAGCATGCAAGATCATAAACAACACATGAACAATAGATTGATAATCACCATAATCATAGTACTCTCTATCCATCGGATCCCGACAAACACAACATATAGAATTACATATAGATGATCTTGATCATGTTAGGCAGCTCACAAGATCTAACAATGAAGCACAACAAGGAGAAGACGACCATCTAGCTACTGCTATGGACCCATGGTCCAGGGTGAACTACTCACTCATCACTCCGGAGGCGATCATGGCGATGAAGAGTCCTCCGGAGATGAATCCCTCTCCGGCAGGTGCCGGAGGCGATCTCCGAATCCCCCGAGATGGGATTGCGGCGGCGGCGTCTCTGTAAGGTTTTCCGTATCGTGGCTCTCGTACGGGGGTTTCGCGACGGAGGCTTTAAGTAGGCGGAAGGTCAACGCGAGGGGCCACACGAGGGGCCCAGGGGCGGCGCGGAGGGCTTGGGCCGCGCCGCCACCCCCCGGCTGCCTCGTGGCCCCACTTCGTTAGGTCTTCGGTCTTCTGGAAGCTTCGTGCAAAATAGGACCCTGGGCGAAAGTTTCGTCCAATTCCGAGAATATTTCTTTACTAGGATTTCTGAAACCAAAAACAGCAAAAAAGCAACTGGCTCTTCGGCATCTTGTTAATAGGTTAGTTCCGAAAATGCATAAATATGACATATAATGTGCATAAAACATGTAGGTATCATCAATAAAGTAGCATGGAACATAAGAAATTATCGATACGTTGGAGACGTATCAGCATCCCCAAGCTTAGTTCTGCTCGTCCCGAGCAGGTAAAACGATAACAAAGATAATTTCTGAAGTGACATGCCATCATAATCTTGATCATACTATTTGTAAACATATGTAATGAATGCAGCGATCAAAGCAAAGGTAATGACATGAGTAAACAACTGAATCATATAGCAAAGACTTTTCATGAATAGTACTTCAAGACAAGCATCAATAAGTCTTGCATAAGAGTTAACTCATAAAGCAATAAATCAAAGTAAAGGTGTTGAAGCAACACATAAGAAGATTAAGTTTCAGCGGTTGCTTTCAACTTGTAACATGTATATCTCATGGATATTGTCAACATAAAGTAATATAACAAGTGCAATATGCAAGTATGTAGGAATCAATGCACAGTTCACACAAGTGTTTGCTTCTTAAGGTGGAAGGAGATAGGTAAACTGACTCAACAATAAAAGTAAAAGAATGGTCCTTCGCAGAGGAAAGCATCGATTGCTGTATTTGTGCTAGAGCTTTTATTTTGAAAACATGAAACAATTTTGTCAACGGTAGTAATAAAGCATATGAGTTATGAAAATTATATCTTACAAGTTGCAAGCCTCACGCATAGTATACTAATAGTGCCCGCACCTCGTCCTACTTAACTTGGACTACCGGATCTTTGCATGCCATGTTTCAACCAAGTGTCACAAAGGGTACCTCCATGCCGCCTGTACAAAGGTCCAAGGAGAATGCTCGCATTTCGGATTTCTCGCTTTTGATTATTCTCAACTTAGACATCCATACCGGGACAACATGGACAACAGATAATGGACTCCTCTTTAATGCATAAGCATGTAGCAAAGTTATTATTCTCATATGAGATTGAGGATATATGTCCAAAACTGAAACTTCCACCATGATTCATGGCTTTAGTTAGCGCCCAATGTTCTTCTCTAACAATTTTGCATGCTCCAACCACTAAAATGATAGACCTTCAGACAAGACGGACATGCATAGCAACTCACATGATATTCAACAATAGTTGATGGCGTTCCCCAGAAACATGGTTATCGCACAACAAGCAACTTAATAAAATATAAAGTGCATAAGTACATATTCAATACTACGATAGTTTTTAAGGCTATTTTGTCCCATGAGCTATATATTGCAAAGGCGAATGATGGAATTTTAAAGGTAGCACTCAAGCAATTTACTTTGGAATGGCGGAGAAATACCATGTAGTAGGTAGGTATGGTGGACACAAATGGCATAGTGGTTGGCTCAAGGATTTTGGATGCATGAGAAGTATTCCCTCTCGATACAAGGTTTAGGCTAGCAAGGTTATTTGAAGCAAACTCAAGGATGAACAAGTGCAGCAAGACTCACATAAAAGACATATTGTAAACATTATAAGACTCTACACTGTCTTCCTTGTTGTTCAAAACTCAATACTAGATATTATCTAGACCTTAGAGAAACCAAATATGCAAATCAAATTTCAGCAAGCTCTATGTATTTCTTCATTAATGGGTGCAAAGCATATGATGCAAGAGCTTAAACATGAGCACAACAATTGCCAAGTATCACATTATCCAAGACATTTTTAGAATTACTACATGTAGCATTTTCCAATTCCAACCATATAACAAGTTAACGAAGAAGAAACTTCGCCTTGAACATTATGAGTAAAGCCTAAGGACACATGTGTCCATATGCAACAGCGGAGCGTGTCTCTCTCCCACAAAGTGAATGCTAGGATCCATCTTATTCAAACAAAAACAAAAACGAAAACAAACCGACGCTCCAAGTAAAGAACACCAGATGTGACTGAATAAAAATATAGTTTCAGGGGAGGAACCCGATGATGTTGTCGATGAAGAAGGGGATGCCTTGGGCATCCCCAAGCTTAGACGCTTGAGTCTTCTTAAAATATGCATGAACGGGGGCATCCCCAAGCTTAGAGCTTTCACTCCTCTTGATCTTAGTATATCATTCTCCTCTCTTGACCCTTGAAAACTTCCTTCACACCAAACTTCAAGCAAACTCATTAGAGGGTTAGTGCATCATTAATAATTCACACATTCAGAGGTGACACAATCATTCTTTTCACTTCTGGACATTGCATAATGCTACTGGACATTAATGGATCAAAGAAATAAATCCAACATAGCAAAAGAGGCAATGCGAAATAAAAGGCAGAATCTGTCAAAAACAGAACAGTCCGTAAAGACGAATTTATAAATGGCACCAGACTTGCTCAAATGGAAAAACTCAAAACTAATGAAAGTTGCGTACATATCTGAGGATCACGCTCGTAAATTGGCAGATTTTTTCGAATTTTCTACAGAGAATTATGCCCAGATTCGTGACAGACAGCAATGCTGTTTCTGTGCAGCGATCCCAAATATAACATCAACTTTGACATAGAAACTTTACTTGGCACAAAAACATGATAAGGAGAGGTTGCTACAGTAGTAAACAACTTCCAAGACTCAATAAAACAAAAAATTGCTGTAGGTAAAAACATGGGTTGTCTCCCATAAGCGCTTTTCTTTAACGCCTTTCAGCTAGGCGCAGAATCAAGTAACATCAAGAGTAGAAGCATCAACATCATAGCTTGTTCTAATAATAGAATCAAAAGGCAACTTCATTCTCTTTCTAGGGAAGTGTTCCATACCTTTCTTGAGAGGAAATTGATATTTAATATTACCTTCCCTCATATCAATAACAGCACCAACAGTTCGAAGAAAAGGTCTTCCCAACACAATAGGACAAGATGCATTGCATTCGATATCCAAGACAACAAAATCAACGGGGACAAGGTTATTGTTAACCGTAATATGCACATTATCAATCCTCCCCAAAGGTTTCTTTTTAACATTATCGGCAGATTAACATCCAAATAACAATTCTTCAATGGTGGCAAGTCAAGCATATCATAAATCTTTTTAGGCATAACAGAAATACTTGCACCAAGATCACATAAGGCATTACATTCAAAGTCATTGAATTTCATTTTAATGATGGGCTCCCAACCATCTTCTAACTTTCTAGGAATAGAAGTTTCAAGTTTTAGTTTCTCTTCTCTAGCTTTTATGAGAGCATTTGTAATATGTTTTGTAAAGGCTAAATTTATAGCACTAGCATTAGGACTTTTAGCAAGTTTTTGCAAGAACTTTATAACTTCAGAGATGTGGCAATCATCAAAATCTAAATCATTATGAGCTATAGCAATGGGATCATTATTCCCAAGGTTGGAAAAAATTTCAGCAGTTTTATCACAAGCAGTTTCAGCAGTTTTAGCAATTTCAGGCAGTTTTGTACGCTTTGCACTAGGAGTAGAAACATTGCCAACACCAATTATATTACCATTGATAGTAGGAGGTGCAGCAACATGTGAAGAATTAGCATTACTAGTGGTGGTAATAGTCCAAACTTTAGCTACATTATTCTCTTTAGCTAGTTTTTCATTTTCTTCTCTATCCCACCTAGCACGCAACTCAGCCATTAATCTTATATTCTCATTAATTCTAACTTGGATGGCATTTGCTGTAGTAGTAATCTTATTATCAAGATCATTATTAGGCATAACTTTCAACTTTAAAAGATTAACATCAGAGGCAAGCCTATCAACTCTAGAAGCGATAGTATCAATTTTATCAAGCTTTTCCTCAACAGATTTGTTAAAAGCAGTTTGTGTACTAATAAATTCTTTAAGCATGGCTTCAAGACCAGAGGGTACACTTCTATTATTGTTGTAAGAATTCCCATAAGAATTACCATAACCATTACCATTAGCAGAAGGATATGGCCTATAGTTATTACCAGAGTTGTTCCTATAAGCATTGTTGTTGAAATTATTATTTTTAATGAAATTCACATCAACATTTTCTTCTTGAGCAACCAATGAAGCTAAAGGAACATTATTTGGATCAACATTAGATCTACCATTCACAAGCATAGACATAATCGCATCAATCTTATCATTCAAGGAAGAGGTTTCTTCAACAGAATTTACCTTCTTACCTTGTGGAGCTCTTTCCGTGTGCCATTCAGAGTAATTCACCATCATATCATCAAGAAGTTTTGTAGCCGCCCCAATGTGAATGACATAAAAGTACCTCCAGCAGCTGAATCCAATAAATTCCGCGAAGAAAAATTTAGTCCTGCATAGAAGGTTTGGATGATCATCCAAGTAGTCAGTCCATGGGTTGGGCAATTCTTTACCAAAGTTTTCATTCTCTCCCATGCTTGAGCAACATGTTCAGTATCAAATTGTTTAAAATTCATTATGCTACTTCTCAAAGAAATAATTTTAGCGGGAGGATAATATCTACCAATAAAAGCATCCTTGCATTTAGTCCATGAATCAATACTATTCTTAGGCAAAGATAGCAACCAATCTTTAGCTCTTCCTCTTAATGAGAAAGGAAACACTTTCAGTTTAATAATATCACCATCTACATCTTTATACTTTTGCATTTCACAAAGTTCAACAAAATTATTGAGATGGGCAGCAGCATCATCAGAACTAGCACCAGAAAATTGTTCTCTCATGACTAGATTTAGTAAAGCAGGTTTAATTTCAAAGAATTCTGCTGTAGTAGCAGGTGGAGCAATAGGTGTGCATAGGAAATCATTATTATTTGCATTTGTGAAGTCACACAACTTAGTATTTTCAGGGTTGGCCATTTTAGCAACAGTAAATAAAGCAAACTAGATAAAGTAAATGCGAGTAACTAATTTTTTTGTGTTTTCGATATAGCAAACAAGATAGCAAATAAAGTAAAACTAGCAACTAATTTTTTTGTATTTTGATTTAGTGCAGCAAACAAAGTAGTAAATAAAATAAAGCAAGACAAAAACAAAGTAAAGAGATTGAGAAGTGGAGACTCCCTTGCAGCGTGTCTTGATCTCCCCGGCAACGGCGCAGAAAAAGAGCTTGATGGCGTGTAACTCACACGTTCGTTGGGGAACCCCAAGAGGAAGGTATGATGCGCACGTAGCAAGTTTTCCCTCAGAAAGAAACCAAGGTTTAATCGAACCAGGAGGAGCCAAGAAGCACGTTGAAGGTTGATGGTCGCAAAATGATGCGGCGCAACACCAGGATTCCGGCGCCAACTAGGAACCTGCACAACACAACCAAAGTACTTTGCCCCAACGAAAGGTGAGGTTGTCAATCTCACCGGCTTGCTGTAACAAAGGATTAAACGTATCGAGTGGAAGATGTTTGCAAAGAAAACAGTAAAACAAGTAAATTGTATGCTATGGAAAGAATAGGACCGGGGTCCACAGTTCACTAGAGGTGTCTCTCCCATAAGATAAAGCATGTTGGGTGAACAAATTACAGTCGGGCAATTGACAAATAGAGAAAGGCATAACAATGCATATACATGACATGGTAAATATAGTGAGATTTAATTGGGCATTACGACAAAGTACATAGACCGCCATCCAACTGCATCTATGCCTAAAAGTCCACCTTCAGGTTATCGTCCGAACCCCCTCCAGTATTAAGTTGCAAAGCAACAGACAATTGCATTAAGTATTGTGCGTAATGTAATCAATAACTACATCCTTAGACATAGCATCAATGTTTTATCCCTAGTGGCAACAGCACATCACAACCTTAGAACTTTCTGTCACTGTCCCATGTATCAATGAAGGCATGAACCCACTATCGAGCATAATTACTCCCTCTTGGAGTTAAGAGTAAAAACTTGGCCAGAGCCTCTACTAATAACGGAGAGCATGCAAGATCATAAACAACACATGAACAATAGATTGATAATCACCATAATCATAGTACTCTCTATCCATCGGATCCCGACAAACACAACATATAGAATTACATATAGATGATCTTGATCATGTTAGGCAGCTCACAAGATCTAACAATGAAGCACAACAAGGAGAAGACGACCATCTAGCTACTGCTATGGACCCATGGTCCAGGGGTGAACTACTCACTCATCACTCCGGAGGCGATCATGGCGATGAAGAGTCCTCCGGGAGATGAATCCCCTCTGGCGTGGTGCCGGAGGCGATCTCCGAATCCCCCGAGATGGGATTCGCGGCGGCGCCTCTGTAAGGTCTTCCGTATCGTGGCTCCTTGTGGGGGTTTCGCGACGGAGGCTTTAAGTAGGCGGAAGGTCAACGCGAGGGGCCACACGAGGGGCCCAGGGGCTAGGTCGGCGCGGCCAGGGCTTGGGCCGCGCCGGCCACCCCCCCGGCTGCCTCGTGGCCCCACTTCGTTAGGTCTTCGGTCTTCTGGAAGCTTCGTGCAAAAATAGGACCCTGGGCGAAAGTTTCGTCCAATTCCGAGAATATTTCTTTACTAGGATTTCTGAAACCAAAAACAGCAGAAAACAGCAACTGGCTCTTCGGCATCTTGTTAATAGGTTAGTTCCGAAAATGCATAAATATGACATATAATGTGCATAAAACATGTAGGTATCATCAATAAAGTAGCATGGAACATAAGAAATTATCGATACGTTGGAGACGTATCAGTACTCTCGGCTCTCCATCGACGACGACAAAGCTAGTTGGTTGTTATTCCCTGACATACTGGTGTAGGTACTCTTGCCGATGTTGAATGACTGCTTTATTGGTTACGTGCGTGCACGTAACCTTGGCATTGCGGTTAAAAATTATGGAAGAACTTTCATCGATATCTACGGATCTATGGTTCTTTTTCTATCTTTGGCTGACTTTAGAAGAGTACAAGATTGTAATCTAGAAGAAGAAAGATTTTGAAGACCTCAAACATTTGTTACTATTTTTTAAACTTTATTTTATAATTGTTGGAGTCAATTCATGTACTCTATCTTAACCATGTACTATTTGTTACATAACAGGTTGAAAACTGATGTAACGCATGTACTCCTAGGGTCACAAGAGCATGGATCGATTGATTCCAGGTGCCAGGTTCACGCACCGACAGCAGCCGATAGACGGCGAGCTTGAGCATCCTGCCATCGAGGCGGGCGCGGTCCCGGCGTTCCATGCCATGACTTCTCCAGCTTCCCCATCATGGCCGGCCTTTATCGTCCTCAGCGCCAGGTCAGTGCTACGATCGTCGTCCTGGAGCGCATCCCGTATTGGTCCCAACTCTAGCATCAGAGGCAAGCACCCCCTTCCCCAAATTTTCTCCTAATTTGTTTCCGCCCGACACCTGACCATGACTCTCATGACTCCTGAGCTCAAGGCATACCTCAACGAGTGGAAGGCCGAACACAAGCTTATGCATGTATGACGAGATGCTCGCTGCTCTTCGCCACCCGCTGACCGGATTCTGTGCAGTGGAGTGGACCCGACAGCTCAACCCCGCCATCAACACCCCCAACGGTGTCGTTGCTCGTGTAGGCAAGCTCTGGCACGACCGAGATCATCCTCCCATCGGCGGCCCGCAGGACTGGTCGAGCCCCCGCCTCCAGCACCCACCACTAGGACGCCACTCGTGGTCTCGCAGTAATAAAACAGAAAAACTTGAGATATATAAAATGTGAGATTCCATGAATTCAACTCCCGAGCACGCCCTTAGACTAGTCATAGTGGGGAGTAACATAGAGTAGTAATATGGTGCATGTTACTACTCTATGTTACTACCTCCATAGTGGATAGTTACTATATGTGGTGTCATGCATGTTATATTTATTAGATTTGTAGACTCATCTTGTCTTGATAAGTGTGATGTTATGGTAACATAGCTAGTTACCACCTCACTCTCTTTCTTCATTTATTGCCATGCCATGTCACCAAATGCATTGGGGTGTGTGATGTTACTAGCTACTAGTCTTATAGTGGGAGTAACATAGCTAGTAACATCACATACCCCAAAGCATTTTGGTGACATGACATCATAATAAATGAAGAAAGAGAGTGAGGTGGTAACTAGCTATGTTACTATAACATCACACTTCTCAAGACAAGATGAGTCTACAATCTAATAAATATAGCATGCATCATACCACATACTTATAAGTAACTATCCACTATGGAGGTAGTAACATAGGGTAGTAACATGCACCATGTTACTACTCTATGTTACTCCCCACTATGACTAGTCTTAACAAACCGGAATATGTAGTGACTTACATCAGTAGATTAGCCCGTCGGGGTCATGCTTCATCATAACTAAAAGCATTCGTTCTTCTTGGTAATGTTTTCAGTCTGAAACGAAAGTATCCTGTTCGAATATCAAGATAAAAACAAGTCAGTGTACAAAATGCAAATAAATTATATGCAGGCTCAGCCCCAAGCAATTGACGGTAAGAGGAAACGTGAAAGATGGTTTCGGATTTAAAGCAATCAAAGAGGCACCACTTTCTATCTTACTTCCATTGACCACAAATATGATCTGTTTGTCCAGAAGAGACGGAAATCCTCATATGTATGTGTTGCCTGGCTGATGAAAGCACGTACGTACCAGGTTAATCAACTACTACCTCTGATCCGATTAAACTGAGACCAACTTGTGAAGATCGGGTACATGTGTACGCTGCATGCTCGCGTCAATTAAAACGGACCGGAGGGAGTACATGAGATCTTCACCCATTTTCATTTGGGCAACACTGGGTCGTAGAAACATACATAGATAATGATTCAGCCCGATCAATAAACCCGAAGACATCACAGAGTGATTAAAGATCGTCAACATAAATAACCAAATTAATATAGTTTTATAAAGTGCTAGCATTCATATACAATTCCAGAGTTTTGAACTTCTGATACTCCCTCCGTTTCGGTTTGTAATCCCTCGAATTTCAAAGTCAAACTTTGACCATTATTTGAACTAGCAAAATATGTGTTACATGCAACAAAAAGTATGCAACTGAAATTTACTTTCATAGGCAAATCCAAAAGTATTGTTTTTGTGTGATATAATTTATATTTTCCTTGTTAACTTAGGCACAAAGTTAGACTCAAAATTCAAGGACTTACAAACCCGAACAGAGGAAGTACTACCTCCGTCTAGATAGATCCGAATTTAGATATATCTGCGACATTCTTTTTGGGGGAGAGGGAGTATATATTTTTATGGGAGACTAGTAGTCTACATCTTTGCTTCCCCGTCAGGTAAGACAGACTTCACTGCTTTTGCTAGTTTCTCCACGGTTATCACCTGCTTCCACTTCTTCATATGCCTCTTTCGTGCATGACGACAAACCAATCATAACCATAGGTCCTAAACAACAGAGCCCCATCAACTGCATACAATCCATAATTCTGTATGCTCTTGAATGCAAGCGCCTACAGGTCATGTGATATTCATAAATTTAAACAAACATAAAAGGAAAGGGAAAAAATAAGAGCATATGTATCTGCATGTGTTTCAGATTATACCAGTAGGGGTCACTGGGTTTAGGCTTGACTAGTACAGCAAGATGATGTGCCAGCACAGTATTTTCTTGGCCTATCTTGCCAGGAATCTTGTACAGTAGTGACATAGGCACCCCGAATGGGCCTGCCATAGATAGTACCCGGGATTTACTGAAGGCCCACTATCCGAAGAATAAGAAGATTCGGGAGCCCAAGATGTATTAAGGAAAGCTAGAGTTGTAATAGGAAGTATTATTTGTAATCTGGCGGGACGAGTTAGAAACCGTCCCGAACTCTGTAACTTGTACAATACGAAACCCTCGGCTCCACCTCCTATATAAGGGGGAGTCGAGGGACAAAGAAAGGATCGAATCTACTGTCAACATAACCTTAGTTTTCATAATCGCCGAGTACTTTTCGCCTAAACCTTCGAGATCTACTTGCCCTCTACTTCTAGCAAAACCCTAGTCTACAATCTGTAGGCATTGACAAGTTAATCCTTTGTCAATTGGCGCCGTCCGTGGGGATTAGAGGCTGCAAGGATCTGATCTCGATGGCACGTTCAAGATCTTCGACTTCATCGACAGCAAGCAACGCGATGGATCGAGGTAACAAGGGAAAAACTGATCTATTCAATTTTATTCCTCACCCGCCCTCCCGTATGGATGCATGTGCCTATCTGGAGGAGCCCATCGTCATGACGTTCGGAGAATTCCGATTTGGCGTCAACAAGGAAGGATCCTACCGTCTCGAAGTTCCGATCTCGTCGGAATTTTCAGCGGTCGACTCCAACTTTTCGTCGACGACGAGAGTTTTCGTCGACATACTTCGTCGACAACAAGGCAAGCGGAAAGCTCGCCAAGATCTTCAGCAACACATCCTTCGAGTCATCTGCGGACTCCTTTATAAGCGAGCGACTCCGACAGCGTCGACAGCTTCAACTTCATCGACAAGTCTGCTGCCATCGGAAAGGTCTTCACCACTCTATATGATGGTGTCACCAGTCCCGACAAAAATCAATGCACAAAATATCATCAGATCTATGTGGTAGAAGGGGCAGGCACATCAGACCCGCCAACATCAGAGGCTTTCGACGAATTGGGAAATCCATACGTCGATCCCGCTGATCTCACATGGTCTAGGCACCAAATATCCTGGATCCACAACTCGCGCAAGAGTACAGCTCCCGCAAAGCGCGTGGGATAGGGCCGCGAAAGCCATGGATGGTTCAGAACCTATGACCAACACCGCTACTGCACAAGAACTTCAAGCATATCAATATAGACTTGCTCGAGTAAGGAGAGTTGGAAAAACAGACAGCATCCTTGAAAAGGAGAAAAGAAGCAGCTTCGCATCAAGCGACGCCGAGCGATTTAAGTCGCCTTTCAGGAAACACAGGAGATAGTCACAGAGAAGCTCGGAGGAGAGCAATGTCTCGACTGCAAAACATACCTGAAGCAGAAAGAGGAAACATAATCCAAAATCTCGACATGTCCTTTATGTCGATCGACGAAAGAGGAAATATCATCCCGAAAACGCCGAGGCAGGTTACATGGCAACACAAGCATACATCTTGGCGTCCAGACCACCTCCTGGGGACCCGAGAGAACCATTGTTCAATATGGCAATGGCTGGAGTAGGGGTTATGGGAACAGCGTTTGCAACAACGCCTCCCGAAGAAAATCCCAGACAAAATAGTCCACGACACACCTGCAGCAGTTCAAGACCCACCAAGAGCAAGTGGAGCAAGAGACACAGCAGTCCAAGTAAGGGTGGACAGAGCGCGACAAGAAAGGAGGGACCGTCAGTACTCGCCAGAGCTTGCCGACGAAGATATGTGTGGGCTCCCGTGCTTTACGAGAAGAGTGCGAAAAACTCGAGTCCCAAAAGGGTTCAAGTTACCCGAGAATTTCAAGAAGTTCGACGGCTGCAAGATCCCGAGGATTGGCTTGTGGATTATCTCGAGATGGTGAAACTGGTAGGAGGAACCAGAGCAACAGCTATGCAAAGTATCCAAGTTCACCTGAGTGGTGCCGCAAGATCTTGGATAAAGAAACTCCCCTTGAACTCCATCGACAGCTGGGAAACCTTTGAGGACATCTTCGTGAAGAACTTCCGATCCACCTGCAAAAAACCCGCGTCGTTGGAAGAATTACGAGCGTGTCGACAAAAACATGACGAGTCGATGAGAAAATATATACAGCGGTGGAACATTATCAAGAACTCGGCAGAAGACATATCTGACGAGAGGGCAATAGATGCGTTCGTGGCAGGAATCCGACGAGCAGACTTCGTCGAGGACTTGGGGAGAACTAATCCCAAGACAATCTCAGCGTTGATGGAAATCGCTAACAAGTGGGCAGACGGAGAAGACGCAATATACAACAAACGACACAGGTCGCCAGAAGAGGATCGTAGTCGAAATTATCAAAATAGAAGGCGATTTTCTCGCCAGTTCTACAACAACGATGCTCCCGGCCCATATATCTGGCTTTCGAGGAAACCCTGGTGGAAGTAGTCGAGATGATTATCAAAGGAGCAATGAGCAACAAGGCGACAATAGAGGTGATTTTCGCGGCAACAGACAAAATAGTGGACCAAGAATTCAGAGACCTTACGTGTCTCCCGAAGAGATGATGAACGGTCCGTGTCAAATGCACTTTTACCTCGACAACAATGGAAAGAGACAGTCAGGACATCTCCGAAAGACTGCCGCAATTTTCAGGCAATGCTGCGAGCCGCAGGAATCGCAAATGCCCAAGCAAATAACAGAAATCCTCGGGAGCCAAGGAGCGAGATTCACCTTCCACCTCCTCCCGCAATAACCGAAGAAAATCGACACCAGCTCAGAATAGCGGCAGCACCACAACCACCCCCATATGTCGATCCCAATTCCAATGGCGCAGTTTTGATGATTCAGAAAGCTAGGCCGTCCAACAGGGCGCAGAAGGTCATATCTCGACAAGTGTTTATGGCAGAGAAGATGCCTCCACCAACAGTCGAGTATCTAAATTGGTCAGGGCAAGACATAGGCTTCACAATCGCGGATCACCCGCAGCAAGTTCCTCGACCAGGACAATCAGCACTTATTCTACCCGCAGTAATTGCTGGGTTCGACGTGTCGCGAGTTTTCATAGATGGCGGCAGCATCTAAACCTCATGTATGCAGACACATTGAGGAAGATGAACATATCCCTGGCAAACTTGAAACCAACTGACACGCGCTTTCACGGGATCACACCAGAGAAGCCAAGTTACCCATTGGGCAAGATCAACCTCGACGTTCAGTTTGGAACCCGAGAAAACTACAGAATAGAGAACCTGGAGTTCGAAGTTGTGGATTTCCCGTCGCAATATCATGCTTTGTTGGGACGACCAGCGTACGCTAGGTTCATGGCAGTGCCGCATTATACATATCTATTGTGGAGGTTGCCTGGGCCCAAGGGACCTATCACAGTCAAAGGAAGTTTCGCGTTATCGATAAATGCGACAAGGACTTTCATCGACTGTCGAAACTTTCGGGATGCAAGCAGAATATGCGGCGCCACGGTTCACTGATTATGACGTGTTACCAGAGGTAGGAAGATCCAAGGAGCCAACTTTCAATATAACTAAGGATTCAAAAGAGGTACAGATCCACCCGACAGATCCAAAGAAAACGACGTCCATTGCCGCAAACATGGATGTCGCATAGGAAAGCGCGCTCGTCGAGTTCCTCCGTGAGCACTGGAGAATCTTCGCATGGTGTCCAGCTGACATGCCAGGAGTACCCAGGGAACTTGCCGAGCACCACCTCAATTTGGACCCTCTCGCAAGACCAGTAAAGCAACCTTTGCGGCGTTTCTCGGAGTCTAGCCGCAAAGCCATGTTATCCGAAATAGATCGACTCAAAGATGCTGGATTTATCAGAGAAATATCTACCGAAGCCACTTGGGTAGCCAACCCAGTGATGGTGCCGAAAAAACACACAATAGTCCTTCGCATGTGCGTCGACTTTACGTGTCTCAATAAACATTGTCCCAAGGATCACTTTCCCCTCCCAAGGATCGATCAAATCATCGACTCCACGGCAGGATGCGAACGTCTTTCCTTCCTGGACGCATATTCTGGTTATAACCAGATCAGATTAAAAGAAGAAGATGAAGCCAAGACAGCGTTCATCACACCTTATGGCGTGTTTTGCTACAAAACAATGCCCTTTGGTCTGAAAAACGCGGGAGCAACATATCAGCGGATGATGCAAATGCCTAGCAACACAGATTGGGAAAAATGTACAAGTCTACATCGACGATGTCGTAATAACATCAAAGAAAGGGTCAACGTTGATCGAAGATCTGAAGGAAACCTTCGACAACCTCGACAAGTTCTGCCTCAAGCTGAACCCGACAAAGTGCTCTTTTGGAGTACCCGCAGGAGAACTTCTCGGGTTTTTAGTATCAGCAAGGGGGATTGAAGCTAATCCCGAAAAAATACAGGCCATCGTTACGATGAGAAAGCCAACAAAGTTGAAAGAAATACAACAGCTAACGGGGCGAGTCGCAGCTTTGCAGAAGTAGGCTAGGAGAAAAGCGCTGCCGTTTTATGCTTGATCAAGCAAGGGAAAAATTTCAATGGAACGAGGAAGCAGACAGAGCTTTCGAGAATCTCAAGCGAGCAATTTCAACACCGCCGATATTGGTGGCGCCAAAAGAGAAAGAACCTCTCCTCTTGTACATTGCAGCTACACCTCAGGTGGTCAGCACGGCCCTAGTGGTCGAAGGGAAGAAGAAGGCAAGCTTCATGGAGTTCAAAGGCCAGTATATTTCATCAGCGAAGTACTGTCGCCGTCAAAACAGCGGTACCCGCAATATCAAAAGCTAGCATATGGAGTATTCACGACAGCAAGAAAATTGCGACACTACTTTTCGGCGCACCCGATAATAGTGGTCAATGAGGCTCCCTTATCAAATATACTGAACAACCCATAAGCCACGGGTCGTGTCTCCCTTTGGGGAATAGAACTTTCCCCTCGGGACATCACGTATGAAAAAAGAAAAGCAATAAAGTCGCAGGTCTTACCAGATTTCATTGCAGAGTGGATGGAGCTACAAAACACGGGACCCCCAGATTTATCGAGGACTTGGACCATGAACTTCACGGGTCCAAGAGATTGGAAGGTGCCGGAGCAGGCGTGATATTAGTTTCACCTGAAGGCGACAAGTTGAAGTATGTTCTGCGGATGACGTTCCCAAACGCATCTAACAATGAAGCAGAATATGAAGCTCTCATACACGGGATGAAGATGGCGAAAGCTTGCGGTGCAACCCGATTGAAAATTTTCGGCGACTCACAGTTGGTAGCACAACAAGTAATGAACCAATGCGACGCAGTCAACGAGAGTATGATAGCATACAAGGAGGTGTACAATGAGCTGGAGAAGCTATTCGATGGTTGTGAGATAAACCACATTAGCAGGATGAGCAACGATGAAGCCGACGTTCTCGCAAACATCGGGTCACAATGCCTCGCAATCCCTCCAGGTGTGTTTTGGGAAGAGATAAGCGAAAGATCAACAAAGCCAGCAAAAACAAAAAAGGAGAAGAAAGAGAAAACCTCGATTGTCACCAAGGACACAGCAGAAGAAGAAGAAGAAGAGCAAGAACTAGTCATGATGGTACAAGTTCCATGGATGCAGGCCTACATATCATACATCCTAAGGAAAGTCATACCCGACGATCCAGTCGAAGCAAGGCGAATAATTAGGCGATCAAAAGCTTTCACTGTGGTAAAAGGGGAACTGTACAAACGCAGTATTTCGGGTGTGCTACAACGGTGTGTTACACCCGAAGAAGGAAGGATCATCCTAAAGGACGTGCATGAAGGATATGCGGACACCATGCGAGCAGCAGAGCCATCGCGGCAAAGGTTTTCAGAGCAGGATTCTATTGGCTCACAGCAATCGAAGACGCAAAGGAAATAGTGCGCACTTGCGACGCGTGTCAAAGATTTGCGGCAAGACCTCACTCTCCTGCCGCAGAACTTATGCCAATCCCACTATCTTGGCCTTTTGCTCAATGGGGTCTCGACATGGTGGGAAAACTACACAAAGCTTCGCCAGGAGGTTATGAGTATATGCTTGTTGTTCGACAAGTTTACAAAATGGATCGAAGCAAAGCCGATAAATTCACCGGACGGCGCGTCAGCGATTAAGTTCGTGAAAAGCATCGTCTTCAGATTTGGAGTTCCTCACAGTATTGTGACAGACAACGGCAGCAATTTCACGTCCAAGGAGTTCAAAGCATACTGCGCAGAAGTGGGCATCAAATTGAGTTTTGCGTCTGTTGCGCATCCTCAGACCAATGGACAAGTCGAAAAGGCCAATGGCATCATCTGCAATGGCATCAAGAAACGCCTGCTAGGCCCATTGGAAAAAGCTCGGCATACTTGGCCGGAGGAGTTACAAAGCGTGTTGTGGAGTATCCGAACAACACCAAATACGGCGACACAGGAAACACCGTTCTTTCTGGTTCATGGCGCCGAAGCAGTCCTGCCGATAGAAATAGAGCACGATTCTCCAAGAGTCACAGAATATGACGAAGAAACATCGAGAAAAGCTTTGGAGGATGATGTCGATGCACTCGATGAAGCTCGAGACGAAGTCCTGTCAAGAGTCGCCAAATATCAGCAGGACCTGAAAAACTATCACAGTCGACGATTGCGGCCAAGGTCTTTTCAAGTTGGTGACTTAGTTTGCGGCTCAACCAAAAAAGTCACGAAAAACTCGAATCACCATGGCTTGGACCCTACATCGTCACAGAAGTAATCGAAGGAGGAGCATACAGAATCAAAGACAAGAAGACAGGGATTGACGAGCCAAATCCCTGGAATGTGGCACAGCTCAGGCGATTCTACGCCTAGGTGTTGAAAATATAGTCCCCTTTGTAAAGCTTCAATGTACTGAAACGCCCACGAGTTTTCAGACGCACTCTTTTCCTTTTTCGGGGCACCGAGTGGGGCCGGGAAAGGTTTTTAATGAGGCGGGCTCGTGGTGCTGCAATATAATAAAGATAGTGGAATTATATATCTTCTTTTCGACAAGATCAGGGGTTTTTCCCTACATGATACAATATATATATAAACACAGTGTCGACAAACGCAAAAGAAGTATGTTGCCTTGGTAAACATACCTCGCCAAAATAAAAAGAGATACAGACAAAATAGTGATCAACAAAAGACTCGGGGGCTTACACCCACAAAAATAGTATACAGTGTATATTATCTTGCCTTGGGACAACCTCGCATGATAATAAACAAAAGACACTGCAATCAAAACGCCCGGGGGCTTGGCGATAAAAATAAAATACAATGACTTTACAATATAGCTCGTCTATACAGGATACAAAGTTCGGAATAAATGTCAAGGATTTCCCAATATATTATCTATGGTTAAGCGCTCGTTATTTACAGCGCGAGTACTATGCTCAGCATAGCTACCCTTCACGAAGAATTCGGAATCCATCCGAAGAAGTTCATCCATCATATCTTCAGCAACAGGAGTAACTATGTCATCATATTTGCCGAAGTTCCTCTTCCTCTTCGACATCTTCTCCAGGCACTTTGGGACAATTTGCCCTACATCTAACTTCGGGTAGCAAATCTTTATCATGATCATCGCAAACCTTGCACCAGCAGCTAGTTGGGCTCGTACAAAGCCGTGGATGCGAGGAGCATCTCGAAATTTGTCCATCAATGCAGGAAGGGTTTCTGGCATCTTATTGCGAGGAAACATGGTACCATACACCAGAGACAAAGTCCTTGTACAGAAATCAAGATATTCGCGAACCTGAAGTGCACGATCTTGAAATCTCACGATTTGGCGGGTCCGCTCAGGTGTACCCCAAAAAGTCGATCCGTGTTCATGTGCAAGCCGAAGGAGAACATTGGAACGAGCCTCGACACGTTCATCTTCAGTTATAGGATCCAAAAAAGCACCTATGGTTTCATAAAACAATTCAGTGGGCAATGAGGAGGCAAGCAGCAAAGGAAACGAAGAAGCGAGATAAAGACAATGAAACTTACCCGCCATATCCAAGCTAGCATCTTAGCAGCTGCAGCATAGAATTCTCTCGAGATGCAGCCGCGCTTCAGCAACAGCAGAGTCCTTTTCAGCAATGGCAGTTTGTGCTTGTTGGAGTGCAATTTCCTCGGCTTCAGATGACTTACGAGCCTTCTCCATCAGCACAAGTGATTGCTTCTTCACGAACTGAAGTTGGTGTCGAAGTTCGTCTAATTCTTGCGGCAAGGAATCCTCGGCAGACGAAGCATCAGCAGGAGTTCTCCTTGGGGGAGAAGGCAAAATATTGGAAGAACCAGGAGCTGGCGTATAATTGTCAAAAATTAACTGGAAAAAGAAATATTTCGACATCAATCACTGAGCAAAGATAGATTTCCATTCATCTCCATAATATATACATATCTATTACAAAAGAAGGACCTTCTAGAGGGATACTGAAATAGTTCTCGCCAATAACACTACGGCGACAAAGCCAAAAGAAAGAGGAATGCTAAAAAAGAAAAAGCAGAGGCATTCAACTAGACCTCCGGCTTTGATGAGCTAGGAGTCGAAGATGGCTTGATCCCGATATAAGCCAGGATTTTCCTCGTGTTGGGCTTAGCTGCCTTGATCAAAGACCTCCACCTTGACTGTTCTATCTGATCAGTGTCGCCAACTTTCGACCAGTCGATAGACTGTTGGCTATCAGCAACCAAGGCGACAGTATTTTCCACGGCAATCTTCATATTCTCATGGCGCACCCTTAACCCAAGATCTTCAGACGGATTGAAACACTTGGCGAGGTCAAGGAAAGTTGCGGGTTCCTCTTTCTTTGGGAAGAAATAAGGAAAAAGCCGCGACAACCCTGCTTTAGCCTGGTCGATGCCTTCGCGTGCCTCTGATCCATGAACTTCAAGGAGTGAAAGGGCGTCAAGAAGAGAATCATTGGCGGGTTCATCAAGTTGAAATTCTTGAGCTGTTCTAGCTGTCAAGAAAGAAAAATTGAGCAACAAACGAGTGCAGAGAAGAAAATACAAAAGAATAATGAGTAGTACTTACCTACGAAGCGGCGACTCTGCGTCGTTAAACGCTTACGGATCGCCTCCTCGCGAGCAGACTGGGCGGCTATGTGATCGCTCAGGGAAGTTTCAGCGGTGTGAAGCCTCTTTCTAAGGTCTTCGACACCAGCAGTCAGCCTTGGCTTTATCAGCCTCTGCTCGCGCATCAATAGCATCGACTCAGCCTTTTTGCGAGCCTTTTCACTTTGCTCTAATTGCTGAGCAAGTGTATTGGCACGATCATTGGCTTCCGCCAGTTTTTCTACAATGGAAGATAAATATAGTTACAAATCTCGACAACAAAGAAGGAACAAAAGACAGAGGCAAAAAGAAGGAGCAGAGCATTACCTTCAGCTTTATTCGCATATTCACGGTACCCAACAAATTGGGCACCGATGCGAAGAAGATCCTTGATCACAGGCTGTTAACCAAAAAGAGAAGACAAAGAGAAAATGGGGGTATGAGAAAAATATGGTGATGCACAGAAGCAAACAGAGAAAACATAGACACTGACAAAAAAGTAAAGAACTTACATCTTCCATGAGAAGGTTCGAAGAGCTACTCAATTGGAGAGTAGGCTCCGAGACAATCTCCGTCCTTGCCCTTTTCGGTGAAGGGGCTCGGGGGCTCGAAGGAGGAGTAGAAGCGCCGATGTTTTGTTGAGGAGGCGAGGATTCCTCTCCTTCAACTCGTGGCTCTGAAATAACTAGGGTATGTGACATACTCGTTCGAGCAGCCACATCCAAAGCTGGCGTTTCCTCGTCATCATCACTATTGCAAAAGGGTGGCAGTGTAAAAAGCAAGGCAAGCAAAAATTCTTCGAATAGGAAAATAAAAGAGGGAACTTACGAACTGATGATACTCGCAAGATATGGGTCATAAGCTGCCTTTTGCGGTAAAGGAGCAGCTTCTTCGGGTTTAGAAGTCCCGGAATCTTCGACATCACCCCTCTTCCTTTTGTTCTTTGGAGAATCAGCAGGAGGAGGAGATTGGGCCGATGTAGTGTCTTCAGAAGCAGCATCTTTTTCAGCAGATCCCGCAGATTTTCGAGAATCTGCGGGTTCATTCACAAAAGAGGAGGCCTCTTGGTTATCATTAGAGATAACATTTCTTCGACTTCCCCACCTTCAGGAAGAGGAGGAAGTGAAACAAGATTTGGATGATTCTGTCCAAAAAGAGGGAAGGATATCAGAACGAAGCAAACAATGCAAAAAGCAAGGCAGTAAAAATTGCACGACAATGTTTACCTTAGGAAGTGCATGGGTGGCGCTGTATGGTTTTACGCGACAAGAAGAAGGGATGGAATCCTTTTTGCTGAGGGAGGTGATTTTTCGGACAAGCCTCTCCAGGTCCTTGACTTCCAAATCCACCGACAGCCGATCCACGTCTTCGTTGCCAGTATATTTCCGAGAGGGAATTTGCGAGCTTGAAGAGGCTGAACTCTACTCTTAAGGAAATACACTATAATCTGGATACCTGACAATTCTTTGCCGCGAGTATTTTGCAACTCATGGATGCGAGTCATCAGTGTCGAAGTTCTTTCTTCCTCGGTAGCCTCTGCATCCCAGGAACGGCGACGAAGAATTTTTTCGGCACCATCGAACGGAGGGATGTTGTCCTTTGCACATCCATGGTTTTCTTCCCGAATGTATAGCCACCTCTTGCGCCAACCTTGAACGGAGTCGGGGAGCTTGACGTCGAAGTAATCAGAGTGGAGCGAATAGAAATAACAACGCCGCCTATATTATAGGCGACATTGGGAGAGCCATTGCGGCGACAGAAGAAAATGCGCTTCCAAAGCGCCCAATTGGGTGAGACGCCAAGGAAGGCTTCACAAAGCGTGATGAAAATAGAAATGTGGAGGATTGAGTTTGGCGTGAGGTGGTGAAGCTGGAGACCGTAGACATAGAGTAATCCACGGAGGAAAGGATGGATGGGGGTGGATAAACCACGGATGAGATGGTCGACAAAACTTACCCGGTACCCCATTGGAGGGGCTGGGTAGCTTTCTTCGCTGGGGAAGCAAACCGCTTTGGGTTTCGTGGTGATTCCCAGTTTCTTCAGGAGGTTCAGGTCTTGGTTTGTGATCTTGGACCTCTCCCACTCCGCAGTTCCTAGATCCGCGGCGGCCATGGAAGAATCAGGAGTGCTGTGCCTGGTTAAGCGACGCGGTGGCATCAACAATGGCAATGGCGAGCAGCTGCGAAGAGAAGAGCTTTGGCAGCAGTGGAGCGCAAGGGAGATTTTGCAGAGGAGAGCAGAGAACGGCGCGAGCGGAAGTGCTCGAGGAAGAAGAAGGAGATCTTATATAGAGGTGCGGTGAAGCGACGGAACCGTTGGATGAAGAAAGAATGCAGGAGATGATTACCACGTGGCAACGAGGGCAAATTAGTATTTCAACATTGACGAGGTTACAGAACGTGCGCCAGGAAAAGCGGAGGACGTGTGTCCCCCACTTGCACGACGTGTCAACGTGGTGGGAACAAGTGGACCCACAAGGCAGAACAAAATCCCAATTATTGACAGAGATGAAGAGAATTTGACAAGGGAAAATATGTCGACAAGAAAAATAAAAAGAGAATGGCGACAGGGTTAAATATTCGAATACTCTTGGAGCCTTTGATCAAATACAAGTTTTTGCTCAAATGCTCGGGGCTACTTTGGAAAAATGGAAAATTTCGAGTATGACAATATAGAAATGGCGAGAGCCTATGACCAAATCTAAGAATTTGATCATAGCCTCGGGGGCTACTCCCATCGGGAGCGCTGGTCGCGCACCCGATAAATATAAAAATATCGAGAAGGATCATAAATATAGCGGCAAAGGATGCTAATCTGTGGAGCCTACACCCAAGCACAAGTTCTTGGCTGTAGCCTCGGGGGCTACTCCCATCGGGAACGCTGTTCGCGTGCCCGATGAATTTGATCAGAAATAGAGAAAAAGAAGTGAGTATATTTCGAGTTACACAAATAACTCTACATATACTCCCATCGGGAAGACAAAATAAAGTCATCAAATATGACTCAATAAAATGTGCTATTCCAAAGGCGAAAAGCACTCGACAATATATTCTCGGAAACGCCAAAGTTGCGATCAATTTCTGAATGCCGCAAATTTGCGAAGGTAAGACCCCAGATCCGTTCTGCTGGGCGTGGCATCGCCAAAGACTGCGCTCTGCTACTTTTATCCGTATCAACAGATAAGAAAAATCCTAACGGACGCGTTAGGTACCCGATAAATTTGACGGGACTCGACAGAATGGTAAGACCTTAAGCGGCACTGTCGAAGTTTACACCAGTATCCCGAGATCATGTCCGGGGGCGTGATCTTGAAGTAGGTTTTTGCGGATTGCCACTAGAGCAGTTAACTAGTACCTGATCCGTCAGATGAACTAGCCCCAACTACCATTATCCCTGTACAACATAGAATTTTATGTGGAGTATAAATAACAGCTCTCGAACAAAAATAAACGGGAGAGATTTTCCCTGACTCTACGATTCAAGCAAAATCTCGGGGGCTACTGACATAGGCACCCGAATGGGCCTGCCATAGATAGTACCCGGGATTTACTGAAGGCCCACTATCCGAAGAATAAGAAGATTCGGGAGCCCAAGATGTATTAAGGAAAGCTAGAGTTGTAATAGGAAGTATTATTTATAATCTGGCGGGACGAGTTAGAAACCGTCCCGAACTCTGTAACTTGTATTACGAAACCCTCGGCTCCACCTCCTATATAAGGGGAGTCGAGGGACAAAGAAAGGATCGAATGTCAACATAACCCTAGTTTTCATAATCGCCGAGTACTTTTCGCCTAAACCTTCGAGATCTACTTGCCCTCTACTTCTAGCAAAACCCTAGTCTACAATCTGTAGGCATTGACAAGTTAATCCTTTGTCAAGTAGTTCCTTTGAAGGTCAGAAACAAGACTGTACAGCTCCTCTTTCTTTGCGTCAATTTGCACTAAGCGAATTGCAACGTCTTTTTTCTGCTCAGCAGTGATGCCCTGCAACAGGTTTGGACACTCCAAATGAGTTTCTACTATTAAAACCAAATGATGGGGAAATTGCGACATCCTATACAAAATTGATGATAAATTTTTCTTTTGTAGGGATCTAAGAAATTGAAGTTAGATACCACACAATGTATAGCAACTGGTAATAAATTCATGGACAGTGCAACATGTTCTGAAATTTAAATACAAAACTTGGAACACAGCACAGAGGACCCCATAGGGTGAGGCGGGTGACCACCCAACCTCTCACGCGTGTCTCTCGTATCCACATGTCGTACAATCGAGGATATAAAGGTTAAACTAGTATAAGTTTGATGGTCTTGAGATTAGACACTAATGCACCACGACTTAAATTGGTAGCCTGGCTGGTTGGTTTAGCTGATACAAAATCTTGTACCGATATCCTTCCTTCTGATTTGGTCAAGCAATCGCATACAACGACTGGGGCGCTGCGACAACTGGGCAGAGGTGAGGCAAGCAATATCAGGGAGGGGCCAGAGAGCAACATACGGGCCAAAATCGATGCTCCGGCGGCAAAGTTTATGGGGAGGAAAGAGAGCCATCCGATTGGAATGGAGGGCCAATTCTAATAGCTACATCACAGGTACAGTTATAGCAGGACTGTAGAGGAGCCGAGCCCCAAAATCATGTACCGATGTCCTTCCTTCTGATTTGGTCAAGCAATCGCATAAAACGATTGCGGCGCTGCGACAACTGGACAGTGGTGAGGCAAGCAATATCAGGGAGGGGCCAGAGAGCAACAGAAGGGCCAAAATCGATGCTTCGGCGGCGACCACGGCAGGTAGTATTATCCTAGCGTCAAACTGAGATACTGTGCCATTTATTGTGTGTATATCTCTTAATAGTTAATTCATAGGTATTTTATTAAAATGGATTATCTAAATTTTGAAGAGATTCATTGTAATTTTACTACTACTGTAGCTTCGCCACACCAAAAATTTGGTTCATCCTCTGCCACTGTTGGAACATCGTCGCCACAAAAAACATGGAAGCAGACTAGTCAGCAAAGGTTTATAATGCTTTCTGTTGTGCTAGTTGTTTCTCAGCATGTTGGTCGAATTAGAAGTAATGTATTATTGACAGCAGCAAGTAAAGATGAGATGGTTTTACCTGAATATCTGAAAAAAGTAAAGGTATGAACCATTGTTATTTGGTAAAGAGATAAATCTATCATTATCGATCAAACCATGCCTGTTTACAGCCTTAATTATGCATGATCGGCAAATTAACTAGGAAAATAATCATGTCCCTGTTTCAGAAAGATGGGCCATCTTGTTGTCTGGAAAAGATCTCAAATCTACGGTTTATAGCAATCAGGTTTATTTGCACAGGACTACTCTAGTTTCATAATACATGGAATCGGGGAGAACCCTATTTTTCTAAATAAAAAATTAATAACTACTCTAGTAGGCAGAAGATCGATGGATGATTTTTACTGAGAAATAAACGTACACTCGTGTGGAGGAGGAGGCGAGGCAAAAATCGTCGTTGCTCCTTGGCAAAAGTCGATGAGATGCCGGCCGCCTGAGGTCGCGGGAGCGCGAGCCTCTTCGCCGCGTATCGAAGCGCCGCCATCGCTGATTCGATTCCGGATCCTGGCTTGCCCTGTGCGCATATTTAGAGCGGAATTGCTTCACACACGACAACTTCCGTACGATCTCTGTCCGACACTCTCCCACAGCGCTATCTGTTTTCTTTCTTTCTTTCCTTTGAACCGACGATAGGCCTAACCCTCTGCCGAGTCCAAGCCCCGGCCTGAATTTTTTTATAACGAGACGAAAACATTACCTTCGAATTAAGAAGAAAAGTTGTCCATTTAATTAACGAAAAATCGGCTATACAAACGGGACCGAGACTCACAAGCCGAAGAAAAGACAACGTTACTCTTAGGGCATCTCCAGCGGCGCGACGCAAACGGACGCTGAATGACCGTTTCGTCCGACCGAAAATGCGCCTCGACACCACTCTGCGATGATAGATCGGGCCGTCCGTGGCGATGCAAACGTGGCCCAAATATGTGCGAGGTTTGCGTCTCTGCGGCCACGCCGACGCGTTCCAACGACCGCGCTTCGGCTGCTGCTCCGGCCTAGGATCCCTGACCACCTTCACCATAGCCTCTTGCGCAGGCGACGACCTGGCCGTAGTTGCCGCAGCCTGCCCTACCTCCTCCACCGCCGGCGTACCAGCTTCCATGGCCGACGTCGGAGTTTATCGACCTCATCAGCGACGACGACCAGTAGGTAGTACCTACTTTTACTACGCCTTTATGGCCTTTTTATTTTTTATTAATGTAAATTATAACATCGTCGGCCCAAGTCGTATTGGGGTTGACTAGCTCGCGCTCGGCGATGTCCCGACGGTGGCGTCGGTCTGCCCTTCGCTGCGCCCTGAGGTCGACGAAGAACGCCTTCGTGTCGATGATGTCGCTGGGGAACTGCGCCCTCCACTGGCGCATCAGCTCCTCGTCGCGCCTGGCGATGGCGAGCCGGCACTGCGCCTGGCGGTGGCGGCGACGATCCTCATCGTCGACGAGGCATAACGGTGGCGCGAGGAACTCGGCCTCCTCCAGGGACTCCACGTCCGGGAAGTTGAGGTCGCGCCGCGGCCGCCGGAATCGCCACGCGGCCACGTCGTATTCGCGCGCCGCCAGCTTCGGCGCGTCGTACGTACCGAGGGTGAGGCGGAAGCCGCCGGCGCGAAGCTCCACGTAGAACCTGCCGTTGGGCCATGCTCGGATGCCGCGAAACCGGATAACCCGCGGTGGCGCGACGGCATCCCGGCGACGAAGGTGGAGCGGCAGTGGCGCGCGTGGGAGAGCTGCGGCGGCGACGTGTGATGAGACAAAGCGGCGAGGTGTGGCGAGGCGAAGCGGCGACTGGAAGATTCATGGCCGTTTGTTGCGTGCCCACGCCGCGTTTTATAGCGCGCGCTCGAAGTGTTTTAACGAAGGTGCCCGGCGGGTTTCCGGGTTTGGCCCGACGGCCGGGCTAGGCCTAGGAAGCCATGACATTAATCTCGTGTAGTCAAATACATGTATTCATATAAACTTTTCGTAATTTTTTGCATGATTTTGTGCCTATGTAGTAAAAACCTATTTTTAAAATAATACAATTTTGATTAAATTTCAGAAACAATAAGTAGGGGACGCCGAGGGCGTATTATTTTTGGAAATTTCCAAAACATGTATTATTTCTAAAATTAAATAAAAATGCATTATTTTTAAAAAAAATAGCTAGCTGAAAAGCTTTTTTTTGAATAACAGCAGGAGAGCTGCTGTGTTCATTCATTAGAAGGAGTTGTCAAGATACAGAAAAGGAGGCCTAAGGTGGCGCTCCCAAAAAAGAGAGAGGGGTACATACAATAGCTTAACCGGGGTCGAAAGGTGCCCCGCCTGTTAGTGCGACCAACGGGATCGGGGCTCCAGCTATCCTCCATAACTCTACCTCTCCCATGACCTTGGGGATGAAGACCTGGACTGGCAGATCTTTTTTGTTAAAGATTCTGCGGTTGCGCTCGTTCCATATCTCCCAGCAGATTAGGTTTGTGAGGGGAAATATAGTTTTCCTGCTTTCCTTGGACTTCTCGCCCACCATCATCCTGTACCAGGACTGGACATTGTGTTGGTCTCTTGGCCAAGTTTCTGGGTTGAGTGCAGGTAGATTCAGTTGGTTGTGGAGGCTCTTACCTTGGTTTCTTTAGCTTTGTTTTTAGCGCCATGAAGGATTATAGCCGAAGGATGATAGCATATTTTTTTTAGTGGAAAGATGATAGCGGAGTATTTAGCTAGGCTTGAATATTAGGTAGGTACAAGAGAAAAGGCAGAGTCCAACCTTACCCGCGTGAAGCAAGCTCGCTGCTACAAAGGATTCGTACGGGTATCGGATAGAAATTGTCGTGTGTATAGCAGCGACAATTGATCGTACTTATAGCAGGACGCGTCTCTGGGCGCCTCCACCGCCGCCACAGCCGCATCCCTGGGCGCCTCCACCGCCGCCAGAGCCGCATCCCTAGGCACCTCCACTGCCGCCAGAGTCGCATCCCTGGATGCCTCCACCTCCAGCACCGCCGGCGCGCTCGGCATACGCTCCCTCGGATGGCAGCTGGCCGTGGGCGATACCGAAGCTTATCGTGCTCGACAGCGACGACAAGCAGCACTAGGCGCACGCATTTAGGTTTTTTTTTCATGTGTTAAACTATGTAAATTATGTTTTCATGTTAAAAAAAATGTTTCGGCCAAAAAATGCGTCGTGCCGCTGGAGTCACCCTCGACGCAAACGGACGCGCAGTCGATTTCGACCATTTCGACCGACGCAAACGGACGGCGCGGACATTTCCGGACGCTAAAATGCGTCGCGCCGCCGGAGATGCCCTCATCACATGATATTCTCATTGTGGCACTCTCTGTGTAATTTTGCTCTTCCTCCATGGCGGACTGATCAATCGGCAATCGCGACAAGCACAAGTTAAATTGCTTCCGATCGCGACAAGCACAAGTTAAATTGCTTCCGATCAATGAATAAGTGCTTAGTACAAGAGTTTAAATTAGCGCGCCATTAAGCTATTGACGCAGACAAAACTAGATCCAAAGGTTTGAATTGGGGAAGACGATTCCATGTTTTGGAGTTGTGGGCATATTTTGGAGACGCTCGGCAGTACTACAGGTTTGAGTTTGGACGAGTCTTGGCCACTGCAAGGGAAGAGGATTAACTCAACTAGCACTAGGTGGAACAGTATCATACACACATCGGACAGAATTTGTCGTGTGTGAAGCATTTTCGTATTTAGAGGGGAGGGGTTATCGATCTGCAATTCTTTTTTTTGAGTACCGGTTATCGATCTGCAGTAAAGAGGAGGACTTAATGATTATTCGTTCGCCGGAACCAGAAGTAAAAATTGTTGTGGATAGGGATCCTGTAAAAACATCTTTTGAGGAATGGTCCAGACCCGGCCATTTCTCAAGAACACTAGCTAAGGGCCCCGATACTACCACTTGGATCTGGAACCTACATGCTGATGCTCACGATTTCGACAGTCATACCGGTGATTTGGAGGAGATCTCTCGAAAAGTCTTTAGTGCTCATTTCGGGCAACTCTCCATTATCTTTCTTTGGTTGAGTGGTATGTACTTTCATGGTGCCCGTTTTTCCAATTATGAAGCATGGCTAAGTGATCCTACTCACATTGGACCCAGTGCTCAGGTAGTTTGGCCTATAGTAGGGCAAGAAATATTAAATGGTGATGTAGGCGGGGGCTTCCGAGGAATCCAAATAACCTCTGGGTTTTTTCAGCTTTGGCGAGCATCGGATCAAGAACATTTTCGATTCCGTTTCCGGCCACCAATCCCCAACCCCATAGCCCAGATCGTACACCGGCGGGCAAGAACTAGAGATTTTGGGCTAGCCTACTGGCGGCGGATATATATTTTAAGACGGATAGAAGACAACACAAAAAAAACACCAAGCCAGAGCACCAGCTTGACCCACGTTGAGGGAGCTTCTCTTGCACGGAGCAACCACGACTATGGCATGGGAAGCCCGGCCTGGTTGGCCTGACCCGAAAATCCCGCACTAAGCCCGACCCAACCATGCTTCCGAGCCGGTCCTAGGTCTTGATTTTCTGCAATATAGTGAAGAAGCATTGGCCGAGGCACGGCGGGCTTTCTCTCCGATGGGCGAAGCTTGGGCTAGGCCTAGATTTGCTGCATCGGGTTTTGGTTGGTCCGGCCCGGGAAATACCCAGGTATAACAACGACCATGTCCACGCCAACAAGCCTCCATCGCACCAAAACTGTAGCTCGAGGTGAACTCGACAACGGGCCAGCAACCAAGCGGAACTTGAGGATCCAAATGAGGAGGGGTCTTGCGACAATGCCTCCAAGGAGGTGCATGGCGTGAGAACACGTCATCGTCATCTGCAGAGAACAAGGTCATGCAAAGCTTTCACCCAGACCCCAAACTACCACCCCTAGACCAAAAACACACCATCTTCCACAGCGTTGGGGGTAGGAACACCGACAATAGCTACGGCCATGCGCCGACCAAGCAAAGCCCCCCATGCGCTACGAGTCACTGATACGTCCAAAACGTATCTACTTTCCCGAACACTTTTGCTATTGTTTTGCCTCTAATTTGTGTATTTTGGATACAACTAACACGGACTAACGCTGTTTTCAGCAGAACTGCTGTGTCTCGTTTTTGTGCAGAAATCCAACTTCGGGAAAATCCTCGGAATTTATGCAGAAGGCCCTATTTTACCAAAATATTGACGGAGCGAAGGGGAAGAGAGGTGGAGGCCCGACACCACATGGCGGCGCGCCGGGGGGCCGCGCGGCCATGTGGGCCCCCGCCGCCTCCGACGCCCCCTTCGGACTACTTATTGGTTTCGACCTGAAACGCACGGGGAGAAGTCGAAATCGCAGAAACCCTCCAGAGCCGCCACATCGCGAAACTCCGTCTCGGGAGCCAGAAGTCTCCGTTCGGCACTCCGCCGGGACGGGGAATTGAGGAGATCTTCACCGCCATCACCGCCAACGCCTCTCCATCGACCAGCCATGTTTCCATCCATGTGTGAGTAATTCCCGCTGTAGGCTGAAGGGGATGGTAGGGATTGGATGAGATTGGTCATGTAATAGTCATAAGATTGTTAGGGCATAGTGCCTAGTATCCGTAGATGTCACTTTTATGATATTGTTGCAACTTGTTATGCTTAATGCTTGTCACTAGGGCCCGAGTGCCATGATCTCAGATCTGAACATGTTATTGATTCATGAAGATATTCGTTGTTTATGATCTTACGCAAGTTGTATACACATGTCGCTGTCCGGAACCAATGGCCCCGAAGTGACAGAATCGGGACAACCGGAGGGGATGGTAGTGATGTGAGGATCACATGTGTTCACGAAGTGTTAATGCTTTGCTCCGGTACTCTATTAAAAGGAGTACCTTAATATCCAGTAGTTTCCCTAGAGGCCCGGCTGCCACCGGCTGGTAGGACAAGATGTTGTGCAAGTTTCTCATTGCGAGCACGTACGACTAAATATGGAACACATGCCTATTGATTGATTAGTACTTGGATACCGTTTTATTATTATCTGCAAATGCCCATGCTTTGACTGTTACATGAGTTTCTCTCATCCATGCAACGCCCGTTAAATCCGTCCCCTGTGCCTACAGTATTTTAATCCTGCTGTTTACTATAATCACTCGCTGTCTTTATTTCACCGCTGTTATTTCACTATTCCTACTGCCATAAACTGTTACTACTGATAAACTCTTGCGAGCAAGTTTTCCAGGTGCAGCTGAATTGACAACTCCGCTGTTAAGGCTTACAAGTATTCTTTGTCTCCCCTTGTGTCGAATCAATAAATTGGGTAATACTTCCCTCGAAGACTGTTGCGATCCCCTATACTTGTGGGTCATCAGTCACCAGCAACCGAAACAAGATCATGTAGAAGCAACCGAGGCGATGTTGCGAGAGTGATGCGACACCAGAGGGATATCAAAGGATGATCCGCAAGATACTACAAGAGAAGCTTGCCCGAAGTGAGGCCACCAAGAGGGGAAGCTTGAGGCGGAGGGACAAAGTCCATCTTAATTCGAATCGGGGGATCAACATCGGGATGCCTTCAACAAGGGAACGACACCTGTAGGTGACGCCGTCACTGGTAGTGGAAAAAGCCATGCATAGCTTTCGTCGAGATCCAGCCAATTCAAAGATCTGGTCAGCGTCTCGAGGATGTAGAGTAGAGAGAGCAGAAATCGTTGCTGTGCCACCAACCCAAGCCGCACTATGATCTACCCCCAACTAGAATCATCCCTAGGATAAATGCAAAGCTGGCTGGCTAGGCCCGGCCAGAACCGGGTCCAAACGGCACCAACGACGCTAGCTAGATTGGTGGCACCATGACAGTTGCACCATCCCTTGCGCGACCACAATGGCCCGAGACAGACCGCAACCGCGAGAGCATATGCAGCACGGAGCATGTTGCCTATCCCGGAGAGCACACGCAAGTCTAGGAACCCAATCCCAGAGAGCTAGCAAGGACGTCACCCACAACGATGCCCAAACAGTCGGGAGACCAACAAGGTCGAGAGGGTAGGTTGCCAAAACCGAAGCCGTCGGCCCTGACCGAGGGCAACCGCCAGCAGCGATGGGGCCATGGTGGCAGAGGGAGTCCATGCGCGCAGCCTCACACCAACAGATCCCGAAGGTGGGGCCCCTCTAGGCCCAGGTCTAAGCCCATGAGCCCAGATCTGGTCGCTGCCACCATCGGACCCAGTAGCACCGATGAACGGAGGCATCTCCTAGGGACCACCACCTCGACCTCCCACCTCACCGCCAACCACGACGGGATCCGCGCCGGTCGGGGCCGGGACTGGCTCCATCCACCGCCACAAGGTTGAGCCCGCCCCATCAGGTCCTCGTAGCGCAAGGGAGAGGGGGAACTGCCACCGCCAGCACCGCCATAGCTTCGCCTGGTGGTGGCAATGGGGGAAGGGGGATGAGGAGCTATGGCCGAGGAGTCGAGGGGTTGGGGGAGTTGACGGGAGCGGGCAACGGGAGGACTGTGGGCAGGCGGTAGATTTTCGGATATTCTACCTTATTTTAAAAAAAAGATCTTATTGTCACCGCTAATTTAGGATTGTTTGGTTGCTTTTTAATAGGAAAACGGGTGTCCAAGGAAAACCTGGCCAACGGGTTGGCCCGGCTCGGCACGACACAGACACAACACCTTGCTCGAGGGCCTGGAACGACCCGGCATGTAGGCGGCCCATTAACTGGCGGGTCCTGGCGTGCCGGCCCACATGCCCAGCCCCTAGGCTCGAGCACGCCAAAGAAGCTATCTGGGTCGACATGTCAGTCCGTTAGGCACGCAGGACCAAAAGTGGCCCGTTTTGCTTGTTTTCCGGTGAAATTGCTCAAAACATACAGGAAAATTCAAAAATAATAATATGAGGCAAGATGTCACATGAGATATGTAAAGTAATCTTTATTAGTTGCTGCCTAATCAAAAAACATCTTACATCTAGAGATAAGGAAAAATGGTACATCTCCACTCTAAAAATCTAAACTACATTGTCGCTTGTTCATCCCTCTTGACATGATTCATGTGGTGCCTCATGAGGCAGATTAAACTTTTGTTGACATCTTTCTTCTTCATATAACGAGCGTGATGCCTCACCAAGTGGCCAGTTTCTGCTCTGCACACACAATGCAGGATGTCATGGAATCTTTTGCACACAGCTACACATCACTTTACACCATCCTCCTCGCGCTCTTCATGTATAAAGTATTCCCAAATAGAAACAATTCTCCTTTTTTTGTTGACACCAGCCATGTGTAACCGTGTAAGAGACCGTGGGAAATGAGAGGAGTGGGTTAGCATGCGAGGAAAAAGGAGTGGGTTGAGTGTGAGCAAAATAAGAGGGGTGTCGTGGGATGTAGACGATGTAAACCTGAGTGCACGTTGATACGTCTCAAATATGTCTATAATTTTGGATGCTTCATGCTTGTTTTATATCAACTTATATATGTTTTTCTTATACTTCGTTGCATTTTTATACATTTTCGGACACTAACCTATTAACAAGATGCCACAGTGCCAGTTTTCTATTTTCTGTTGTTTTGTATTTCAGAAAAGTTATACAGGAAATATTCTCGAAATTGAACGAAACAAAAACTGAAGTCAATATTTTTCCGTAACGAAGACATAGTCCAGAGGGGGTCGAAGAGGAGCCACAGGGTGGCCACACCATGCCTTGGCGCGGCCAGGCCTAGGTCCGCGCCAAAGGGTGGTGTGGGCCCCCTGGCCTCCACCGACCTCGCCCTTCCGCCTATTTATTCACGATCTCGGGAAAACCCTAAAGGCCCGAGCCTCCATCCACAAAAAGTTTTGTCGTTGCCGCCATCGTAGACCCTAGCTCGGGAGGATTCTGAACCTCTTCCCGGCACCCTGCCAGATGGGGAAATCATCTTCGAAGACATCTACATCACCATGGCCGCCTCCGAAGTGATGCGTGAGTAGTTCATCCCTGGACTATGGGTCCATAGAAGTAGCTAGATGGTTGTCTTCTGCAATTTGTGCCTCATTTTTGATCTTGTGAGCTACCCTAAATGATCAAGATCATCCTTATGTAATGATACATGTTGTGTTTGCTGGGACCCAATGAATATTGAATACTATGTTGAGATCAATTATATATTCTTGTCATATGTTATTTGTGATCTTGCATGCTCTCCATTGCTAGTAGATACTCTGACCAAGTAGATGCTTGTGACTCCAAGATGGGGTATTTATGCTCGATAGTAGGTTCATGCCTCGAGTTTTTTGGAATTAAGAGTGACAATAATTTCTAAGATTGTAGATATGCTGTTGCTACTAGGGAGAAAACAACAATGTTTTATCCAAGGGTAATTATATTGTTTACTTTACACACATTCTTAATGCGATAATGTGTTGCTTGCAACTTAATACTGGAAAGGTTCGGACGATAACTGGAAGGTGGATTATTAGTCATAGACGCAGTTGGATTACGGTCTATGTATTATGTTGTAATGCCCAAGCAAATCTCATAGTAATCATCTTGCCATGTATGATCGGTATTCTGTCAATTGCCTAGCTGTAATTTATTCATCCCGCATGTTGTTTATCTTTATGGAGAGACACCTCTAGTGAACTGTGGACCTCGGTCCTTTCCTTTACACTGATAAATTCATCAACTGCAATTCTCATATGTTTACTTACTACAAGCACTATTCTCTTTAATTACTGCAAACATCTGTTTCCACTCGATACGTCTAATCTTTTTTGTTCAGCAAAACCGGTGAGATTGACAACCTCACTGTTAGTTGGGGCAAAGTACTTTGGTTGTGTTTTGTGCAGGTTCCACATTGTTACTGACGCCGGTAGTGCGTTCTGCCAATAGTCAGCTAGCAACACCTTCATAAGTCATGCCTTTCTCCTACTGGTCGATTAAACCTTGGTTTCTTACTGAGGGAAAACTTGCTGCTGTGCTCATCATACCTTCCTCTTGGGGTTCTCCAACCATGTGAAGTCTGCGTTACGACGAGCACCATCAAGACTGTTTTCTTGCGCTGTTGCCGGAGAGAAAGAGGATTTCTGCAAGGGGAGTCTCTCATCTCCAATCACTTTACTTCGTTATTGTTTTGCTTAGTTTATTCCATGCTGACATTCCATGTTGATGTTTCTTGTTTTTCACTAGTTTGGCTTAATGGAAAACAACAACAAAATTAGAGAGCTTTATACTATTTATCTTGAGCTAGGACATGAAGTGTTTGAAGAGAAAATAAAAAAAACCTATGGAACTTTATTTGCATGCTAATAGCAATGATAATAGCATGAATTCTTTAAACATCATTATTGCTAATGCTATGGAAAAGTCTAAACTTGGGGAAGCTAGTTTTTATGAAAATGATCTTTTTAGTTCCCCAGCTTTAGAGGAGAATTTTTTTATGATGATTACAATGATGAATATGATATTTTCAGTTCACCTACTATTGAGGTGAAAACTAATATGATTACAATATGTCTCCTATATCTGATGATTATGGTGATGAGAATAATAATGATAGTTATTTTATTGAATTTGCTCCCACTACAATTAATAAGAATGACTATGCTTATGTGGAGAGTAATAATTATGTGGCTCATGATAAGAATGTTTTGTTTTTATATTGTTGAGTTTGTTCATGATGCTACTGAAAATTATTATGACGGAGAAAAATATGGTTGTTGGAATTTGCATGTTACTAAAACACCTCTCTTTATATTAAAACTTCCAAAGTTGCTTTTGTTTTACATACCCATGCGTGTTACTATGTGCTTCTTTGATTTTTTTTTCTTACAAGATTTCTATGCATAGAAAGTGGGTTAGACTTAAATTTGTTTCTTATTTGCTCATTGATGCTTCTTCACTTGAAAATACTTGATGCTAGCTCTTTTTCTGCGCCTAGCTGAAAGGCGTTAAAGAAAAGCTATCTTGGGAGATAATCCATGTTTATTTCTGTAATTTTTGTTTTGTTGAGTGTTGTAAGTTATTACCTCTGTAATAACCTCTCCGTATCATTTTTATTTCGGATTTATGCCAGGAATAGCCTCTAATAGGAAGAAAGTAAGATTTGGGGAAGTTGTTGTCCTGAAAACAGATTCTGTGCTTTCACCATAAAAATTCGTATTCACAGCCAGAGAGGAATTTTGAGCTGCGAAGTTTTGTGCATACGCCCCAGGTTATTATCTAACTTTAGTTAGTTGAACACTTTTCGATCCGAGCAACAAAAAATTTCGAAAAAATCAATCTTTACCTGATGTTCTGTTTTGACAGATTTCTGCCACTATTTGCATTTGCCTCTTAATCTCTTTCCTTTTGAGTTTGTTTGAGCAAAGAGCTTTTTGAAGAGGTTTTTACAGTAGCTAATGATTTAATATATGTTTGATATATGTATGAAGAAAGTTTTTAACTGTAGGGAGAGAAGAATGATGTAATGAGATGAAGTATGGACAAAAGCTCAAGCTTGGGATACCCATGTCACACCAACAAATATACAAGAGGTACAAGCGTCAAAACTTGTGGATTCCCAAGGCATCCCCTCTTCATCAATAAAGCAACAGGTCATATCTCTATGCGCTATATTTTTATTGCTTCATATGCTATGTGTTGTTCTTGGAGCGTCTTTATTTATGTTTTTAGTTTTTTTTCTTTTGTTTGCTGTAGCATATGGTTGGATCCCATCATATTTGTTTTCGAGAAAGACACGCTTCGTTTTAATTGCATAGAACACTCTAGTTTTCGTTGTTATTGTTCTGCGAGTGTTTTAGTTTGCTAGTACTGTGTTTAGCTCTTGTTCTTTCACTCGAATTTTGTTCAGAGCTCGTTAGTATTCTTTATTTGTGCATGATTAGCTCTCTGGTCCATATTGATTTTCATCTCTGAGAGTTATTTCAAATAAGTTGATTGGTGTTGGAGACGAGTAAAATGTTTCATGTCTATAGTATGCAAAAGGAAGCTTGTCTAGACTGTGGCATAGACTTTAGCATGTCATGTTGGATGTTATTCTTGTCATATGCTTAGTATTTTTTATTGTAGCATGACTTGTCGCAAATATCTGAGAGTGCATAATGTGCCATTGAAAGAATCATGTGGTGTTTCCATCACAAAAAGTATAATATTGTGGTATTCTCCTTTGATGCGTTATTGCGTTGATCTGGCACATGCTTATACCATGTTATGACTACAACCAGTCAACTAAAGCCTCTATGATCATTTAGTTTTTGACTTGTAATATCACTTTATGCTTTGATTGATAATGTTTTGTCGCAATGCATGATTATGGCCATTACTGCTCTCTTAGTTGGTCGCTCCCAGTCTTTTGTTAGCCTTCGCTTGTACTGAGTATTAACTCTACTTGTGCATCCAACCACCAATAACGAAGTTTACAAATTGTGTCCACCATATATACCTACTAGCATTTTTGCTATTCCAAGTATGTTCATCATGTTTTTATTTATCTTTCAAATTAAATTTTGGCATGAGAAAATTAGTCAGTAAAGCTCAAACAAACTTGATGGCACATTTACTTTCTTGCATTTAATAAAATTGATCATTGTGAATATCTTATGAAGTTTATATGTTTGCAAATTACGAGTTGGAAGTTAGCACAACCATGCTTTTATGGGGAACGCTTTCAACATTGCACTTATTCATATTTTGTTGATGTGATGTTCTTTTTTTATGGATGCCTAGAGGTGCAAAATAAAATGGAAACTTGTAAGTCCGTGGAGTTTGTATATGTGTTAGATAAACGCCTGGGCCGCTAATCTAAGCCATGCATCATTCATGGTGGAAAGTTACAGCGAACCATAGTGATCATTCTATGAAGCATTTTCAATAAAAAGTTATACCCATAGTAAATAAAAAGATTGCTGAGATGCTCATTGTCTGTTTGTCTTGTCATTTTGGTATGAGAATGCTCCTATAACATGGGGCAGGAGGTACCCCGGTTCTCATGATACATGTATACTTACAATGACAAGAACTTATTTGGGACCTAAGTTGAGTAGCATGAGGTTTAGGTACTCGTTCAAGGGGCACGAGATTTTCAACTTGTGATTTGTCAAGCATATAGCTCATATTTGCCATCATATTAACTTTAACCATTCAAGATGCTTATGATAGGGGCAATAAGAGCTCAAAACTAATGAGTACCATACTTTTTAGAAGATTTATAAAAATTGCTAATGTTGCTTACTCTACAAAGAGTCTTTCTTTTACTTTTATGTTGAGTCTTCACCTTCTTCTTAATGCATCAATTAAGAGATCATAGTTGTCATTCTTACTGCAATGTGCATAATACCAAAATTATTATTGATTGATTCATGATTATGCTATTGCTTGTTCTTAAAATACTTGTATCTAGTCACCCTTTGAACTTTAAAGGTGTACTCGCATTTATATTTTGCTACTTCATAAGTACATGTTGAGTACCACTTTGCCATGTTTTCTCTATGCTCATAAATAAACAGTTGATTTCAATGCATAATTATTCATGATCCTTTGTTTGAGTTACTTCTCATGTTATAACATAGTTGCTAAGTTCTATTGTTAGAAATATATCTATCATGCTTATGTTTAGAGTACCTTGATCAAGATTGTGTTGGCTTCATGACACCTCAAAAATTATTTTTTTATCACTTACCTACTCGAGGACGAGCAGGAGTTAAGCTTGGGGATGTTTGATACGTCTCAAACATATCTATAATTTTTGATGCTCCATGCTTGTTTTACATCAATTTATATATATTTTTCTTATACTTCGTTGCATTTTTATACATTTTTTGGCACTAACCTATTAACAAGATGCAACAGTGCCAGTTCATGTTTATTGCTGTTTTGTATTTCACAAAATTTGTACAGGAAATATTCTCGAAATTATACGAAACAACAGCCGAAGTCAATATTATTCCGTAACGAAGACAGAATCTAGAGGGGGTCGAAGAGGAGCCACAGGGCGGCCACGCCATGCCTTGGCGCGGCCAGGCCTGGGCCCGCGCCAAGGGGTGGTGTGGCCCCCCTGGCCTCCACCAACCTCGCCCTTACGCCTATTTATTCACGATCTCGGGAAAACCTAAAGACCTGAGCCTCCATCCATGAAAAGTTCCATCGCGACCGCCATCGCAGACCCTAGCTCAGGAGGGTTATCGAGCTCTTCCCGGCACCCTGCCGGAGGGGGAAATCATCACCGGAGGCATCTACATCGCCATGCCCGCCTCCGAAGTGATGCATGAGTAGTTTATTCCTGGACTATGGGTCCATAGGAGTATCTAGATGGTTGTCTTCTCCAATTTGTGCCTCATGTTTAGATCTTGTGAGCTGCCCTACATGATCAAGACCATCCTTATGTAATTCTACATGTTGTGTTTCCTGGGATCTGATGAATATTGAATACTATGTTGAGATCGATTTTATTCTTGTCATATGTTATTTGTGATCTTGCATGCTCTCCGTTGCTAGTAGATACTCTGGCTAGATGCTTGTGACTTCAAGAGGGGGTATTTATGCTCGATAGTAGGTTCTTGCCTCTAGTTTTCTGGAAGAGTGACAATAATTTCTAAGATTGTAGATGTGTTGTTGCTACTAGGGAGAAAACAACAATGTTTTATGTAAGGATAATTCTATTTTTTTACTTTACACACATTGATTAATGCGATAATCTATAGTTTGCAACTTAATACTAGAAGGGGTTCGAACGATAACCGGAAGGTGAATTATTAGTCATAGACGCAGTTGGATTACAGTCTATGTATTATGTTGTAATGTCCAAATGAATCTCATAGTAATTATCTTGCCATGTATGGTCGGTATTCTGTCAATTGCCCAGCTGTAATTTATTCGCCCATCATGTTATTTATATTTATGGCCGGAGAGACATCTCTAGTGAACTTTGCACCTCGGTCCTTTCCTTTACACTAATAAATTCATACACTGCAATCTTGCTCTGTTTACTTATTTCAAGCACTATTCTCTTTAATTACTGCAAACATCTCTTTTCACTCGATACGTCTAATCCTTTGTGTTCAGCAAAACCGGTGAGCTTGAAAAGCTCATTGTAAGTTGGGGCAAAGTATTTTGGTTGTGTTTTGTGCAGGTTCCACGTTGTTGTTGATGCCGGTAGTGCGCCCTGACAATAGTCAGCTAGCAACACCTTCAGAAGTCACGCCTTTCTCCTACTGATCGATTAAACATTGGTTTCTTACTGAGGGAAAACTTGCTGCTATGATCAACATATCTTCCTCTTGGGTTCCCCAACAGTGTGAAGTCTGCGTTACGACGAGCACCATCACACGTGCACCCTATTATGATAAATCCAAAAAGTTATATCTTAAAGTTCTAGAAAATTTTGAAAAATGCACATATGTATATATTATGTTGACATTTGTGTAGATTTTGGCATAAAACAACCATATGTGACCTACACATAAATGCCAAAATGGAAATTCATATTTCTTTGAACAATGTAATTTTGACATTCTGTAATTTTCGTATAGACCCCATACAATCGTATTTTTTGGTGAAAACTTACACAAGTATCAACCACATGGAAGAATTTATTCATTTTTTTTGAAATTTTCTAATAGCATACTTTTCAATATTGAAGAAAACGGGTGCACACGCGCCTAGGTTCATCCTCATATTTTCCAGGTGTCCTTCCCTATTTATACCAAAAAAGAGAAGCCATGACCCATTAATATGGGAACAAGGTTTGTATCGAGATAAAAAATGGCCTTTATTATTAGCTGCCTCATGAAAACCTTCCATCCTTGGGAAGTAAAGGAGTACAGCTGACTCTAAACTGAAATTACAAAAGAAAAAAAGGAAATTACAAAAGGAAAAGAAAATTACATAGGAAAGAAAATTACAGAAACTACAACTAATTTTGTGGCTCATAGCTTCGAATGTGGATACCAATTCCGCATTGTTGGTACAGTGTTGGGCTCTCCGTTTGGCTAGTTGAACATCTTCCACGGTCATTAGACATTTCACCATGTTCAGGGTGAGACTTTGTCTTCTATCATCGATTATTCTTCGACACATACGGAAAGTAAAGTCTGATGACATTGTAGACGTGTACTGATATCATATCCCACGATGATATGGAAAGCCCTGGATAAGTATTCGCTTCATCATGCCACCATTGTGGTATATATGTTAAGCTTGTCATCAACATCATGTGCGGAAAATTCGTTGTTGAGGTACTTTAATAACTCCAAGCCACCTGAACGTGGGAGATGTATTTGTATGTGTGGGAGAGCTCGAGGCGTAGGCTGAGGAAGAACCAAATAACTTCCCCCACGCTTTCGCCCTATACTTTTTACATGTAGTTGCTGTTGGCATAGGCCGTACGTGCTGGGAAAGGCTGCCGTACTTGAGCTCTCATACTTATCGTAAACTTCAACAAAGTTAACCTTTACTTCCGGGAAAGACTGATCATATGACACATTAAAGGCATAACGTAATTGAGAGAGAACGTAGCTATCGTGCTCATTTTAGCCCTAGGATCCAAAATAAATGCAAATGCATACAAGAAGTGAATATTTCTCCCATATTTAAAATATTTAAGTCTATGAGATTTCAAGAATATTGTGCACAATTATCAGAGACGTGGGATAATAAACCGCGGACAAAGCAAGAGTTGAATCATAAAAACTCTCAAAAAACTTAATCATTGATTCAGCAATGTGCCATGTCTCCTCGGCGAGTAAAGCGCCACCGGTCAATCCTTTGTATGGGCAGTGTTGATTAATAAATGCCGACAACGGAATTTTGTCTGCAATAAGTGAGTTAAGCATCGAATATGTAGAGTTCCATCGAACAGACATATCTTGGCTAAACCTATGACAAGGTTCATTTACAAAGCGCAATACCGCCTAGAGTAATTGGCAACTCGTGAATTAGAACTATTCAACAATCCAATTGCCAAGGGCAATTGATCAATGTGTGGTTATAGATTCTTTAAAGCAGTTTTAGCAATAAGATTAATTATATGACAAGCACAACGCCGATGGAGTAAAGATGCATGCACTTCAAATAAAGGAGCGAGAATATTCATTACACTAGAATTTGCTAAAGCATTATCCAAAGTTACTACAAATATCTTATCATTAAGACCAAACTGATCCTTGATCCACAACTTTACATATAGCTTCCGCAATGTTCTCACCATTATGTTATACGTCAATTAATTCAAATCCTATGACTCGTATATGTTGTTCTCACGTCCTGTAACATAATGAGCAACCACATAAATATAATATTTCTTAGTTCAACTGATGGTGCTTATGAGCTTATCGTAACACCGACTTCACATTGTTGGGGAACCCCAAGAGGAAGGTATGATGAGCACAGTAGCAAGTTTTCCCTCAGTAAGAAACCAAGGTTTAATCGACCAGTAGGAGAAATGCGTGCCTTCTAAAGGTGTTGCTAGCTGACTAGTGGCAGGGCGTACTACCGGTGTCAACAACAACGTGGAACCTGCACACAACACTACCAAAATAGATCGCCCAACTTACGGTGAGGTTGTCAATCACACCGGTTTTGCTGAACATAAAGGCTTAGACGTATCGAGTGGAAATAGATATTTGCAGTAATTAAAGAGAACAGAGCTTTGCAGTAAGTAACAGAACATGATTGCAGTGGATAAATTTATCAGTGTAAAGGAAAGGACCGGGTCCACAGTTCACTAGAGGTGTCTCCCCATAAAGATAAATAGCATGTTGGATGAATAAATTACAGCTAGGCAATTGACAGAATATCAACGATACATGACAAGATGATTACTATGAGATTTGTTTGGGCATTATATTAGTACATAATACATAGACAGTAATCCAACTGCGTCTATGACTAATAATCCACCTTCCGGTTATCGTCCGAACCCCTTTCAAGTTGCAAGCAACAGATTATCGCATTAAGCAATGTGTCTAAAGTAAACAATAAAATTACCCACGGATAAAACATTGCTGTTTTTACCCTAGTAGTAACAGCACATCTACAATCTTAGAAGTTATTGTCACTCTTCCAGAAAACTAGAGGTATGGACCTACTATCGAGCATAAATACCCCCTCTTGGAGTCACAAGCATCTACTTGGCCAGAGTATCTACTAGCAACGGAGAGCATGCAAGATCACAAATAACATATGACCTCAACATAGTATAAAATATTCATCGTATCCCAATAAACACAAGATGTAGGATTACATAAGGATGATCTTGATCATGTAGGGCAGCTGACAAGATCTATACATGAAGTGCAAATTGGAGAAGACGACCATCTAGCTACTGCTATGGACCCATAGTCCAGGGATGAACTATTCGTGCATCACTTCGGAGGCGGACATGGCGATGTAGATGCTTCCGGGAATGATTTCCCTATCCGGTAGGGTGCTGGGAAGAGCTTCAGAACCCTCGAGATGGGTTCTGCGATGACGACCACGACGGAACTTTTCGTGGATGGAGGCTCTGGTATCTATGGTTTTCCCGAGATCGTGATTAAATAGGGCGAGGGGTGATGTCTGGGATGCCGGGGGACCCACACCACCCCTAGGCATGGGCCAGGCCACGCCTAGGGTAGGTGTGGCCACCTCGCTGCCCTTCCTCCTCTTAACTCTGTCTTCATACGATAAAATATTGACTTCTTTGTTTCTGTCCAATTCGAGAATATTTTCTTGTACAACTTTTCCGAAATACAAAACAAATAAAAAGAAAGGAACTAACACTGTGGCATCTTGTTAATAGGTTAGTGCCGGAAATCATATAAAAGTGCAACAAAGTGTAAGCAAAACATATATAAATTGGTGTAAAACGAGCATGGAGCATCAAAAATTATAGATACGTTTGAGACGTATCTCCTGCTCGTCCTCGAGTAGGTAAGTGATAACAAAATAATTGTTGAGGTGACATGAAGCCAACACAATCTTTATCAAGGATTGTAAAGCATTGTGAGCTGGGATCAAAGTACTCTAAACATACACATGATAGATATAATTCCATAGAATTTAGCAACTATGTTATAACATGAAGAGTAACTCAAACAAAGGATCATGAATAATAGTGCATTGAAAGCAACTGTTTATTTATTAGCTTAGAGTAAACATAGTAAAGTGGTACTCAACATGTCCTTTAGGAGTAGCAAAACATAAATGCTAGGACACCTTTAAAGTTCAGACGGTGACTAGATACAAGTAATTTAAGAACAAGCAATAGCATAATCATGAATCAATCAATAATAATTTTGGGACTATGCACATTGCACTAAGAATGACAACTATGCTCTCTTAATTGGTGCATAAAGCAGAAGATGAAGACTCAACATAATAGTAATGGAAAAACTCTTTGCATAGTAAGAAAGTGTTATCACCGGATTTTGGCCAAATCAGGAGATGGGCCGTAAGTGAAGATGGGCTTGAAAGATACACGCGTGGAGCATCTTTGAAGCGGCCTTGCACGAAGAGTTTGGGCTAGATTGTGTATCTGAATATAGTAGATCGTATTTTAGTTTAGGTTAAAAGATAGAGTTTAACTCGTGCACGGTTAGGTGCACGCCCGAATTAGAAAGTCCCTTGGACTATAAATATGTATCTAGGGTTATCGAAAAGGAGGACAATCACGTTCACAACAAACACAAATCAGGCGCATCGCCACCCTTCTTTCGAGGGTTTCTCCCGGGTAAGCATCATGCTGCCTAGATCGCATCTTGCGATCTAGGCAGCACAACGTTTATTCGTTTACCTTGTGTTGCTCGTGCTGAAGCGTTGTTGATGGCGAGTAGCACTACTTATCGTAGATGTTTTGGGGCTTGCATAGATGCTTTTCTTACGCATATCTGCTTAGCTATGCCGTCCCTCAATATCTAGCAGGTGTAAGGGCAGCATCTTGCTTGTTCGTTACTTAGTAGATCCGATCTGTTATAGTTGCTCCTTGTTCTTCAAGGATTAGTTTAATATCCGTATGGTTAGGCCTTGCAAACGGGTTGAACGATCCCGTAGTGCGTTAGGTGTGGTTTGTTAGTCCTAAGAGGGATGTTCCGGGAATTAACTTAATGTTGGTTTTTAGGCCTCTTTTAGGGTTAGTTTTCCATTATCTTTCGTGTCTATTAGGCTCAACCACTACAAGAAAAGTTGCCATGGCCGACGAAGTTGAAGTCGCGCCGTGGTTGCTGGTGTACCATGGCCGACGATTTTTGGTCCCTCCGTGGTGCATGTCAAAACTTTTTTTTTTCTCGTTTTGAGGCCACCTAGCCCGACGAAAGCGGCCAAAACGTCGCGTATGGTGGCCCGGGACGTGGTGCATCTCGGGTTCGCCGCCGAGTCAACGCAAATCCGCACCGCCGAGGGATGTGGGGCCCAGATGGCAGCCTCTCTGGCATTGTTTTTTTTTCTAGATCGCGCCATCTCGTTCAACGTTCTCCGATCGAGCCGTTTACGATGCAGGATCATGGGTCCCGCATGTCATCCTCTATGAACCAAAATTCTTTCTATACTTGGATTTTTTTTGACCCCCTGATTTCTGGCTACTTCCTTTTTCTTTTGATCCCTTGCCGCCTTGGAAACGTTGAGACCGCTGCTGCTAAATGGGACCCGCATGTCATCCTCTATGTGCAATCAACTTTCTTTTCTTGGAGTTTTTTTGGCACCTCAAATTTGGTCACTTGCCTTTTCTTTCGATCCCCTGCCGCCTCTCAAACGGTGATACCGCTGCTGCTAACTGGGACCCGCATGTCATCCTCTATGTACTATAAAACTTTCTTTTCTTGAATTATTTTTGGAACCTCATATTTGGTCACTTACCTTTTTCTTTCGATCCCCTGCCGCCTCTCAAACGGTGATACCGCTGCGCTAAATGGGACCCGATGTCATCCTCTATGTACTATAAATCTTTTCTTGGATTTTTTTGGCACCTCATATTTGGTCACTTGACTTTTTCTTTCGATCCCCTGCCGCCTCTCAAACAGTGATACCGATGCTGCTAAATGGGACCCGCATGTCATCCTCTATGTACTATAAAACTTTCTTTTCTTGGATTTTTTTGGCACCTCATATTTGGTCACTTGACTTTTTCTTTGATCCCCTGCTGCCTCTCAAACAGTGATACCGCTGCTGCTAAATGGGACCCGCATGTCATCCACTATGTACTATAAAACTTTCTTTTCTTGGATTTTTTTGGCACCTCATATTTGGTAACTTGACTTTTTCTTTCGATCCCCTGCGCCTCTCAAACGTTGATACCGCTGCGCTAAATGGGACCCGCATGTCATCCTCTATGTACTATAAAACTTTCATTTTTTGGATTATTTTTGGCACCTCATATTTGGTCACTTGACTTTTTCTTTCGATCCCCGCCGCCTCTCAAACGGTGAGACCGCTGCAGCTAAATGGGACCCGCATGTCATCCTCTATGAGCAATCAACTTTCTTTTCTTGAGTTTTTTTGGCACCTCATATTTGGTCACTTGCCTTTTCTTTCGATCCCCGCCGCCTCTCAAACGGTGAGACCGCTGCAGCTAAATGGGACCCGCATGTCATCCTCTATGAGCAATCAACTTTCTTTTCTGGAGTTTTTTTGGCACCTCATATTTGGTCACTTGCCTTTTTCTTTCGATCTCATGCCACGTTTGAACGTTGAGGTACTGCTGGCTCATGGGACCCGCATGTCATCCTCTCGTGTGCTATAAAAGTTCCCTTTGTTGGATTTTTTTCACCCTCTGATTTTTGGCTTGCCTTTTTCTTTGATCCCCCGCCCTTTGAAACGTTGAGTAAGCTGCTGGTTCAAGGTACCCGCATGTCATCCTCTATGTCCATCAACTTTCTTTTCTTGGATTTTTTTCACCCCCTAATTACTAGCTACTTTCTTTTTCTTTTGATCTCAAGCCGCATTACAAACATTGAGACCGCTGCTGCAAAATGGGACCCACATGTCATCCTCTATGTACAATAAATCTTGGATTATTTTTGGCTCCTGATATTTGGTCACTTGCCTTTTTCTTTCGATCTCATGTCGCTTTGAAACGTTGAGTAAGCTGCTGGCTCATGGGTCCCGCATGTCATCCTCTACGAACAATAAAAGTTTCCTTTCTTGGAGTTATTTTTTACCCCTAATTTCTGGCTATTTGCCTTTTTCTTTTGATCCCCTGCCCCCGTTGAAACGATGAGGACGCTGTTGGGGTCGGTCCCACATGTCATCCTCTATGAACAATAAAAGTTTCCTTTGGTGGATTTATTTTTGACCCCTAATTAATTTCTGGCTATTTCCTTTATTTTTCTTTTGATCCCCTGCCGCCTTGGAATTGTTGAGAATGCTGCTGCCTCATTTTTCTTTTGGTCCTGTGCCGCCTTGGAAACGTTGAGACCGCTGCTACAAAATGGGACCCGCATGTCATCCTCTATGTACAATAAAGTTTCTTTTCTTGGATTATTTTTGGCTCCTGATATTATGTCACTTGCCTTTTTCTTTCGATCTCATGCCGACTTTGAAACGTTGAGGATGCTGCTGCCTCATGGGTCCCGCATGTCATCCTCTCAGAACGATAAATGTTTTCTTTTCTTGTATTTTTTTACCAACTGATTTTTGGCTTTTTTTATTTTCGATCCCCTGCCGCCTTTGAAACGTTGACTCCGCTGCTGGCTCATGGGTCCCCGATGTCAGCCTCCCCGTACAAGAAACATGTGATATTTTATTTTGCAGACAATAAACGTTGTATTTCGCTCTGAGCTATTGCAAACGGATAAATTAAATCTTTATATCTACATAAACAAACTTATATGTTGAATCTCCTTGTTTTTTGTTTTTGCGAAGCATAGGACTTTCCTGTTTTTTTTTTGAGAAAAATCCGACCTTTCCTGTTTTGGAGTGGGCTGAAATTGTACGAGTCAAAAGGCCCAGCAGGATAGTTCGAAGGCCCAGATGTCCAGATACAGCCCAATTGAAATCTTTCTTTTCTTGGATTTTTCACACCCTGATTTCTGGCTACTTCATTTTTCTTTCGGTCCTGTGCCGCCTTGGAAGCGTTGAGACCGCTGCTACAAAATGGGACCCGCATGTCATCCTCTATGTACAATAAAGTTTCTTTTCTTGGATTATTTTTGGCTCCTGATATTATGTCACTTGACTTTTTCTTTCAATCTCATGCCGACTTTGAAACGTTGAGGAAGCTGTGGCTCATGGGTCCCGCATGTCATCCTCTATGAACAATAAAAGTTTTCTTTGTTGGATTTATTTTTTTCCCCTAATTTCTGGCTATTTGTCTTTTTCTTTTGATCCCCTGCCCCCTTTGAAACGATGACGACGCAGCTGGCAAGTCGGTCCCACATGTCATCCTCTATGAACAATAAAAGTTTCCTTTGATGGATTTATTTTTGACCCTAATTAATTTCTGGCTATTTCCTTTTTTATTTTGATCCCCTGCCGCCTTGAAATAGTTGAGGATGCTGCTGCCTCATGGGTCCCGCATGTCATCCTCTCAGAAAGGTAAATGTTTCTTTTCTTGAATTTGTTTACCAACTGATTTTTGGCTTATTTTTTCTTTCGATCTCCTGCCACCTTTAAAACGTTGACGACGCTGCTGGCTCATGGGTCCCCAATGTCAGCCTCCCCATACTGCAAATCCTCTTTCTGCAAAGGTTGTATTTCTAGATAGATAAGGTGGATTCGAATCTGCCATGGTTCAGGCAGCTCAGGTAAGCCTTCTTGCACTAATTAATGGAAGTAGTGTATCGCAAGGTCAAGACATGTGGCTCGGTGTAATGAATCTATATGAATCATGTTGTGGGTTCAATCTGATAGTTCTCTAACAGGTCAGCCAAAATAGAAATTAAGTTTTTTTCTAAAACGGAAATGCAAATTAAGATGAACACAAACATTAGTTATCATAATAGCTGATCATACATACATACTTGCTAAGAGCAAAAGCTTGCCAGAGTTTTACCACCCATACAATTAATTAGCAGTTCAGATAAGATAACCTTATATAAGTATAACTACAAATGCATTTGCTAAGGGCTCATGGGACAACAGAACTAGACAACCGCGAACTTTATGACCAGCATGTCACAGCGGCATCGAAAGATCTTGACCTTCAACTTTGATCCAATGCGAAGTTTGGCACCGTCAATGAACTTTTTCCACCTGGAAGTAACAGCCAAGCGGCCATCTGTGGGACTGACAGAGTACCGTCCCTCCACGGTGAGACCTTCACTCTCCATGACGAGGGATATCTTGCCCCTTCGGCCAGCATTGAGATCCTTGGAGATACTTTTAGGCAATTTCTGATTCAAAGCAAGAGATACCACCAAAAATTAGTCAATGGCACCAATGCACTGAACCATGTGAGACTTTGAGCAGAGAAGACATCAAGATAAGAGCAGTTATGCTGTCATATACTCACGAACATAGCCTTCAGATGCGTCCTGGTCACCACACGGGTGGCCACAGCAATGAGCTGAGACCTCGGTGATCTGGCTGGGGCAGGTGCATGAGCCTGGGCTGGTACACGAGCTGGTGCTGATGCAGGAGACTGCTGGGCAGGTGCAGTAAACGGTGCCTCTAGAGGAACCGGTGCTGATGCAGGAGACTGTTGGGCAGGTGCAGTAAACGGTGCAGCTAGAGGAACCAGTGCTGATGCAGGAGCCTGCTGGGCATGTGTAGTATATGGGGCCTCTACAGGAACCAATGCTGATGTAGGGGACTGCTGGGTAGATGCAGTAAACGGAGCTGGTACAGGAACCGGTGCTGATGCAGGAGAGTGGGAAGCCGGTGCCGGTGCTGGTGTGGTTGCCCTTTGTGACATCCGCTCCTGTTCCATCAGGGGATCTGCAGCTTTGATCATGTTAAACCCAGCAAGCTAGAACAGAGGGAATGGTTTAGAACAACTGCTCAGAATGCAGTTATCAAAAGATATGAGTAGAAAAAAGTTACATATTATATATTTGGAAGTGTCTCCAACTCTGTAAGCAGTTACGTATATCTGCCCGTTTGAGTTTCTGATCCTCAGCTCGTCGCCCTTCTTCAGACCGTAGTCAAAAGCAAACTTTCTCCAATCATGTCCATACAAATATGTGATGGCCTGCGTCTTGTAGACATACACCTCATAGACCGTGTAGGTGTTCATCAATTTGCCATTGCCATGCATAGTGAAAGATCCTTCATGCGGACACATCTGGTTAATCATTGGACGAAGTTCACAAGGTACAGTCTGCATGTGAAAATTGATACAAATGTAAGAAGCAGGAAGACTAAAAACAAGACTTTACTATATGCCAATTCATGCTAAACCACTGAGAATACATACCTGTAACTCTGTGAAGGAGCTACTAGAAAGGTAGATAGAGCCATAGGAGGTGTTATATGCGGGGTATGTACATGGGCCCGCCATATTCCCGCAAGCTCGGCATCGGGATGGTGAAGGAAACATGGGAGGTACTACTGGTGCGTAGCGCTGAACGTAAGTGGAAGAATTAGGTTGTGTAAAGTGCATAGTTCAGAGCAATGCAAATGTTGACAAGCAAGTGCATAACACTATGTTACAAACTGAACAGTGAAAAATTAGTGTATGATGAATATAAGCATGCTAATTTGGTGTTTCCGAATTCCAAAAAGCATTAGACAGAGCCGGTGATAATATCAGACATAAATCATGGCATGTATATGTGGCTTAAGAAAATATACCCGAACCCTTGGATGGTTACGGCCCGGCTGATCCTTGGACTTGAGCTTATATAAGCATCCAGAAGGTGGGGCTGACAGTAACTTGGTGGCAGCCTCTGCAGATGCCTCATCAGCAGCAGTTGCAATCCTTTTGACCAATGAAGGCTTAGCAGTTTCAGTCTGCATATAAAAATTGAAGAGCAACAGACATCAGCAGTGATATATAAAATGAATCTATGAGACACTGATGCATATAGTGCTGGATGTAAGTGGAAGAATAGGTGTGTGTGTTTCTGAACTATTGGTAAGCATTAGACAAAGCCGGCAATAAACAGACAAAAATCAAATCATGTATGAGGATTAAGAAAATATACCTGCTTACTGAAAAGGGTACCACCCAGCTGGCCCGTGGCCTTGTGCTTGAGGAGGTTTTCAGAAGATGGTGGCAGCACCATCGTCTTCACAGCAGCCTCATCAGGATCATTTTTTATCCATTTGAGTAGAGGCACAGAAGTTTCATCCTGCATATGAATAGCAACAGAACTCATCATTGATATTTAATAAATCTATGAGATAGACTGATGCAAATAGTGCGGGTGTAAGTGGAAGAATAGGGTTGTGCATAGAGAACAGTTGACAACAATGCAAATGATTACAAAAGAAGCCAATGGAAATCAACAGTTTATATACTGGATGAGACAGACTGAAAAGTGAAAAATTAGTGTATGATGATTGTAAGCAAACGCAGTGTTTCTGAACTTTTGGTAAGCATTAGACAAAGCCAACAGTAATTAAACAGATAATAATGAAATCATGTATGTGGATTAAGAAAATATACCAGATTCATTAAAAGGTCACCACCCAGCTGGCCCATGGCCTCGTGCTTGTAGAGGTTTTCGGAAGATGGTGCCGGCACCATCGTCCTCACAGCAGCCTCATTAGCCTCATTTTGCATCCACTTGAGTAAAGGCGCAGCAGTTTCAGCCTGCATAAGAATGGGAACAGATCTCAGCAGTGATATTGAATGACTCTGAGACAGACTGATGCATATAGTGCTAGATGTAAGTGGAAGGGTATGGCCGTGTATGGACAACAGTTCACAACAATGCAAGGGTGTGTTCGGTTCTGAAACAGCGTGGAATGGAATGGAATGGTTCCATTTCAGAGGAATGGAATGGTTACATTTTTGTTCGGTTGGGAAAAATGGAGAGCAGAAGAGATCGAGGTTAAACTAACCAATTGTCTCAAAATTGTAATTAACAATTGCAAATGACATTTTAATCTCAAAGTCGTAATTAACAGCGCCTAATGGTGCTCTTTTAATCTAAAAATCGTAATTAACATCATTTTATGTTGGGTTAGGGGAACTGGAGTAGATGAACATTACTGTATGATGATTGTAAGCAAACGAATTTGGTGTTTCTAAACTTTTGGCTTCGAGATCTTATGGGTTTCAACTCTAGCCTACCCCAACTTGTTTGGGACTGAAAGGCTTGGTTGTTGTTGTTGTTGTTGTAAACTTTTGGCAAGCATAGAAAAAACCGACAATAAACAGAGAAAAATCAAGGCATGTTTTGTGGATTAAGAAAATATACCATATTCATTAAAAGATCACCACCCAGCTGGTGCGTGGCCTTGTGCTTGTAGAGGCATTTAGAAGATGGGGGCGGCATCAACATACTGGCAGCCTGATCAGCCGCAGTTTTGATCTTCCTTTTGAGTAAAGGCCCTAAAGTTTCAGTCTGCATATGAATAGCAAAACAAAAGGCAGACCTCAGCAGTGATATTGAATTACTGTATGAGATAGACTGATGCATATAGTGGATGCTCTTAGCCTTTTGCAGCGTGAACACTAGCTATGGACAGACAAAAAAACTAGTTAACTCAGCTTTGTCTAGATATGAATGTACTACCACCATCCAAAAGCTTAAGCCTTATTTATTTTTGAGAAATCAAAACAAGCAAAGTTTGACCAAAATTTTAGAACATTCTATCAACAAATATAATACTGTGTAGATACCGTAGGAAAATATATTTTATTATCTATTTAATGATATTAATTTTGTATTTTGCATGTTACTGATTTTTGGTAAAAGCTTAGTCAAACATGGTATAGTTTGACTTTCTAAAAATAATATAAGCCCAAAGCTTTGGGATGGAGGCAGTAGTATCTAGAGCTAAAACACATCTAGATACATCCGTATCTACAGATAGTTGAGTCAATTAATTTGGATCTGAGGGAGTATCAGATTCAGACTACATCATGGTAAGTTGGTTAAAAAAATTACCCCTGGGCGGTCCCTGCCCAGCTCGGCAGTGGCATTTCGCTTCTTGTGCTGCAGATCGGGCCATGCTCCTGCAGCAGGTGGGGCGCTATTCTCGTTCCCCATAGCCTCAGCACGGAACCTGGAGGTACCAACCTGATACAGAGAATATAGAGCATGGTGTCACAGAGGCTTTACGCACAAACAGCTGAAGACATGTGCTACTTTAAGCATATTCCAGAACAGGAACAGATTGAGGATGCAGAGACCAGAGAGACACTTAAAAGGTAAAGAGTGGATAAGCAAACGGAGTACCTGCTTCGCGGGGCTGGGGACGCAGCTCAGGCTCAGCCAACTGCCCACATGCGTGGTGGCCTTACGCTCCATTGCCCCCACCGCCGAGGTCTTACCTTTCCTGTACAAGCTGACAAAAGATACAGTGAGGATCAGCAGAAACTACAAAGGTTGCAAATGTCGACAAATAAAGGAAGAACACCCCAATCCAAGCAAAGGTAGCCCCCGCCCCCCACCCCCATCAATCACTCCCAGCTCGAGGGTGACCAGAAAGACACCCCTTTGCCCAGAATAGGAAAGAGATGCGCAAGATATCGAGGAGAGGAAAAAAGAACCGATCTCGAGAAAGGAGAGAACATTACTAGTCCTACCTAATCCGCTTGGGCTAGATGCAGCTTGCCCCTCCAAGCTGGATGCCTGGACGGTGGAGGCGAAAGGAGGGGATCGAGCTAGCGGCTTGCATCCGTCGGCAATCGGCACTCGATCGGGAGAGAAGGGGTGCTACATAAAGGGGAGGGGTAACATATTTTATTACACAGTGAACTTACTGATGTGACTAGTCATTACATGTCTCACTGAAACTAGGGCCCATAGTGTGGCACCCCAAATTTACTTGAAGCTGCCCGGCGGGACGCATTGGCGCGTCAAGAAACCCCCGAATTGTAGCGGGGAAATGAAACATTTCACAAAAATTCGAAATTCAAGCACACCGCCACGCGCCAAGCACGCGGCTGTTCCTTCCTCTTCCTCGGTTCCTCCTCCCCTATCCGAAAAAACCCCAAATCCCAAGCTCAAACCAAAAAAAAACAAACAAATTCCCTGGCCGCCATGCATGTCCTCGTTAACCCGCTGGAGATCGTTCCCGGACGATGCGGACCACCCGCCCTGAGATCCAGAATTCCGTCCACCTCGAGGCACTGCGTGCTGTCTCGCAGCAGCGGCTTGAGGGCGCTGAAGAGGAAGTTCCGCCGGAAAGTGCTCATGGCAACCGTGCAAGCTCACCGGCGTGCTGTATCCCGAGAGGAACTGGTCAAAGCTTTGCTATTCGCCACACAAAAAAAATTGCGGGCCAAGATCTGGTCAAAGCTTCGTCGATGGCTTGCCGCGAGAGGCTTGGAGTCCAGAGTCAATAAACTAGCTGCTCGAGGACTTGGGCGGTTTACACGGATTCATATTAACTGACTCAAGTTTGTTAGTCTAGTTAACAAATGCATCTAGATACATCCATATCTAGACAGAATTGAGTCAATTAATATGAATCAGAGGGGAGTACCTGAAAGTGTTTCATGCTACCAACTAATGCGCTGGCAGGAATCGCTGTAGAAGTAATTGTGCTACTACTCATACGATGAACTGATTGTGTGGGTGTCGAATTTTGCAACGCGATCATCCACTGAATGCTTAATCTAGCGCCAAAGGCGTACAAATCATAACATACTACAGCACCAGAACATAAGAGTACGAATCATAAAGTAGCTCAACATTTTGCATCAGGGCTGGGTGGTCCTGAGACTACCGGGACGCCCCTGATGATCTCCGGGTGTGCATCCTCTTCAACGCAAAGCTGTGTACTCGGTCCACGGCCTCCTTCTGTAGGCTGGATAATCTCAGGTGCAGGACCTTCGTCTATGAGAGGCTCGTCATCAGTACCATCCACAGGTGCATCAGGGCTGGGTGGTCTTGAGACTACCCGGACGCCCGTGATGATCTCCGGGCGTGCATCCACTTCAACGCAAAGCTGTGTACTCGGTCCACGGCCTCCTTCTGTAGGCTGGATAATCTCAGGTGCAGGACCTTCGTCTATGAAAGGCTCGTCATCAGTACCATCCACAGGTGCATCAAACTGAGATTCATCTTCAAATCTCCCATCAAACTGAGAGACCTCTTCAACTCTATGCTTCTGCAATTAGTACATCAACCGATTAGACAAACATCTAAGGGATGCAACCTGAACAAATGCCGTTTTACATATTTACCTTCTCATCTGGCACAGCACATGTCCCAGAGCTGAAACCCGTTTCCTGAAGCAAGCGCTTTTTCTCTCCTTCCCGTCCATCCATCTGCAACAAGTTAAATTTGAGTACAGAACCTTGCACAGCAATGCAAACTATTGATTGAAACAGCGGCAGCATCAATATAAATAATTAACTACATATGCCAGCACACATACAGTGTGAGCAAGATCTGCTTCTCCTGCTAAAGGATCATTATATGGTTCACCATGCTAAACCCGCCTAACATATGTGCGGTCCATCCCAAAAATGTGTAAATGATCTGCCACTACAGGGTGAGGCCTCTTCTCACCATTCATACATGTGCAGCGCGGGCAATACACGTCCAGGTTGTGACCATCATGAGCTCTAATAAACCCCATAAAGGGTTGAACACCATTTATATATGAAGGGGAACATAAGTGTCCATGCAGTTTCCAAGTTCTGTCCATCTGTTTAATTATGAGATACAGTGGTTGGTGATTAATTTAAGGCGAAGTAGGAAATGTATATCCATCGAGTACAAAACTATACTACATGATTATGCATTTCAGCAATCATGTCGAGTACAAAACAAAAAATGCCCATCGACATTTTAGCAAACAGATCGTGTACAAAACTCTGCCATGGCATTTCAGCAAATTAACGGATCGAGTGCAGAACTGACTCTATATGCCCACGCAAATGAACAAATTGATCGATGACAAATCGAGCGGAAAACTATAAAGTGCCAATTAGTTCGAGCATACTGACGAATTTTTTTAGCAGCATCAAGAAAATATAAATCGTTAGGCTGTCTTGCCCGATACATGATTGAGCTAGAGATAGCAGCCCTACCGTGGATCAACTTGACCGCCGGTGCGTCTCGAGAAGAACGACGGGGAGGGGAAGCTTCTTCTTCGCACGGACGGGACGGGGAGGGGAAGCTCTTCGCACGGACGGGGATAAGTTGTGTACGGGTGGGTGGGGGGTCATGCGGCCGGGCCGCCGGGGTGATAATTAAGGTCGGTAGGTGGCGTTTAATGGAGTTGCGTGTGTAATTTGCCGTGCACAAGGTTGAGGAATAGGCGGTTCCCTTTGCCGCGCGCACAATTCAAACTATCCCGCCCATGTAGTTTAAATTCGCCATATTTTCGTTAAATCGACATAAAGTCATGTGAGTGGGGGAAAATTAGCAAAGTTGCTTGAAAAATAGTAAAACTCTGGAATTATCCTTTAAATATGCTCTACTTCGTGTGAAAATCGGGGTGTGGAAGCATGTTGAGCTGTTTTATTTGTACTTTCTTCATTAAAACTCCCATTTTATGCACTTTGGATGGAAAGAAATCATTTGTACATAAATTTTGACAACGCCATTTGCAAACACTAATTGTTTACATGCCAAGATGCACCCATCCACCAAATATATATGTGGCAAAAGTTTATCACAATCTAGCAGATATGCATAATTAGTGAGGGACCCCTTTTGATTTTGTGCAATTTCCACTAATTAGGTAGAGATCGAGAAGGGTTAATTAATTAGGCCATGTTAGGGGTTATGTGTTTTAGATTAGGTTGTGTGGATTCAAATACAACTTCTTTATTTGTGTGCTATGATTAATCAAAACTAGATCGATCGACTGCGCACACATTATTAGAGGCGCATGCCTTTGCGCACAAAGTGCATGTGTGTGTTGTTGGCCACCAACGAGAGAGAGAGAGAGAGAGAGAGAGAGAGAAAGAGAGAGAGGTAGAGAGAGCTACATACGAGAGAGCGATTGAAATCCCCAAATTAAACACATATATATATGCATGGCACATTTAATTTAATTAGAGGACCGCGAGGCACCCCTGGCCTGCTTGATGCACAATTAAGTGTCATTGGCCTATATATAGGGTTTAATTAGGGTTTAGGGTTTAGGGTTAGGAGGTTAGGGTTTAGGGTCTAGGGTTTAGGGTTTAATGTTTATGGTGTTTAGGGTTTAGGGATTAGGGATTAGGGTTTATTTAGGGTTTAAGGTTTAGGGATCATCGATCGAGTGCGCACACACACATTATTAGAGGCACACGCGCCTTTGCGCATAAAGTGCATGCGTATATGTGTGTGTTTTTTGGCCACCAACGACATATAGATGATCGAGAGAGAGAGATTGAAATCCCCCAAGAATATGTTCAAATATATATTAAAATATATGCACGAATGCATGCATGGTAGGCCATGCATGCACACTAATTATATATATATATTATGAGGAAACTTAATCAAATGTGTTTTCATTCGAGAGAACTTGTCAAAATTCAAGTTAATTAATTTATCATCGATAATTATATAATTAATTAATGAATCTCAGGGAGATGTTATACAACATATGATCGATATAGGCCATGTATATATTAATTGGTTTTAATCTACCGTTTAATTTGCTAGCTAGCTGCATGCTATATATAGAGCATGTTTTTATTAGATCGGGTTATAGCTAGTATAGTTTAGGGTTATGTGTTTTAATTAACTAGGGTTTGATTAGCTAGGGGTTAGTTATATATATATGGTTTAGGGTTAATGCATGGCACATTTAATTTAACTAGAGGACCGCGAGGCACCCCTGGCCTGCTTGATGCACAATTAAGTGTCGTTGGCCTATATATATAGGGTTTAATTAGGGTTTAGGGTTAGCTAGCTGGGTTTAGGGTTTAGTGTTTTGGGTGTTTAGCTAGGGTCTAGGGTTTAGGGTTTAGTGTTTACTGTGTTTAGAGGGTCTAGGGTTTAGTGTTTAGGGTGTTTAGGGTCTAGGGTTTAGGGTCTAGTGTTTAGGGTCTAGGGTTTAGGGTTTAATTAGTGTTTAGGGTGTTTAGGGTTTAGGGTTTAGTGTTTACGGTGTTTAGGGTCTAGGGTTTAGGGTTTAGTGTTTAGGGTGTTTAGGGTCTAGGGTTTAGGGTCTAGTGTTTAGGGTCTAGGGTTTAGGGTTTAATTAGTGTTTAGGGTGTTTAGGGTTTAGGGTTTAATGTTTACGGTGTTTAGGGTCTAGGGTTTAGGGTTTAGTGTTTATGGTGTTTAGGGTCTAGGGTTTAGTGTGTTTAGGGTGTTTAGGGTTTAGGGATTAGGGATTAGGTTTTAGGGTTGTTTAAGGTTTAGGGATCATCGATCGAGTGCGCACACACATTATTAGAGGCACCCGCGCCTTTGCGCATAAAGTGCATGCGTATATATATGTGTATTTTTTTGCCACCAACAACGATATATAGATGATCGAGAGAGAGAGATTGAAATCCCCAAGAATATGTTCAAATATATATCAAAATATATGCACGAATGCATGGTAGGCCATGCATGCACACTAATTATATATATATTATGAGCTAGGCAACTTGATCAAATGTGTTTTCATACGAGAGAACTTGTCAAAATTCAAGTTAATTAATTTATCATCGATAATTATATATATAATTAATTAATGAATCACAGGGAGATCGATAATTAATTTAGGGTTTTAGGGTTGTACGTTTAAGGTTTAGGGATCATCGATCGAGTGCGCACACACATTATTAGAGGCACCCGCGCCTTTACGCATAAAGTGCATGCGTATATATGTGTGTGTTTTTTGCCACCAACGTTATATATAGATGATCGCGAGAGAGAGAGAGATTGAAATCCCCAAGAATATGTTCAAATATACATTAAAATATATGCACGAATGCATGGTAGGCCATGCATGCACACTAAAATTATATATATATTATGAGGCAACTTAATCAAATGTGTTTTCATTCGAGAGAACTTGTCAAAATTAAAGTTAATTAATTTATCAAGATAATTATATAATTAATTAATGAATCTGAGGGATATGTTATACAACATGATCGATATAGGCCATGTATATTTTAATTGGTGTTAATCTACGGTTTGCTAGCTAGCTGTTATATATATAGAGCATGCTTTTATTAGATCGGGTTATATCTAGTATAGTTTAGGGTTATGTGTTTTAATTAAGTAGGGTTGATTAGCTAGGGTTAGTTACATATATATGGTTTAGGGTTAATGCATGTCACATTTAATTTAATTAGAGGACCGCGAGGCACCCCTGGCCTGCTCGATGCACACAATTAAGTGTCGTTGGCCTATACATAGGGTTTAATTAGGGTTTAGGGTTAGCTAGGGTTTAGGGTTAGGGTTAGGGTTAGGGTTAGGGTCCAGGGTCTAGGGTTTAGTGTTTAGGGTGTTTCACTACAAGAAAAGTTGCCATGGCCGACGAAGTTGAAGTCGCGCCGTGGTTGCTGGTGTACCATGGCCGACGATTTTGGTCCCTCCGTGGTGCATGTCAAAACTTTTTTTTTCTCGTTTTTGAGGCCACCTAGCCCGACGAAAGCGGCCAAAACGTGGCGTATGGTGGCCCGGGACGTGGTGCATCTCGAAATCTCGGGTTCGCCGGCCGAGTCAACGCAAATCCGCACCGCCGAGGGATGTAGGGCCCAGATGGCAGCCTCTCTGGCATTGTTTTTTTTCTACATCGCGCCATCTCGTTCAACGAGCCGTTTACGATGCAGGATCATGGGTCCCGCATGTCATCCTCTATGAACCAAAATTCTTTCTATTCTTGGATTTTTTTGACCCCCTGATTTCTGGCTACTTCCTTTTTCTTTTGATCCCTTGCCGCCTTGGAAACGTTGAGACCGCTGCTGCTAAATGGGACCCGCATGTCATCCTCTATGTGCAATCAACTTTCTTTTCTTGGAGTTTTTTTGGCACCTCAAATTTGGTCACTTGCCTTTTTCTTTCGATCCCCTGCCGCCTCTCAAACGGTGATACCGCTGCTGCTAACTGGGACCCGCATGTCATCCTCTATGTACTATAAAACTTTCTTTTCATGGATTATTTTTGGCACCTCAAATTTGGTCACTTGCCTTTTTCTTTCGATCCTGCCGCCTTCAAACGGTGATACCGCTGCTGCTAAATGGGACCCGCATGTCATCCTCTATGTACTATAAAACTTTCTTTTCCTGGATTATTTTTGGCACCTCAAATTTGGTCACTTGCCTTTTTCTTTCGATCCCCGCCGCCTCTCAAACGGTGATACCGCTGCTAACTCGGGACCCGCATGTCATCCTCTATGTACTATAAAACTTTCTTTTCATGGATTATTTTTGGCACCTCAAATTTGGTCACTTGCCTTTTTCTTTCGATCCCCTGCCGCCTCTCAAACGGTGATACCGCTGCTGCTAATGGGACCCGCATGTCATCCTCTATGTACTATAAAACTTTCTTTTCCTGGATTATTTTTGGCACCTCAAATTTGGTCACTTGCCTTTTTCTTTCGATCCCCTGCCGCCTCTCAAACGTGATACCGCTGCTGCTAACTGGGACCCGCATGTCATCCTCTATGTACTATAAAACTTTCTTTTCCTGGATTATTTTTGGCACCTCAAATTTGGTCACTTGCCTTTTTCTTTCGATCCCCCGCCGCCTCTGATACCGCTGCTGCTAAATGGGACCCGCATGTCATCCTCTATGTACTATAAAACTTTCTTTTCTTGAATTATTTTTGGCACCTCATATTTGGTCACTTACCTTTTTCTTTCGATCCCCTGCCGCCTCTCAAACAGTGATACCGCTGCTGCTAAATGGGACCCGCATGTCATCCTCTATGTACTATAAAACTTTCTTTTCTTGGATTTTTTTTGGCACCTCATATTTCGTCACTTGACTTTTTCTTTCGATCCCCGTGCCTTCTCAAACGTTGATACCGCTGCTGCTAAATGGGACCCGCATGTCATCCTCTATGTACTATAAAACTTTCTTTTCTTGGATTTTTTTTGGCTCCTCATATTTGGGCACTTGCCTTTTTCTTTCGATCCTCCGCCTCCCAAACTGATACCGCTGCTGCTAAATGGGACCCGCATGTCATCCTCTATGTACTATAAAACTTTCTTTTCTTGAATTATTTTTGGCTCCTCATATTTGGGCACTTGCCTTTTTCTTTCGATCTCATGCCACGTTTGAAACGTTGAGGAACCTGCTGGCTCATGGGACCCGCATGTCATCCTCTATGTGCTATAAAAGTTTCCTTTGTTGGATTTTTTTTCACCCTCTGATTTTTGGCTTGCCTTTTTCTTTTGATCCCCTGCCCCCTTTGAAACGTTGAGTAAGCTGTTGGCTCAAGGGACCCGCATGTCATCCTCTATGTCCATCAACTTTCTTTTCTTAGATTTTTTTTCACCCCCTAATTACTAGCTACTTTCTTTTTCTTTTGATCTCAAGCCGCATTACAAACATTGAGACCGCTGCTGCAAAATGGGACCCACATGTCATCCTCTATGTACAATAAATCTTGGATTATTTTTGGCTCCTGATATTTGGTCACTTGCCTTTTTCTTTCGATCTCATGCCGCCTTTGAAACGTTGAGTAAGCTGCTGGCTCATGGGTCCCGCATGTCATCCTCTACGAACAATAAAAGTTTCCTTTCTTGGAGTTATTTTTTACCCCTAATTTCTGGCTATTTGCCTTTTTCTTTTGATCCCCTGCCCCGTTGAAACGATGAGGACGCTGTTGGCAGGTCGGTCCCACATGTCATCCTCTATGAACAATAAAAGTTTCCTTTGGTGGATTTATTTTTGACCCCTAATTAATTTCTGGCTATTTCCTTTATTTTTCTTTTGATCCCCTGCCGCCTTGGAATTGTTGAGAATGCTGCTGCCTCATTTTTCTTTTGGTCCTGTGCCGCCTTGGAAACGTTGAGACCGCTGCTACAAAATGGGACCCGCATGTCATCCTCTATGTACAATAAAGTTTCTTTTCTTGGATTATTTTTGGCTCCTGATATTATGTCACTTGCCTTTTTCTTTCGATCTCATGCCGACTTTGAAACGTTGAGGATGCTGCTGCCTCATGGGTCCCGCATGTCATCCTCTCAGAACGATAAATGTTTTGTTTTCTTGTATTTTTTTACCAACTGATTTTTGGCTTTTTTTATTTTCGATCCCCTGCCGCCTTTGAAACGTTGACTCCGCTGCTGGCTCATGGGTCCCCGATGTCAGCCTCCCCGTACAAGAAACATGTGATATTTTATTTTGCAGACAATAAACGTTGTATTTCGCTCTGAGCTATTGCAAACGGATAAATTAAATCTTTATATCTACATAAACAAACTTATATGTTGAATCTCCTTGTTTTTTGTTTTTGCGAAGCATAGGACTTTCCTTTTTTTGAGAAAAATCCGACCTTTCCTGTTTTGGAGTGGGCTGAAATTGTACGAGTCAAAAGGCCCAGCAGATAGTTCGAAGGCCCAGATGTCCAGATACAGCCCAATTAAAATCTTTCTTTTCTTGGATTTTTTCACACCCTGATTTCTGGCTACTTCATTTTTCTTTCGGTCCTGTGCCGCCTTGGAAGCGTTGAGACCGCTGCTACAAAATGGGACCCGCATGTCATCCTCTATGTACAATAAAGTTTCTTTTCTTGGATTATTTTTGGCTCCTGATATTATGTCACTTGACTTTTTCTTTCAATCTCATGCCGACTTTGAAACGTTGAGGAAGCTGCTGGCTCATGGGTCCCGCATGTCATCCTCTATGAACAATAAAAGTTTTCTTTGTTGGATTTATTTTTTTCCCCTAATTTCTGGCTATTTGTCTTTTTCTTTTGATCCCCTGCCCCCTTTGAAACGATGACGACGCAGCTGGCAAGTCGGTCCCACATGTCATCCTCTATGAACAATAAAAGTTTCCTTTGATGGATTTATTTTTTACCCTAATTAATTTCTGGCTATTTCCTTTTTTATTTTGATCCCCTGCCGCCTTGAAATAGTTGAGGATGCTGCTGCCTCATGGGTCCCGCATGTCATACTCTCAGAAAGGTAAATGTTTCTTTTCTTGAATTTGTTTACCAACTGATTTTTGGCTTATTTTTTCTTTCGATCTCCTGCCACCTTTAAAACGTTGACGACGCTGCTGGCTCATGGGTCCCCAATGTCAGCCTCCCCATACTGCAAATCCTCTTTCTGCAAAGGTTGTATTTCTAGATAGATAAGGTGGATTCGAATCTGCCATGGTTCAGGCAGCTCAGGTAAGCCTTCTTGCACTAATTAATGGAAGTAGTGTATCGCAAGGTCAAGACATGTGGCTCGGTGTAATGAATCTATATGAATCATGTTGTGGGTTCAATCTGATAGTTCTCTAACAGGTCAGCCAAAATAGAAATTAAGTTTTTTTCTAAAAGGGAAATGCAAATTAAGATGAACACAAACATTAGTTATCATAATAGCTGATCATACATACATACTTGCTAAGAGCAAAAGCTTGCCAGAGTTTTACCACCCATACAATTAATTAGCAGTTCAGATAAGATAACCTTATATAAGTATAACTACAAATGCATTTGCTAAGGGCTCATGGGACAACAGAACTAGACAACCGCGAACTTTATGACCAGCATGTCACAGCGGCATCGAAAGATCTTGACCTTCAACTTTGATCCAATGCGAAGTTTGGCACCGTCAATGAACTTTTTCCACCTGGAAGTAACAGCCAAGCGGCCATCTGTGGGACTGACAGAGTACCGTCCCTCCACGGTGAGACCTTCACTCTCCATGACGAGGGATATCTTGCCCCTTCGGCCAGCATTGAGATCCTTGGAGATACTTTTAGGCAATTTCTGATTCAAAGCAAGAGATACCACCAAAAATTAGTCAATGGCACCAATGCACTGAACCATGTGAGACTTTGAGCAGAGAAGACATCAAGATAAGAGCAGTTATGCTGTCATATACTCACGAACATAGCCTTCAGATGCGTCCTGGTCACCACACGGGTGGCCACAGCAATGAGCTGAGACCTCGGTGATCTGGCTGGGGCAGGTGCATGAGCCTGGGCTGGTACACGAGCTGGTGCTGATGCAGGAGACTGCTGGGCAGGTGCAGTAAACGGTGCCTCTAGAGGAACCGGTGCTGATGCAGGAGACTGTTGGGCAGGTGCAGTAAACGGTGCAGCTAGAGGAACCAGTGCTGATGCAGGAGCCTGCTGGGCATGTGTAGTATATGGGGCCTCTACAGGAACCAATGCTGATGTAGGGGACTGCTGGGTAGATGCAGTAAACGGAGCTGGTACAGGAACCGGTGCTGATGCAGGAGAGTGGGAAGCCGGTGCCGGTGCTGGTGTGGTTGCCCTTTGTGACATCCGCTCCTGTTCCGTCAGGGGATCTGCAGCTTTGATCATGTTAAACCCAGCAAGCTAGAACAGAGGGAATGGTTTAGAACAACTGCTCAGAATGCAGTTATCAAAAGATATGAGTAGAAAAAAGTTACATATTATATATTTGGAAGTGTCTCCAACTCTGTAAGCAGTTACGTATATCTGCCCGTTTGAGTTTCTGATCCTCAGCTCGTCGCCCTTCTTCAGACCGTAGTCAAAAGCAAACTTTCTCCAATCATGTCCATACAAATATGTGATGGCCTGCGTCTTGTAGACATACACCTCATAGACCGTGTAGGTGTTCATCAATTTGCCATTGCCATGCATAGTGAAAGATCCTTCATGCGGACACATCTGGTTAATCATTGGACGAAGTTCACAAGGTACAGTCTGCATGTGAAAATTGATACAAATGTAAGAAGCAGGAAGACTAAAAACAAGACTTTACTATATGCCAATTCATGCTAAACCACTGAGAATACATACCTGTAACTCTGTGAAGGAGCTACTAGAAAGGTAGATAGAGCCATAGGAGGTGTTATATGCGGGGTATGTACATGGGCCCGCCATATTCCCGCAAGCTCGGCATCGGGATGGTGAAGGAAACATGGGAGGTACTACTGGTGCGTAGCGCTGAACGTAAGTGGAAGAATTAGGTTGTGTAAAGTGCATAGTTCAGAGCAATGCAAATGTTGACAAGCAAGTGCATAACACTATGTTACAAACTGAACAGTGAAAAATTAGTGTATGATGAATATAAGCATGCTAATTTGGTGTTTCCGAATTCCAAAAAGCATTAGACAGAGCCGGTGATAATATCAGACATAAATCATGGCATGTATATGTGGCTTAAGAAAATATACCCGAACCCTTGGATGGTTACGGCCCGGCTGATCCTTGGACTTGAGCTTATATAAGCATCCAGAAGGTGGGGCTGACAGTAACTTGGTGGCAGCCTCTGCAGATGCCTCATCAGCAGCAGTTGCAATCCTTTTGACCAATGAAGGCTTAGCAGTTTCAGTCTGCATATAAAAATTGAAGAGCAACAGACATCAGCAGTGATATATAAAATGAATCTATGAGACACTGATGCATATAGTGCTGGATGTAAGTGGAAGAATAGGTGTGTGTGTTTCTGAACTATTGGTAAGCATTAGACAAAGCCGGCAATAAACAGACAAAAATCAAATCATGTATGAGGATTAAGAAAATATACCTGCTTACTGAAAAGGGTACCACCCAGCTGGCCCGTGGCCTTGTGCTTGAGGAGGTTTTCAGAAGATGGTGGCAGCACCATCGTCTTCACAGCAGCCTCATCAGGATCATTTTTTATCCATTTGAGTAGAGGAACAGAAGTTTCATCCTGCATATGAATAGCAACAGAACTCATCATTGATATTTAATAAATCTATGAGATAGACTGATGCAAATAGTGCGGGGTGTAAGTGGAAGAATAGGGTTGTGCATAGAGAACAGTTGACAACAATGCAAATGATTACAAAAGAAGCCAATGGAAATCAACAGTTTATATACTGGATGAGACAGACTGAAAAGTGAAAAATTAGTGTATGATGATTGTAAGCAAACGCAGTGTTTCTGAACTTTTGGTAAGCATTAGACAAAGCCAACAGTAATTAAACAGATAATAATGAAATCATGTATGTGGATTAAGAAAATATACCAGATTCATTAAAAGGTCACCACCCAGCTGGCCCATGGCCTCGTGCTTGTAGAGGTTTTCGGAAGATGGTGCCGGCACCATCGTCCTCACAGCAGCCTCATTAGCCCCATTTTGCATCCACTTGAGTAAAGGCGCAGCAGTTTCAGCCTGCATAAGAATGGGAACAGATCTCAGCAGTGATATTGAATGACTCTGAGACAGACTGATGCATATAGTGCTAGATGTAAGTGGAAGGGTATGGCCGTGTATGGACAACAGTTCACAACAATGCAAGGGTGTGTTCGGTTCTGAAACAGCGTGGAATGGAATGGAATGGTTCCATTTCAGAGGAATGGAATGGTTACATTTTTGTTCGGTTGGGAAAAATGGAGAGCAGAAGAGATCGAGGTTAAACTAACCAATTGTCTCAAAATTGTAATTAACAATTGCAAATGACATTTTAATCTCAAAGTCGTAATTAACAGCGCCTAATGGTGCTCTTTTAATCTAAAAATCGAAATTAACATCATTTTATGTTGGGTTAGGGGAACTGGAGTAGATGAACATTACTGTATGATGATTGTAAGCAAACGAATTTGGTGTTTCTAAACTTTTGGCTTCGAGATCTTATGGGTTTCAACTCTAGCCTACCCCAACTTGTTTGGGACTGAAAGGCTTGGTTGTTGTTGTTGTTGTTGTAAACTTTTGGCAAGCATAGAAAAAACCGACAATAAACAGAGAAAAATCAAGGCATGTTTTGTGGATTAAGAAAATATACCATATTCATTAAAAGATCACCACCCAGCTGGTGCGTGGCCTTGTGCTTGTAGAGGCATTTAGAAGATGGGGGCGGCATCAACATACTGGCAGCCTGATCAGCCGCAGTTTTGATCTTCCTTTTGAGTAAAGGCCCTAAAGTTTCAGTCTGCATATGAATAGCAAAACAAAAGGCAGACCTCAGCAGTGATATTGAATTACTGTATGAGATAGACTGATGCATATAGTGGATGCTCTTAGCCTTTTGCAGCGTGAACACTAGCTATGGACAGACAAAAAAACTAGTTAACTCAGCTTTGTCTAGATATGAATGTACTACCACCATCCAAAAGCTTAAGCCTTATTTATTTTTGAGAAATCAAAACAAGCAAAGTTTGACCAAAATTTTAGAACATTCTATCAACAAATATAATACTGTGTAGATACCGTAGGAAAATATATTTTATTATCTATTTAATGATATTAATTTTGTATTTTGCATGTTACTGATTTTTGGTAAAAGCTTAGTCAAACATGGTATAGTTTGACTTTCTAAAAATAATATAAGCCCAAAGCTTTGGGATGGAGGCAGTAGTATCTAGAGCTAAAACACATCTAGATACATCCGTATCTACAGATAGTTGAGTCAATTAATTTGGATCTGAGGGAGTATCAGATTCAGACTACATCATGGTAAGTTGGTTAAAAAAATTACCCCTGGGCGGTCCCTGCCCAGCTCGGCAGTGGCATTTCGCTTCTTGTGCTGCAGATCGGGCCATGCTCCTGCAGCAGGTGGGGCGCTATTCTCGTTCCCCATAGCCTCAGCACGGAACCTGGAGGTACCAACCTGATACAGAGAATATAGAGCATGGTGTCACAGAGGCTTTACGCACAAACAGCTGAAGACATGTGCTACTTTAAGCATATTCCAGAACAGGAACAGATTGAGGATGCAGAGACCAGAGAGACACTTAAAAGGTAAAGAGTGGATAAGCAAACGGAGTACCTGCTTCGCGGGGCTGGGGACGCAGCTCAGGCTCAGCCAACTGCCCACATGCGTGGTGGCCTTACGCTCCATTGCCCCCACCGCCGAGGTCTTGCCTTTCCTGTACAAGCTGACAAAAGATACAGTGAGGATCAGCAGAAACTACAAAGGTTGCAAATGTCGACAAATAAAGGAAGAACACCCCAATCCAAGCAAAGGTAGCCCCCGCCCCCCACCCCCATCAATCACTCCCAGCTCGAGGGTGACCAGAAAGACACCCCTTTGCCCAGAATAGGAAAGAGATGCGCAAGATATCGAGGAGAGGAAAAAAGAACCGATCTCGAGAAAGGAGAGAACATTACTAGTCCTACCTAATCCGCTTGGGCTAGATGCAGCTTGCCCCTCCAAGCTGGATGCCTGGACGGTGGAGGCGAAAGGAGGGGATCGAGCTAGCGGCTTGCATCCGTCGGCAATCGGCACTCGATCGGGAGAGAAGGGGTGCTACATAAAGGGGAGGGGTAACATATTTTATTACACAGTGAACTTACTGATGTGACTAGTCATTACATGTCTCACTGAAACTAGGGCCCATAGTGTGGCACCCCAAATTTACTTGAAGCTGCCCGGCGGGACGCATTGGCGCGTCAAGAAACCCCCGAATTGTAGCGGGGAAATGAAACATTTCACAAAAATTCGAAATTCAAGCACACCGCCACGCGCCAAGCACGCGGCTGTTCCTTCCTCTTCCTCGGTTCCTCCTCCCCTATCCGAAAAAACCCCAAATCCCAAGCTCAAACCAAAAAAAAAAAAAAAACAAATCCCCTGGCCGCCATGCATGTCCTCGTTAACCCGCTGGAGATCGTTCCCGGACGATGCGGACCACCCGCCCTGAGATCCAGAATTCCGTCCACCTCGAGGCACTGCGTGCTGTCTCGCAGCAGCGGCTTGAGGGCGCTGAAGAGGAAGTTCCGCCGGAAAGTGCTCATGGCAACCGTGCAAGCTCACCGGCGTGCTGTATCCCGAGAGGAACTGGTCAAAGCTTTGCTATTCGCCACACACAAAAAATTGCGGGCCAAGATCTGGTCAAAGCTTCGTCGATGGCTTGCCGCGAGAGGCTTGGAGTCCAGAGTCAATAAACTAGCTGCTCGAGGACTTGGGCGGTTTACACGGATTCATATTAACTGACTCAAGTTTGTTAGTCTAGTTAACAAATGCATCTAGATACATCCATATCTAGACAGAATTGAGTCCATTAATATGAATCAGAGGGGAGTACCTGAAAGTGTTTCATGCTACCAACTAATGCGCTGGCAGGAATCGCTGTAGAAGTAATTGTGCTACTACTTGTACGATGAACTGATTGTGTGGGTGTCGAATTTTGCAACGCGATCATCCACTGAATGCTTAATCTAGCGCCAAAGGCGTACAAATCATAACATACTACAGCACCAGAACATAAGAGTACGAATCATAAAGTAGCTCAACATTTTGCATCAGGGCTGGGTGGTCCTGAGACTACCGGGACGCCCCTGATGATCTCCGGGTGTGCATCCTCTTCAACGCAAAGCTGTGTACTCGGTCCACGGCCTCCTTCTGTAGGCTGGATAATCTCAGGTGCAGGACCTTCGTCTATGAGAGGCTCGTCATCAGTACCATCCACAGGTGCATCAGGGCTGGGTGGTCTTGAGACTACCCGGACGCCCGTGATGATCTCCGGGCGTGCATCCACTTCAACGCAAAGCTGTGTACTCGGTCCACGGCCTCCTTCTGTAGGCTGGATAATCTCAGGTGCAGGACCTTCGTCTATGAAAGGCTCGTCATCAGTACCATCCACAGGTGCATCAAACTGAGATTCATCTTCAAATCTCCCATCAAACTGAGAGACCTCTTTAACTCTATGCTTCTGCAATTAGTACATCAACCGATTAGACAAACATCTAAGGGATGCAACCTGAACAAATGCCGTTTTACATATTTACCTTCTCATCTGGCACAGCACATGTCCCAGAGCTGAAACCCGTTTCCTGAAGCAAGCGCTTTTTCTCTCCTTCCCGTCCATCCATCTGCAACAAGTTAAATTTGAGTACAGAACCTTGCACAGCAATGCAAACTATTGATTGAAACAGCGGCACATCAATATAAATAATTAACTACATATGCCAGCACACATACAGTGTGAGCAAGATCTGCTTCTCCTGCTAAAGGATCATTATATGGTTCACCATGCTAAACCCGCCTAACATATGTGCGGTCCATCCCAAAAATGTGTAAATGATCTGCCACTACAGGGTGAGGCCTCTTCTCACCATTCATACATGTGCAGCGCGGGCAATACACGTCCAGGTTGTGACCATCATGAGCTCTAATAAACCCCATAAAGGGTTGAACACCATTTATATATGAAGGGGAACATAAGTGTCCATGCAGTTTCCAAGTTCTGTCCATCTGTTTAATTATGAGATACAGTGGTTGGTGATTAATTTAAGGCGAAGTAGGAAATGTATATCCATCGAGTACAAAACTATACTACATGATTATGCATTTCAGCAATCATGTCGAGTACAAAACAAAAAATGCCCATCGACATTTTAGCAAACAGATCGTGTACAAAACTCTGCCATGGCATTTCAGCAAATTAACGGATCGAGTGCAGAACTGACTCTATATGCCCACGCAAATGAACAAATTGATCGATGACAAATCGAGCGGAAAACTATAAAGTGCCAATTAGTTCGAGCATACTGACGAATTTTTTTAGCAGCATCAAGAAAATATAAATCGTTAGGCTGTCTTGCCCGATACATGATTGAGCTAGAGATAGCAGCCCTACCGTGGATCAACTTGACCGCCGGTGCGTCTCGAGAAGAACGACGGGGAGGGGAAGCTTCTTCTTCGCACGGACGGGACGGGGAGGGGAAGCTCTTCGCACGGACGGGGATAAGTTGTGTACGGGTGGGTGGGGGGTCATGCGGCCGGGCCGCCGGGGTGATAATTAAGGTTGGTAGGTGGCGTTTAATGGAGTTGCGTGTGTAATTTGCCGTGCACAAGGTTGAGGAATAGGCGGTTCCCTTTGCCGCGCGCACAATTCAAACTATCCCGCCCATGTAGTTTAAATTCGCCATATTTTCGTTAAATCGACATAAAGTCATGTGAGTGGGGGAAAATTAGCAAAGTTGCTTGAAAAATAGTAAAACTCTGGAATTATCCTTTAAATATGCTCTACTTCGTGTGAAAATCGGGGTGTGGAAGCATGTTGAGCTGTTTTATTTGTACTTTCTTCATTAAAACTCCCATTTTATGCACTTTGGATGGAAAGAAATCATTTGTACATAAATTTTGACAACGCCATTTGCAAACACTAATTGTTTACATGCCAAGATGCACCCATCCACCAAATATATATGTGGCAAAAGTTTATCACAATCTAGCAGATATGCATAATTAGTGAGGGACCCCTTTTGATTTTGTGCAATTTCCACTAATTAGGTAGAGATCGAGAAGGGTTAATTAATTAGGCCATGTTAGGGGTTATGTGTTTTAATAGGTTGTGTGGATTCAAATACAACTTCTTTATTTGTGTGCTATGATTAATCAAAACTAGATCGATCGACTGCGCACACATTATTAGAGGCGCATGCCTTTGCGCACAAAGTGCATGTGTGTGTTGTTGGCCACCAACGAGAGAGAGAGAGAGAGAGAGAGAGAGAGAGAGAGAGAGAGAGAGAGAGAGAGATAGAGGTAGAGAGAGCTACATACGAGAGAGCGATTGAAATCCCCAAATTAAACACATATATATGCATGGCACATTTAATTTAATTAGAGGACCGCGAGGCACCCCTGGCCTGCTTGATGCATAATTAAGTGTCATTGGCCTATATATATAGGGTTTAATTAGGGTTTAGGGTTTAGGGTTAGGAGGTTAGGGTTTAGGGTTTAATGTTTATGGTGTTTAGGGTTTAGGGATTAGGGATTAGGGTTTATTTAGGGTTTAAGGTTTAGGGATCATCGATCGAGTGCGCACACACACATTATTAGAGGCACCCGCGCCTTTGCGCATAAAGTGCATGCGTATATGTGTGTGTTTTTTGGCCACCAACGACATATAGATGATCGAGAGAGAGATTGAAATCCCCAAGAATATGTTCAAATATATATTAAAATATATGCACGCATTAATGCATGCATGGTAGGCCATGCATGCACACTAATTATATATATATTATGAGGAAACTTAATCAAATGTGTTTTCATTCGAGAGAACTTGTCAAAATTCAAGTTAATTAATTTATCATCGATAATTATATAATTATTTAATGAATCTCAGGGAGATGTTATACAACATATGATCGATATATAGGCCATGTATATATTAATTGGTTTTAATCTACCGTTTTTGCTAGCTAGCTGCATGCTATATATAGAGCATGTTTTTATTAGATCGGGTTATAGCTAGTATAGTTTAGGGTTATGTGTTTTAATTAACTAGGGTTTGATTAGCTAGGGGTTAGTTATATATATATGGTTTAGGGTTAATGCATGTCACATTTAATTTAACTAGAGGACCGCGAGGCACCCCTGGCCTGCTTGATGCACAATTAAGTGTCGTTGGCCTATATATATAGGGTTTAATTAGGGTTTAGGGTTAGCTAGCTGGGTTTAGGGTTTAGTGTTTTGGGTGTTTAGCTAGGGTCTAGGGTTTAGTGTTTAGTGTTTACTGTGTTTAGAGGGTCTAGGGTTTAGTGTTTAGGGTGTTTAGGGTCTAGGGTTTAGGGTCTAGTGTTTAGGGTCTATGGTTTAGGGTTTAATTAGTGTTTAGGGTGTTTAGGGTTTAGGGTTTAGTGTTTACGGTGTTTAGGGTCTAGGGTTTAGGGTTTAGTGTTTAGGGTCTAGGGTTTAGGGTTTAATTAGTGTTTAGGGTTTTAGGGTTTAGGGTTTAGGGTTTAGGTTTTAGGGTTTAGGGTTTATGGTTTAGGGTTTAGTGTTTAGGGTTTTCTAGGGTTTAGGGTTTAGTACATGTTTAGGGTGTTTAGGGTCTAGGGTTTAGTGTGTTTAGGGTGTTTAGGGTTTAGGGGATTAGGGATTAGGGTTTTAGGGTTGTTTAAGGTTTAGGGATCATCGATCGAGTGCACACACACATTATTAGAGGCACACGCGCCTTTGCGCATAAAGTGCATGCGTATATGTGTGTGTTTTTTGGCCACCAACGACATATAGATGATCGAGAGAGAGAGATTGAAATCCCCCAAGAATATGTTCAAATATATATTAAAATATATGCACGAATTAATGCATGCATATGGTAGGCCATGCATGCACACTAATTATATATATATTATGAGGAAACTTAATCAAATGTGTTTTCATTCGAGAGAACTTGTCAAAATTCAAGTTAATTAATTTATCATCGATAATTATATAATTAATTAATGAATCTCAGGGAGATGTTATACAACATATGATCGATATATAGGCCATGTATATATTAATTGGTTTTAATCTACCGTTTTTGCTAGCTAGCTGCATGCTATATATATAGAGCATGTTTTTATTAGATCGGGTTATAGCTAGTATAGTTTAGGGTTATGTGTTTTAATTAACTAGGGTTTGATTAGCTAGGGGTTAGTTATATATATATGGTTTAGGGTTAATGCATGTCACATTTAATTTAACTAGAGGACCGCGAGGCACCCCTGGCCTGCTTGATGCACAATTAAGTGTCGTTGGCCTATATATATAGGGTTTAATTAGGGTTTAGGGTTAGCTAGCTGGGTTTAGGGTTTAGTGTTTTGGGTGCTAGGGTCTAGGGTTTAGGGTTTAGTGTTTACTGTGTTTAGAGGGTCTAGGGTTTAGTGTTTAGGGTGTTTAGGGTCTAGGGTTTAGGGTCTAGTGTTTAGGGTCTATGGTTTAGGGTTTAATTAGTGTTTAGGGTTTAGTGTTTACGGTGTTTAGGGTCTAGGGTTTAGGGTTTAGTGTTTAGGGTCTAGGGTTTAGGTTTTAATTAGTGTTTAGGGTGTTTATAGGGTTTAGGGTTTAGTGTTTAGGGTTTAGGGTTTTAGGGTTTAGGGTTTAGGGTTTAGGGTTTAGGGTTTATGGTTTAGGGTTTACGGTGTTTAGGGTCTAGGGTTTAGGGTTTAGTGTTTAGGTGTTTAGGGTCTAGGGTTTAGTGTGTTTAGGGTGTTTAGGGTTTAGGGGATTAGGGATTAGGGTTTTAGGGTTGTTTAAGGTTTAGGGATCATCGATCGAGTGCGCACACACATTATTAGAGGCACCCGCGCCTTTACGCATCAAGTGCATGCGTATATATGTGTTTTTTGGGCCACCAACGATATATAGATGATCGAGAGAGAGAGAGAGATCGATTGAAATCCCCAAGAATATGTTCAAATATACATTAAAATATATGCACGAATGCATTGTAGGCCATGCATGCACACTAATTATATATATATTATGAGGCAACTTAATCAAATGTGTTTTCATTCGAGAGAACTTGTCAAAGTTCAAGTTAATTAATTTATCACGATAATTATATAATTAATTAATGATTCTCAGGGATATGTTATACAACATGATCGATATAGGCCATGTATATTTTAATTGGTGTTAATCTACGGTTTGCTAGCTAGCTAGCTGCTATATATAGAGCATGTTTTTATTAGATCGGGTTATAGCTAGCTAGTATAGTTTAGGGTTATGTGTGTTAATTAAGTAGGGTTGATTAGCTAGGGTTAGTTACATATATATGGTTTAGGGTTAATGCATGGCACATTTAATTTTATTAGAGGATCACGAGGCACCCATGACCCACTCGATCGATGCACAATTAAGTGTCGTTGGCCTATACATAGGGTTTAATTGGGGTTTAGGATTAGCTAGGGTTTAGGGTTAGGGTTAGGGTACGTTTAGGGTCTAGGGTTTAGGGTTTAGTGTTTAGGGTTTAGGGATTAGGGATTTAAGGTTTTAGGGTTGTTTAAGGTTTAGGGATCATCGATCGAGTGCGCACACACATTATTAGAGGCACCCGCGCCGTTACGCATAAATTGCATGCATATATATGTGTGTTTTTTGGGCCACCAACTATATATAGATGATCGAGAGAGAGAGATCGATTGAAATCCCCAAGAATATGTTCAAATATACATTAAAATATATGCACGAATGCATTGTAGGCCATGCATGCACACTAATTATATATATATTATGAGGCAACTTAATCAAATGTGTTTTCATTCGAGAGAACTTGTCAAAGTTCAAGTTAATTAATTTATGACGATAATTATATAATTAATTAATGAATCTCAGGGATATGTTATGCAACATGATCGATATAGGCCATGTATATTTTAATTGGTGTTAATCTACGGTTTGCTAGCTAGCTGCTATATATAGAGCATGTTTTTATTAGATCGGGTTATAGCAGCTAGCTAGTATATATAGTTTAGGGTTATGTGTTTTAATTAAGTAGGGTTGATTAGCTAGGGTTAGTTACATATATATGGTTTAGGGTTAATGCACGACACATTTAATTTTATTAGAGGATCATCGAGGCACCCATGACCCGCTCGATCGATGCACAATTAAGTGTCGTTGGCCTATACAGAGGGTTTAATTGGGGTTTAGGATTAGCTAGGGTTTAGGGTTAGGGTTAGGGTTAGGGTTAGGGTATGTTTAGGGTCTAGGGTTTAGGGTTTAGTGTTTAGGGTGTTTAGGGTTTAGGGATTAGGGATTTTAAGGTTTTAGGGTTGTTTAAGGTTTAGGGATCATCGATCGAGTGCGCACACACATTATATTATTAGAGGCACCCGCGCCTTTACGCATAAATTGCATGCATATATATGTGTGTTTTTTGGGCCACCAACGATATATAGATGATCGAGAGAGAGAGAGAGAGATTGAAATCCCCAAGAATATGTTCAAATATACATTAAAATATATGCACGAATGCATTGTAGGCCATGCATGCACACTAATTATATATATATATATTATGAGGCAACTTAATCAAATGTGTTTTCATTCGAGAGAACTTGTCAAAGTTCAAGTTAATTAATTTATCACGATAATTATATAATTAATTAATGAATCTCAGGGATATGTTATACAACATGATCGATATAGGCCATGTATATTTTAATTGGTGTTAATCTACGGTTTGCTAGCTAGCTGCTATATATAGAGCATGTTTTTATTAGATCGGGTTATATCTAGTATAGTTTAGGGTTATGTGTTTTAATTAAGTAGGGTTGATTAGCTAGGGTTAGTTACATATATATGGTTTATGGTTAATGCATGGCACATTTAATTTTATTAGAGGATCGCGAGGCACCCATGACCCGCTCGATCGATGCACAATTAAGTGTCGTTGGCATATACATAGGGTTTAATTGGGGTTTAGGATTAGCTAGGGTTTAGGGTTAGGGTTAGGGTACGTTTAGGGTCTAGGGTTTAGGGTTTAGTGTTTAGGGTGTTTAGGGTTTAGGGATTAGGGATTTAGGGGTTTTAGGGTTGTTTAAGGTTTAGGGATCATCGATCGAGTGCGCACACACATTATTAGAGGCACCCGCGCCTTTACGCATAAATTGCATGCATATATATATATGTGTGTTTTTTGGCCACCAACGATATATAGATGATCGAGAGAGAGAGATTGAAATCCCCAAGAATATGTTCAAATATACATTAAAATATATGCACGAATGCATGGTAGGCCATGCATGCACACTAATTATATATATATATATTATGAGGCAACTTAATCAAATGTGTTTTCATTCGAGAGAACTTGTCAAAATTAAAGTTAATTAATTTATCACGATAATTATATAATTAATTAATGAATCTCAGGGATATGTTATACAACATGATCGATATAGGCCATGTATATATTAATTGGTGTTAATCTACGGTTTGCTAGCTAGCTGCTATATATAGAGCATGTTTTTATTAGATCGGGTTATAGCTAGTATAGTTTAGGGTTATGTGTTTTCATTAAGTAGGGTTGATTAGCTATGGTTAGTTACATATATATGGTTTAGGGTTAATGCATGGCACATTTAATTTAATTAGAGGACCGCGAGGCACCCCTGGCCTGCTTGATGCACAATTAAGTGTCGTTGGCCTATATATAGGGTTTAATTAGGGTTTAGGGTTAGGGTTAGGGTTTAGGGTCTAGGGTTTAGTGTTTAGGGTTTAGGGATTAGGGATTAGGGTTTCAGGGTTGTATAAGGTTTAGGGATCATCGATCGAGTGCGCACACACATTATTAGAGGCACCCGCGCCTTTGCGCATAAAGTGCATGCGTATAGTTTAGGGTTATTTGTTTTAATTAAGTAGGGTTTGATCAGCTAGGGTTAGTTACATATATATGGTTTAGGGTTAATGCATGGCACATTACATATAGTTTAAATCTCAAGAATGTTTATACATGATAGGCCATATGTGCAAAGGAATTTTTTTCCTCGTGAACTTGTCAAAATTCAAGTTTATCAGTGCCAATGGAAACTAGTCCAAAAAATTACATAGAGGACCAAAAGTACTAGACAATAACTAATAGAACCTGCAACTTTACAAAAAGGACCCCAAAACATATAGAAGAAAATCAATCGAGTCCTTCTGGACCGCACATCAGATCTCTGCTCCGCATCCTTTCCAGCAACTCCGTCGCCGGGGACGCACCACTTGGGACGGTGTCGCCGGTAGTCGCCAGGACGAAGGAGAAGAAGGGCCTCAGCAACGGCATATTGGCTCTGAGAAGGGTCGCTGAAAGTCCAAGATGTGCACGGGCAAGACGGATGACGCCGTCGTATGCCCCGAGCTTGTGAACTTTAGCAGCTTGACTTCCCCATTGGCCAGATCTGAAGCACTGACCAAAGCAAGCCTCACCGTTAGCGCCATCACATTGATGGCACCAGATCGGGGTTTGGCCGGCAAGATCCGCCAGATTCACCATAGGCCAGATCTGAAGCCGATGACGAGATCCCCGACTCCATTGCGCCATTCTGCTCATGGGAAACACTGGATCTAAGCTTACAACAACACTAACTCCCTCGGATCCAAATTAGCTGACTCAACTTTGCTTATCTAAATATGGATGTATCCACACATGTTTTTACTCTAGATACATACACGTCTAAGGAAAGTTGAATCAATTAATTTAGTTCGGAGGGTGTACAATATACAGAGAGAAGTCGGCCTCGTCTCCGGCCGGCGAGGCCGCCGGAGAGAAGGGGGAGAGGAGCCGGGGGAGTGGGAGAGACTCGAGAGAGAAAGAGAAGAGGAAGAAATGAGAGCTCCCTGGGGAAGAACATTATTTTTGTCGTTCTCGCTCGTAGCTTGAAACTGAAAATTTCGGCCACGCGCCAAATCATCCCGCCGCATCCATTCGAAAATCCCGTGACCAGTTTTACCCTTTTAACCCTGGTCCGGAAGCTACAACCCACCGACCATGGAGGGCTCATTCGGTAACAATGAAATATCTTGCCTAGATCCCGAACCCTCCCCACAGGCCCACACCCACCCACCAACCATTCGCCCCATTAGCTCAAAAATACTCTCACAAGCCAAAGCTCTGACTCTCTACAGTACTAGATCTGCTTCGCCGCCGGCATACTCCTCCACAGCGTAGCCTTGATCGTGTTGGCTGTCCACCCACCAGATCCGCTCCCCCGCCGCCCTCGTCACCGACGGATCTGCTTCACCGCCGACCTCGCCACCGACGGATCTGCTTCACCGCCGACCTCGCCACCGACGGATCTGCTTCACCGCCGACCTCGCCACCGACTACCTCGCCGCAGCGGCTGTATCAACTTCACCGAATACCTTGCCAGCCAACCAGATCTGCTTCACTAACGCCCGCTTCTACTGAAACAGGGTCGATTCATCGTCTCCCGCGTTCGCCGCCGCTGGAATGCAAGTTGCCGCCCCCGTCCACCCCGCCGCAGCTTGGTTAGTACGCTGGCCCGTTAGATCGCGGTGTTTCTTTAGCCATGTTTTGTGTAGTTATTTGCAGATCTCATATGCCGTTAACTTTCTTGATGTGTTGCTTCGCATGAAGTTTGTTTAAATGTTGTACAGTACAAAAGCATTATCCGGTCGCTACCATCCTGTTCATTCTACTGACACCTGTGTGCATCCACATATTTATAGCCTTGTACCCATTCATTTGCTGCCAACTGTTTTTGTACTGCATGCTATTGTCGCACTGCTTTTATAGTCGTGCTATGGGCATTTCCAATCTGCTTGTTCTTATACCACGTCATTAGCTCACCGCTAGCTGTTTTCTCGTGTCTGCTATTCTCACACTGCTTTTATAATCATGCTATGTGCATTTCCAATCTGCTTGCTCTTATACCTCGTCTTTAGCTTATATAGTTATTGCTGCGTGCATGTCTGGTCTTTGTATTATCGTAGACTGACTTGTCAATGTTATTTTTCCTAGGGATTGATCATGCGAACCACTTATTAGAACATCCAACATTAACAGCGGGGACGCTAGGTAAGGTTGGAATCTGAGTTCGTGGTTGGTAATTTTGGCAGTTTACTTCCGTTATTATCTATAACCTATATGCATTGTTCCTTATGCAAGAGATTAACACTTGGAACCCTGCCATAGCAATGCCATTCATGCTTTACTATGTTTCTGCCTATTTGATATGCTTGTCTTGGAGAAACTTCGAGGGTGATTTGAACCTGACATTTGGTCATTCTTAATGCCAGTTTACTTTATGTGTAAAACCTTGGCATTACCCTACTCTAAATCTGAATGTCTGAAATTCGTATCTCATGCAAAGCAACATCTAGTTGGTTTTAATCTGATATCTGGTAACTATTGGCTTATTCATTTGGCAGCTCAAGTTTTTTGTTATTTGAAACCAGCTGACTTGGTCTTAAATGTGATATCTAAACACAGATTAAGGACAATGGAGCAGGAGGATTAGCATTTCACTTGATGGCTGAACCTAAAATGATAGGCATGTTGACCACGACTAGTGCACGCAAGAGAAGGACCTGCAGTGAGCCAGTATGTGCTTAGTACATGCATCTTATCTTATCTTGTGCTTATTTCTGCTACATGCTGTTATCTGATCTCTACATTGCGTAATACATGTTTGAATAGTTAATTGTTGTAACTATGTTTACAATGTTACCAGAATGCTGTTTTAATGAAGCAGTCATCATTAGAAGATAGTCGCCAAAAAAGGATCTGTAGCGACCCTGTGCAACATTATGATGTAAGTTTGTGCTTAGTACAAGTTCCATACATGTCTTATTTATGCAACTTGTTATTATCTTATATCTACATTGCATAATAAATGTTTGCATAGTTCATCGTTTAACTCTTTTTGCATTATTATCAGAATGCAGTTGTGATGAAGCAATCTTCATTAACTGTGAGGCCCACAAAAAGTTCTGATCTTTCTTCTGATGCATCTTCTCATAGCCGTCAACCTAGACCATTTCTTTCATCAGACAGTAAATATCTCAAGGCTGTACTTTATAAAAGACATGGTATTGCTGCTTTAAGATCTGTAGCTGATATGTTGACAAAGAGTACACAAGATTCAATCAAGGCGATTGCCAAATGTCAACGTGTTATTGATGATGCTAATAGAAGTCCTCAATGATTCTATGTAATTTTTTTATTTGGGCACATTAATTGCCTTGTAATTTTCCTATTTGTTTTATTTGTGTATGTAATTGTGTGTATCATTGAAATCAGATTTTAGGCTCATGAAATTTAATGCAAGTTGACTAGTCAAACAAGTAGGGCCCTACAACAGATTGGGCCGGCCCACTTACAGTAGTGTGGGACCCACTTTCATTTTGGGCCGGCCCACTTCTTTAGTAGGCCGGCCCGGTTACACGATAGTGGGCTCCACATGCTTATTGGGCCGGCCCACTTGCTCTATGGTGGTCCCACATGGTAAATGGGCCGGCCCTTTAATAGGAAGGTGGGACCCACCTGTGTTTTGACCCGGCCCACTATCTTGTTGGGCCGGCCCACTTTCTAGATGGTGGACCCCACATACCAAATGGGCCGGCCCACTTTCTATATGGTGGACCCCACACACCAAATGGGCCGCCCTTTAATAGGATGGGGACCCACCTGTGTTTTGGCCCGGCCCACTATCTCGTTGGGCCGGCCCACTTTCTACATGGTGGACCCCACATACCAAATGGGCCGGCCCATTAACAGGAATGTGGGACCCACATGTGTTTTTGGCCCGGCCCACTATCTTGGTGGGCCAGACCACTTGCTATATTGTGGACCCCACATACTAAATGGGCCGGCCCTTTAACAGGAAGATGGGTCCCACCCGTGTTTTTGGCCCGGCCCACTATCTTGTTGGGCCGGCCCACTTGATATATGGTGGACCCCACACACTAAATGGGCCTAGCTTAACAGGAAAGTGGGACCCACCTGTGTTTTTGGCCCTCCCACTAGCTTGTTGGGCCGCCACTTGCTATACTCTGACCCCACACACTAAATGGGCGGCCTTTTAACAGGCAAGGACTCACTGTTTTTGGCCCGACCCACTTGCTTCTTGGGCCGGCCCATTGCTGTAAGGTGGACCCCACATGTTAAATGGGTCGGCCATTTAACTTTGACCAGTCAACATTAGAGGTTAGGCCCGGCCCACGTAACTAATGGACCAGCCCAGCTATATAGTTGACCGGTCAAACTATGTCATCTGGCCCGGCCCGCTTAAGACGTGGCAGGCCTCGTGTGGGCCTACCATCTACCACGGGGTTTCAGCCGGTTAACGCCGTTAACTGGCAGTTAACGGCGTCTGCCACGTGTCAGTTTGCATGACGTCAGCAGTCAACGGGCTCCCGAAAACACTTCCGCAACGGTCCGATTTTCCGTGGCGGAAGGGCGCCCAAGCGCGACGGACCGAAAAAATCGTCGTTGGACTTTGCCTGACGCAGTTTCCACAACGGAACCCATATCGTCGGGTTAGGCCCATAGGCGACGAAAAATACCCCTTTGCGGACGATTTTGAGACGTTGTCTATCAGAACTTTTCTTGTAGTGTTTAGGGTTTAGGGATTAGAGATTAGGGATTTAAGGTTTTAGGGGTTGTTTAAGGTTTAGGGATCATCGATCGAGTGCGCACACACATTATTAGAGGCACCCGCGCCTTTACGCATAAATTGCATGCGTATATATATATGTGTGTGTTTTTGGCCACCAACGATATATATGATGATCGAGAGAGAGATTGAAATCCCTAAGAATATGTTCAAATATACATTAAAATATATGCACAATGCATGGTAGGCCATGCATGCACACTAATTATATATATATTATGAGGCAACTTAATCAAATGTGTTTTCATTCGAGAGAACTTGTCAAAATTCAAGTTAATTAATTTATCACGATAATTATATAATTAATTAATGAATCAGGGATATGTTATACAACATGATCGATATATATAGGCCATGTATATTTTAATTGGTGTTAATCTACGGTTTGCTAGCTAGCTGCTATATATAGAGCATGTTTTTATTAGATCGGGTTATATCTAGTATAGTTTAGGGTTATGTGTTTTAATTAAGTAGGGTTAATTAGCTAGGGTTAGTTACATATATATGGTTTAGGGTTAATGCATGGCACAATTAATTTAATTAGAGGACCGCGAGGCACCCCTGGGCTGCTCGATGCACAATTAAGTGACGTTGGCCTATACATAGGGTTTAATTAGGGTTTAGGGTTAGCTAGGGTAGAGGGTTAGGGTTAGGGTTTAGGGTTTAGGGTTTAGTGTTTAGGGTGTTTAGGGTTTAGGGATTAGGGATTTAGGGTTTTAGGGTTGTTTAAGGTTTAGGGATCATCGATCGAGTGCGCACACACATTATTAGAGGCACCCGCGCCTTTACGCATAAAGTGCATGCGTATATATGTGTGTTTTTTGGGCCACCAACGATATATAGATGATCGAGAGAGAGAGAGAGAGAGAGATTGAAATCCCCAAGAATATGTTCAAATATACATTAAAATATATGCACGAATGCATTGTAGGCCATGCATGCACACTAATTATATATATATTATGAGGCAACTTAATCAAATGTGTTTTCATTCGAGAGAACTTGTCAAAGTTCAAGTTAATTAATTTATCACGATAATTATATAATTAATTAATGAATCTCAGGGATATGTTATACAACATGATCGATATAGGCCATGTATATTTTAATTGGTGTTAATCTACGGTTTGCTAGCTAGCTGCTATATATAGAGCATGTTTTTATTAGATCGGGTTATAGCTAGCTAGTATAGTTTAGGGTTATGTGTTTTAATTAAGTAGGGTTGATTAGCTAGGGTTAGTTACATATATATGGTTTAGGGTTAATGCATGGCACATTTAATTTTATTAGAGGATCGCGAGGCACCCATGACCCGCTCGATCGATGCACAATTAAGTGTCGTTGGCCTATACATAGGGTTTAATTGGGGTTTAGGATTAGCTAGGGTTTAGGGTTAGGGTTAGGGTTAGGGTTAGGGTACGTTTAGGGTCTAGGGTTTAGGGTTTAGTGTTTAGGGTGTTTAGGGTTTAGGGATTAGGGATTTAAGGTTTTAGGGTTGTTTAAGGTTTAGGGATCATCGATCGAGTGCGCACACACATTATTAGAGGCACCCGCGCCTTTACGCATAAATTGCATGCATATATATGTGTGTTTTTTGGGCCACCAACGATATATAGATGATCGAGAGAGAGAGATTGAAATCCCCAAGAATATGTTCAAATATACATTAAAATATATGCACGAATGCATTGTAGGCCATGCATGCACACTAAATATATATATATTATGAGGCAACTTAATCAAATGTGTTTTCATTCGAGAGAACTTGTCAAAGTTCAAGTTAATTAATTTATCACGATAATTATATAATTAATTAATGAATCTCAGGGATATGTTATACAACATGATCGATATAGGCCATGTATATTTTAATTGGTGTTAATCTACGGTTTGCTAGCTAGCTGCTATATATAGAGCATGTTTTTATTAGATCGGGTTATAGCTAGCTAGTATAGTTTAGGGTTATGTGTTTTAATTAAGTAGGGTTGATTAGCTAGGGTTAGTTACATATATATGGTTTAGGGTTAATGCATGGCACATTTAATTTTATTAGAGGATCGCGAGGCACCCATGACCCGCTCGATCGATGCACAATTAAGTGTCGTTGGCCTATACATAGGGTTTAATTGGGGTTTAGGATTAGCTAGGGTTTAGGGTTAGGGTTAGGGTTAGGGTACGTTTAGGGTCTAGGGTTTAGGGTTTAGTGTTTAGGGTCTTTAGGGTTTAGGGATTAGGGATTTAAGGTTTTAGGGTTGTTTAAGGTTTAGGGATCATCGATCGAGTGCGCACACACATTATTAGAGGCACCCGCGCCTTTACGCATAAATTGCATGCATATATATGTGTGTTTTTTGGGCCACCAACGATATATAGATGATCGAGAGAGAGAGAGATTGAAATCCCCAAGAATATGTTCAAATATACATTAAAATATAGGGACATTTTCGTGCCCTCGGCTCCTTAGTTGTACTCAGTTTTCCCCAGATCCTTAGTTTTTCCTCAGTTTTCCCCAACCCCTTGTCTATAACCCGCAGAAAGAGCTCGGACGGAAGGAATCCCGTTTAGTTGACGTTGGTTGGTGCTGGCAAGTGGGGCCGCTGTTGGTGCCCCGCAGTGGACACGTCTCCACTTATCCAGATCATCGTGGGACCCACAACTTGTCCACGTTAGCGCGCCGGACCCACAGCTTACCCAGGTGACCGTTGCAAAATGGGAGCCCGAGCTAGCCCCGCGCCCGTGCCCGTGCCATTGCTTCCCCTTTCTTTCTCCGCGCCCCATTGTTCTTCTTCTCCGCCAGCGGCAGCCCTTCTCCGGCACGCGGGTGATGTCTAGTTTCTCTTCGACCTCCCGTTCTTCATGGCCGCAGTATGGACCCGTGCCTTTGACAAGATGCCCTGACTGCCCACGCCAGGAGCCTCTGAAGCGGTCGATCTGTAAGACGGACGAGAACGGCAACCGTGGACGTGAGTTCGTTGCATGCGAGAGCTTGCCATATAGAGAGGGGGATAAGGTTAGATCTCGCTCCAATTTCTCTGTTTTCTCTCGATTTTCTTGTTATTCCCTCGAATTTGGGATTTAGGGTTCACGTTGTTGTTTTCAGATCTTGAAGAAATGCAGGCATTTCGAGTGGATCGATGTGTACGTTCAGAGGCTTCAGTTGCAGGAATCAATTGGCGCTATTGGGGGGCGCAATTTGGGAGGGGGGGACTTGCTGTAGAGAATGCGGCGGAGAGAGGAGCCGTTCCGATTAGGGACCTTCCGATTATGCCTAATGCTCCCAATGCAGAACTGGTGGAAGTGAAGGGAGAACTGAAGAAAATGAACAAGCAGTTAAGGCAGCTGATCGAGTTGAAGAAGCAAGCTAATATGATGGCTGGTTGTTTTTTTTGTTGTATAATTACGATCGGATTCTTATCATTGCTCACCAGGCGCTAGAAGTTGTTACAAGGGATACCTTGTTACAAATCCATTATTCAGTTACATGTACTTGTAGTTGTTTTCAAAGTTAGTGTGTGCATTCACCGAAATTACCAACTATATTCCCTAAAAGAAAAGGAAAGCTAAAGATAGTTGATAATTGTTAGAGGGGTGACAAATAATGCAATCCCCGAAATCCGCAAATATGTATGCCTCATGTTTATACCAAAATTATACCACTTTTAGGCCGTTTCAAAATACCAATACTATATCCCAAACTATATTCCCTAAAAGAAAAGGAAAGCTAAAGATAGTTGATAATTGTTAGAGGGGTGACAAATAATGCAATCCCCGAAATCCGCAAATATGTATGCCTCATGTTTATACCAAAATTATACCACTTTTAGGCCTTTCCAAAATACCAATACCATATCCCAAACTATATTCCCTAAAAGAAAAGGACAGCTAAAGATAGTTGATAATTGTTAGAGGGGTGACAAATAATGCAATCGCCGAAATCCGCAAAAATGTATGCCTCATGTTTATAACAAAATTATACCACTTTTAGGCCGTTTCAAAATACCAATACTATATCCCAAACTATATTCCCTAAAAGAAAAGGAAAGCTAAAGATAGTTGATAATTGTTAGAGGGGTGACAAATAATGCAATCCCCGAAATCCGCAAATATGTATGCCTCATGTTTATACCAAAATTATACCACTTTTAGGCCTTTCCAAAATACCAATACCATATCCCAAACTATATTCCCTAAAAGAAAAGGACAGCTAAAGATAGTTGATAATTGTTAGAGGGGTGACAAATAATGCAATCGCCGAAATCAGCAAAAATGTATGCCTCATGTTTATAACAAAATTATACCACTTTTAGGCCGTTTCAAAATACCAATACTATATCCCAAACTATATTCCTCATGTTTATTCTCCACCGACAGAGAGAGAGAGAGATGGGTGGCACGAAGAGAGAGAGAGAGAGAGAGAGAGAGAGAGAGAGAGAGAGAGAGAGGTTGCCACGAAGAGACGGATAGGGGTATACTGCCCGTTAGATCAGTGGATCAACGGTTCGTGGAGTCGATCCGTGTGACAACGGCTCAACCAATCAGGATAAGTTTGGGCTTCTCAGAGCATTTGTGACAGTACTTGAGGGCAAAACTGAGTAGTACTAAGAATCCAAGGGCACATAAATAGTAAATAGACTAAGGGATTCAAACAAAAGAATTACAAAATGAAAAATGTGTGTTTTGTACAATATAATTCATATTGGGCTACATCAAATTATTTGCAATTCAAATATACATGAGTGTGACAATTATGGCATCATTTAGACAAACTATGTTTTGGGAAAGATGTTTTGCAAAGGGGTTTGGGTGGAAAACCATGCATCTTCATAGCTACACTAGTGATTCTGAGAAGTGGCAATTTGTGGTAAAACTTGATTTATATATGTTTGTTAAGGTTTTCTAGGTGGCAGGTTGCGTAGGAAGACTCCATGAGTAGTTGCCACTATGTTTTTATTTTTTTTGGATTTTTTTGCGCATGAAATGACTCAATTAGCTATGTTAATCTCATTTGTTGACTCTCTGTTGACCAGCTACTTGAGGGTAAAACTGAGTATATTGCACTTGCCGGTCTAAGTCCTCGAGGGGAAAACTGAGTACAGATAAAATTTCTGTATAAGGCCTGAGGTTATAACTGAGTACACCAAACGTCCCAGGGTTAGACTCGTGTAGCGGTGCACGCTGCAGCCGTGCATAGCGGACGCGTGTTGCGGTACACGCCACCTTCGTCTTTATAGAGCCCCTCTTTCTCTCCCTCGACGCACGTTCTCACTGGCTCACTGCAACCGCCTCTCCTGTCCCATCATCTTCTCCACAACCGAAGAAAAAACCCCGAAGAAAACCGCCGGCGATGGAGAAGAATGAGATGCCCATTGTCGGCGCATCGGCCGCCGCCCCCGTCCAGGCCCCTGTCGCTGCTTCCAACGTAGCAGCCGGCGCATCGGCCGCCGCCCCCGTCCAGGCCCCTGTCGCTGCTTCCAACGTAGCAGCCGGCGCATCGGCCGCCGCCCCCGTCCAGCCCCCTGTCGCTGCTTCCAACGTAGCAGCCGGCGCATCGGCCGCCGCCCCCGTCCAGTCCCCCGTCGATTGGGACCCGTACGAACCAGTGCAGTACGACGCGCCGGAGAACCCCTACGACACCACCATCGTCGACTACGAGTCGGAGGTAACCCTTTGTTCCCTTGTTCTTATCTCATTTCAATCATTTTGTGTTAGATCTAGCGTTATTACGGTTCGTCTGTTCCTAGTTCAATCCTTTTGTGTTAGATCTTGCGTTATTACTGTTCGTCTCTTCCTAGTTCAATCCTTTTTTGTTAGATCTTGCGTTATTACTGTTCGTCTGTTCCTAGTTCAATCCTTTTGTGTTAGATCTTGCGTTATTACTGTTCGTCTGTTCCTAGTTCGATCCTTTTGTGTTAGATCTTGCGTTATTAGTGTTTGTGATTTGCTTTTGTTTCAGATTTGTGCCGATGATGATGAATATTTGGGCATCCCTAAATTGATTCAGGGTTTGGTCAGTAAACAATTGGTGTGTACAAATTTGTTGTGCATGATCTTTGGTTTACTTACTCAAATCCTGGATATAAGTGTGTCCAATGTAACTGAGGCTACCTCTTTTTTTCGAGCCCATATTATCATGCATGATTTTTTGTTCACTCTCTGTTCAATCATCGTTGCAATTGACTCCGTGTTTTTTGCACGATCTTTGGTGCTACGTGACAGGTGGAGAGCAGCGACGTCGACAGCGACGACGAGTCCTTCCACACCAAGACTCGTCACGTCCTCAGGAGGCTGCAGTCCGGCCAATACGGTCGCCCCTTTGCTCAAGGCATTTACAAGTGCCCCTTCTGCAACAGGAGGCTCTTCGACACCAACTTCAACACCCTGCTGAACCATGCTGAATCCATTGGCAGATATGGCGCTAGAGTTGGAAGTACCGTGAACGTGCATGCGTACATGGCCAAACACAAAGCACTTGGGATTCACCTGCGCAACCTCCAAGCGAGTCACACGCGCCACCTGGAGGCGTTGAACGTGCCTACTGCACTCTCTGTATGTGACTGCTCTATCTGTAGAGCAGCTTAAATTCATGTAAAATGTAGCTTATGTTGGATCTATCGGTACTACATTTGGATCTGTCCTGAATATATCTATGCTATGTTGGTTGCTGTATGCAGCTTATCCTATATTTTCTCTCTGGATTTGTGCCCTAGATTTCCTACCTGATTGGGTAAAAACGAAGGCATAAAGAAATGAATGGCGTTAAAAAACAGAAGGAGAAGCTTCTCTAGATTTGCTACCAATTTGGGCTATCAAATATGAATGAGATCGAGCGATAGAGAGGAAAAAGGTACATTGAAAACTGCTAATCTGGGCGAAAGAGACAGAAACCACTCGTGCCCCCGTCCCGGACCCACACGGCTCCACACGCTACGGCCCTACACGCTACGGCCCCACAAACACGGCCTCGTCCTGTCCCACGCGGTCCCTTCCTACCAGCCCCACACGACGCGGTCCCACACGACGCGACCCCACAAACGACACGACCCCACTCGTCAGCACGGAACGGTCAACTTAACGGATTCCTTCCGTCCGAGCTCCTTCTGCGGTTCAGACAAACGTTTGGGTAAAACTGAGGAAAAACTAAGGAGCTGGGGAAAACTGAGTACAACTAACGAAGCAGGGGCACGAAAATAGAAATTAAAATATATGCACGAATGCATTGTAGGCCATGCATGCACACTAATTATATATATATTATGAGGCAACTTAATCAAATGTGTTTTCATTCGAGAGAACTTGTCAAAGTTCAAGTTAATTAATTTATCACGATAATTATATAATTAATTAATGAATCTCAGGGATATGTTATACAACATGATCGATATAGGCCATGTATATTTTAATTGGTGTTAATCTACGGTTTGCTAGCTAGCTGATATATATAGAGCATGTTTTTATTAGATCGGGTTATAGCTAGCTAGTATAGTTTAGGGTTATGTGTTTTAATTAAGTAGGGTTGATTAGCTAGCTAGGGTTAGTTACATATATATGGTTTAGGGTTAATGCATGGCACATTTAATTTTATTAGAGGATCGCGAGGCACCCATGACCCGCTCGATCGATGCACAATTAAGTGTCGTTGGCCTATACATAGGGTTTAATTGGGGTTTAGGATTAGCTAGGGTTTAGGGTTAGGGTTAGGGTTAGGGTTAGGGTACGTTTAGGGTCTAGGGTTTAGGGTTTAGTGTTTAGGGTGTTTAGGGTTTAGGGATTAGGGATTTAAGGTTTTAGGGTTGTTTAAGGTTTAGGGATCATCGATCGAGTGCGCACACACATTATTAGAGGCACCCGCGCCTTTACGCATAAATTGCATGCATATATATGTGTGTTTTTTGGCCACCAACGATATATAGATGATCGAGAGAGAGAGATTGAAATCCCCAAGAATATGTTCAAATATACATTAAAATATATGCACGAATGCATGGTAGGCCATGCATGCACACTAATTATATATATATATATATATTATGAGGCAACTTAATCAAATGTGTTTTCATTCGAGAGAACTTGTCAAAATTAAAGTTAATTAATTTATCACGATAATTATATAATTAATTAATGAATCTCAGGGATATGTTATACAACATGATCGATATAGGCCATGTATATATTAATTGGTGTTAATCTACGGTTTGCTAGCTAGCTGCTATATATAGAGCATGTTTTTATTAGATCGGGTTATAGCTAGTATAGTTTAGGGTTATGTGTTTTCATTAAGTAGGGTTGATTAGCTATGGTTAGTTACATATATATGGTTTAGGGTTAATGCATGGCACATTTAATTTAATTAGAGGACCGCGAGGCACCCCTGGCCTGCTTGATGCACAATTAAGTGTCGTTGGCCTATATATAGGGTTTAATTAGGGTTTAGGGTTAGGGTTAGGGTTTAGGGTCTAGGGTTTAGTGTTTAGGGTGTTTAGGGTTTAGGGATTAGAGATTAGGGTTTCAGGGTTGTATAAGGTTTAGGGATCATCGATCGAGTGCGCACACACATTATTAGAGGCACGCGCCTTTGCGCATAAAGTGCATGCGTATAGTTTAGGGTTATTTGTTTTAATTAAGTAGGGTTTGATCAGCTAGGGTTAGTTACATATATATGGTTTAGGGTTAATGCATGGCACATTACATATAGTTTAAATCTCAAGAATGTTTATACATGATAGGCCATATGTGCAAAGGAATTTTTTTCCCCGTGAACTTGTCAAAATTCAAGTTTATCGGGGCAATGGAAACTAGTCCAAAAAATTACATAGAGGACCAAAAGTACTAGACAATAACTAATAGAACCTGCAACTTTACAAAAAGGACCCCAAAACATATAGAAGAAAATCAATCGAGTCCTTCTCGACCGCACATCAGATCTCTGCTCCGCATCCTTTCCAGCAACTCCGTCGCCGGGGACGCACCACTTGGGACGGTGTCGCCGGTAGTCGCCAGGACGAAGGAGAAGAAGGGCCTCAGCAACGGCATATTGGCTCTGAGAAGGGCCGCTGAAAGTCCAAGATGTGCACGGGCAAGACGGATGACGCCGTCGTATGCCCCGAGCTTGTGAACTTTAGCAGCTTGACTTCCCCATTGGCCAGATCTGAAGCACTGACCAAAGCAAGCCTCACCGTTAGCGCCATCACATTGATGGCACCAGATCGGGGTTTGGCCGGCAAGATCCGCCAGATTCACCATAGGCCAGATCTGAAGCCGATGACGAGATCCCCGACTCCATTGCGCCATTCTGCTCATGGGAAACACTGGATCTAAGCTTACAACAACACTAACTCCCTCGGATCCAAATTAGCTGACTCAACTTTGCTTATCTAAATATGGATGTATCCACACATGTTTTTACTCTAGATACATACACGTCTAAGGAAAGTTGAATCAATTAATTTAGTTCGGAGGGTGTACAATATACAGAGAGAAGTCGGCCTCGTCTCCGGCCGGCGAGGCCGCCGGAGAGAAGGGGGAGAGGAGCCGGGGGAGTGGGAGAGACTCGAGAGAGAAAGAGAAGAGGAAGAAATGAGAGCTCCCTGGGGAAGAACATTATTTTTGTCGTTCTGCTCGTAGCTTGAAACTGAAAATTTCGGCCGCGCGCCAAATCATCCCGCCGCATCCATTCGAAAATCCCGTGACCAGTTTTACCCTTTTAACCCTGGTCCGGAAGCTACAACCCACCGACCATGGAGGGCTCATTCGGTAACAATGAAATATCTTGCCTAGATCCCGAACCCTCCCCACAGGCCCACACCCACCCACCAACCATTCGCCCCATTAGCTCAAAAATACTCTCACACGCCAAAGCTCTGACTCTCTACAGTACTAGATCTGCTTCGCCGCCGGCATACTCCTCCACAGCGTAGCCTTGATCGTGTTGGCTGTCCACCCACCTGATCCGCTCCCCCGCCGCCCTCGTCACCGACGGATCTGCTTCACCGCCGACCTCGCCACCGACGGATCTGCTTCACCGCCGACCTCGCCACCGACTACCTCGCCGCAGCGGCTGTATCAACTTCACCGAATACCTTGCCAGCCAACCAGATCTGCTTCACTAACGCCCGCTTCTACTGAAACAGGGTCGATTCATCGTCTCCCGCGTTCGCCGCCGCTGGAATGCAAGTTGCCGCCCCCGTCCACCCCGCCGCAGCTTGGTTAGTACGCTGGCCCGTTAGATCGCGGTGTTTCTTTAGCCATGTTTTGTGTAGTTATTTGCATATCTCATATGCCGTTAACTTTCTTGATGTGTTGCTTCGCATGAAGTTTGTTTAAATATTGTACAGTACAAAAGCATTATCCGGTCGCTACCATCCTGTTCATTCTACTGACACCTGTGTGCATCCACATATTTATAGCCTTGTACCCATTCATTTGCTGCCAACTGTTTTTGTACTGCATGCTATTGTCGCACTGCTTTTATAGTCGTGCTATGGGCATTTCCAATCTGCTTGTTCTTATACCACGTCATTAGCTCACCGCTAGCCGCTAGCTGTTTTCTCGTGTCTGCTATTCTCACACTGCTTTTATAATCATGCTATGTGCATTTCCAATCTGCTTGCTCTTATACCTCGTCTTTAGCTTATATAGTTATTGCTGCGTGCATGTCTGGTCTTTGTATTATCGTAGACTGACTTGTCAATGTTATTTTTCCTAGGGATTGATCATGCGAACCACTTATTAGAACATCCAACATTAACAGCGGGGACGCTAGGTAAGGTTGGAATCTGAGTTCGTGGTTGGTAATTTTGGCAGTTTACTTCCGTTATTATCTATAACCTATATGCATTGTTCCTTATGCAAGAGATTAACACTTGGAACCCTGCCATAGCAATGCCATTCATGCTTTACTATGTTTCTGCCTATTTGATATGCTTGTCTTGGAGAAACTTCGAGGGTGATTTGAACCTGACATTTGGTCATTCTTAATGCCAGTTTACTTTATGTGTAAAACCTTGGCATTACCCTACTCTAAATCTGAATGTCTGAAATTCGTATCTCATGCAAAGCAACATCTAGTTGGTTTTAATCTGATATCTGGTAAATATTGGCTTATTCATTTGGCAGCTCAAGTTTTTTGTTATTTGAAACCAGCTGACTTGGTCTTAAATGTGATATCTAAACACAGATTAAGGACAATGGAGCAGGAGGATTAGCATTTCACTTGATGGCTGAACCTAAAATGATAGGCATGTTGACCACGACTAGTGCACGCAAGAGAAGGACCTGCAGTGAGCCAGTATGTGCTTAGTACATGCATCTTATCTTATCTTGTGCTTATTTCTGCTACATGCTGTTATCTGATCTCTACATTGCGTAATACATGTTTGAATAGTTAATTGTTGTAACTATGTTTACAATGTTACCAGAATGCAGTTTTAATGAAGCAGTCATCATTAGAAGATAGTCGCCAAAAAAGGATCTGTAGCGACCCTGTGCAACATTATGATGTAAGTTTGTGCTTAGTACAAGTTCCATACATGTCTTATTTATGCAACTTGTTATTATCTTATATCTACATTGCATAATAAATGTTTGCATAGTTCATCGTTTAACTCTTTTTGCATTATTATCAGAATGCAGTTGTGATGAAGCAATCTTCATTAGAAGTGAGGCCCACAAAAAGTTCTGATCTTTCTTCTGATGCATCTCTCATAGCCGTCAACCTAGACCATTTCTTTCATCAGACAGTAAATATCTCAAGGCTGTACTTTATAAAAGACATGGTATGGTGCTTTAAGATCTGTAGCTGATATGTTGACAAAGAGTACACAAGATTCAATCAAGGCGATTGCCAAATGTCAACGTGTTATTGATGATGCTAATAGAAGTCCTCAATGATTCTATGTAATTTTTTTATTTGGGCACATTAATTGCCTTGTAATTTTCCTATTTGTTTTATTTGTGTATGTACTTGTGTGTATCATTGAAATCAGATTTTAGGCTCATGAAATTTAATGCAAGTTGACTAGTCAAACAAGTAGGGCCCTACAACAGATTGGGCCGGCCCACTTACAGTAGTGTGGGACCCACTTTCATTTTGGGCCGGCCCACTTCTTTAGTAGGCCGGCCCGGTTACACGATAATGGGCTCCACATGCTTATTGGGCCGGCCCACTTGCTCTATGGTGGTCCCACATGGTAAATGGGCCGGCCCTTTAATAGGAAGGTGGGACCCACCTGTGTTTTTGGCCCGGCCCACTATCTTGTTGGGCCGGCCCACTTTCTATATGGTGGACCCCACACACCAAATGGGCCGGCCCTTTAATAGGAAGGTGGGACCCACCTGTGTTTTTGGCCCGCCCCCTATCTTGTTGGGCCGGCCCACTTTCTATATGGTGGACCCCACATACACAAATGGGCCGGCCCATTAACAGAATGTGGGACCCACTCCGTGCTTTTGGCCCGGCCACTATCTTGGTGCCACCACTTGCTATATGGTGGGCCCCACATACTAAATGGGTCGCCCCTTTAACAGGACCCACCGTGTTTTGGTCGGCCCACTATTTTGTTGGGCCACCCACTTGCTATATGCAAGGACCCCACAAACTAAATGGGCCGACCCTTTAACCGGAAAGTGGGACCCACTGTGTTTTTGGCCCTACCACTAGCTTGTTGGGCCGGCTCACTTGCTATACGGTGGACCCCACACACTAAATGGGTCGGCCCTTTAACAGGAAAGTGGGACCCACTCAGTGTTTTTGGTCCGGCCACTTGCTTCTTGGGGGTCACTGGCTGTCGTAAGGACCCACATGTTAAATGGGCCGCCATTTAAGTTTTGACTACCAACCTTAGAGGTTAGGCCCGCCCACGTATCTAATGGACCAGCCCAGCTATATAGTTGACCGGTCAAACTATGTCATCTGGCCCGGCCCGCTTAAGACGTGGCAGGCTCGGTGGGCCTACCGATGCGCGTAGATGTACACGTCCGTTGGGAACCCCAAGATGAAGGTATGATGCGCACAAAGTGGGCAAGTTTTCCTCAAAGAAACCAAGGTTTAATCGAACCAGGAGGAGCCAAGAAGCACGTTGAAGGTTGATGGTGGCGAAATGTGATGCGGCGCAACAACAGGGATTCCGGCGCCAACGTGGAATCCTGCACAACAAAACCAAAGTACTTTGCCCCAACGAAACAATGAGGTTGTCAATCTCACCGGCTTGCTGTAACAAAGGATTAAACGTATCGAGTGGAAGATGTTTGCAAAGAAAACAAGAAAACACAATTGCAGTAGATTGTATGCTATATAAAGAATAGGACCGGGGTCCACAGTTCACTAGAGGTGTCTCTCCCATAAGATTAAAGCATGTTGGGTGAACAAATTACAGTCGGGCAATTGACAAATAGAAAAGGGCATAACAATGCATATACATGATATGATAAATATAGTGAGATTTAATTGGGCATTACGACAAAGTACACAGACCGCTATCCAGCATGCATCTATGCCTAAAAAGTCCACCTTCAGGTTATCATCCGAACCCCTTCCAGTATTAAGTTGCAAGCAACAGACAATTGCATTAAGTATGGTGCGTAATGTAATCGACAACTACATCCTTAGACATAGAATCAATGTTTTATCCCTAGTGGCAACAACACATCACAACCTTAGAACTTTCTGTCACTGTCCCAGGTGTCAATGAAGGCATGAACCCACTATCGAGCATAAATACTCCCTCTTGGAGTTAAGAGTAAAACTTGGCCAGAGCCTCTACTAATAACGGAGAGCATGCAAGATCATAAACAACACATAAACAATAGATTGATAATCACCATAACATAGTATTCTCTATCCATCGGATCCCGACAAACACAACATATAGTGTTACATATAGATGATCTTGATCATGTTAGGCAGCTCACAAGATCCAACAATGAAGCACAACAAGGAGAAGACGACCATCTAGCTACTGCTATGGACCCATGGTCCAGGGTGAACTACTCACTCATCACCCGGAGGCGATCATGGCGATGAAGAGTCCTCCGGGAGATGAATCCCCTCTCCGCAGTGGTGCCGGGAGGCGATCTCCGAATCCCCCGAGATGGGATCGCGGCGGCGGCGTCTCCGGAAGGCTTTCCGCATCGTGGCTCTCTGTACTGGGGTTTTCGCGATGAGGCTTAAGCAGGCAAGCAACGGGGGGCCACACGAGGCCCCACACCCTAGGTCGGCGCGCGGCAGGGCCCGGGCCGCGCCGCCCTATGGTGTCGGCGCCGTGGCCCCACTTCCTTCCCTCTTCGGTTTTCCGGAAGCTTCGTGCAAAAATAGGACCCTGGGCGAAGATTTCGTCCAATTCCGAGAATATTTCCCTTACTAGGATTTCGAAACCAAAAACAAAACAAAGAAACTGGCCTTCGGCATCTTGTTAATAGGTTAGTTCCAGAAAATGCATAAATATGACATATAATGTGCATAAAACATGTAGGTATCATCAATAAAGTGGCATGGAACATAAGAAATTATCGATACGTTGGAGACGTATCACCTACCATCTACCACGGGGTTTCAGCCGGTTAACGCCGTTAACTGGCAGTTAACGGCGTCTGCCACGTGTCAGTTTGCATGACGTCAGCAGTCAACGGGCTCCCGAAACACTTCCGCAACGGTCCGATTTTCCGTGGCGGCGGCGCCCAAGCGCGACGGACCGAAAATCGTCGTTGGACTTTGCCTGACGCAGTTTCGACAATGAACCCATATCGTCGGGTTAGGCCCATAGGCGACGAAAAATGCCCCTTAGTTGACGATTTTGGACGTTGTCTATCAGAACTTTTAGGCTCAACTACGCGTAGGATGTTCCGATCATACTGAAAACCCTAAACTGTCGTAGATTGGTTTAGCATGTTATGATCAAGCAGGATCCCCATGTCATTGAAAATCCAACATGAACCATAGGGCGTCGTTTGAGCCGATCCGCAGGGCAAACTCGAGAGCCGATAGGGCTCGTATTTAATGTTTACGTGTCCGCCATGCAGAGAACTAATCGAAGCAATCCAACACCTTCCTGACCAGGTATAGGTCGTGGCACGCCCTTGCAACCGCCAGGACGTGTGCCGGAGCATTTGCGGGACGACGTCGAGGGACCAGGGCCCGCTGCCGCCTTGGAAGCCTCCCGGCTCTTCGTGTTGCTTAACCACTGCTCGCCGGTGGGTTTTGGCAGGCAACACATTCTGGCACGCCCGGTGGGACATCGGGACAATCTTCTGCAGCAACCACGTCGAACATCTACATCTGAGATGGCGGCACCGGTCAAGTACGAAGATCTGCCTCCCGAGCATAAGAAGAAATACGATGATCTCAAGGCCATCTTGGAAGCCGATCTCATCGGCGCTTTTGAGAAAACCCTCGCACGGGATCAAGTTCAAAGGGTTCCAACCCGAAGGTGCGCTGGAGGGACTAGATCTATCTCTCCCTTCGACGAACGTATTTGAGCCCTGCGACAGAAGTCAACTATGTCATGCCCACTCTCTTCACTCCGCATTCTGAGAGCTTGGTGAATACTCTGGAGCGTGTCGCGCTCAATGTGGTGCAAGAAGTCATGAAGCACAAGTACTCTCCGTCAGGACCTGCTCTAGGAACTCATCAAGGAGAGATACCGCTCTATACCAGGCCGCCACTGCCATACACGACGGCAGCTCCACAGCAACCAGGTTCACCGGCGTACGTTGTCTACAAGGTTGGAGGTGATCCGGGCGACTACCAATTCCTGTATGAGCCGCCCAAGGAGATTCCACATGGATACATGTGCACATACGTGCCGGACTGCAACGACTGGACGACCCAGGTTACAAGAAGGATCCACGGCAGGAGGGATCGCTAGAACAGGCTGCAGCCGAAGCAGAAGCTTAGAAACAAGTGTGGTTAGCCAAATATACCACCAGTACAAGTCATGCACGCTCAACTTCTGCAGCTCCTACGGTGGATGAGATCACCGCAATCATGAGAGACCAGTTCGGCATCCTGCCGAAGAAGAGAATGATCGGCTATTCCAAGCCGTATCCCAACGATTATGACCTAATCCCACTACCGCCTAAGTATCGGCTCCCTGACTTCACAAAATTCAGTGGATCAGAAGGAACCAGCTCAATCGAGCACGTGAGCCGATATTTGGCACAGTTGGGCATGGTTCTTCACGAACTGCGTGTGAGGTTCTTCTCACAATCTCTCACGGGTCCAGCCTTTGGGTGGTACACCTCGTTGCTACCAGATTCTGTTCGGACGTGGAAGCACTGGAAGAGCAGTTTCACGTACAATATCAGAAGCTAACGAAGCTAGCCTTGCCGATCTGACCCAAGTTCGGCAGAGACGAGGAGAGACGGTATCTGAGTACATCCAGAGGTTCAGGACCGTCAGGAACCGATGTTATTCGGTTCGCCTATCTGAGAAGGAAGCAGTCGAGCTGGCGATTGTCAGCGCCGCTCAAAGATGTGACCTTCCAAGCAGAGTACAATTCACTGCGCACATGGTTCGTGTTGACGCATATGAACAGCGCCATCCAGAATTGTACCAGGACAAGTACAAGCGCGTCGCCCTGATCGAGACGGACGAAGATGAAGATTCTGCAGGAGATCAGGAGGTCGCTGTAGCTGAGTGGACCCGGGGCAAAACCTGTGTCCTGCAAGTGGGTGAAGCAACCAGGGCCGTGAAGGGGTTTGACTTCGATTTGAGCAAAACGGAGCAAATTTTTGATTTGCTGCTGAAGGAGAAACAGCTGAAGTTACCCGAAGGCCACAAAATCCCCACGCCACAAGAGATGAACGGCAGGCCATACTGCAAATGGCATCACACGTTCACCCATGCCACCAACGACTGCAAAGTCTTGCGCGGACAGATTCAGATGGCGATAGAACAAGGCCGATTACTCTTCGGTCAGTTTGCCATGAGAGTTGACACGCAGCCGTTTCCGGAAGTCAACATGGTAGATCTCAGCCATTGCATAAGACGCGAGCCAGGGTTCTCGTTTGATATCAATATGGCAGGGCTTGCAGATCGCCATGGCGAGGATAAGCCAGAGAGCAGTCGCTCTCGTGGCAAAGATAAAAGGAGGCCGATCCACGCGACCGGCCCCAGCATGATGACAGACGGTACTGAGGAAGAGGTGATCAGCGTGCGGTATCAACGACCACTTTCCGCGCACCTCCTTAACAACTATGAGCAGCCGACGTTGGCGCTACGACGTAGATGATGACAGATATCGTCGGTCTGATGCAGACAACAGGAAATACCGTCGACACGAAGGGTATGAGCGTCACGCTAGAGGGAGGTCAAGAGAGCAAGAGGACATGGATAGGCATTGGAACTGTCCTTTCTTCAAACACTGCTGGGACTCAGGAATGAGCCGATTGCCTACAATCGAGAACTGCCCAGAATGTAGACAGAAGAGGAAGGGAACGAATGAAGTTTCAGTGTTCAAGCGTCTAGGACCTCTCCCACCTCAGAACAAACGAGCTGAGTCATCCCAAGATGAAGACTTCGAGGAGTCAGAGGAAGAAGATAGATATCACCGACCAAGGTGGTGTCCCTGATGGACTCAGCCACTCCCAAAAGCGCAGTGCACCAGCTACGAAACTTGAGGAAGCCGAGGCGCACTCATTACTTTGAGGAAAGCACGCCCGATCCGCCGTGAAAATTCAGCAAACGCCGGAGACAGAGCGCGCCCACCAAAGAAAGTGTGGCGACCCAAGCAGACGAAAGCCGATGCAGGGACATCGGCTGATACAAACATGGTGTTCGTTCTCCCATCGAGTTTTGTGCTCCAAGAGATGAGGAAGTATCAGTGGCACAGTTTGATTGGGCCACGACCAGTATCTTTGAAAAGCCACGAGAAAGGAGCTATAGGCATCTGAAGGCCCTATACCCGAAGGGTTATATCAATGGGCAGCCTATCAGCAAGATGCTGGTTGACACGGGAGCAGCAGTCAACATAATGCCGTACTCCATGTTACGACGTTTGGGACGTTCTACTGAAGATCTGATCAAGACCAACGTCACGCTAAGCGATTTCAACGGCCAACCGTCAGAAGCCAAGGGTGTATCGAACGTGGACTTAACTGTCGGCCGAAAGACCATCCCTACATCCTTCTTCATCGTCGACAGCAAGAGCACTTATGCTGTTCTGCTAGGAAGGGATTGGATCCACGCTAACTGCATTCCATCCACAATGCATCAGTGCATCATACAATGGGATGGAGATGAAGTGGAGGTGGTTCATGCATGATTCAGTTGATATCTCTTTGGCTGCCATGAACATCTGGGAAGCAAACGACCAAGAGCCGCTCTCCTGGAATCAATCTGGACGGCTGTGAGCGCATCGAAGCTACAAAAAACGGGGTGAGGCTAGTCTTATCCACTGGCCTGACAGAGTAGCAAGATCCAAGTCTATGGACGTACGTGGCAAGGCCGATCCCGCGATCGGTCCCAAAAAATAAGAAACAAAGATTTCACTTCAATCATGCCACGTCATCGGCACAGAACCAAGAAGTTGTAAACCCTCGTCAACATCGCAATGGAAAAGGAGGCCGATTCTAGCAATCGGCCACAATTAGCCTCAACCTACCTTCTGCCTGTGTTCATCATTGATTTGGCAGGCAATGGAAAGCTGAGATATGGGTTTACAGCAGCTGATGGACTAGAAGAGATTGACATTGGTCCTGGGGATAAGCCACGACCAACATTTATCAGCAAATAAGTTGGATCACCAACTGCAAGGGGAGCCGATTCCAGCAATCGGCAAATTATTCCCACCACCCAGTTTATTGATGTGTATTTCGCATGGTGAGTGGTGAGACAAGCTTGAATTGGCTGAAAAGCCGATATCTTCAATCACTTGAAGGATCCGGCTCGGGGCATACACACCGAGAAGGTACAAGACCATGAAGTATGTACCAGGGAAGCCGATTCATCATCGATCGGCTAATAAAAAATAGAAAATACAAAAATTCGGCATAGCCGATGCTTGGACATCGACTTGAGAACCTCTTTGATGAGCCAACTACAGAGTTTTCGACCAATGTTTCAATGAGGAAAGAAAGCAGGGCTTGGAGGCATTGGAGCTTGGACTTGGTTCATCACGTGCTATGGAGAGGCCGGCTCGATATCTAGGGTCGAGCGACACGTCAGCAAGCCTGAGAGATCACAGCCCTAATACAACAAGGGCGCACAAGCATGCAGAGAGAAAGGGCGAGCCAATTGGGGCAATAAATCGAAGTGAGCTAGGAGGAATTCGAGAGCCATACATTTGAGACTTCTTAGTTCAAGGAAGTTGCCGATCTTTCCAAGCCCTTTTAGTACATTGGCTCTTTGGGCGTAAGCTTTCCTGCCACGTTTAAATGAGAGAGCAGCTTGCCCCGAAGGATTTTTGCTCTAAGGAGCCGATTTTGTGGGAATCGGCTGGCTCTCGCATTACAACTGGGAAGCCGATGATGACCCATTTGGCTGGTCCACTGCTCTGGCCGATGCTCGGGGGGCAGCCGCTTCAAGGTTCTTTGCTCTAAGGAGCCGATTTTGTTCGAATCGGCTGGTTTCCGGTCACAACTCGTTGAAAGATGGTGAATTCTTGCAGAATAGAGCCGCCAATTTGTAGAAAAGGCCGTTATATTACAAGAAAATTTGTGGACAAGTGGTGCATGTTCTGCAAAAGTGTCGCCCAGATTCGAGGTGATCCAGGGCAGTTCTAAGACTCTCCTGAAAGCAAAGGGGGTTGGAAGAGGCGGATGCGCAGAAGAATGTTTGAAACTTAAGGTGACAGGCGAGACCGTGAGCTGGATGATTCGCCCTGGGTTTGCTGTGGAAGTTGGGTTTGCATTTCCAAGATCTAGGGTTTGCACGATTGCGATTTGGTCCTGTTTGACTGGAATTTGGGGACTGAATCGATCTATCTCGAGATTTATCGTAAGAGACCGATGCGCCATCGGCCCATTGAATATTGATTGAGTTGACATCCAAAAGCTTACGAGGTGAAATCGGATAATTAGAGATTGAATTGAAGAACATCTTCATCTTCATTGATTAAAAGGTTGATTTCTTACAAGAGAGAAGCCGATTGCTCAACAAAAGGGAACAGATTAGCTACTGCTAATCTTATGCTAGCAACTCCCTACTCTAAGGGCAGCTGCCTCGCTGTCGGGGGTAGCTGCCGTCATCGCCGTTGTCGACGATTTCGTCGTCGTTACCGTAACCTTCAACAGGCTTCTTCCTCTTCATCATCGTCGTCCTCATCCGACCAGGCCCAGCCACGGATGCGCTTTGGGCGGTCATCCAGGAGGTGTCGCTCCTGTTTTGTCGTGTCGGAGGAGACGTCTTCGTCTTCATCTTCCTTGTCTTCTTCTTTGGTAGAGGAGGTGAATTTGCCCCGGAAGGGGGGGTCGTTGCTGTCGCTCTCCGCCTCTAGTTCTCCGTCGATCAAGAACCGAAGATCATCTTCCCCGTCAGTCAGGGGCATGTCGCCATCCGACCAGCGAGGTTCCTGTCGGCCCTGGCACGGTCGGTCAAATTCTTGCTCATCCCAATGCTGAGCGCGCCGGTTGTACGCTTCCGATTGACCTCCGCTCTACTTCACTCGAGGAAGAGGATTGGGAGGAGGAAGAGGAAGACATGGCTACAGAGGAAGAGGGTTTTTTGGCTGACAGCTGGTTTGGAGCAAGGGGGTGAAGAGGTGAACTGTTCGATATGTTAAATAAAAGGAGATATATTGGAGATTCAATGCTCGAACAGTTTCCGAGGATGTGGTGCCAAAACTGTCAAATCGTGCAGAGAAGTTGAGAAGGCAAGGCGTCATGATGAAGAATACTGCGACGGTTCTGCTCTGCCACGACATGACCCCGAAGGAAAAACAGAGTGGTTTTGAAATTATCATTACCAAAACCAGGGGGGCATGTGTTATCACCAGATTTTGGCCAAATCAGGAGATGGGCCGTAAGTGAAGATGGGCTTGAAAGATACACGCGTGGAGCATCTTTGAAGCGGCCTTGCACGAAGAGTTTGGGCTTAATTGCCCGTGTATCTGTAATATAGTAGATCGTATTTTAGTTTAGATTAAAAGATAGAGTTTAACTCGTGCACGGTTAGGTGCACGCCCGAATTAGAAAGTCCCTTGGACTATAAATATGTATCTAGGGTTATCGGAAAAGGAGGACAATCACGTTCACAACAAACACAAATCAGGCGCATCGCCACCCCTTCTTTCGAGGGTTTCTCCCGGGTAAGCATCATGCTGCCTAGATCGCATCTTGCGATCTAGGCAGCAAACGTTTATTCGTTTACCTTGTGTTGCTCGTGCTGAAGCGTTGTTGATGGCGAGTAGCACTACTTATCGTAGATGTTTTGGGGCTTGCATAGATGCTTTTCTTACGCATATCTGCTTAGCTGTGCCGTCCCTCGATATCTAGCTGCCCTTACACCTATCCGTGTAAGGGCAGCATCTTGCTTGTTCGTTACTTAGTAGATCCGATCTGTTATAGTTGCTCCTTGTTCTTCAAGGATTAGTTTAATATCCGTATGGTTAGGCCTTGCAAACGGGTTGAACGATCCGGTAGTGCGTTAGGTGTGGTTTGTTAGTCCTAAGAGGGATGTTCCGGGAATTAACTTAATGTTGGTTTTTAGGCCTCTTTTAGGGTTAGTTTTCCATTATCTTTCGTGTCTATTAGGCTCAACTACGCGTAGGATGTTCCGATCATACGGTGAAAACCCTAAACTGTCGTAGATTGGTTTAGCTTTGTTATGATCAAGCAGGATCCCCATGTCATTGAAAATCCAACATGAACCATGGGGCGATTGGCTCTTTGAGCCGATCCACAGGGCAACCTGAGAGCCGATAGGGCTCGTATTTAATGTTTACGTGTCTGCCATGCAGGAATCGAAGCAATCCAACACCTTCCCGACCAGGTATAGGTCAGGTGGCACGCCCTTGCAACCGCCAGGACGTGTGCTCGAGCATTTGCGGGACAACGCCGAGGGACCAGGCCCGCTGCGCTCTTGAAGCCTCCCGCTCTTTGTGTTGCTTAACCACTGCTCGCCGGTGGGTTTTGCAGAGTAAGCAAGATAAACAAGTTTTATAAACCTTCCAAAAAGTATGGTCCTTATTAGCTTTGAGATCTCATTGCCCCTATCATAAGCATCTTGAATGGTTAAAGTTAATGTGAGTCAAATATGAGCTATATGCTTGCAAATCACGTTGAAAATCTCATGCCCCTTGAATGCGAGTACCTAAACCTCATGCTACTCAACTTAGGTCCCAAATAAGTTCTTGTCATTGTAAGTATACATGTATCATTGAGAACCGCCAATGGGGTACCTCTTGCCCTATGATATGGAGGTACTCTGTAGGAGCAATCCCATGCCAAAATGACAAGACAAACAGACAATGAGCATCTCAGCAATTTTTTATTTACTATGGCTATAGCTTTTTATTGAAAATGCTTCATAGAATGCTCATTATGGTTTAGCTATAAATTTCCACCATGAATGATGCATGGCTTAGATTAGCGGCCCAGGCGTTTCTCTAACTCATATACAAACTCCATGGACTTACAAGTTTCCATTTTATTTCGCACCGCTAGGCATCCATAAACAAAAGAACATGACATCAACTAAATATAAGTGCAATGTCGAAAGTGTTCCCCATGAAAGCATGGTTATACTAACTCCCAACTTGTAATTTGCAAACATATAAACTTCATAAGATATGCACAATGATCAAGTTTATTAAGTGCAAGAAAGTAAATATGCCATCAAGTTCGTGAGAGCTTTACTAACTAATTTTCTCATGCCAAAGTTTAATTTGGAAGATAAATAAAAACATGATGAATTACTTGGAATAGGAATAATGCTACTAGGTAGATATGATGGACACAATTGGCAAACTTTGGTTTAGGTGGTTGGATGCACGAGTAGAGTTCATACTCAGTACAGGCGAAAGCTAGCAAAAAACTGGGAGCGACCAACTAAGAGAGCAATAATGGCCATAATCATGCATAGCGACAAAACATTATTAATCAAAGCATAAAGTGATATTACAAGTCAAAAACTAAATGATCATAGAGGCTTTAGTTGACTGGTTATAGTCATAACAAGGTATAAGCATGTGCCAAGTCAACCCAATAAAGCATCAAAGGAGAATACCACAATATTATGGTTTTATGATGGAAACAACACATGATTCTTTCAATGACACATTATGCACTCTCAGCTATTTAAGACAAGGCATATGACAAGAATAACATCCAACATGACATGCCAAAGTCTAGACAAGCTTCCTTTTGCATCACTATAGTCATAAAATATTGTACTCGTATCCAACACCAATCAACTTATTTAAAATAACTCTCAGAGATGAAATAGAATATGGACCAGAGAGCTAATCATACCTAAAAAAGAATACTGATGAGCTCTGAACAAAATTTGAGTGAGAGAACAAGAGCTAAACGCGCACTAGAAAACTAGAACACTCACAGACAATAATAACAACAAAAACTAGAGGGTTCTATGCAATTAAAATGGAGCATGTCCTTCTCCAAAACAAATGTGCCGATCCAACATATATATGTTACAAACAAAACTAAACTAAACTAAAAAACAAAATAAAGACACTCCAAGAACAACACATGGTGTATGAAGCAATAAAAATATAACGCATAAAAGAGATGACCCGTTGCTTTGTTGATGAAGACGGATGCCTTTGGGCATCCCCAAGCTTGACGCTTGAACCTCTTGGATATTTATTGGGTGCATGGGCATCCCCAAGCTTTATATTTTGTCCATTCTTCATTTCACATCACATCATTCTTCTCTCCCTACACTTGAAAACTCCTTCACAAAACTTCACACAATTCTCTATTAGCAACATTAGTACAATCAAAATAAACAAATTCACTTGGTTTCAGGTTCTAACATACATCAAACATCTATTAAAGCATTAGCTACCGTAGCAATCAAAAAGCTCTTTGATCAAAAGAACCGAAAAAGAAAGAGATTAAGAGGCAAATGCAAATAGTGCAGAAATGTGTCAAAACAGAATAACAAGTGAAGATCGATTTTTCCGAAAATCCTCTGTTGCTCATATCGAAAAGCGTTCAACTAACGAAAGTTAGATAATAACCTGGGGCATATGCATAAAAAATGACAGCTCAAAATTCCGCTCTGGCTATTTATACTATTAATTCTAGACCAAACTTCCTTGAAACTCTCTTCACTCCCTTGCTTGAAAGTTAAAATCATTTCCTCAGGCGACATAGTAACATGAATAGATATTTTAGCAAAATTAAAACTAAGTAATAGAAATAATAGCTATAATAGAAACTATTTTTTGTGTTTTTGGTATAATAAAGCAAACAAGACAAAATAAATTAAACTAAGCAAAACTATAACAAAGTAAAGAGATTGGAGATGAGGGACTCCCCTTGCAGAAATCCCTTTCTCCCCGGCAATGGCGCTAGAAAAGAGCTTGTTGGTGCCTATCGTAACACCGACTTCACACCGTTGGGGAACCTCAAGAGAAGGTATGATGAGCACAAGAGCAAGTTTTCCCTCGTAAGAAACCAATGTTTAATTGACCAAAGAGGGAGAAAGGTGTGACTTCGAAGGTGTTGCTAGTCGACTAGTGGCAGGGCGAACTACCGGCGTTAGCAACAACGTGGAACCTCCTGACACAACACAACCAAAATACTTCGCCCCAACTAACAGTGAGGTTGTTGTCAATCTCTAACGTTTTGGTCAACACAAAGGATTAGACGACGAGTGGAAAGAGATGTTTGAAGTAATTAAAGAGAAACGAGCTTGGCAAGTATACGTAACATGATTGAGTGGATGAATTTATCACAAAGGAAAGGACTGGGGTCCATAGCACTAGAGGTGTCTTCCATAAAGATAAATAGCATGTTGGGTGAACAAATTACACCTGGGCATAGAGTATCGACCATACATGACAAGATGATTACTATGAGATTCATTTGGGCATTACAACATAATACATAGGACCGTAATGCAATCGTGTCTATGATCGATATCCACCTTCCTAAGCATCGTCCGAACCCTTTTAGTATTAAGTTGCAAGCAACAACATTATCGCATTAAGCAATGTGTGTAAAGTAAACAATAGAATTACCCCTGGATAAAATATTGTTATTTTCTCCCTAGTAGCAACAGCACATCTACAATCTTAGAAGTTATTGTCACTCTTCCAGAAAACTAGAGGCGTGAACCTACTATCGAACATAAATACCTCTGGAGTCACAAGCATCTACTTGGCCGGAGTATCTACTAGCAAATCTGAGAGCATGCAATATCACAAATAACATATGACATGAATATATAATCGACCTTAACATAGTATGCAATATTCATCGGATCCCAGCAAATACAACATGTAGGATTACATAAGGATGATCTTGATCAATTACGCCGGGCAGCTCACAAGATCTATACATGAAACACAAATTGGAGAAGACAACCATCTAGCTACTGCTATGGACTCATAGTCCAGTAGGATGAACTACTCGCGCATCACTTTGGAGGCGGCATGGTGATGTAGATACTTCGGCGATGATTTCCCCCTCCGGCAGGGCGGGCATGGCGACGGAACTTTTCGTGGATGGACGCTCGGGTATACAGAGTTTTCCCAAGATCGTGATTAAATAGGTGGAGGGGCGATGTCGGTGGAGGCCAGGGTGGCCCACATCACCCCTAGGCGTGGGCCAAGGCCAGGTCGCGTCTAGGGCAGGTGTGGCCGCCCTGCTGCCCCCCATCGACTCCCCTCTAGACTCTGTCTTCGTTACGGTAAAATATTGATTTCGGCTTTTGTTTCGTCAAATTCCAAGAATATTTCCTGTACAACTTTTCTAAAATACAAAACAGCAGAAAACAGGGAACTGGCACTGTGGCATCTTGTTAATAGGTTAGTGCCGGAAATCATATAAAAGTGCAACAAAGTGTAAGCAAAACATATATAAGTTGGTGTAAAACAAACATTTCACCAACCACTCCAGATATCAGATGTTAGAGGGACTAAAAAATTGATGCGCCTAACTCTTCATTATGGATAGTAAACCTTCTTCGGATTTACCTTTTTCACATCCCTAGTTGCATTTTTTCTATAGACCGGTTGAAAATAAGTATAAGCGGGTGTAATATATGCGGCAAAACACGGAGACTCGCCCAAACTTAACGGTAAATCATTTGAAGCAATTAAAGAGGATAGAACATCTCTTTGACGCGCTTGATCATAGACAGAAATACCTTGCGAGTCGTCAGGGTTGAACCAAATCCTTTTCCAGATAGCAGAGTTCTATTCATCCTTCTTGGCATGGGTCTGCATGTGCCTCGTCATGTGGCCGTTTCCTCCTCCCTTCTGTAGAGAAAGGTTTCTAGACAAACCGGATGGATGTACTTAGCCCTCATATTCGTGTCAAAACCATCGTCTTTGTATTATTCTTCAAGTAGTGGCCCCAGATCTAAGAGCGTGTTTCTGCCTTTTGGGGACCATCGTGCTAGAGGTGCTGGTGGTAGTGGAAGAACTTTGAGAATATTGTGTATATGGTGGTGTATGATATTCATTGTCGAGTTAGGGAGAACACAGGGGTTGAACCCCGAACTAATCCATGGAGAAGAGAAACCGGTTTGGATCATCATACATGTTTGAGTGTGGAGATGAGATATTTCGAGAAAAAAAAAAAAAGAGTGTGGAGATGAGATGGTTGTTTGAGCATGGAAAATGAGAGGGGTGTGCTTCCCTTTTTGTAGTGAAATTTTACCCCGTTTCGGACAAATCCAACAGCCTAAAATTTGAGAAGTGCACTAAAAATGACCAAAAAGACCTCCCAAAATCCTAGGCCACTCACTCTTCCCTCCCAATGGTCCCCAACTGACCGGCCATGTTTCCCGTTCTAGCCCCACTCCCGTGGCACTATCCCTCCAACGTTCGCAAAAATCGAGCCCAAGCCTCCCATAGGCGACGCTCCCCGGCCAAACCCATCTAAATGTTTATGCATTGTGATAAAATTGTATATTAATGTCTAGCTGAAAATAATAGCCACAAAAAGACATATGTTTTGTAAATTTCGTGTACAATTTTCTAAATACGGTTTTGCATCGAGGTGAGGCTGCGCTCATGAAAAGGATACAAGCTCAAGGAACATGTGCGAAAGAACAAATTAATACCATTCTCATATGTAAAGCAGATTAAAAAAACAAGAAAAAGATTATACCAAAGGCCAGATATTGAACTATTGACTGTTCTTCGATTTGACGATTACACAATTTCGACAACCAATCAAGCAACGGGAACGTTTGTTTTCTGGATGCAGCGCGTGACGGGCTGGCAACCGTCCGATCTCGGAACGCACCGCGGGATGGCAACTTCGTGTTTTTGGTAAAATACAAATGCATTTATGGTCGGCCCGCGCCTTCTTCAAAATCTTCCTCCTTTGGACACCAGACAGCTAATCGTGTTGATTACCGTCTTATCATGTCATGATCATGAAATGAGATAAGCACGCGAGATAACAATCTGAAATCGTTTCACACCTCAATTCCTCTCCTCCATCGCCTATATAATCAGATGATCCCCAGAGCTCTAGACACATCTACCTAGCTACGTACCTTGGCAATCGAAAGTCGAAACACAAACACTCTGATCGAGAGAGCGTCCAAAGGTTTAAGGGGCATCGCAATGGCGCCGGAGCGGCCGCCGAGCATGGGGCGGCAGAAGATCGAGATCCGGCCCATCGAGAGCGAGGAGGCGCGGCGGGTGTGCTTCTCCAAGCGCCGCAGAGGGCTCTTCAACAAGGTGAGCGAGCTGGCCATCATGTGCGGTGTCGAGGCGGCCGCCCTCGTCTTCTCCCCGGGCGGCAGGGTCTTCTCCTTCGGCGACCCCTCCGCCGACTCCGTCATCGACCGCTTCATGTCCTCCAGCTCCTCGGAGGAGCAGGCTGAGGCGGCGGCGGACGACGGAGCCGGCGATCCGAACCACATAGCGCTGGCGCCGGAGCTGGACCGGGAGCACGGCGAGCTGCGCGCGAAGCTGGCAGCAAGCCTGGCGCGGATGGAGACCGCGAAAGAGTCCTTCGCGAAGGCGCGCGCCGAGGGGAGCCAGGCGGCGGCGTGGCTCGACCTGGTGTGCCAGATGGAGGAGGAGGACCTGGTGGCCTTCGAGGCCGCCCTCTCGAAGGCGCACGCCCATGTGGCGGCGAAGGCGCTGCTCTTTGGCCGTCCGATGCATGGCGGCGGCGGCGAGTTTGAGATTGGTGGCACCAGCGCAAGCGGCGGGATGGAGATGACGCAGCAGCAGCAGATGATGATGTCGGCGATGCAGCCGACCATGGAGCTCGTCGGAACGGAGGTTAATGCCGCAGCAGCAGCCGCACAAGCAGCACATGATGGAGCTGCCGCCGCTTCCGCCGTCGATTGGGACGGGGTTTGACGCCAGACCGGAGATGATGCAGCAGCAGCAGCACAAGATGATGATGGCTATGCCGCCGGCCATGGGGTTCCCCGGAACGGAGATTATGCCGCAGCAGCAGCAGCAGATGACGGAGCTGCCACCGCTTCCGCCGCAGCTAGGGTTTGACGCCGGAGCGGAGATTATGCCGCAGCAGCAGCAGCAGATGACGGAGCTGCCACCGTTTCCGCCGCAGCTGGGGTTTGACGCCGGAACGGAGATGATGCAGCAGATGCCGCCGCTGCTGGGGTTCTCCGCCGGAATGGAGACGGTGCATCAGGGGTTTTGGCCGCACGGCTTCCCCCAGTGAGGACAAGATGACATCCAAGAATTCATTCTTCAGATGCATGGACACTCGATCCGAACTCGGAAAGAGATCGAACTCTAGCTTCGATCATGAATGTTTTCAGATTGTTTATCTCGCTTTAATTATCGATATCCATGATCCATCTATCTAGATTGTTTCTCCTATTGCAGTGCATCGGCATTGCTCCAGTTGTAGCCTTGTACTGCTGTGTATACCTTGCACCAAGTTAATGAAAGAGTACAAGCAGCCTCCTTTTTTAAAAACTTTTTTCTGCTAGCTGTTACTGAGGTTTACCTTTGGTGGGAGATCATTCATAATAAACCGCACTGTCTCCACGCGAATTCCTTCTCGGCGCAATTTTATTGTTGTCTACACAATACAGGATCTTTTGGAAGGATCCATTGTTAGGCGCCCATGTACGTTTGAAGCAGTGTTAAATAGGAGTATATCGTCTCTATATCGTATAGAACTGCTAACAAATTAAGCCAAAAAGGTCACAGCATTAGCACTTCACGAATATATGGCCTCCCACAAATGCCACCTTTTCTTCTGTGTAGAATCTCTCAGATAGGCCACGAAAACTAAAATCAATAAGAAGAGAAAACATGGATTTGAATATACTTGGAGAAACCAGTGAAACTGGACAAGAGCCAGTAAATTATGATGGAGCCTAAACTTTAATTTGTATTGCAAGAGTTGCCTCTTTTTTTTAAAAAAAAAAGTTGAGCATATGATGCATCATAATAGGGGAGAAAAAACGGGAGTGCATGTGCTGCATCCAAATGAACTTCAGTGTGCACATACACACTAAATTAGGATACATGACCAAATCGAGGTACACCCATCGAAGCTGCAGACGTAGTTTAGGATATAAAGATCGTTCAACAGCTAGTAGCTGGTGCTTAATTTTGTATCAGCTATCTGGACAAGTTTGCAAGTTGTAGATCGTGGTTGCTCTCCCGTTAATGCTATCTTTCAGACAGTCAGTAATGTGTTTTTGTTGGTTCTTTTGGTAGAAAATCCCCCTGTTTCGGTGATGGTAACTCGATGCCAAATGTTTCATTTTGAGAATCACATTCAGATGTATCATGTAAGAGCAGGCTTATTCATCATGGTACACTGTTAGTATATGCAGAGCATCCGAGGCGGCCCGCTTGAATTCTGGAGCTCTTCGGACCTTGGCCTCGTGCGGTTTCTTGGCGCCACCCTTCTTGATCTCGATGGTGAAGTAGTGCATGCACCTGGCCATCACCTCCAGCTTCACCTTCACCAGCATCTCAAAACTTTGACATTTCGCAGAGTAGTAGTTGTTGTTCATCTAATTTAAAATTTCAGTGCAGTGACTCAGTTTTATTCACTCGATATATTAAAAGATTCATGTGTCCAAAAAATTTATATTTTTTGGAGAATCATCAGTAGAAACCGTTGACATTTTAAGAGTAGAAAATGATATTTTTTAGGACTCAATAATATCACCTTTTTGGTTTAAGTATTCTAAAAGTTAGAAAATTTATGTTGCAAATCTAGTTTGCTACACATAAGGAGAAATCAGCCAAAAAAAACACAAAATTTTCCATGGAACCGGAAGGCTTTTGAATATTTCAAATTTCCACCATCAAAAAGCACATGGCCCATGCATGAATATACAACTCAATCCAAATAATGAGTAGGTACGCCTGCAACTCAATGTGACTTTTAGACCACATGAAAGTTTCCCCGTATCTGATCGATATATTTCAACACCCATTTTATATTTACTAGACATACTTTGTGATTCTAAGAAACATATTCTAAATCACTAACTATGTGGCTACATTAAATCTTCGACAATCCTAGCCTCGGTCACTCCTTACAAAATAAAACTTGGCATGTAACTTTTATAAAATATATCAGTAAGACATGCTAATGACAAAGATGTTTTTTTTTTGCAAATCTTATAATTAATTTTAAAACCTATCCGGTATATGTAAACAGAGATAATGATTTTTAGATCTGGAACATGCAAATACTGGATTGGTTCAAACACTACAAACTTCAAAAATATATTTTAATTAATTGTGCACTCACGGCCGAAGAGATGATGCTTAGGTTCATGTCAGTTTAAGCAGAATTAAAATCACAAACCTTGCTTACTACAGAAAATTTCTCACCAAGGAGATCACTAAAACTACTAACCATTCAATGCACTTGGTGGTCATGTCAGCAATTACAATCATAGTAGTTATTTCCCTATTCACTCGCACAAAAGTACACTAGCCGCATACTCCATTCTGTCTACAAATATGTGTACATTTAGACTTCTCCTTAGTTAAACATTATTAAACTGGCCAACTATCTAGAAAAATGTATCAATATTTATAAAATGAAATTTGTATCATTAGATTCATTTTGAAATTTAGTCTTCTAATACTAATCTGATGTCACACATGTTGCTAAGTTTTTGTAAAACGTTGGTCAAATTTGAGAAAGTTTGACTTAAGCAAAAAAAAATAAACGTGCACATATTGACGGACAAAGGGAGTACATGTATTCCTTGGTTTTTAAAATGGTGTATAGTATATGTATCTCTCTCATATTAGTGTATGCACTTATTACCCATAGATCGATCTAAAAGCAGTTATTTGTGAACTAAAAGTCTAGGCCAGGTTAAGAAGTTCTTATCCACACAAAGTGAATTGTCTAGCCACGATCCGTTGATGTTTACATATTTTTGTCCTGTTTTATTTTTGTCAAAGCTTATCATAATGTTTCTTTAGGGTTTATTCTACTTATGTTATTTATCTTGTTTCAAGAGGCATCATCATATTTCAGCGTGTAATAGTAAAACTGAGTCACGAATCTGCAAATACAATACATGACGAATCTACCGTGCCCGCGAAAAACTCATTTGTCATATACCACTCGCCTTTTTTGCTTAGAAGTACCGATCGAGTACAACATTGACTAAGAAACCTACACACTTACATGCCTTTTGGAATGTGGATAGGCGCTGTTGCGACAATGGTAGGGTAGCATGTTGCTAGCCACCACCAATTTTCATAGGCCATCCTTCTACGGTGCATTGTGGAAACTGATACACTCGGGGTTTCCAAATCAATGGTGGAAAGGTTAGGTTAGGCTGTCGTATCCATAGCCCTCACCTCCTACTGAGCAGCATCTACGCTGAAGGGTGCTCATATCTTGTGGTGGAGTGTGGTTGTGTGCATGGGAGATGTGAGGCTGGGCACAATAGAAGATGAAGACAATAGAAATTAGAGAAGACGCGAGGTAGGTGATGGCGGGTAACTCACACGTCTGCTGGGGAACCCAAGAGGAAGGCAAGATGCAAAGCATGTTGTTAAAGTTTTTCCCTCGTAAAGAAACCAAGGTTTATCGAACCAGGAGAGCCAAGAAGCACGTTGAAGGTTGATGGCTACGAGATGTAGTGCGGCAACACTAGGGATTTCGGCGCCAACGTGAACCTGCACAACACAACCAAAGTACTTTGCCCCAACGAAATAATGAGGTTGTGGTGATACGTCCCCAACGTATCGATAATTTCTATGTTCCCATGCTACTTATTGATGATACCTACATGTTTTATGCACATTATATGTCATATTTATGCATTTTCTCGGGAACTAACTCATTAATCAGATGTCAAGAGCCAGCTTGTCGTTTTCTTCATTGTTTGGTTTCGTAAATCCCAGTAAGGAAATATTCTCTTAATTGGACGAAATCTCGCCTCTGTGGTCCTATTTTTGCACGAAGCTTCCGAAAGACCGAAGGGATAACGAAGGTGGCGCCACACTTAGGCGGCGCGGCCCAAGCCCCGGCCGCGCCGACCTCCCCGGGCCCCTCGTGTGGCCCTCATGCTGACCTTCCGCTCTACTTAAAGTCTCCACGCGAAACCCCCAAAGACGAGAGCCACGATACGGAAACCTTCCAGAGCCGCCGCGCCGCGAATCCCATCTCGGGGATCTGGGAGACGCTCTCCGCATCTGCTGAGAGGGATTCATCTCCTGAGGACCTTTCATCGCCATGATCGCTCCTGAGGATGAGAGTAGTCTACCCCTCGGGACCATGGGTCCATAGCAGTAGCTAGATGGTCGCCTCTCTTGGTTGGGGCTCATTGTTGGATCTGAGCTGCCTCACCACATCAAGATCATCTATCCAGAATTCTATATGCTAGGTTTAGTTTCAGATCCGATGGATAGAGAGTACTATGATTATAGTGATTATCAATCTATTGTTTGTGTGTTGTTTATGGGATCTGTATGCTCTCCGTTATTAGTGAGGCTCACTAAGTTTTTGGTATCAACCCAAGAGGAGTATTTATGTTCTATAGTGGGTTCATGCCTTACTGAATCAGATAAAGAGCAAAAGTTCGTATGCTGTGATGTGCTGCTGCTACTAGGGATAAAACATTGATTCTATGTCCAAGGATGTAGCTGTTGATTACATTACACCATACTTACTGCAATTGTCTCTGCTGCTTAGCAACTTAATACTAAATGGGTTCTGATGATAACCTGAAGGTGGACTTTTTAGGCATAGATGCAGCTTGGATGGCGGTCTATGTACTTTGGTCGTAATGCCCAATTAAATCTCACTATATTTATCATATCATGTATATGCATTATATGCCTTTCTCTATTTGTCAATTGCCCGACTGTAATTTGTTCACCTAACATGCTTATTTTAGGAGAGACACCTCTAGTGAACCTGTGGGACCCTTGTCTCATTCTTTTACATAAAGATACACCCATCGTAATTGTGTTTTACTATTTTCTTGCAAACAAACATCTTTCCACTGGGACATTAACTTGTTACACAGTTTGGCAGAGATTGACAACCTCAATTGCTTCGTTGGGACAAAGTACTTGGGTTGTGTTGTGCAAACCTGCTAAGCATGTTTAATCCTCGGTGCTGCGCCGCATCAGCACTTCGCGACCATCAACCTTCAACGTGCTTCTTGGCTCCCACTCCTCCTGGATTAAACCTTGGTTTCTTTCTCAGGGAAAACTTGCTGCTGGCGCATCATACCTTCCTCTTGGGTTCCCAACGAACGGGAGTTACACGCCATCGTTTCCGGGCGCCGCTGTCGAGATCAAGACACGCCCAAGGGGAGTCTCCACTTCAATCTCTTTACTTTGTTTTTGTCTTGCTTATTTTATTTACTACTTTGTTTTGCTGCATCTAAACAAAACACAAAAAAATTATACAGTTTTACTTTATTTACTGCCTTGCTCTCTATATCAAAAAACACAAAAAATTAGTTACTTGCATTTACTTTATCTAGTTTGTTTTATTTACCGCTGCTAAAATGAATACCCTGAAAATACTAAGTTGTGTGACTTCACAAATGCAAATAATAATGATTTCCCTATGCACACCTATTGCTCCACCAGCTACTACATTCTTTGAAATTAAACCCGCTTTACCTAATTTGGTTATGAGAGATCAATTTTCAGGTGTAGTTCCGATGATGCTGCTGCCCATCTCAATAATTTTGTTGAACTTTGTGAACAAAAGTATAAAGATGTAGATGGTGATATTATTAAATTGAAAGTGTTTCCTTTCTCATTAAGAGGAAGAGCTAAAGATTGGTTGCTATCTTTGCCTAAGAATAGTATTGATTCATGGACTAAATGCAAGGATGCTTTATTTGTAGATATTATCCTCCCGCTAAAATTATATCTTTGAGAAGTAGCATAATGAATTTTAAGCAATTAGATACCTAACATGTTGCTCAAGCATGGAGAGAATGAAAACTTGGTAAAGAATTGCCCAACCCATGGACCGACTACTTGATTACCTGGATGATCATCCAAACCTTCTATGCAGATCAAATTTTTCTTCGCGGAATTTATTGAATTCATTGTTGGAGGTACCTTTATGTCCATCACATTGGGGCGGCAAACTTCTTGATGATATGATGATAAATTACTCCGAATGGCATTCTGTTGAAGAGCTCCACAAGGTAAGAAGGTAAATTTGTTGAAGAAACCTCTTCCTGGAGTGATAAGATTGATGTGATTATGTCTATGCTTGTGAATGGTAGATCTAATGTAGATCCAAATAATGTTCCCTTAGCTTCATGGTTGCTTAAGAAGAAAATGTTGATGTGAATTTCATTAAAAATAATAATTTCAACAACAATGCTTATAGGAACAACTGTGGTAATAACTATAGGCCATATCCTTCTGTTAATGGTAATGGTTATGGTAATTCTTATGGGAATTCTTACAATAATAATAGGAGTGTACCCTCTGGTCTTGAAGCTATGCTTAAAGAATTTACTAGTACACAAACTTTTTAACAAATCCGTTGAGGAAAAGCTTGATAAAATTGATACTATCGCTTCTTAGAGTTGATAGACTTGCCTCTGAGTGTTAATCTTTTAAAATTGGAAAGTTATGCCTAATAATGATATTGATAATAAGATTGCTTACTACAGCAAATGTCATCTAAGCTAGAATTAATGAGAATATATTAATGTGGTCAATTGCATGCTAAGTGGGATAGAGAAGAAAATGAAAACTAGCTAAAGAGAATAATGTAGCTAAAGCCTGGACTCACACCACCACTCAGTAATGCTAATTCTTCATAAGAATGCACCCCTCCTAATTACTTCACGGGTATCATAATCGTTGTTGGCACGTTCTACCCTAGTGCAAGCTTAAACAAAACTGCCTGAATACAAACCGTCAAATCGCTTGTGATAAAATCACAAATCTTCCAACCTTGGGAACAATGATCCCATTGTTGTAGCTCATAATGATTTAGATTTTGATGATTGCCACATCCCTGAAGTTATAAAGCTAAAAGTCCCAATGCTAGCGCTATAAATTTAGCCTTTACAAAACATATTACAAATGCTCATAAAAGCTAGAGAAGAGAAACTAAACTTGAAACTTCTATTCCTAGAAAGCTAGAAGATGGGAGCCCATCACAAATGACTTTGAATGTATGCTTATGTGATCTGGTGGCAGCTCGCTATGCCTAAAGAGAGTGATAGTGCTTGACTTGCCACCATTGAAGAATTGTTATTTGGATGTTAATCTTGCCGAGAAATGTTAAAAAGAAACTCTTGGGGGAGGATTGATAATGTGTACATTTACAAGGCACACAATTTGTCTCGCTTGATTTTGTTGTCTTGATGATGCACGCAATGTATCTTGTCCTATTGTGTTGGGAAGACCTTCTCTTCGAACTGTCGTTGGTGTTTTTATTGATATGAGGGAAGAAAATATTAAATATCAATTTCCTCAAGAGGTATGGAACACTTCCCTAGAAAAGAGAATGAAGTTGTCTTTGATTCTATTATTTAGAACAGTTTTCATGATGCTACGTTTTTAATTTTGATGCCAATAGATTTGCTTTTTCGCAAAATTTAGCCGTAAAGGCGCAAGAAAGCAAGATGTGAGATAACCTATGTTTTATTACTACAGCAATTTTTTATTTTGTTGAGTCTTGAAGTTGTTCATTACTGTAGTAAACCTCTCCTAATATGCTCTTTGTGCTACATGCTTCTTATGTCAAAGTTGATGTTATCTTTGAGATCGCTGCGTATAAACAGCATTGCTGTCTGTCACTCTAATCTGGGTTATTAGTTCTTCGGTAAAACGAAAAATCTGCCAGAGTGAAGGCGACTTTTCAGATATGTACAAGAATTTCATTAGTTTTGAGTTTTCCACGATATTCCAGCCAAACTTTAAATCTGTCTTTACGACTGTTCTCTGCTTTTTGACAGACTTGCCTTCTATTCGCATAGCCTCTTTTACATGCTGATTCATTCCTTTTGATCCATTATCGTCCAAGTAGCTTTATGCAAATGTCCATAAGTGAAAATAATGATTGTGTCACCTTCAATGAGTGAATTATTAATTGTGGACTAACTAACCTTCTAATGAGTTTGCTTGAAGTTTGGTGAAGGAAGTTTTCAAGGGTCAAGAGAGGAGAACGATATACGATCAAGAGGAGTGAAAAGCCTAAGCTTGGGATGCCGTTGTCTATCCCCGCATATTTTACAGACTCCCAGCTGCCTAAGCTTGGGATGCCTACAAGGCACTCTCTCTTCATCGACAACATCATCAGGTTCTCCCCGGAACTATATTTTTATTCAATCACATCTTGTGTCTTTACTTGAGCGTCGGTTTGTTTTTTTGTTTTTGTTTTTGTTTGAATAAAATGGATCCCAGCATTCACTTTGTGGGAGAGAGACACTTTCCGCTGCTGCATATGGACACATGTGTCCTTAGGTTTACCTAAGCAATGTCCCAAGGCGGTTTTTCTTCGTTAAATTGAAAAACAGCATGGTTGGAATTTGGAAATGCTACATGTAGTGAATTCTAAATGTCTTGGATAATGTGATACTTGGCAATTGTGCTCATATAGATCATGCTCATATGCTTGGGCACTCCATTAATGAAGAAATACATAGCTTGCTAAAATTTGATTTGCATATTTGTTTCTCTAAGGTCTAGAATACTTAGTAATATTTTGAACAACAAGGAAGACGGCAGGAGTCTTATAATGTTTCTATAATATGCTTTTTTTATGAGTTTTGCCGCACTTGCACTCATCCTGAGTTTGAGCCACAACCCGCTAGCCTAAACCTGTAATGGCAGGGAATACTTTCATGCATCCAAAATCCTTGAGCTAACACATCATATTTGTCCACCATACCTACCTACTACATACTTTCTCCGCCATTCCAGTGGGCCAGCTTGGCGCTACCTTTGCACCCATCATTTACCCAATACAGAGCTATGGGATTAAAAATAGCCTTAAAAACTATCGTATAGTGAACATGTACTTATGCACTTTATCTTTTTATTAAGTTGCTTGAGCCAGTGAGTAACCATGCTTCTGGGGAACGCCATCAATTATTGTTGAATATCATGTGATGTTATACATGTGTCCGTCTTATACCATGATCTATTTATTTTTAGTGGTTGAGCATGCAAAATTGTTAGAGAAGAACATTAGTCCGCTAACTAAAGCCATGAACTTTGTTGAAGCCTCAGCTTTGGATATATATCCTCAATCTCATGAGAATAATAATCATGTTACATGCTTATGTATTTAAGAGGAGTCCATTATCCGCATCCATGTTGTTCCGAGATGGATGTCTGTTGAGAATATCAAAAGTTTAGAAACTAAAATACAAAGATTTTCCTTAGACTTGTACAAAGATGGGAGGTACTTTGCGACACTCTGGGTTGAAAACATACAATGCAAAGATCCGTAGTCTAAGCTAAGTAGATTTGAGGTGCTGACACTATTAAGATACTATACGAGGGCTTGCACACTTGTAAGATATAATTTACATACTCATATGCTTTATTACTACCTGTCTATGTTTTCAAAACAAATAAAGCTCTAGCACAAATACAGTAATCGACGCTTTCCTCTCTAAGGCTGACCATTCTCTTTACTTTATTGCTGAAATACTTTACCTATTCCTTCCTAAGAAGCAAACACTTGTGTGAATCGTGCATTGATTCCTACATACTTTGCATATTGCACTTGTTATATCACATTATGTTGACAATATCCATGAGATATACATGTTATAAGTTGAAAACAACTGCATTTTCTTATGTGTTGTTTCAACACCTTACTTTGATTTATCGCTTTACGGTTAATTCTTATGCAAGACTTATTGATGCTATTCTTGAAGTACTATTAAAAGTCTTTGCTTCATGATTCAGTTGTTTACTCATGTCATTGTTTTGATCGCGCATTCATTACATATGTTTAAGAATAGTATGATCATTATGATGGCATAGTCACTCTCGTGAATATTTCGTTATCGCTTTTACCGCGCCGACGGCTGCACTAAAGTTGGGATGAGCCGATACGCCTCCAACGATCGAGCTACTTTCTATGTTCCATGCTACTTTATTGATGATACCTACACAGGTTTTATGCACAGGGTCATACTTATGTAGCCGGAATCCAACCTACACGAGATACATTGCGCTGTCGTTTTTCGCCGTTTTTGGTTTCAGAAATTCCTAAGAAGGAAATATTCTTGCACTGACGGCAAAAACTCGCCAGGTTTGGTCCTATTTTTGCATTTGCTTTCTGCTAAGACCAAGAGATAACGAAGTGGGGCCACGAGGCAGCCAGGCCAGGGCGCGCGCCAAGCCCCCGGCCGCCATCACCTTCAAGCTCCCTCGTGGCTCCCTCACAAGAACTCCGCCATTGTGTGCCCCGTCGCAACCTCAAGACAGAAGGACGGAGATGAAACCTTCCATGCAGCTGCCGCGACCATCTTGGGATTCAGAGATCTCCCGCACCTCGCCGGGAGAGGGGGATATTCATCTCCTGAGACTCTCACGCTAAGGACGCTCTCCGGAGATGAGGAGAATACCCTGATCATGGGTCCATATAAGCATAGATGGCCGCCCTCTCTTGTTGCTTCATTGTTGATCTTTGTGAGTTGCCTACATGATCAAGACACCTATCTCAGAATTTATATGTTGTTTAAATGATCCGATGGATAGAGAGTGATTATGTATGATTAATAATCTATTGTTTATGTGTTGTTGAGATCTTGCATGCTCACAGTAGAGGTCAGTTTTTATTTAATCCCAAGAGAGTATTTATACCGAAGGGGCTCATGCCCACATCGTGGGATAAAGGACAGTTCTAAGGTTGTGGATGTGCCGTTGCCACTAGGGGATAAACATTGATTCTATGTCCAAGGACAGCTGCTGATTACATTACTTAATGCAATTGTCCATTGCTTAGCAACTTAATACGTAATGGGGTTCGGATGATAACTCAAGGTGGACTCTTTAGGCATAGATGCAGTTGGATGGCGGTCTATGTATTTCGGTCAGAATGCCCAATTAAATCTCACTATATTTATCATATCATGTATATGCATTGCCATGCCTTTCTCTATTTGTCACTTCCCGATCGTAATTTGGGGTTCACCTAACATGCTTTTATCTTATGGGAGAGACACTCTAGTGAACTGTGGACCCCGGTCCTATTCTTTACATAGCATACAATCTACTGCAATTGTGTTTATTATTTTCTTGCAAACAAACATCTTCCACTCGATATGCTTAATCCTTTGTTACAACAAGCCTGGAAGAGGGATTGACAACCTCACCGCTTCGTTGGGACAAAGTACTTGGGTTATGTTGTGCAGGTTACGCCGGAATCCCTGTTGTTGCGCGCATCACATTTCGACCATCAACCTTCAACGTGCTTCTGGCTCCTACGGTTCGATTAAACCTTGGTTTCTTTTCTGAGGGACTTGCTACCGTGCGCATCATACCTTCCTCTTGGGGTTCCCAACGAACGGTGAGTTACACGCCATCGTGTTGTCAATCTCACCGCTTGTCAGAACAAAGGATTAACCGTATTGTGTGGAAGATGATTGTTTGCGAAGAAAACGGTAAAGATTGCTGCAGATTGTATGCGATGTAAAGAATAGGACCGGGTCCACAATTCACTCGAGGTGTCTCTCCCACAAGATTAAAGCATGTTGGGTGAACAAATTCAAGTCGAGCAATTGACAAATAGAAAAGGGCATAACAATGAATATACATGATATGATAAATATAGTGAGATTTAATTAAGCATTACAATAAAGTACATAGACCGCTATCCAAAGCATGCATCTATGCCTAAAAGTCCACCTTCGTGTTATCATCCGAACCCTTCCGGTATTAAGTTGAAACAACAGATAACTGCATTAAGTATGGTGCTTAATGTAATCAACAACTACATCCTTAGACATAGCATCAATGTTTTATCCCCAGTGGCAACAACACATCCACAACCTTAGAACTTTCTGTCATAATGGAGGCATGAACCCACTATCGAGCATAAATACTCCCTCTTGAGTTAAGAGCAAAAACTTGGCCAGAGCCTCTACTAATAACGGAGAGCATGCAAGATCATAAACAACACATAGGTAATAGATTGATAATCACCACAACATAGTATTCTCTATCCATCGGATCCCGACAAACACAACATATAGTATTACACATAGATGATCTTGATCATGTTAGGCAGCTCACAAGATCCAACAATGAAGCACAATTAGAGAAGACGACCATCTAGCTACCGTTATGGACCCATAGTCCAGGGGTGAACTACTCACTCATCACTCCTGAGGCGCCATGGCGATGAAGAGTCCTCCTGGGGATGATTCCCCCTCTCCGGCAGGTGCCGGAGGCGATCTCCCGAATCCCCCGAGATGGGGTTGACGGTACAAGGCGCCTCAAGGTTTTCCGTATCGCGCTCTCGGAGGGTTCCGCGACGAAGACTTTAAGTAGGCGAAGAGGTCAGTGGGCCACACGAGGGCCCCACACGCTAGGGCCGCGCTGCCAGGGCCTGGGCCGCGCAGTGTGGCGGCGCGCCGTGGCCCCACTTCCTTTCCCTTTCGCTTTCTGGAAGCTTCAGGCAAAAATAGGAACCCCGGGCGTTGATTTCGCCCAATCTCCGAGAATATTTCCTTACCAGGGATTTCGAAACCAAAAACAAAGCAGTAAAACAACAACCGGCTCTTCCCAAGATCTTCATTAGGTTAGTGCCTTTAAAAATGCGTAAATACGACATATAATGTGTATAAAACATGTAGATATCATCAATAATGTAGCATGGAACATAAGAAATTATCGATACGTCGAGGACGTATCAGCCACATGAGGTTCTGCTCGTCCCGAGCAGGTAAACGATAACAAGGATAATTTCTGAGTGACATGCCATCATAACCTTGATCATACTATTGTAAACATATGTAATGAATGCAGCGATCAAAACAATGGTAATGACATGAGTAAACAAATGAATCATAAAGCAAAGATTTTTCATGAATAGTACTTCAAGACAAGCATCAATAAGTCTTACATAAGAGTTAACTCATAAAGCAATAAATTGTTAGTAAGGTGATGAAGCAACACAAAGGAAGATTGTATCAATGGTTGCTTTCAACTTATAACATGTATATCTCATGGATAGTGTCAATAAAAGTAATATAACAAGTGCAATATGCAAATATGTAGGAATCAATGCAAAGTCCACACAAGTGTTTGCTTCTTGAGGTGGAGAGAAATAGGTAAACCGACTCAACAATAAAAATAAAAGAAAGGTCCTTCAAAGAGGAAAGCATCGATCGTTATATTTGTGCTAGAGCTTTTATTTTCAGAAAACATGAAACAATTCTGTCAAACGGTAGTAATAAAGTATATGAGTTATGTAATTATATCTCACAAGTTGCAAGCCTCATGCATAGTATACTAATAGTGCCCGCACCTTTGTCCTAATCAGCCTTGACTACCGGGATCATCGCAATACACATGTTTCCTAACCAAGTGTCACAAAGGGGTACCTCAATGTCACTCGTACAGTTGCTCAAGGAGAAAGCTCGCATTTTGATTTCTCGCTTTTTGATTATTCTCAACTTAGACATCTCATACCGGGACAACATGGACAATAGATAATGGATCTTTAATGCATAAACATGTGGCAACAATTAGTGTTCTCATATGAGATTGAGGATATATGTCCAAAACTGAAACTTCAATCATGATTCATGGCTTTAGTTAGCGGCCCAATGTTCTTCTCTAACAATATGCATGCTCCAAACATTAAGGTGGTAGATTCCCTTACTTCAAGACAAGACGACATGCATAGCAACTCACATAATATTCAACAAAGAGTAGTTGATGGCGTCCTAAGCATGGTTATCGCACAACAAGCAACTTAATAAGAGATAAAGTGCATAAGTATACATTCATTACCACAATAGTTTTTAAGGCTATTTTGTCCCATGAGCTATATATTGCAAAGGCTAATGATGGAATTTTAAAGGTAGCACTCAAGCAATTTACTTTGGAATGGCTGAGAACACCATGTAGTAGGTAGGTATGAAGTGGACACGAATGGCATAGTGGTTGGCTCAAGGATTTTGGATGCACGAGAAGTATTCCCTCTCGATACAAGGCTTAGGCTAGCAAGGTTATTTGAAGCAAACTCATGATGAACCTGCAGCAAAACTCACATAAAAGACATATTGTAAACATTATAAGACTCTACACCGCTCTCCTTGTTGTTCAAAACTCAATACTAGAAATTATCAGACCTTAGAGAGACCAAATATGCAAACCAAATTTTAGCATGCTCTATGTGTATTTCTTCATTAATGGGTGCAAAGCATATGATGCAAGAGCTAAACATGAGTACAACAATTGCCAAGTATCAAATTATTCAAGACATTTTAGAATTAATACATGTAGCATTTCCCGATTCCAACCATATAACAATTTAATGAAGAAATTTCAACCTTCGCCTTGAACATTATGAGTAAAGCCTAAGGACATATTTGTCCATATGCAACAGCTGAGCGTCTCTCTCCCATACAAGGAATGCTAGGATCCATTTTATTCAAACAAAACAAAACAAAACAAACCAACGCTCCAAGCAAAGTACATAAGATGTGATCGAATAAAAATATAGTTCCAGGGGAGGAACCCGATGATGTTGTTGATGAAGAAGGGGATGCCTTTGGGCATCCCCAAGCTTAGGCTGAGTCTCTTAAAATATGCAGGGATGAACCACGGGCATTCCCAAGCTTAGAGCTTTCACTCCTCTTGATCATAGTATACCCTCCTCCTCTCTTTGACCCTTGAAAACTTCCTTCACACCAAACTTCAAGCAAACTCATTGTGAGGGTTAGTGCACAATTAAAAATTCACATATTCAGAGGTGACACAATCATTCTTAACACTTCTGGACATTGCACAGAGCTACTGGACATTAATGGATCAAAGGAATTCATCCAACATAGCAAATACGGCAATGCGAAATAAAAGGCAGAATCTGTCAAAAACAGAACTGTCCGTAAAGACGAACCTGAAAGGGGCACTAGACTTGCTCAAATGGAAAAACTCAAAACTAATGAAAGTTGCGTACATATCTGAGGATCACGCTCGTAATTTTGCAGATTTTTTTGAATTTTCTACAGAGACTTATGCCAGAATTCGGGACAGACAGATGCTGTTTCTTCACAGCGATCCCAAATATAACATCAACTTTAGCATAGAAACTCTACTTGGCACAAAAACATGATAAGGAGAGGTTGCTACAGTAGTAAACAACTTCCAAGACTCAAATATAAAACAAAGCACTGTAGTAAAAACATAGGTTGTCTCCCAATAAGCGCTTTACCGTCCTTTCAGCCTAGGCGCAGAAAGTGCAAATCAAGTAACATCAAGAGAAGAAGCATCAACATCATAACTTGTTCTAATAATAGAATCAAAAGGCAACTTCATTCTCTTTCTAGGGAAGTGTTCCATACCTTTTCGAGAGGAAATTGATATTTAATATTACCTTCCTTCATATCAATGGTAGCACCAACGGTTCGAAGAAAAGGTCTTCCCAACACAATAGGACAAGATGCATTGCATTCGATATCCAAGACAACAAAATCAACGGGGACGAGGTTATTGTTAACCGTAATGCGCACATTATCAATCCTTCCCAAATGTTTCTTTTTAACATTATCGGCAAGATTAACATCCAAATAACAATTCTTCAATGGTGACAAGTCAAGCATAGCATACCATAAATCTTTTTAGGCATAACAGTAAATACTTGCACCAAGATCACATAAAGCATTACATTCAAAGTCATTGAATTTCATTTAATGATGGGCTCCCAACCATCTTCTAACTTTCTAGAAATAGAAGTTTCAAGTTTTAGTTTCTCTTCTCTAGCCTTTTATGAGAGCATTTGTAATATGTTTTCTAAAGGCCAAATTTATAGCACTAGCATTAGGACTTTTAGCAAGTTTTTGTAAGAACTTTATAACTTCAGAGATGTGGCAATCATCAAAATCTAAATCATTATGAGCTACAGCAATGGGATCATTGTCCTCAAGGTTGGAAAAAATTTCAGTAGTTTCATCACAAGTGGTTTCAGCAGTTTTAGCAATTTCAGGCAGTTTTGTACGCTTTGCACTAGAGTAGAAACATTGCCAACACCAATTATTTTACCATTGATAGTAGGAGGTGCGGGAACATGTGAATCATTATCATTACTAATGGCGGTAATAGTCCAAACTTTAGCTACATTATTCTCTTTAGCTAGTTTTTCATTTTCTTCTCTATCCCACTTAGTCACGTAATTCAGCCATTAATCTTATATTCTCATTAATTCTAACTTGGATGGCATTTGCCGTAGTAGTAATCTTATTATCAATATCCTCAGGTTTAGCGGCCATTTTATTAATTAAAGAGGATTGTGATGCGGACATGTATGAGATTCGGGTTTCAGCATTTGAAATTGCAGACCAGAAATCTCCCTATTCAAGTTTTCAAGTTGATTTTCTATATTTTTCAACAAGGTAGATTGTTCATTCATAGTTTTAGTAAACAATTGATTTTGCCTCATATTGTGATTGCATAAAGTTTTTAATGGATCTTTCAATTTCTAGCATCTTTTCCTCATATCTACCATAAGAATTACCATAACCATTACCATTAGCAAAAGCAGGATATGGCCCATAGTTATTACCAGTTCTGTTCCTATAAGCATTGTTGTCAAAATTATTATTTTTAATGAAATTCACATCAACATTTTCTTCTTGAGCAACCAATGGAGTTAAAGGAACATTATTTGGATCAACATTAATCTACCATTCACAAGCATGTACATAATCACATCAATCTTATCACTCAAGGAAGAGGTTTCTTCAATGTATTCTACCTTCTTACCTTGTGAGCTCTTTCCGTGTGCCATTCATAGTAATTTATCATCATATCATCAAGAAGCTTTTTAGGCGCCCAAAGTGATGGACATAAAGGTACCCTCCCAGCCACTCGAATCCAATAAATTCCGTCGAAGAAAAATTTAGTCCCGCATAGAAGGTTTGGATGATCATCCAAGTAGTCAATCCCATGGGTTTGGCAATTCTTTACCAAAGATTTCATTCTCTCCCCTGCTTGAGCAACATGTTCAGATCTAATTGCTTAAAATTCATTATGCTACTTCTCAAAGATATAATTTTAGCGAGGATAATATCTACCAATAAAAGCATCCTTATATTTAGTCCATGAATCAATACTATTCTTAGGCAAAGATAGCAACCAATCTTTAGCTCTTCCTCTTAATGAGAAAGGAAACAATTTAAATTTAATAATATCACTATCTACATCCTTATACTTTTGCATTTCACAAAGTTCAACAAAATTATTAAGATGGGCAGCAGAATCATCAGAACAACACCATAAAATTGCTCTCTCATAACAAGGTTCATGAAAGGTGTTTAATTTCTCAGCACCCGTCGTAGTAAGGTGTGGAGCAATAGGTGTGCATAAGAAATCATTATTATTTGCTGTGATGTCACACAACTTAGTATTTTCAGGGGTATTCATTTTAGCAACAAGAATAAAGCAAACTAGATAAAGTAAATGCAAGTAACTAATTGTTTTGTATTTTTTACATATAGAGAGCAAGACAAATAAAAGAAAGTAAAACTAGCAACTAATTTTTTTGTGTTTTTTAGGTGCAGCAAACAAAGTAGTAAATAAAATAAAGCAAGACAAACAAAGTAAAGAGATTGGGAAGGGAGACTTCTGCAAACAAGTGTCTGACCACCCTGCAAGAACGCGCCGTAAAAGAGCTTGATGCCGTGTAACTCACACGTCCCCTATAACAAGTATTCCCTCAGAAGAAACCAAGGTTTATTGAACCAGGAGGAGCCAAGAAGCACGTTGAAGGTTGATGGCGGCGAAATGTGATGCGGCGCAACACTAGGGATTCCGCCGCCAACGTGGAACCCGCACAACATAATCAAGATACTTTGCCCCAACGAAACACTGAGGTTGTCAATCTCACCGGCTTGTCAGAATAAAGGATTAACCGTATTGTGTGGAAGATGATTGTTTGCTAAGAAAACAGTAAAGAATAATTGCAAATAGATTGTATGCGATGTAAAGAATAGGACTGGGTCCACAGCTTGTAGTGAGGTGTCTCTCCCATAAGATTAAAGCATGTTGGTGAACAAATTACGTGCAATTGACAAATAGAAAGGCATAACAATGCATATACATGATATGATAAATATAGTGAGATTTAATTGGGCATTACGACAAAGTACATGGACCGCCATCCAACTGCATCTATGCCTAAAAAGTCCACCTTCAGGTTATCATCCGAACCCCTTTTACTATTAAGTTGCAAGCAATGCATACTGCATTAAGTATGGTGCTTAATGTAATCAACAACTACATCCTTAGACATATCATCAATGTTTTATCCCTAGTGGCAACAAAGACATCCACAACCTTAGAACTTTCTCGTCATCAAGTCTCAGATTAATGGAGGTGCATGAACCCACTATCTACACAAATACTCCTCTTGGAGTTAAGAGCAAAACTTGGCCTAGCCTCTACTAATAACAGAGCATGCAAGATCATAAACAACACATAGTATGATTGATAATCACCATAACATAGTATTCTCTATCCATCGATCCCGCCAAACACAACATATAGTATTAGAGATAGATGATCTTGATCATGTTAGGCAGCTCACAAGATCCAAAGATAGCACAATTAGAGAAGACGACCATCTAGCTACCGCTATGAACCCATAGTCCATGGGTGAACTACTCACATCTCCCGAGGCGATCATGGCGATGAAGAGTCCTCCGGGGAGATGATTCCCCTCTCCCGCAGGTGCTGGAGGCGATCTCCCGAATCCCGAGATGGGACTACAAGTGCGTCTCCGGTGGCCTTATCGTGGCTCTGCACAAGAGGGTTTCGCGACGAAGACTTTAAGTAGGCGAAGAGGTAGGGGGGCCACACGAGGCCCCACACGCTAGGGCGGCCCTAGTGTGGCGGCGCCTCGCGCCGCCCGGTGTGGCGGGGGCGCCGTGGCCCCACTCCCTTTCCCCCTCGTCTTCAGGAAGCTTCGTGCAAAAATAGGACCCTGGCGTTGATTTCGTCCAATTCCAAGAATATTTCCTTACTAGTATTTCGGAAACCAAAAACAGCAAAAGAGCAGAACTGCCTTCAAGATCTTCTTAATAGGTTAGTGCCTGAAAATGCATAATAATGATATATAATGTGTATAAAACATGTAGATATCATCAATAATGTAGTACGGAATATAAGAATTATCGATACGCGAGACGTATCAAGGTGCACGTGCAACTTCACGTGCAATCATGCACGCATGCACCTAAACAGAGATTTCATGTGATACCAGAATGAAACGACCATGGGTACAAATAAAAACATAGATCTTATGAAGCAGAAATCCATAATGAAATTGCCTCTGAAGCTTAACTTATCTAAGAATATTTATGTTTTAGTTACCTCAGATACATTTGACATTGACCGCATAGGATAACCAAAATACGATATGGCTTGCTATGCGAAAACAAATCTCTAACATTGGCACAAGCCCAAATTCCACAGATAGTGTCTTTCCAACACTTGACGGGCTTAAGCACCTCATATGGCATGTCTCCCACAGATGACTGGACAGTAATGTTCATTTCAATATCAAGTGCAGATCCATCGTGTACAGTTCATTGTTGAACAAACGAACAACATGGAAGAAAAATTGGCCATGACATAATCATGAAAAAAGCAATGCCAAATATGGGATGAAGCTCGTCAATTACCTATATACGGAGTACTTAAGAATTCACTATTTGCCCACAAATTTCTAGCACAATATTTTAAACCATACACTTTATAAAATTGTAAAATATCTTTAAGGGTACAATAATAGATGTGAACACACATACACTATAAAGGCATGCCGTTTTTCCTTTTTTTTAATTTTGCAGATTAAAAGGGATTTTTTTGATTAATGATCCTTAGTGTCAACGAGAAATATATGATTATCATTTGGCTCTATTTACAAATGGTAGAGTTAAGAATTTACAAAAAAATATCATATTCCTTTATAGCAACATTGTTTTGTTGTTCATTATAATAACCGAGAAATACAAAAATATGCTAGTTAGAATAGTAGGCTTCACAAGAAAACTAGGTTACAACAATGAATTATAAATAAGTATACAAATTAATGGTGTTGATTGAAGTTTGTAACTTCCGTCACTTCGATCAACGGGTGACAAGAGTAAAGAAATGTTTTATTTGAAAGAGATAAACAAGGATCGTGTGGCATTCCAAGATATCATAATGCTCTCGAGAAATACTAGTATTATCCTAACTATTACCACCAGTTCAGTAACTAGGTTCAATGGAAGATGGATTTACTATTCGGTGAAAATAAATGTTGAACTACAACACATGCAATAAATTAAATAACCAACCTTAGATGTTAGGCATGCGAAAAATGAGTCTGAGAAAATATACATAAAAATGGATGTTCAAAAGTATATAGCTTTCCTATCATAGAAATCACATAGACGTAGATGTAGCACGAAATAGTGTTTGCAATAGTACTCACCAACTACTTGAACCGTGGTTATAACAATTTCTCTAATAGACCTCACACTTCATAGTAAAATTTATGTGATTATATTAGTAATTCAATCAATTCTTTTACTTTGAAAACAATTGTGTACTCAAGTTGTAATGTTTCTTTATCCTTTTTTCAGAAAAGAAGTAGTCTTTTAATTTTCAGACATTCAATACGCCCAATGGCAACTCGTCTCAAAGCAGCATGCAGATCTTCATGGTGTCATGGATAAGTGCATACTGCCCGGATTTAATGAACTTGCATAAAGCATCAAGTTGATTTTTCTGAAATAAAAATAAGAAATTGGATGTTGCAAACATATATATTTGTACATAATGATAAATAACCATAATGAATGGACACACCATGAGAATGAATAATTTAAGGAATCTTGGGTATCATGTATTTATCCTGACAAGGTAAAAACAAGGTACACAAACTGAAACCTTAGTCAACATAATTTCAAAGTAGTACACATTTGCACAGAGACACCTACATTATGTGTCCTTGATCTCTGCTCTCTAAGAAGCATTCTCAAATGTTTTATAAGTTTCAGAACTGAAAAAAGTGCAAAGCAGATTTAGGAGCATTGATGAGCGAAAAACATATCTATTCAAAGGCATGCCCAATCGTTGTGACCAAAAGGAATTTCTCAACCACATAATCTTCTGTATACATGTTCCATAGAGTCATTTTTTTGTGTTTTAGGATTACAAAAGTTAGCTACTATTGTCACATCAACTTTGTATTTGACTGTTTTACGGTTTATCAGAAAGTTTAGTGTGAAAGAGCTTGCAACAGTAACTAATTAAGTAAATAGAGCGCGGTGGACAGGATCATTGGATCTTAAATCTTATTCTTTGGCATCTTCTTCCTTTGGTCTCCATAATACCCTAAAGTCATAAAATTAATCGATAAAAAGTGATGTGCTCATAATTTTTATTTAAAAGATCAAATTGTTCTTGCCACAAAAAATTTAAGTAGATTTAAATGTAAAGATGTGCTTGTGGAACTATCATGACTCCTAGTGAAACAGAATGGCAGACTAATTGGAGAAAAACTTGAGTGTCTGCAAAAAGAAACATCACTAATAGTTGGAACAAAAATCTAAATAAACTAGACCTAAACTTCATTGCCCGCAGAAAATTCATTACTATTAATGGGAAGATAGATTAAGCTAACGTGAAAAGGGTAGCACTCATGGAAAAAAGATCATACAACCAGTGAAGTAAAAAAATTGGTTAACATGAATAAACATAGTGCAAGTGGAACAAAACATAACAATTATAGAACCAAAATCATAGTTCATGTGTAACAATTCTACAATTTGGAGGAGCAATAAAAAATTCCATGAGAAACACATCACAACTTATAGTGAAACAAAAATTCATTTGTGGAAGTTTGAGGGAAAAAAATAAAAGTTCAATGTTATTTCCTCTTCTACGTAATTGGACATGGAAGACAAATAAAGAAGTTACTCGGATTTTGCATTTATATCATGTGGACAATTTATCACCTTGATAGAAACATTGGAGTAGTTGAAACGCTATGCAAATGAATTTTGTGAAACATTTTAATATATTTTTAGTTCTTATGCCCTATAAATTGTTTCACAAAATGTTACCAAGAACCAAAAAATAATACATTAGATATTCATAGTCAAATAACCACACTACTAGGAGCGCAATTGCACGGGCTGCCTAGTTAATGAATAAACCAAGTTTCGTAGTGGTAATGCTTAATGAAAACATCACATTTTTCTTACATGATAATTTATAGTGTAATTAGAAGGAAAACATGTAGCCAATAGAAAAATAATGGAGAAAAAGTTTAGTTTTTGCAACTACCATGACTCCTAGTGGATAAAATGGTAGAGTAGCTGGAGCCAATAATCCTTGGAAAAAAATCTGCATAAATGGGATCAAACTTAGCTGCCGACAGAGAAAAATCATTGCTATGATTAGAAACATAATTTTGAAAAAACATTGGTGCTCGTGAATAAAATCAGACTACAAGCGGAATTTTTTTTTACGTAACATGAAATGGTTTTAGTGCCCGCAAACCAAAACATAATATTAGAACAAAA